>OY728140.1:791338045-791963045 GCA_963277665.1 Viscum album
ATTACACTAAATCCCCATTTACTTCTAAATTTCATGAGTCACTACTATGAGTTGGAAAACCCCTAAGGTAAAGGATGCCTTAGTTATACCTTGGATCCTCTTTCATTATTATCATGATTCATTGTCAGTGTTGTTTACATATCACGTGAATACTCTATATAAATTTAAATTAAATAAATTAATTAAATGATATCATGTTTAGAGACATTACCAATTGAGGATGAAGCAGTTATGATTTATTATTTTGGAATTGCTTACATTTATGTATATACCTGTGCACTTTTATTTTATATTCACCGGCTGGATTTGTATAGATGTCATTAGTGGAAGCCCATTTATATTTATATCACACCCTATCTGGGCCGCTGATGGTACCTAGGAATATTATATGTATGCGGGTGTTGATAAGGGGAAGATCCCACTTCGGAAACTTGACTTGATTTCATACTTTGGGATGAAGTTGGGTAGTAGATGACCAGACCACTGCTTGGGAATCTTGATTTTTTTTTGGGTTATTCTTTTTTCTTTTGTATAGAATGTATTTCCTACAATCATGTATACCTATTTTCTTGTTTTTTAGAGACATTACATGACATCTTCATCTTTTATATATGATACTGTTTATCTTTTTAGGTGATTATTATTGATGGATGTCTTTGATTATCTTCCATTTTTCAGTTTTGTTTATTCACTATTATTATTCTTCCATTATTTATATAGATATTATATATATATTGTTCTCTACTCTTACATGAGGTAATAGTCTCCCCATAAATAAAACCTAGTACCTTGATACTAGTCGACAGACTCTATTATACTGGGAGGCCTGCTTGAGGCCATGTTGCCCACTGGATCGGGTCACCTTTGAGTGGCACCCAAGTCAGGAAATCACAAAGTAGTATTAATGAATCTTATTTTCTTTTGTATTATTGTTTGAGAATATATAAAATATATTAGGATCATGGTTGGAACATGGTTATAAGTCATTCCTTGGATTAGCTAACCCACGTTCAGGGTAAATACCAAGTTTCTTGGGAATGGGAAGTTTTCATTCCGCATTTTGATTATTACATTTGATATATTTTCACCATTGGGTGATGCACTTGAATTTTATTATTTCATATGACTTTTCTATATTTTTCCTTGTACTGGTATGGAAATGATAATTTTTACATGTATCATCATATGCGCCTATAATTCGCATACCATGAATATTCCATGCCATATAGGTTCATTTCTTTGCTTGCATTACTTATGTTTCCTATGATTGTTGAGTGATCCATGGTTGTTATATTTATTCATGTGCTACTAATATAATCTATATGGTAAGGTAATTGGTTATTTAAAGTGTAAAAATCAATATAAATAGTGTTTTATGTATAGTTTGATGGTGGAATCTTAAATAAATGGTTTCTACCCATGTCAGCTATGTACCTTTGGTTGCATGGGATGAGATTTAGCTATAATTAAGTGACTATAATTTTCAATCCATGAGGTGTTTGGGACCTCATGAATTGGAATTGGTAATTTACCAAGTTGAATCATCATACATCACCTGTTACATTCTGAGACCAAATTTTATGAGGATTAATTGCAATTAAATGGGTGTATCTCTCATTTATAAAATGTATGGTCATTTATTAATTGGGAATGAAGATCCATTAAATTAATCCTCAATATATGTATATAAACAAATGAAACTTTAAATGTAAAACATGACTTATTATTAAAATGGTTTCCAGTAAATGAAGAGGTAAATTTTAGTTGGCCCTTCACCTACTGGAACCCATGTAAATTAAACTTGAACACTTACTAATACCCTATCCTTTTAAGCAGGTAGTTGGGGTATTATTCCTTGGGTAGTGAACACTTTTCCTTATGATCTTCTTCCACCAGTTTTTTTATCTACTTTAATATATTCTAAGGAGTGTTCTTAGAATTTGTAGAGCTATTCTACCATGGAATCCTCTAGTCATGCACTAGGAAGGTGGCAATGATCACGCTCCATAGGTGGTGGGCCATGAGTTATCAGTGATCCTCTAGTAGTACCACTTGAGGAACCACCTTTTATCCTTGAACTGGGAACCGATGCTCAACTTCATGAGATTTTTCTAAATTATCTAATTAAATCCATGTAAGGTGATCCATGACTTGAACCTATTATGGATGATCTAACTCATCAGTTTCACTAGTAGTGTCCTCCCATTTTTGGGGAGATATAAATCCATAGGATACTGAGTCTTGGCTAAAGGGAACTCTTTCTATCTTATATCTTATGGAGATTCCTCTATAGAGGTAGGTCAAACTTGATTCCTAAATGTTTTTTTATTCAGTGAAGTACTGGTGGTATGTGATTACTCAAACTAGTCATAATTAGGGTATGGTCTGGGTGGACTTCCAAACTTCCTTCTATGATTAATTTTTCCCTTATATGTTGAGGGATGATTGATCCAGGTAGTTCATGAACTTGTATTATGGTGATATGTATGCTATGGATTATTCAACGTTCTTAACTGAGTTTCAATTATTTTTTCTTCTTCTAGCCGGTGATGAGCTATCATGAGTGCGATGTTTTGAGGATGGGTTCAAGTATTCCATCTACTCACAGGTGAATATATTTCTCCAACCGACCTTTTCTAATATTTTTAATCAGTCTCTTATAACTTAACATAATCTGAGAGAAGTTTATAGTATTGGTCATAGATTTTTAGTGTTGAGATAGGGCAGTGGTTATTCTAGTAGTAGGAAGCATAGACTTGAGGTTTCTCATCAGAGTAGTGGTGACTAAAGTATCCACACTGGTAGATTTTTTATATTCCATCAATATGGATAGAAGGGGAATCTAAAGCCTCAGCATGATATATACCCTCTTGAGTGTCGTGATTTCATACGTATGGGGAGTCTTCATAGATTCTTTCAGACCTTTCCACCTGATTCCAGTGGAAGAGGGTCTGCACTAGCTCCACCTTCAAGGGCAGGATCAGTTGTGTCACGTCAGGTAGGGAGTTAGAGTAGAAACAATAGGATATTATAAAAATTAGGTCACAGTCATGGTAGCCAGACTTCTACTTATCAGTGATAGTAGAGCATACCTTCTTAGGGAAGTCTAGCTATAACATAGGGTCATGAATCAGGCCAGTTTCATGCCTTATAGCTGAAACCAGAGGATCAGTTGAAAGACCATTGATAGTATGAGGTACTATTCTAGTGTCATATAAAATTGTATCTCATTTATTATATGTAGGTGATTCTTTTTCCTTTATATTTTTATCAACTATGGAATGTATTTGTATGGAAATTCAGTAATTTTGTGGGGTGATGATCCTAGACACACCATTGGGAGTGCGTTTGGAGGGTATACGCCAATGCAGGGATTATCCCCTTGAGGTAGGTAGTTATCCCTTCATATGGTGCCTATTCATCTTTGATATTATGAGCTTCAATTACATTATTGAGATAGACTTGTTTGTTCCATATCACGCCTATATAGACTTCTACCACCGCACGGAATCATTTACATCCAAAGGGAGGTAGTTATCTCTACAAGGGTGAGTGTAATGTCCAGGACAGTAGTACTGGATTAGAAAATCATGGAATGGGTGGAGTGACTGGACATATTTCTAGTATTTTTATAGAGGATAAGGTAATATATATGAAAAAATTTCATCCCATAATAGATCATTTCAAGGATGACTTTTTCGATGATTTTTCTATCTTACCTCCTAAGATAGAGGTAGAGTTTACATTTGATCTTGTTTTGGATTCATCTACAGTGTCCATTATTACATCTAGGATGGAACATAATGAGATCTAAGAGATCATAAGATAGTTAGAGGATCCGGAGTCTAAAGGTTTTATCTGACCCAACACTTCTTCCTGTGGTTCACACATGATTTTTGCTAAGAAGGTGGATGGGACCCTTTGTCTATGATAGATTATAAATGGTTGGACTAACTTAGGATTAAGAACTGATATCCACTAACTCTAATAGATGGTATTTTTTACTAGCTCTAAGGATCTAGGATATTCTCAAAGATCGACCTAAGATTATGCCATCATCAGGAGCAAGATAGGCCTTCAGATATACCATGTATAGCTTTTCAAAGTCGGTGTGGTTTATATGAGTATCTTTTTATGTCATTCAGTCTTACAAATTCACCTTCCATTTTCATGGATTTGATGAATAGGGTTTTACACCACTATCTGGATACCTTTGTCATGGAAATTGTGGACGACAACTTGGTGTATTCGTGTACTCAGAATGACTATGCTAAACATATAGATATTATTTTAAATACACTAAGGGAGCATCAAATATATTCTAATATTAATATGTTACACTTTTATATTGAAAAATTCCACTTATTGGGTAATATTATCTTGGAATCAAGAGTATTAGTTGGCCTAGATAAGGTGAGTGTTGTTGTTTCCTTGGAGCATCCCAAGAATGTTTTTGATATACGAAGTTTCTTGGGGATGGCTGGATATTACTAGAATTTCATATAGTACTTATCATTCCCTTATGAACCTTTTAATTTTCTTATGAATAAGGTTGTGAATTTCCTATGGTCTAAATCAGGAAATAAAACCTTTCAAGAACTGAAAGTATGGCTTACCTCGACACCAATTTTGATTATGCCAGAGCTTGGAAGAGGATATACAGTGTTATGGCATTAGGAATTGGGATGGGTGTAGTACAGATATAGGAGTATAGAGTCATTGCATAAAGGTATCTTAATTTGATACCTCATGGGTGTAATTACCCGACGTAAAACCTCGAGATAGCAGTAGTTTTCCATGCCTTACACTATTGGAGACACTATCTAATGGGTGATCTATTTGTGGTGTATACGGACCATAATAGACTCAAATATATTTACACACTGTGAATTAAATCTAAGATAGTGAATATGGGTCTAATATCTTTATTACTTAGATTTTTAGATTTCCTATATGCCTAGAAAGGGAAATGCAGTAGCAGATACGCTGAGTCAGAAAACTTAGGCATAGGCTGTACAGGAAGCCAGTGATGAATGGAAATTGATGGCCCTCTTTTCTGAGCTGAGTCTAGATTTTCATAAGAGTCATGATTAGTCTTCTATTACATCCTTAGTTGTTACCTCGTCTATCCTTGACATTGTGAAGAGTATGCAGTTTTTAAATCCTGAAGGCTTGGTCCTCCAGGAGAGTATTTCAAGTGAGGAACTGCCTTTAAATTGGTCTGTTTATGGAGGTGAAATTATGTATATACATGGTCATATCTAGGATCCTACATATTTGATATAAAAACTTATTTGAGAGTCCCATGGATCTAATTGGGTGTATTGAGATATGCGATGCTAGTATTGGTGACCTTGGATGGAACTTCAGATAGTAGGTTTTATTACTAGGTGTTTCACTTGTCAGCAGGTGAAGGCAGAGTACCACTGACCTATTGGATTTCTACATCTGTTTATAGTCATGAAATGGAAATGGGAATATGTTTCAATGGACTTTATAGTTTTCTTACCAATGTCTTCTAGAGGTAGAGATTCATCTTGGGTAGTCTTGGATCGACTGAGAAAGGTAGCTCACTTACTTCCTTTCTGGGAGACTTTCTGAATTAATGATATGGGAAGATTATATGTCCATGAGATCATATGTATACAAGGGGTCCCTCATGATATTATTTTAAATAGGTACAATTGTTTCACATCAAGGTTCTATCATGGGTTACAGATAGATATGGGTATACAGGTGCTTCTACGCGCATCCTTTCACCCCCATACCGATGGCTAGTCAAAACAGATGATACAAATGTTAGAGGACATGATTTGAGCATGAATCCTTTATTTCAGTGGTTATTTATAGAATAATATCCATCTTCTTGAGTTTTCTTATAATAATAGCTTTTAGGAAATGATTCAGATGACTCTGTATGAGGCCTTGTATGGTACACTACTAGAAAAACAGGTATTTGTGACGGGTCATTTGCGACGGGATCCCATCGCAAATGGCCTTTTGTGACGGGGGCCCGTCGCAAATAGCCCGTTGCGGAAAACGGTGTCGCAACAACAATTATTTGCGACGGGCCCGTTGCTAAAGACATTATTTGCGACGGGGATCCTTCCCGTCGCAAATATTACTCCATATATTTGTAAAAAACTTTTAAAATAGTAATTGCGACGGGGCCCGTCGCAAATACGTGTTGCGACGGGCCTGTCGAAAATAGTATTTGCGACGGGCCCCGTCGCAAATACTATTTTTTTTTTAAAATTAAAAACTATTAATAAATTATTTTAATGAATATAATAATAATACTATTTGTGACGGGCATAGTATCCCATCACAAATACTATAAAAAAATAAAAAAAATAAATTATTAATAAATTATTTTAATTAATATAATAATAATCCAATTATAATTCAAAAATAAAAAATAATAAAATATTAAAAAATGATTTTAATTAATATAATAATAGAATTATAATTCACAAATAAAAATAATAAATTCTTAATAAATTCTTTTAATTAATATAATAATAATAGAATTATAATTCAAAAATAAAAAATAATAGAATATTAATAAATGATTTAATTAATATAATAATATTAGAATTATAATTCATAAATAAAAAAAATATTAATAAGTTATTTTAATTAATATAAAAATAATAGAATTATTTTACATTCAAATATTAAAATAATTCAAATATTACAAAAAAATATAATTAAATTATAATATTATAAAATTTTAATATATATATAAAATTTAATATTATAAAATATAAATAATATTATTATTCATATTAATATTGTTATTTCAAAATATAATATTATTAATATTTTATAATGAGACAGAAACTACGAATAGAAAAAAAAAATCATATTTTGATTTAACAAACTTTATAACATAAAAACAAACTCTAATCTGAAAGAGGGGGGGATCTGCAGATGCTGGTGGAGGAAACTTCATCCCTAAAGCATGAGTGAGTCGGCGCATGTACTACATCTGCTCCTGCTGCTGCTGCTGCCACCGACTCATCTTCTCCTCGTACAGCTGCTGCTGGCGTCGACGCTCCTCCTCATGCTGCTGCTGCTGCTGACGCATCTACTCCTACTCCTGTCGGAGACTCTCTATCAGTGCAGTCTGAGATCGCAACTGATCCTCATACTGTGTAGCAGAAGAAGATGCACGAGCTCCTCTCGAGCTGGACGCCGACATCGCAGTACTGCCATAATAATCTCCGGGAGTCAGTCGAGAGTTGATACCAACTACCCGGCCCTTCTCGAAGGCATACTGGGTAGCCTGCATCCATGCCGCCTCATCAAACTGACGGCCAGTGGTCTGATCTGTTGACTCGGCTTGACTCTCAAGTCGGGTCTGTGACGTTGTGGCCTCATATGACTCCTGTAGTTGCAATTTAAAATTAAAATTCTGAATATATTATATACAGTTAATTTTTAAACTTGAAAAAAAAAATAATGACCATGATGTGATGCTAAAGATCACATCTGAGCTCCCCAGTAGCAAGATCACTATAAATCCTCCGATATACGTCGTACTCTGTAATATCGGGGTGCTCGGCAGCCTATAAGAATAAAAAATAAACTGTTAATATTTATAGTTATATAAAATATTTATAAATAATGTACGTACCAGATACTGTCTATGAGTACTGAAAGAACGACTCCCAGCTCGATGAGTCACCTCCTGTCTCCCCTGATTCTGCCTCCCCACCGATGATCTCCTCTGAAAGGAACCACTCAACCAGTGCGCACATAATCCATCCCATACATGGGATGAAATTTACTCTGGTCAGTGTGCTCTACATGACTCATCAAAATCTGACACTCCTGATTTCTTCATGGAAGATTTTCTTATATTGTGCAAAAACTGACGAAAGCGATCACGCATGGCCCCCTCCCATGCCTCGTGGATGGCGTCACGCACGGTATCCTCGATCGGATACCATAAACCCTATAAATAAATCAAAATATCAAGTTAGAAATGAAATAATTTTCAAAATAAAAATTATTTATTTACGTACGTACCAACCAATGGCCGAACATGGCATGCTGCACATCAATGGGAATCTGCTCCCATGTGGTCCACGGCTGAGAGAAATAGTTGCGCAAAATAGCACTGCCCTGTCCGACTGCTATATGCGGAAAACTGTAAAAATAATAAACATTTATTATGTGAATAGATTAATGAAATCTTAGTCAAATCCACAGGTTATCACACAAGTTATCACACCTCCGTGTGCGTGGATCAAACCCAAGACGTGGATGTCGCTCGGGGACGGGGTCAGGAATCATCAATCGTGCAAGACTGCGCCCCCTCCGCGTACTCCCTGGAGCACCTGCAGGCTGAGGGTCATCTTCTAGTAACTCATCCGCATCGAAAGTCAGGTCAGCATCCGCCAACTCACGAAATGTGTCGTCGTCCATCTGAAACATAAAATGTTAATGTTGTTAGCAAATAATTGATAATTACTATTATATATACATATATATATATATTATGATTGTATATAACTACCATGGAATTCTATCAGTGTTCATCTTCATCATCATCTTCATATATGTCAATGTCATCTTCATATTCCTCCTCAACATCATCGATATCCATTAGAGTTCCAGTTGCTTTATCTCTTACCATTTCAAATTCATATGTGACATCATTAACATCATCGTCATCATCGACTCTTAAATGTGCGATGTCGTCATCTATACTCATGTCTCTTTGTAAAAAAGATTTATTTTGAGTACTCTCTTGAAAAACTTCAATTCTTTGCACATCAGTGAAAGCACATTCACTTTGACTAAACTGATTGTATCGAATTTTGATTTTTATTACACTCCACCAATCAGTCAAGTCTCTTGATGTAGCATAGTACTTTGCGTAATAAACTTGATGTGCCTGTTGAGCCAATAATAATGGTTCATTTAATGCGAGAACACTTTTACATTTAATATCGATGATTCCATGGGTCGAATGAACACGCACGCCTCTCTCTGTATCCAACCACCGACATTTGAACATGGTTATGTAATGTTGTCCAAGATAACAGAGTTCAATGATTTCATCAAGTATGCCATAAAAGTCAACTTCATTTTCTCGATGATGAGATCCTCTCAAGCTAACTCCACTGTTCATTGTTTTTTTTTTATTCCCCATATGCATGTGTGTGAAATCGAAATCCATTCACCACATATGCATTATAAGTTTTAACAAGTTTGGAAGGTGGGTTACTCAATATAAACAGCCATTTGTCAATTTTATCAGCATGTCGAGACACCTGAAAATTTGTAAAATAATTATCAATATAGTAAACTATACATTGAATGAGTTTCTAAAAGATAAATAATTTATGTTACCAGTTTTTGAAACCACTAAGAGAAATTTTTCTATCGGCGTTCTTCGAGAGCAGCTGCTGTAATTTGTGGAATTTGTTTCTTGATATGATTATCATACAACCTATAAAAAACAAAGTTATTTATTGTAACATAAATGATAGAATAAGTGATATAAACACTTACAGTAAAACTGATGTCATCTCTTCACAGTTGAGTAGAACATACGTATGAGCTCTGTGATGTTCATCATCCGAAAGCCAGCGTTCATAAAATCCACCAAAACCAAGATCTGGCTGGTTGAAAACAGATAATTGATTGTCGATTTCATCGATATTCCTCTCGTTCCATCCCATTCGGTTGTGTTTTGAAGGATACTCAGATTCAAAATAATGGGAGCAGAAAAAAGATATTTCCTCTTGCAAATAAGCTTCTGCAATAGATCCTTCAACAGATGCTTTGTTACGTACTTTTCTTTTCAATTTTTGCATGCATCTTTCAAATGGGTACATCCATCGAAACTGTACTGGACCTCCACATTTGGCTTCATATGGAAAATGTAACATCAAATATTCCATTGAGTCGAAGAAAGACGGCGGAAATATTTTTTCCAGTTTACATATAATTATAACAACATCTTCTTCACGTTTGCATAGAGCATCATAATCTGCTGTAGCCGCACAAATTTCCCGAAAAAAAATGAGACATGTCTGTTATGGAATCCCAAATCACAGAATTCAACAGACCTCTTAATCCAATGGGTAGAATTCTTTCCATTATAACATGACAATCATGACTTTTTAATCCAGTAATATGACCATTATTTACACATCTACCCAAATTAGAATCACAGCCATCTGGAAGTCTCAAATCTAAAATCCACTGACAAAATAATAAACGGTTTTCTTTAGACAGTGTATAAGCTGCTTTTGGTTTCAGTAACCTTTTTGTTCTGACATTCTCAAACAGTTCCAGTTCTGGATGCCTATAAATTCGGGCAAAATCTAAACGTGCATTTACATTGTCTTTGCTCTTTCCTGGCATATCCAAAACTGTATGAAACAAATTATCAAAATAGTTCTTCTCAATATGCATGACATCCAACATGTGCCGGACCAACAAATCAGACCAATATGGCAAATCCCAAAATATGCTACGTTTAATCCAATTGTGTTCTTTCCCAAAACCAGAAATTTTCTGTTGGTTTATTGTGGGACCAAAAGTGATGGGAGGTAATGAAAATACAACTAATTTTAACTCCAAACCTGATAGCATTTTTGGAGGTCCATCCCTGTCAATTGTTCCTTTTCTGAAATGAGGTCTGTTTCTGCAAAAAGGATGATCAGCTGGAAGAAATCTGCGATGATAGTCAAAATAACAAGGTTTCTTTCCAGGAATGATCATAAATGCTTTGTTCTCTCCCATACAGTAAGGACATGATTTCTGACCATGTGTACTCCAGCCAGATAACATCCCATAAGCCGGGAATTCACTAATTGTCCACATCAATGCTGCTCTCAATATGAAATTCTGTTTCATAGCAACATCATATGTACTGACACCAGTACTCCACAATAAACTTAATTCATCAATCAATGGTTTCAAATAAACATCAATATTTTTCTTCAGATGTCCTGGAATTAGTAAAGTCAAAAAGATATATGGCTCCTTCATCAACATCCATAGAGGTAAATTGTACGGAGTTAAAAAAACAGGCCAACATGAATATTGACTACCATAAGATCCGAATGGATAGAAACCATTAGTGGAAAGGCCCAGTCAAACATTTCTAGCTTCTAAAGCAAAGGATGGATGCAATCTATCAAAATGTTTCCATGAATCACCATTGGATGGATGATTCAAGCTTTTATCGGTTGAAATATTCGCTTTATGCCATGACATCATTGTCGCTGTATTCTTAGACATGAATAAATGCTGAAGTCTGGATGTAAGCGGAAAATATCTCAACTGTTTTACAGGAATCAAACCAGACTTCCCATGTTTCCCTTCTTTATATCTCAATTGCCCACATGTTGGACAACTATCCAACGACTCATTTTCCCCAGAATATAAAATGTAGTCATTTGAACATGCATGAATCTTCTGACAAGTAAGTCCCAAATTTCAAACCAGCCTCTTACTCTCATAGTAATTTGCAGGCAAAACATTTCCTTTGGGTAACAGTGTTTTAAGCAAAGAAAATATCTGGTCAAAATAGGTGTTTGACATTCCGTTATCTAATTTGATAGCCATAAATTTTGCAACTGCTTCTAATTTTCTCATCTTGCAGCCATGATATAATGCATCCTCAGCAGACCTCAACAACTCATAAAATTCAGACGGTGCCAACTTAGGATTTGAATCTATATCAGCCGGAGTTTCTGTATATTGAACAGATGAACCTGCAACATCGTGTACTAAATCTTGAAACCAGGATGGATCCGGAATCAAGTTGGTATCACCTACTCTGGAACTGCATTCACCGTGTTGATACCAAAAAACATAATCTGGTTGAAAACCAAAACGCAAGAGATGTCCCCCACTTTGTCAAACGTGTCAAATGTTCTCAATGCACATTTTTTACAAGGGAATTTTATTTTGCCTTCTGAAACAAATTCTGGATTTGATGCCACAAATGATAAAAAAAGTCTCCACACCCTCTATATATACTATATTTAAACCAGAACCGTTTGGATTTCTACGTTGATTTATCCATATGCGGTCATCTAATAATGACTGTTGACGACCTCATTGTTCCATATTTTTCTATAAAATATAAAAGCATTACTGGTTTTGAATAATTTGTTAGAAAAAACACTCAAGCAAGGATTGAATATGTTGACAATAAAGCAAAACTTGTTACAAATATTGATAATTTTAATATTATATTGATTTTTTATTTTTTTAATAATACTAATATAATTTTTTCATAATAATTAATTATATAATAATAAAATTATTACATTATTAGTATATTTTATTATTAATATTAAAATAATAAATTTTCTATATTATATACAATTCTCCTTTCATCTGTGTGTTTAACATTCTGTCTCCACATGTAATATTTGCATTCACTTTCACCTCTCCATTGGCAAGTAGGTTGATAATATTAAAAAAGAATGCAAATATTACATGTGGAGACAGAAAACACACAGATGAAAAGAGAATTGTATATAATATAGAAAATTATATTATTTTAATATTAATAATAAAATATACAAATAATGTAATAATGTTATTATTCCTAATTATTGGTAATTATTCCAAATTATTGGTAATTATTCCAAATTATTGGTAATTATTGGTAATTATTGGAAAATATTGGTAAATATTGGTAAATATTGGTAAATATTGGTAAATATTGGTAAATATTGGTAAATATTGGTAAATATTGGTAAATATTGGAAAATATTGGTAAATATTGGAAAATATTGGTAATTATTGGTAATTATTGGTAATTATTACTAATTATTACTAATTATTACTAATTATTGGTAATTATTACTAATTATTGGTAATTATTACTAATTATTGGTAATTATTACTAATTATTACTAATTATTACTAATTATTGGTAATTATTACTAATTATTGGTAATTATTGGTAATTATTGGTAATTATTGGTAATTATTGGTAATTATTGGTAATTATTGGTAATTATTGGTAATTATTGGTATTTATTGGTAATTATTACTAATTATTAGTAATTATTACTAATTATTACTAATTATTGGTAATTATTACTAATTATTGGTAATTATTACTAATTATTGGTAATTATTACTAATTATTGGTAATTATTACTAATTATTGGTAATTATTACTAATTATGGGTAATTATTACTAATTATTGGTAATTATTACTAATTATTGGTAATTATTACTAATTATTGGTAATTATTACTAATTATTGGTAATTATTACTAATTATTGGTAATTATTACTAATTATTGGTAATTATTACTAATTAATGGTAATTATTACTAATTATTGGTAATTATTACTAATTATTGGTAATTATTACTAATTATTGGTAATTATTACTAATTATTGGTAATTAATACTAATTATTGGTAATTATTACTAATTATTGGTAATTATTACTAATTATTGGTAATTATTACTAATTATTGGTAATTATTACTAATTATTGGTAATTATTACTAATTATTGGTAATTATTACTAATTATTGGTAATTATTACTAATTATTGGTAATTATTACTAATTATTACTAATTATTACTAATTATTACTAATTATTACTAATTATTACTAATTATTACTAATTATTACTAATTATTACTAATTATTACTAATTATTACTAATTATTACTAATTATTACTAATTATTGGTAATTATTACTAATTATTGGTAATTATTACTAATTATTGGTAATTATTACTAATTATTGGTAATTATTACTAATTATTGGTAATTATTACTAATTATTGGTAATTATTACTAATTATTGGTAATTATTACTAATTATTAGTAATTATTACTAATTATTACTAATTATTGGTAATTATTACTAATTATTGGTAATTATTACTAATTATTGGTAATTATTACTAATTATTGGTAATTATTACAAATTATTACTAATTATTACTAATTATTACTAATTATTACTAATTATTACTAATTATTACTAATTATTACTAATTATTACTAATTATTAGTAATTATTACTAATTATTGGTAATTATTATTAATTATTACTAATTAGTGGTAATTATTGGTAATTATTTCTAATTATTACTAATTATTGGTAATTATTACTAATTATTACCAATTATTACTAATTATTGGTAATTATTGGTAATTATTGGTAATTATTACTAATTATGGATAATTATTGGTAATTATTACTAATTATGGATAATTATTGGTAATTATTTCTAAATAATGGTAATTATTGGTAATTATTTCTAATTATTACTAATTATTGGTAATTATTACTAATTATTGGTAATTATTACTAATTATGGATAATTATTGGTAATTAGTAAATTATGACTAATTATTGGTAATTATCGGTAATTATTACTAATTATGAATAATTATTGGTAATTAGTAAATTATTACTAATTATTGGTAATTCTTGGTAATTATTGGTAATTATTACTAATTATGGATAATTATTGGTAATTATTACTAATTATGGATAATTATTGGTAATTATTACTAATTATGGATAATTATTGGTAATTATTACTAATTATGGATAATTATTGGTAATTATTACTAATTATTGGTAATTATTTGTAATTATTACTAATTATTGGTAATTATTACTAATTATTGCTAATTATTATTAATTATTACTAATTATTGGTAATTATTATTAATTATTACTAATTATTGGTAATTATTATTAATTATTACTAATTATTGGTAATTATTGGTAATTATTACTAATTATTCCTAATTATTGGTAATTATTACTAATTATTACTATTTAGTACTAAATATTGGTAATTATTGGTAATTATTACTAATTATTCCTAATTATTGGTAATTATTGCTAATTATTACTATTTAATACTAAATATTGGTAATTATTACTAATTATTGGAAATTATTACTAATTATTGATAATTATTACTAATTATTGCTAATTATTAGTAATTATTACTAATTATTACTAATTATTGGTAATTATTGGAAATTATTACTGATTATTGGTAATTATTACTAATTATTAGTAATTATTACTAATTATTGGTAATTATTGGTAATTATTACTAATTATTCCTAATTATTGGTATTTATTACTAATTGTTAGTATTTATTCTTAATTATTGGTAATTATTACTAATTATTCCTAATTACCATTAACCATGAACAATGAATACTAATAATTTAAATTTATTAAGTAACAAAACAATGTAAACATAATTAAATTACAACTAATTAAGAATAATTGAAACTAATAAAAAATTTAAAATAAATATTAAATTAAAATGAACATAAATACCTTTAAAATTGATCTGAGGTTGATCTCTGATCGTTGTTGAAAACTTCAATATCAACTCCGGAAAAAAAAATTAAACTTAAGAAACGCTGAACTCTAAAAATAGAGTTTTGAGGGAAGTAGAAGATCGAGTTTGAGAATGAATGAAAAAAAACGGATGGGGGGTAATTATAGGTTAGATTATTTGCGACGGGTCTATTTGCGACGGTACCCGTCGTAAATACCTTATCCCGCATTTATTACGGTCAACGGTTAAATAGTTATTTGCGACGGGTCCCGTCGCAAATAATAATCTGCCGACATACTATTTGCGACGGGAATATACCCCCGTCGCAAATATCTTTTACTGCCGCCGGTTATTTGCGACGGGCGGTAACCGCCCGTCGCAAATAACTTTCCCGCGATTTGGCGCGCAAAGCGCGCCAGTCCTTTTGCGACGGGGAAAGCTTACCCGTCGCAAATAACTACTTATTTGCGACGGGGGAATTTTCCCGTCGCAATAAGTTTCTAACGGGACTATTTGCGACGGGATTTATCCCCGTCGCAAATACCCATTTTTCCTGTAGTGGTAGGTCATTCCGTTCACCACTGTGCTAGTTAGAGGTAGGAGAGGCAGTGCTACTAGGTTCTCATATCATGAAATAGACTTCAGAGTAGGTTCATATAATTAGGAAATGTATTTCTACTACTCAATATAGATATAAATCTTATTTCGATCACCATCAATAACCTCTGGAGTTCGAGGTCAGGGATCACGTTTTCCTACAGGTATCACCCAAACATAGGCACAGATGGATATGGAGGAAAGGGAAGTCATCGCCTCATTATTTAGGGTTGTTTGATATACTAGATAGAGTTGGGATGGTATCCTATCAATTTTTATTACCTTGGAGATACCATTTCATTCACAGCGTCTTCCATGTTTCACAACTTCACTATTATCATGTCGAATTGTCTCATAATTTTGATCCTAAGAAGGTTGAGTTAGATATTGATGATTCGTTTGAGTAGTATCTTATATGCATCATTTATTGGAGCATGAAGGATCTTTTAGGTCAGTTTTTTCTTTTAGCATGGGTGAAATGGTAGGACGGACATGTATAGGATGAGACTTGTGAGAAGGAGGCTAACGTACATGCTCAGTGGACAAAGTTTTTCTCAGAAAGCTTTTTTTACCCTTAGAAGGTGAAATTGGGGATGATTTCCTTTAAGGGGAAAAGATAATAAGAAACTGGTTTTTCTATAAGGTATAGATCCTTTAAATTTTGTTCTAATTATTTTTCTTATAACTAAAATGAATTCCTATCGAGGATGTGGAGGAAATGAGGATATCTGGAGCTTGTTCAAAGATCAGAACCCTGGTCGGTGGAGAAACGAACTGGACAACACTATTAGTAGAAACCATGAAAGATAGTCTTCATAGTTTCCCCTAACTATGTGGGGAATTTCAGAGGTCAAATAAGGGCACACAACTTTACCTAATTGTGTTCCCCAAGATGCATGCCTGTGCATGTGTTCTGCAACTTTCAAGAGATCCATATAGCATAGTTAGTGCATGATTTCTCAAACCGTGCAGCCTAATCATGTGGGTTTCCTTTGGATGTAGTGAGGTTCACACGATTGGAACACGATTTGGTCATATTTGCATCCAAACTGTGAGACCCCCTATTTTTTGGGTAAAATGACTAAAATTCCATTAATGAGTTATATCCTTACCCCTCTTTATCCTTTCTTCATTACAGTAGATAGGGGGCCCTCTTCTCTATTTTTGAATATCCCAAGCCCCTCTTCATAGATTTTGATCTTGTTTTGTTTTTTAATCTCAAATTTGAGATCCATTTGTCTCATTGGATTCCTCTCATTAAGTGCCTCAATCTTTTGTCTTAGTTCGTTATTTGTCTTCATCTCAATTATGCTATTTAGATGCAGACTCATATTCCCAGTTTTTAAGGTGTTGATATATCCTTCCATTTTCTTCTAATCCATTCCAAACTAAGGGCTGACACTGGATGAGAAGAGTACTACAAGATTAAGATAGGTGGTCTATGACTCATCCCTCAAGTCTCACCATTTATAAACTATCATCATTTTTCACACACTAGTATCTTTGGGTGTTTCTTATTAAATTCATATTCTAGGATTATAATCATTATAATCATATTCTAGATCAACTTATATATATGTTCATCACATAGTTAGAGTTTAGGACCTCAACTCTGATCACCCCAAATAGGGTGTTTCTTTAATTATACATTGGTTACCCAAGTAGATTTATCTGAGACATCATTTGGGTGTGGTGATTGACCCTGATAATGGTAATCTCTCTTAATTTAAATGAATTGTGAATAGTTAATGGAAAGAAAAGGTATCATATTCACTTAAGACTTCTAAGGTAAGTGATCCAATTAATTAGAAAACCTTTTAAATGTTAAATGGAAATTATATTTATAGATATCAATTGGCCTAGTTATTTATAAATTTATTTCATATGGTTGCATGTCCTTAGCCTTCCTTGTCATTATTATGAAAGGTAAAGGAATGAACATGATAATTGAATATATAATTAAAGTAATAAATGGTTTCATGTACTTGTTATGTCATGTCACATTAATTAAAGGTAATGGAATGAACCATTTGACGTATTAAGAGGCATTAGTATTGTATGGCCTTAATCAAATAATTAATTATGTATAAGGTGCCTATTGAATATGGACCTTTTTATCTTTATAGGAGTAGTTAGAATTGAGTCATCCTTGGATTCTCAATGGAATTCTTTGAGCACTCATAGTATTCCATTATGATTTAAGGAGTTAGTTTCCAAGGGAGATACCCACCTTGGAACATGGTCCATGTCTACTAGTGGATGCCTAACATGATGTCTAGGATCCATTCACTATCTTTTGGATATTATGATACCTTTGATACACTCCTTGGATCCATCTTGATGTCTTTGGACACATGGAACCATGGATTTACCCCATTGGTCCCCAGTCATTCTTAGCCCATGCTTACCTTAGATGGGATCCTTGGACTCTGTTAGAATCATTTATAGTGGAATGTCTTGGTAAAATCCCCTTAGATTACACTCAAACCCCCTTTACTGCCAAACAGCATGAGTTACTACTATGAGTTGGATGACCCTAAAGGTCAAGGATTTCTTATTTCTACCTTATATCCTCTTTCATTATTATCATGATAAATTTTTATTGTTTTTTACATCTCATGTGACTATTAAATATAAACTGGACTTAATTGAATCAATTAAATGATATCACATTCAAAGACATTACTAGCTGAGGCTAAAGCGGGTATGATTAATTATTTTTAAATTTCATACATTTATGTATATACCTGCACACTATCATTTTATATTCATAGGATGGACTTGTATAAATTTTATTGGTGGTAGCCTACTGAGATTTATCTCACACCCTATTCGAGTTGTCGATGGTACCCAAGAAGATTATATGTTTGCATGTGTTGATAAGGGGAATCATCCATCTTTAGACACTTGACTTTCTTTCTTGATTTAGGATGGATCTTGGTAAAAGATTATTGGGCCATTTCTCGGGATGATTGGATAGTTTTTAGCTTCTTTTTATTTCTTTTTTATAACATGTATCTCCTACAGCCATGTACACCTATTTTTCAATTTTGTAGAGACATTACATGACATAATCATATATTATATATGTTACTATATGGATTTTGAGTTGATTATTATTAATGGATGTATATTATTATCTTATTCTACTGGTTTTTTTATTTACAATTATTATGCTTCTGCTATTTATCTAGTTATTATATATCTGTTATTCTCCACTCTGACATGAGAGCATAGTCTCCCCATGGACACACCCTAGGACCTCACTGATAGTTGGAAACCTCAGGGGTATAGGTAGGCTCACTTAAGGCCATGTGGACCACCGACTCAAGAAACATTTGAGTGGAACCTGATTTTGGGTGTCACATTTATATTTAATTTTGATATAAATACTTTGTAAACTTTTTAACATTTTCTCTTTGAAATATTGTTTACTCATCTCGTTTATGGTATTCATTTTAAATTAAATTTTACCATTTATATGAATTGAATTTAGAAAAATGTATTCTATATTTAGAATATAAATATTATATATTATCTAATATCATCAACTTAATTTTTTTCCAAAAAGAATAGTGAAAATATTAAAAATTAATTATCATGATTAAGGTAAAAATGGGTTTACCGAGTGGTTAGAATTAAAATATAAGGATTAAAATGACTTAAAAACTTGTCTAAAATCAATTTTATGATACTATTTAGACCCTATATTGTCTAAGATTCTATAATACTCTATTTTGGATCCTTTTTAAATGATAAAAATGTGTTTACACTTTTCTATTTTCAAAAAAATACAAGTGTTCTACTCACATCACTTATAAATGGAAACCCCTATCCTATCATGTTCACACATTAAATACCTTTTGGTTTGGACAAGACCTTCCCAAATCACTTCACAAATTCCATTATATAATCTTAGAAGCCTTATTTTTGGAATATATCCATCCTAGGATTGATTTTGGTGCAAAGCAAATGAGTTTACCCAAAGAAGAGGTAACGTTCTTCAATGAGTGTTTTTGTTTTATTTTTTTCTCCACCTCCTTCAATTATTATTAAAAAATTATGATATAATTAAATTATTATATTACATATTTTGAGATATTATTATATTTATTTCATTAACTATGACCATATACACTTATATATAATGGGTTACAAAGTCATTATTCGTGTGTACAGTTGATTACTGCCTCACAAACCGATGTTATTCATTTTTTATTACCACCTCTCATGGTTGTGTATGATGATGGATATAAAGTATATATATATATATATGATATTAAAACATAATTATATATCTATAGTCATTATATAATATAAAACTTTTTATTTTCCATTCCATAGGGGAAACAATGACATTGTTCGTGTGTATGACAAACTACCGCTTCGCGAAGCGATGTGATTCGTTTTCACTAATGCTTTTCATGGAAGACAATAAGGATAAATTTAATGAATATATGTGAGATACATGACATAATTATAAAATTAATGTAATATTTATCATTATTAAAATATAATATATCATTTTATTTCTTATTTGTTCACTCACTGAAAGATGATAACATCACTCATGTACATGTAGATTATGGCCTTCACAAAGCATTGTGACTCTCTCTTTTCATCACCGCAACACATGGATGATATTTATAAGTATATTTAAAGAAATAATATGGTATTTATGATATTATTATAATTATGTAAATATAAAATTTTACTTACCTCATTTCCATAATGATCATTGAAAAATGGAAACGTTACACATGCATACGTATGACCTACCATCTCCATGATCGTAACGTACTTCATTTATCATAACCATATTTAATGATTGGACTTAAAAGTGTAATTGAAATATAAATATGATAATTATTTCATGAGTATTATTATTTAGATTATGTAACCATGATCAAATTAGGATGACCAAAAATAACAAATCAAAACATATATAAAAAAAAGTAGTTATTACCTGAAACCTGATTTTAACAAGAAGTTGTTCACAAATGGGTAATAAATGGTCATAATTAAATCATATATGTTATGATATATATAAATATATTTATATAATAGATTTATAATAAACCTATATTTATTATATAGTAGTATTTAATGTGTACGAAGGAAGCTGATACTTAAGGTAAGGGATTTATAGTCTCTCTTTTATTTGTAGGAGACATATACAAATTCACCACTCATTTCTTTTGTGTGGTGTATATATTTAACTTTTTAAATATTATATCATGAATATACTTATTTTAATTATATATAAAGTTTAATTTGATTTTATTATTTATTGAGGATTATGATCCAAAATATTACTAAAGTGATAAGGGGTTTTTGTCTCATTTTTATTTTTTTTGAGACACAATCCATATTCACCACATATTTCTTTGATGTTGTGTATATACTACCCATAAATTTATTTTATGATGATTATCCTAAAAATTATAGGGATTAAATATCCATTTAAGTATCTATCTTTTATTGGGATTATGTTTAAATTTCACAAAATTGGTAATGGTTTTATGTTACATTCATATCGTTTATCAGGATTTTTCAGGATTAAGTCTCCAATGTTGAAATCTTATGATCTAACCCTCAATAATTCTAATTAATTTTACTATAATAAAATTATTAATGATATTTTAAAGTAATATTACCATTTTTACACTATTTTTTACTTAAAATAATTTATAAAAAAATTAAGAAAATCCGACTTTATTTCTCTCTTCTCCCGAAAATCCATTTTATTCTAAAATGATGTTTTATAAAAAAAATAAAAAAATTATTAATACTATCCTATGATTTTTAGAATAAATTTTTAACCATATTTTACTTTTTAAAAATTGTTTTCAAAATGAATATTCTTTTCTTTTTCTAAATAATGAAATTTTGGGTTTTACTAAAAATATGAAAAGAATCTTTGTTTTTAACATGCACAACATGAATAGTATTTCCCATTATCACGAACACTCAATGATTTCAAGATTCATATATAAGTTTTCGAAGTTATTTTAAAAGAAATTGTTTTACTTAATATTTTGTAAATTTTTATATTTTAAATAAATTATTTCAAAATTAAAAGGATTTTTAAAATGTTTTATGTTTTAAAAAGTATTTTTCCATAGTGGAGAGGATATTTTCCTCAATAAATATTTTAAATGATATTTCAAAATAAATTTACATTTAAGATGACATTTTTTTATGTATCTTATTCCTAACTATGGATATAATCCAAGGATTCCATTCTTATTCTTTCTCTAAATGGTTTATGTTTATGATGGTGTGATTTTTGTGAAACATGTTTCTCTTCCACAGGTTATACCATGAGAAAATTCTTATGAAATACACTTAATTTTATAGGTATGATATGATGAAATGATGAAATAATTAGAAAATATGTATCTTTTACAAAGGTTATGGTATGATGAAATGTTTGTAAAACCCATTCCATTTTATGGGTTATGATATGATAAAAGTTTTATGATCTTGTGGAACACATATGTATGATTTTCATTATGTGATGGGTGGGACCAATATCTCCCTCTAATTAATTGGGTAAATATGCATAAATCATGAGTAAATATGTTATATGTGAACTGAATTACACACTCACAATGTTATGTGTGAAACGGATTACATGTTCACAATGTTATTCATAAACCTGAATATAATTTCACAATGTTATGTGTGAACTTGATTACATGTTCAAAGTATTATGTGTGGGCATGTATTTCATGTCTATAATGTTATATGTGGACCTAGTTTCATGTCAATAAGTTTATGAAAGGGTTTGATTTTATGTCCTTAACTTAATGAGTGAACTTTTTTCTATTTATACATGTTTATAATGTTATAAGCTGACATGTATTCCACAAATATATGTCTTATGATAATGTTATTATCTCATGGATCATGTTATTTGATTACCTTATGATTATTATCTTATGAATTTCCAATATTTATTCCAGAACTCAAGATTAGGATCTTTGATATGCAGGGTATGGTTTTAAAATGTTATGCTCATGTTCTCATACCTTTGTGTTCATGTTATGATTATAAATATCCATTTTTTACCCTTATTGAGCGTTTAAGCTCACCATTTCTTATGTTTCCTCTCCTTAGGTTATGAAGAAAGTTTTTAAGTAGGATATGTTTGTGAAGAGTACTAAAGGGGATGACCATTATGGGAGATGTTAAAGATCTTTCACCAAATTAGAAGAATGTGTACCCAGTCTCCAAAGACACTAAACTATTATGGTCCTCAAGTTTGTGTTTGTGTAAAGTATTTAATATTATTCTATAAAGATTTAATATTTATATATAAAAATCATGGGTCTCTATAGTTGGTATCAGAGTAAAGGTTTAGTTAACCTTTGGAAACTAGGATAAGAAAACTTTATGGAGATCCATAGGGATATTTATAAGGATATGTATAGGGTTGTCTCTAAGGATGATTCAATGCATAGGAAAAATTCTTGGAATTTTAGAGAAGGATAGATCAAGTGGTTTCAAAGAAATTCCATATATGTTTGGATACTAAAAGTGGATGTGTCTCTGGAACAGAGGTGCATATGGGTAATAACTCTAAAAATGGTGTATTGAGATAGAATCTATTGTCACCTGATGCACAACAATGGGCCTTGATACACACCTAGTTTTACACTCTTAGGGTATATTATTTGTAAAAACACAAGATCTTTATAAACTATCATGAAGGATTTAAATAGATGATGATCATGGATTACCTAGGTTAAACCTAAGGTGTCATATATTTAAAAGAATGTGTCTTGATTTATATCTCCTATAAATGATTTTTCATACTATTTTTTTTCCATTATGATTATAATTACTCATCACACTATACTTTTTGGTATTATTCAATACAGGTAACCATAAGAAACTGCGTTAACATTGAATGTAATGGAAAAAATTTTGATGAGAAGCCAAGTGGGATGATTATTGGAGTAAAAGATGTTTTGATTATGACTAATTAGCTATCATGGAACATGATTAACAGTGTTCAACTTAACCAATTCACAAACTCCCCAAAGAAGATAAGGATATAGTTCACTAAGAGTTTGGTTAGTGGAGACTATGGAGGAAAGAAGATTCAGTTTCCTATATGTCGATAATGTGGGAATAATCACTCAAGGGAATGTCTCAAAGGGACGAGAAGATGTTTTGGATGTGGAAAATAAAAAATTAATTAATTAACTACAAAGAAAGAATAAAAAGTTTAGTTAACGCAATGGATGAGAATAATGGTCTCTCTAAGGTACCATCAACTGTTGAGTGTTTTTAATATGGAAAGTATAGAAATTATGAAAATCAATGTTCTAAGGGGAAATATCATGAATAAAATCATAAAGGTTTTATAATTAATGGTTTTTCTGTTGATGATGAAGATATTATGAATAACATATGAAAGGAATGAGGTATTAAGGAATGAGATGATGAAGCATGGCTATTTTATTAAGGATGAGGTCAAAAAATTGAAGTTTTTATGTATTTAAATTTCATAATTATGATATATGAATCATAATATATATATAAGGATTTTTTGTATAAGTTTTTCTTTAAGTATTTTCAAAAATATGTTAAATTGTACTAATGGACTAGAAAAGTGATATTTTGATTAAGGGAAGATAACCCTTAATATTTTTCATATATTGAGATAATGATATTAGGATAAAGATATATTTGATGTGAATAAGTAAATTAGCTAGTACTAATTACCTTAGAACTGATTAATGTTTTTTATAAAAATGTGGTTTATGCTATCATTGATGGAGTTTACAACATTTTTTTGGATTTAAGGAATAGATCCAATAATGTATGTTTTATTCAAGTCATAAGGAAGCATGTATATTTTCAATAAGGTTTTATGGTAGTTTAGGTTTTTACCATTTTAAATAGAATACATGATGAAGGTATTCACATGTTTGGTATGTGACAATAATGATCCACTTTATGATATATGTGGGATTAATGTTAGGTTGATTTTGAGAAATTTATTGACTTTATTTATAAATTTCAAATTTTGTAATGTTTATAAGGTTAACCATTTATAGAATGGTTTATGTTGAACTTTGTATGAGCTTTTAGATATTAACAAATGACTTCACCATATAATGATTTATCCATATTGGATAACTAGTGTTAACCTTTTTTTAATTAGAGATAGAAGGAATGACTTTTCATTCTTTCATGGGTCTTATTTAGTGTGTCAGACATGAGATAATCATCTCTTAGAGTAAGATATTAAGTGTAAATTTATCAAGGCATAAACAAAGGATGGAATTTAACCTATTAAATAAAAATATATCAATTAAGTTCATTTTAATATGTTCTCAGTATAGATGGAAATGGAATTACCCATCATTAGTAAAAGGATCTTGAATTAAAAAAAAATCATGTTATCATCATTTTTATGATATCAATGACCTTTTTCATGCCAAATTGGTTTATATATTTTTGTTCATTAACTTTCTTTTAACTATGTTTTTTATCACTCTCCATCAGTAATTAGGTGTTAGTTTTATCTTTTATGTCCATGTTTTCATTCCCCACTTATGTTATCCTATGTGGAAACCTGGTTATGAGTTACTTTAGGTAACCTTTATGATTGAAACTTTCCATTTTTAAGGTATGTCTTATTATTAATTTTTTATGATGTGGGTTTCTATAAATGAATTTTCAAATGTTAAACCTTTAATGACTGAGATAAATTTCAAGGTTGAAATTTATTTTAAGTGTGGTAGAATTTAACACACTGAGATTTTTGTGAAATATTTTTTTAAAATAAATATAATATTTTAAATATTTTTCATTACATGTAACACCTATTTTATCTTTCATTTAATGCAACATTGAGTTTATCTTACATTACACGCAATACTGAGTTTAAACAAAACACGACATGCTATTAAAATATTAATATTTAAAATAATAGTTATCTCCTAGATGTTTGAATGGAGGTTATGAATAAGATTAACTAAATTATAAAAATATATAGTTTACCCATGTATATAAAATGAATTATTTAGATACTAATTGATTATAAATTAAAATAAAAACTATTTAAAAATAAAGAAAATGTTTTTCTAAAAAAATATTTTTATACAAACAAACTTGTTTCCCCTCAATAAATTAATTAAAACACTTTTAGTTAATTATTTTAATTAAATTTATATATTATTTATTCAATAAACTATTTAACATTCATATTATGTGTTTTATAGACAATATATAAGAATAAATCCAATTTTATTTTCAAAACATTATTTTTCTAAAAATATTTTTGTCACCTCTTTACATACTTATTTTTAAAAATAATTTTTAACACTTTTATAAATTTTATGTTACAAAATAAAGTTAATTTTTGAAGTCATCAGTTCAAAATTATCTTAGGTTTAATTTTTGAGAATTTTATGAAAAGATTATTTTTTTTATGTATAGTGAAAAATAATGAATTTTAATTGAAAACTAACTTTTCATTTAAATTATATTTTAATTGGTTTTAAATTAAAATTAGTTCATTTATATGTATATTAATCCAATTTAGTTCATTTTAATCATTTTTATATTTTATTTTGATATAAAAACTCTGTAAACTTTTGAACGTTTTCTCTTTGAAAACTCGTTTTCTTGTCGTGTCTGCATAATTAATTTTAAATTACATTTTTTCACTTATGTGAATTTAATTTTTAAAAATGGATTATATATTTGTAATCATCATAATTTATATTATCTAATAAGTTCAACTTAATTTTTTATCAAAATTAATTGTGAAAGCGTTAAAAATTAATTACTACGGTTAAGGTAAAAATGGGTTTACTAGGGGTAAACTGAAAAAGTAAGGGTTGAAATAACCTTGAAACTTTTCTAAAATATATTTTATGTGATATTTATACCCTATAATGTCTAATAGTTTATAATAATTTATTTTGGTTCCTTTTGGTGTAGCACCTCGACCCGGTTTTCCACTTTATCTATGCTTCGGTCTGGTTGGACACTAGGTCTTGGGCATGCCTCCCCATACACCAAAGGTTTCCAACTAGTATCGAGGGTATTATTAGGTGATAATGGGGAGACTATACCATCATTTGATTAGTATAATAATGTTCCTTTATATATATATAACACATTGGAAGAAGGACTATAACAGTAGAAGTAACTGAATAAACATAGTAGAAGCATAACCAAACAAAAGTAGTAATAACAAGCCCAAAAGCATTATACCATTTGTAGATAAATACACATTAAAAGATAGTTCATATAAAAAATATGATTAAGTTATCCCATGGAAAACCACATAAGTACATATATATATATAAAAACCCAAAAGAAGATCCACCTTGATGCGGTCCATCCATTGCAAAAACAGTACATCCCTGATCACTAAGGTCTAGCTCTCGAGCCTAATCCCTTACCTACTCTAAAAACCATAAAGTTTACATGAATCATGAGGGGCCCATGTAGTGTTTGAGTATAAACTAAGTATGCCACCACCACCATGTTCCTATCTTACATCCATAACTATATAGTGTATTCATATGTAAATAAATAACAGCAAGTCACACATAATAATAATCATCCGGACCCACCGGTGATCAACATCCGAAACTGATAATTTTACCTAGTTCAGCCAATGTAGGTATGTCTCTATATATAAGACATCAAATATATATTTGTATACATTACATTTATGTAAATATATATTTGTACTCTTGTGAATTCATGTCTAAATTCACCAGGTGTCCACATAAGGATATCATACCTAGAGAACCCTCAGGTTCCTCCCATAAATATATCACCAGAACCTCATTCAATTTGATACCTTATGTGTCACTAGTCTAATAACTGAAATCCCATCAACATTTCCAATAAACATGTTACAAGTCCCTTGGACTTGGTCAAATATCCAGTGTCGGCTCAACAGCCTAACATCCCATGGCACGATAATATCCATCCTCCAATATATAATAAATCTCCACCGGCTTAATAGTCTGATGTCTCAAGGCATAAAAATATTTGTCCTCCAATAATCTTGGCCCATCAACCTCAAATATAACATCAATCCTCAGTCCCCAATTAATGATATCATACACCATCTCTTATGGATTTATATGGTGAGAACCTCCTCCACAACTAATGGTCATCATCATCCCCTAATCCATTGTATATATGGATGATTCCACCCACAATTAGTGGTCAACACCAACTCAAATGAGTCCTATCTATGTGCACAAGACTCCAATGAAAACTTCATCCATCAACGGTGAGCATCAATCACCAAAATTTCCTAATCCAAACCACTTGGAAACCTCATTTCCACATGAGAACCATGTCACCCAAGTCCTGATGGTTAACACTATCCCAAATCTTGTGAGTCATTCCCTCAACCTGAAGGCCTCATTTCCTCAATCTCGATGAACCATGTCACCTCAACCTAGTGATCAACATCACCCATCTATCTTGATCCCACCCTCAACCTAACAAATCATGACATCCAAGTCCTGGTGATCAACATCACCCATGTATCTTGATCCCACCCTCAACCTAAAAAATCATGTTATCCAAGTCCTGGTGATCAACATCACCTCAATACCTCAGTTCATGCCTATCGTGTTCCCATGCAACCAATTTAGTAATATCACATTTAATTAATTAAATTGAAAAATTTATCTAACCATCCCAATTGTTCAAAATCTTCATACCTATAATAACATATTTAAATAGAATAGGTCATGCCCAATTGCATCCTATAACATCAATTAAACTATTTAATGATAAGAATTAATTGATTAAGGGTTTCACCAAAATAGCCTATACATGCGTATTTAATAACATACCCCATAACACCTGTATATTTAATGAGAAGGCTAAGAACCACCTACTTTAAACTCGTAGGTTCCCTTTCATTTAATATCGGCCTCTAACTTAATCCCTATTGGAAGAAAACATAGTTTTAGAAAAATGAGATTAAAATAGGGAAAAAATGATCACATTTATTTAACATTACATATGGTGATATAATCAAGGAAAATAATCAAGAGGATTGAAGGCCTTAATAAGAGTAATCCATAGCCTCCAAAAAATCTTGATTTGGATTCTGAATAAAGGTGAAGGATAAAATCCTAGAGGAGGGAAAGGGAGAGCACCACAATTACTGGAGGGCGACGCACATGTGGGAGGAATAAAAAATTGAGAAGACTTATTAAGTAAGGAAGGGGGAAATTGTCATTTTGGACTGTTTAAAATTTATCATGATTACCATATAGTTTGGAAAACCTTGTGCCCAACGCACAATGATCGCTATCTAAAGGATAGACACCTCACATAGTTTGGTCGCACGGTTTACCAAACCATGCACCAACTGTGCAGGTGACTCTACACACCTTCACCCTAGTACACACTTTCTTGGAAGGGTCCACATGGTTTAGGCCACACTGTTAGACTGACAGTAAGCCTTTGTCTATTTTTTCTCAAAACTTGGTTTTCGAAGATCGAAACTTCACAAACCCATTAAAACTCTCAAGTCACTAAACAAGACTTAAAACCCATATAAAAATGACATAAAAATTTATTCAAACTCTTGAGTTTTGGTATCGAAGCCCAAAATGAAAGTTAGCCTATCCACCAAACTTAAAAATCAATTTTACCTGGGAAAATGACCCATTCAAAAACTCAGGATGTTATAACCTCCAACACCTTAAGATATCTCATCCATAAGATATTTGGTGTCAATACAAGATTGTACCAAACATACCCATCTCATTCACATTAACCCAGTCTTCCCTGATTATTAATCATCATCAATTCCCCTTATAGAGCTCCCCACCTTAGGAATTACCTACCTGGTCGCTTATCAACCCAAAAATAAAACATTATGATGGTCCCACTGACCATCCCTAAAAATTAAATTCCACCCATGACATACCATTATTCATACATCCCACATCATACCTAACACCCATAAAAACCTACATCTCATCAGATACTCATTAGAACCCATGTCCTATATGACACTCATCAAAACCCACATCTCAATAGATTCCCAAAGATCATGCATTACATCTGATGATAAAAATTAATCCCACATCATATATATATATATATATACATGCACATGATTTTAACTATGCTTACACTCCTCATACAAGCCACACATCATGACTGATGACCACAATAAGTCCCGATGTGTATGCATCTCACACATATCACATATCATACATGATGACCATATATTAACCAGTGCCTAGTCAATTTAGTTATCTCATGAGAACCTTGTGCACCAAAACTGGGCATGATAAAACAAAAGGTCATTCCATGATCAAGGCATACCTCTAACAGTCATCAGTTTATCAGCATGCTTTGCACCTGGAATCTCAACTGCGTACACCTAGCATAAAACCTGACTGCCCAAGGCCTGGACTCCCTATGGAGCTACACCATCTATTATCCATTGACCCCACAGCTGGGTCTCTCTCTCTCCCTTCTATGACCTAATCGTTTAGAAGAATCCTAACTGTCAGCTCGTAGAATTTCTCCTGATCCAACCTCAGATCCCTAAGTATACCCTGATCCCAGACTCCCAGCTATCTAATAAGGATTCTTGCATAACCTATCTCGATTCCCTATATGAACACATTCACATAATTCCTTTAAAACCTACTCACATTGAGTCCAAACATGCCCGGGTTCCCACACTGAAAGTACACCATCAAAGAACCACTCCTCAATGTCCTACCTAAATCTTTTTCCTAATTGTACTATTGAGATTCCTCATATTCTCACTTATAGATACCTGTATCATCATCATTATTCTCACTTGATGTCATCACCTAAATCGAATATGACTGGTCCATTAAGTTTCCCTTGGCTTTCAGCACCTGATTCACCGCCTCTAAGAATGAGTTCAATCTGAAGATATTCACCTAAACCCCAATGGCATGCAGCAACCTAGCCACGAATCACCTCACCCTAATGATGTTGTCTCCTACCATGGAAGAATAAAATCATGATAGGTCTGTGAAATTCACTGCACAATCCATAATGGATGTATCTCCCTACTTTAGATTTATGAACTCATGAGATCTATCGACCCTCAACATCTTCAAGAAAAAGTTCTCGAAGAACATAGTCTCAAAATCCTTCCAAGCCAGTACCCCATGCCTACTATCATATACCTATGTGTCCCACTAGAAATTTTCTATTTCTATGAGCACATACATAGCTAGCTTCACCCTCTGACCTGGGGGTGTCTCAAGTTGTTCAATAATCATCTACACTAACTCAATCTAGTTTTATGCTACCTACAGTCCACCCTCACATAGAAATAATGGTGGGTGCTGAGACTAGAACTCACAAGTCAAATAATCCATGTATGGATTAGTTCCCTAAGCTCCCATGTCAGTACCCTATATGACTCACACTAAGATTGTTATGTACTTATCGTCTAGTCGTGGCCCAAAATATGCCATTTTTTGTGGCTGACTCGCCTATACCAAAGCCTTTACCTAAGGATCATGATCATTTTGACCCTCACGAGCCCCGACCCTTAGGGGCCTCATCTCATGCATTCTCTAGATGCACCACATATCCCCCCCCTAATGCTCCACTAGAATATGTATAGGTGTCATCACACTGAAGATCAAACACCATGGTCAAAAAATCCCTAAAAATCATGTATATATCACAGATAGGTAAATCTATAAGAGGCAGCACATCTCACCACCTCTAAACTCCCCAACCACACCCATGTCACATGACATCCGAACTCATGGCCCCTTACCTACCCATATCAGAGTCATGTATCACATATCATCAAGCCTCATAGACCCTTTCCTACCCATATCAGAGTCAATAATTACATATCATGTATATCAAATATCATCAATCTCAGGTGGATGAGTAGAATTCCACCAAAAGGCTATACAGAAAAACACTATTTAGATTTTTTTGACATTTTAAATAACTCATCACATTTAATTACTCATGCATTCCATTAATAGAGTCATTCCCATACATACCATACACATATAACATTACATACTGGTCTCATTAGTAACCACTTACCTGGGATGGCAAAGTAGAATTCCACCAAAATTCTATATAGGAAAAAAATTATCTTTTTTCTGACATTTGAAATAGCTCAACCCCTCTTAGAATATTCCAAGTTCCTAATAAAAATCACAAGCATATCACACATCATATGAGCCAAATTTCTTACCATGATGCATAAATACTCCTCCCTTACCATACCAGGCCAGGGGTCTAAATATCATAATCTAATAACACCACGCTCAAGTGAACCACATAAGGTGGAAATCAATAAAATTTAAAATTTCAAAGCATAACATAAATTTCCCACCCCTAGGAACTTGGTATGTCCCCTAGGAATGGGGAAAAAGTCACCCAAACACGGGTTCTTTACCTAGTTCTGACTACATCCTAGTATATAATCTACCACATCCCAAATAGTAAGACCAAAAAGGAAAAATAGTCTCCTTTGATACCATTTGTAGCACCCCCGACCTAGTTTTCCACTTTATTTATGCTTTGGGATGGTTGACCAATAGGACTTAGGTACACCTCCCTGTATGCCAAAGGTGTCCAACTATGAGTGAGAGTTAGATTAGGTGATAGTGGGGACACTATACTCTTAGGTGATGATAATAATAATGGAATATATATATATATATAACATAGTAGAAGAAGGAACATAACAGTGAAAACAACTGAATAAACGCAGAAGAAGCATAACCAAATATTAGCAGTAATAAAAATCCCAAAATAATTACACCATTTGAAAATAAATAAACATGCAAAGATAGGTCATAAAAATATATGATGAAGGTCTCCCATGGATAACCACATAATTACATATATATAAAAATCCAAAATATGGTCAATCTCGATGCGGAGGAACCCCCTGGTCCACTTCCATCCATACCATGCAAAATCAGTTCATCCCTGATCACTAAGGTCTAGCTCTCGAGCATGATCCCCAACCTGATATCAAAACTATAAAGCCTCCACATGTCCTAAGGGTCCCATGTGAGATGTGAGTATAAAGTCATTAGACCAAAAACAACATGTTCCTACATTATATCCATAATTATACAATGTATTCATATGTAGATAAGTAGAAACAACTCAAACAAAATAATAATAAACTCAGCCTAGTTGTGATCAACAACCACAAGTGAGCTTTTTACATGTTTCATCCAAAACTGATATATCTCTATATACCATCCATAAAGAGTATATTTTCATAGATTACTTGATTGAAAAGATACATTCATACTAGAGAGGAACTATGTCTAAATTCCCAAGTTACCACATAAGGGTATCATACTTGAAGAAACCTCAGGTTCCTCCTATAAATATATAACTATAACCTCATGCCATCTAACACATCATGTGTCACTAGTCAAATAACCAATATCCCATCATAATTCTCAGTCAACATGTCCCAAGTCTATCAGACTTGGTTAAATAGTTATCATTAGCTTAACAGCCTAATGTTTAAAGGCGTGGTGATATCCATCCTCCAATATATAATAAATCTCCATCATCTCAACAGCCTAACATTCTGAGTAATAGTGATATCTATCCTCTAATAATATTTTCCCATTAGACACAAATATAATGATAAGCCTCAACCCCCAATTTATGGTCTCAAACACCATCTTCCATGGTTTTCTATGGTGATAACCTCCTATCTATGTAAAAATTACTCCAACAAAAATGTAGACCAACAAAGGTGAAAGGAAATCACTAACATTTCCTAAGACACACCAATCAGAAACTCATTGCTACATGTAAACCATGTCTCCCAAGTCCTGATGGTCAACACAATCCCAAGTCATGTGGGCTATTCCCTTAGCCTGATGACCTCATCACCTCAATCCCAATAAATTATGTCACCTAACTGGTGATCAACATCACCCATGTATCTCATGCCACGCTCTTATCCTAACGAACCATTCCATCCAAGTTCTAGTGATCAACATCACCTCAATACCTTGGGTCATGCCCATCATGTTCCCATGAAACCAATTTATTCATATCGTATGAAATTAATTAAATTGAAAAACTAGCTTAACCTTCCCAAATATTTTAAATCCCCATAACCAGCATAGCATATTTAAATAGACTAGGGCATTCCCAACAACATCCCATAACATCAATTAAATGATTTAATGAAAAGCATTAATTAAGAAAGGGTTTCACTCAGAAAAAACCATATGTGTGTATTTAATAACACAACCCATAAAACTCATATATTTAAGGATAAATCTAGTAACCATCTACCTTATACTCATAGGTGCTTGTTCATCGAATATTGATCTCTAACTCAAGCTATATTAGAAGAAAATGTATTTTTAGACAAACTCCCTAGAAATAGTTAAAAGGGATCACATGGATTTATAATTATATATGGAGAGATAAAAAAGTAAAAAATCAAGAGGATTGAATTCCTTACTGATATAAATCCATAGCCATCAATGGATCTTGATTTGGAGTCTGAACTAAAGAGGGGGCTCAAAACCTAGAGGAGGGAAAGAGAGAGCTCCATGGCTATTGGAGGGAGGCACACACATGAGGAGAAGAAAAATGGAGAGGCCCTATTAAGTAAGTAAGGTAAAAAATGGTCACTTTTTTTCTTTAAAATCTTCAAGGTTACCTCATGGTTTGTAAAACCATGCACCAACCGTGTGGTTCTCACTATTCAAAAGACAGACACCTCACATGATCTGACCACATGGTTTTCCAAACTGTGTGCCAACCATGTAGGTGACTCTACAAACCTAAAAGTTAGCACATGATTTCCTATAATGGTTCACATGGTTTTATTAAACTATAACCATTTTAGAAACAAGCCTCATAGTTTATACCACATGGTTAGACAGACTATGCGAAAATCATGTGCCTTTGTCAGTTTTTTCCCAAAACTTGGTTTCTATAGCCTGAAACTTATAAAACCCATTTAAACTATTAAGGAACTAAATGATCCTTAAACCCCATCTAAAAATGTCATAAAATTCATTTAACCTATTAGGTTTATAACCTATTAATTATTTTTGTGCAAACCTAAGTAGATCACATGAAGAAGAGGTAATGTTCATCAACAGGTGCTTTTATTTTATTTCTTCCTCCAACTCTTTCAATTCTTATTAAATCATGTTGATAAAATAACCTCAATATCTTAAATATACTAAGATTTTTTTATATTAAGGTAATGACCTACAAACATAACCAATCCCATCAAATGGGTTATGAAACTATGATTCGTGTGTATGGTGGATTACCACCTCACGAACCGAAGTCATTCATTTTTTCATTACCACCTCTCATGATTGGGTATAAAGATGGATAGAAAGTATATATATGATATTTATAACATAATTATACCTATGTGTCCATTATATCATATATACCTTTTAAATTTCCATTTCTTAGAGGATTCTATGATTTTGTTCGTGTGTACGACGGACTACCGCCACACAAAGCGTCGTGTTTCATCTTCACTAACACTTTACATGGAAGATAATAAGGATAAAGTTAATGAATATATGTGATATAAATTACATAATTATGACATTAATGACATATTTATCATTAAAAATAGTTAATATATAATTTTATTTCTTACCTTTTCACTCATTGAAAGATGATAACGTCACCCGTGTACGTGTGGACTACCACCTTCACAAAGTGTTGTGACTCTCTATTTTCATCACCAAACCACATGCATGATATGTATAAGTATATTTAAAGAAATAATATGGTTTTTATGATATTATTATCATTATTTAAAGTTTAAATCTTACTTACCTTCTTTCCATTATGATCATTAAAAAATAGAAATGTTACTCATGTGTATGTATGGCTTACCGTCTTCATGGTCGTAACATACTTCATTTATAAAAACCTTATTTCATGATTGGTCTTAAAAGTATAATTTATGTATAAATATTATAATAATATAATGATTATTATTCTATAGATTATTTAACCATGATCAAATTAAGAGTATCAAAAATAAAAAATCAAAACATATACAAAAAACAAAGTTGTTATTGCCCGAAACGTGATTTTAATAAGGAATTGTTAATAAATGGGTAATAAATAGTCATAAGTAAATCATATATTGTATTATATAGATAATTATGGTTATATAATATATTTATAATAAACTTATATTTATTATAAATTAGTTTAAAATGTGTACAAAGGAAGTCAAGACTTAAGGTAAGGGATTTCTAGTATCTCTTTTATTTTTGGGAGACATGTGAAAATTAACAACTCATTTCTTTTGTGTGGTGTATATACTGACCATTTTACATGTTATATAATGAATATCATTACTTTAATGAAATTTAAATTTTCATATGATGTTTTTCTTTATTTAGGATTATGATCCAAAAGATTACTAAAGTGGTAAGGGGTTTCTATCTCACTTTTATTTTTTGTGAGACACAATCCATATTCACCATGTATTTATTTGATGTGGTGTATATATTACCCATTAATGTATTTTATGATTATTTTCCTGAAAATTATAGGGATTAAATATTCATTTAAGTATCTTTATTTCATGGGGATTATCTATCAAATTTTACCAAAATGGTAATGGTTTTATGATATAATCTCATCATTTATCAGGATTATTTATGATTAAGTCTCCAATATTGAAATATTATGATCTACCTCTAAATAATTGTCATTATTTTTCATATCCTATATTTATTTATGATATTTTAAAGTAATAGTTCCATTTTTTCACTCTTTTTTACTTAAAATAATTTAGAAAATGTTTTTAATAAAATCTGACTTTATTCCTCTCTTCGGTCAGAAATCTATTTTCTTCCAAAATTATGTTTTCTAAAAATGTTTTAAAAATGTATTAATACTATCCAATAATTTTTAAAATACATTTTTAACCATGTTTTACTTTTTAAGAATTGTTTTAAAAAATAATCTTCCTATCATTTTCCAAAAAATACCCATTTGGATTTTACTAAAAATGTGAAAAGAATATTTGTTATTAATATGCACGGCATGAACAGTATTTCCCACTATTATAACCACTAAATGATTTCAATATTACCTTATAATTTTTTAAATTTATTTTCAAATAAATTTTTTTCCTTAATATTTTGGAAAATTTTAGATTTAAAATAAATTATTTAAAAATAAAAATGATTTTCAAAATGTTTTATGTTTTAAAAAGTTTTTTTCCAAAGTGGAAATGATATTTTCCTAAAGAAATATTTTAAATGATATTTTAAAGTCAATTTCCATCCATGATGAAATTTTTTGATGTTACCTATGCCTTAATGGGGATATGATCTGATTATACCATTCTTATTATTTCTTTAAATGGTTTATGTTTGTGATGGAATGATGTTTATGAAACCTATTTCTCTTCCATAGGTTATACCATGATAAAATTCTTATCAAACCCACTTATTTACATGGGTTATGCTATGTTTAAATGATGAAATGATTATGAAACCTCTCTCTTTTCCATAGTTTATGATATTATGAAATTTTTATGAAACCCATTTCATTTCATGGGATATGATAAGATAAATGTTTTATGAACTTATGGCATACATATGTATTATTTTCATTATGTGATGGATGGTAACTATATCTCCCTCAAATAAATTGGGTAAATATGGATAAATCGTGAGTAAATATTTTTTGTGTGAATCTGATTACATATTCACAATGTTATGCATGAACCATATTACATGTTCACAATGTTATGTGTAAAACTAATTACATGTTCATGGTGTTGTGTATGGACCTGTCTTTCATGTCTGTAATATTATGTGTGGACCTGGTTGCATGTCCATAAGTTTATTTGAGGGCCTACTTTCATATTCTTAACTTAATGAGGGAAACCACCTTCATTTATAGATGCTCACAATGTTATAATAAAATGTGTGTTCCATAAATCTATTTCTTATGCCAATGTTCCATTATCATGACTCTTTTTCTTTTATCCCCTTATGATTTATTTATTATGAACTACCAATAATTATTCCATGACTCAATATTATGATCTTTGATATGCAGGGTATGGTTTTCAAGCATTATTCTCATTTTCTCATAACCTTATGTTCATGTTCTTATTACGTATCTCTCTTGTTTACCCTTACTAAGCATCTAAGATCTCCTTTTCTTATGTATCCTTTCTCCAGGTTATGAAAAAAGGCTTTAAGTAGGGTATGTTTTTGAAGAGTACTAAAGGGGAAGATCTTTATGGGAGATGTTGAAGATATTTCACGAAATTAGAATATTGTGTACCAAGTCTCCAAAGACACTAAAAATTTATGGCCCTCAGTCATTTTTTGTGTAATGTATTGAATATTCATCTAAAAAATAAAAATCTAAGGTCACTATAGTTAGTATAATAGGAAAGGTTTAGTTAACCTTTGGAAACTAAGATGAGAAAACTTTAGTGAGATCTCTAGGGTTATTTTTAAGGATATTTATAGGTATGTCTCTAAGGGTAATTCTAAGGATGATTCAAAGTATAGGATAATGTCTTATAATTTTGATAAAGGATATATCATGTGGTTTCCAAGCAATTACATACCTATATGGATATTAAAAGTGGATATGGATCTGTCAAAAAGGTTCCTAGGGGTATTAACTCCAAAATGGGGGCATTGATATGGACTTAGTTGTCACCTGGTATAGGAAAATGGGCTTTGATGCACACCTGGTTTAACACTCTCAAGGGATATGCTTTGGAAATTCACAAGCTCTTTATGAACCATCATGAAATATTTAAATAGATTATGATCATGGATAACTTAGGTTAAACCTAAGGTGTCATGGATTTAAAATAAGGTTTCTTGATTTAGAACTCCTATAAATTATTTTTCAGACTATGTGGTTTCCATTATGATTATCATTACAATGTGTTTTTATTTTAGTAAATGGAGGAAACCAAAAAGAAATGGGTTAACATTGAATGTAATGAACAATTTGTTGATGAGTATCCAAATGGTATATTGACTGGAGTGAAGTATTTTGTGATTATTACTAATCAGTTATTAAGGAACATGATTAATAATGTGAAGCTTAATCAACTCTCAAACTCACCAAAAAATAGAGTGGTAGAGTTCACTAGGAGTTTGGGTAGCGGAGACCATGGGGTAAAGAAGATTTGGTTTCCTATATGTCAATAATGTGGGAAGAATCACCCAAGGGAATGTCTTAGAGGGATGATAAGATGTTTTGGGTATGGAAAATAAGTTCATAAATCAAGTAACTACAAAGTAAAAAATGAAAATTTTGGATAGAAAATGGATGATAATAATGGTATCCATAAGGTATCATTGTCTGTTGAATGTTTTAAATGTGGAAAGTAGGGGCATTATGAAAACTAATGTCTTAAGGGGAAATATATTGAAGATAATCATCAAGGTTATACAAGTAATGGTTTTTCTATTGATGGTGAAGAGACTATGAATAAAATATGAAAGGAACAAGTTATTACAGAATGAGATGATGAAGCCTAATTATTAGCTTAAGGATGAGGGGGAATAATTTAAGTGTTTGTGTATTGTAATTCCATAATTATGACATATGAATCGTAATATATATATATATATAAGGATTGTTCGTAAAAGCTTTTCATTGAGGATTTTCAAGAATATGTTAAATGGTAATGGTGGAATATAAAAGTGATATTTTGATTAAGGAAAGATAACACTTAATATGTTTTAGATGTTGAGATAATGATGTTGGGACAAATATATATTGGATGTGAATAAGTAAATATGATAGTACTGATTACCTTTTAACTAATTAATGATTGGTTCACAAATTGGTTTATGAAATCATTGATTGAGCTTTCAAAAAAATTTATTTAAGGAATATATCCAATAGTATATGTTAAGTAATAGGGAAGAATGTATGTTTTCGATAAGGTTTTATTGTAATTCATGTTATTACCATGTTTCAAGTGAATACATGATAAAGGTATTCACATGTTTGTTATGTGATAATCAGGAGACACTTTATGATATATGGGGGATTAATGTTAAGTTGATTTTGAGAAATTTAGTTACCTTATTTATAAATTTTTAATTTTGGAAGGGTTGTAAGTTTAATTATTTATGGAATGGTTTAAGTTGGACTTTGGATGAGGTTTTATAGATTAACATAATACTTCACCATATAAATATTTTTCCATATTAGGTAATCAGTGTTAATCTTTTTTAACTAGGGGTAGAAGGAATGACTTATAATTATTTTATTGATCTTATTAAGTGCTCCATATATGAAAATTTTATCTCTTAGAGTAAGATATGGATTTTAAATTGATCAATGCATATCCAAAGGGTGTAATTGTTCTTATGAAATAAAAATATATCAAGTATGTGTATTTTAATATGTTCTCAGTCTAGATAGAAAAGGAATCCCCAAACATTGGGAAAATAATCTTGAAATAAATTTTTTCATGTTATCATAATTTTTTATGATATCAGTGACCTTTTTCACACATCTTTGGATTATAGCTTTATGTTTATTAACTTTCTCTTTACCATTTTCTCTATCACTCTCCATCAATTTTTGGGTGTTATTTTTCTCTTATATGTCCATGTTTTCACTTTCCACCTATGTTCTTCTATATGGAAACCTAGTTATGAGTTACTTTAGGTGACCTTTATGATTCTAATTTTCCCTTTTTAAAGGAATTTTTATTATTCATTTGTATGATGTGTGTTTCTATGAAGGAATTTTCAAATGTTAAACCATTGATGACTGATATGAATTTTTAAGGGTGAAATTAATTTTAAGGGGGTGGAATGTAACATATCAAGATTTTGTGAAATATATTTTCTCAAATAAATGTAATATTTTCATTATTTTTCATTGCACACAACACCAAGTTTATCTTGAGTTATACCTAACGCTAGATGTAGCTTGCGTTACACGCAACACTGAGTTTAAACGAAACATGACATACTATTAAAATATTATTATTTAAAATGATAGTTATCTCTTCACCATTGGAATGGTAGGTATAAATATGATTAACTAAATGTTGAAAATATATTTTTTACCCATATATATATAATTAATTCATTAGTGACCAACTAAAAATAAAAACTATTGGAAAATAAAGGAAATATTTTTTCTTAAAAACTATTTTTATCAAACAAACATGTTTCACCTAAATGAATTAATTAAACCAATTTTACAAAATGATTTTAAATAAATTTTTATATTATATATTCAATAAAACTATTTAACATTAATCTTATGTGTTTTATATACATGAGATGAGAATAAATCCAATTTTATGCTTCAAATTGTATTTTTCTCAAAAGCAATTTTGTCGCCTTTTTCACACTTATTTTTAAAAATAATTTTCAACACTATTAGAAAAATTATTTGAAAAAATAAAGTTCTTTTTTGAAATAATCATTTAAAAATTAGTTTAGGGTTAATTTTTTAGAATTTTTTAAAAGATTAATTTTTTGATGAATAGTGTGAAATATTGAATTTTAATTGAAAACTGTCATTTCATTTAAATTATTTATAAAGTTAAATTATATTTAAAGTTGGTTTTAAATTAAAATTTGTTCAATTATATATCTAATAATTAAATTTAGGTGATTTTAATATTTTTCATATTGAATTGTGATATAAAATCTTTGTAAACTTTTGATTGTTTTCTCTTTGAAAAATTGTTTTCTTATCGTATCTGCAGGATTAATTTTAAATTAAATTTTTCCAATTTTGTGAATTGAATTTATAAAAATAGATTTTATTTTTTAAATCAGAATAATTTATATTATCTAATAAATTGAACTTAATTTTTAACCAAAATTAATAGTGAAAACAGTAAAAAATAATTGTTGTGATTAAGGTAACAATGGGTTTACTGGGGGTTAAACTAAAAACATAATGTTTAAAATGACCAAAAAAACTTGTCTAAAATATATTTTCTGGCCATAAATAGATCCTATATTGTCTAATACTCGTTAATAATCCTTTTTGTATCCTTTATTCATGAGAAAAACATGGGTATATGATTTTCTTTTCAAAAAATTACAAGTGTTCCGCTCACCTCAGTTATAAAAGGCCACCCCTCCCCTCCCCTCTTCACACCTTAAAACCCTTTTAGTTCAGTCAATAATTACCCAAATCACTTCCTGAATTCCCTACTCTCATAATTTAAGCCTTTTATTGGTATAAATTTAACCTAGGAAGGATTTTAGTGCAAAACTAAGGAGTTTATCCAAAGAAGAGGTAATGTTCTTCAATGGGGGTTTTTATTTGATTTCTTCCTTCACCTCCTTAAATTATTATTAAACTATTATGATATAATAACCTCAGTATCTTACATATACTTGGATGTAAGAAGAGGTAATGTTCTTCAATGGGGGTTTTTATTTGATTTCTTCCTTCACCTCCTTAAATTATTATTAAACTATGATGATATAATAACCTCAGTATCTTACATATAATTGGATGTTTTTATTTTAATATCATGAGCTACAACCATCTCCACTTCCATCAAATGGGTTATGAAATCATCATTCATGTGTATGGAGGATTATCGCCTCGTGAACCGATGTCATTCATTTTTCATTACCACCTATCAAGATTGGTTATAATGATAGATATAAAGTATATATGTGACATTTATTAAATAATTGTACCTTTTTATTCATTATATCATGTATACCTTTTTACTTTCCATTTTTTAGGGGATATGATGACGTCGTTCGTGTGTACAGAGGATTACCGCCGTGCAAAGTGTCGTGATTCGTTTTCACTAACGCTTTATAAGGAAGATAATTAGGATAAAGTTAATGAATATATGTGACATACATGACATAATTATGATATTAAGGAAATATTTATCATTATGAAAATATAATATATATCATTTTATTTCTTACCATCTCACTCATTGAAAGATGATAGTGTCACTCATGTACGTGTAGACTACCGCCTTCACAAAGAGTTGTGACTCTCTCTTTTCATCACCACACCACATAGATGATATTTATAAGTATATTTAAATAAATAATATGGTATTTATTATTTTATGATCATTCTTTAAAGACAAAATATTACTTACCTCCTTTCCATAATGATCTTTGAAAAATGGAAATGTTACTCATGCGTGTGTGTGGGCTACCATCTCCATGATTGTAACATACTTCATTTATCAAAACCATATTTCATGATTGGTATTAAAAGTATAATTTATATATAAATATAATAATTATTTCATTAGTATTATTCTTAAGATTATGGAACCATGATCAAAGCAAGAGGAATGAAAATAACAAATCAAAACATAAACGAAAAGCAAAGTGGTTATTACTTGAAACTTGATGTTAACAAGGAATTGTTAATAAATAGGTAATAAATGGTCATAAGAAAATCATATATGGTATAATATATATAATTATGGTTCTATAATAGATGTATAATAAACTTATATTTATTATACAGGAGGTTCGAATGTGTATGTAGGAAGCCAAGACTTAAGGTAATGGATTTTTAGTCTCTATTTTATTTGTGGGAGACATATGTAAATTAACCACTTGTGTCTTTTGTGTGGTGTATATAATTAAAAAAATTACATATTATATCATGAATATCCTTATTTTCGTGATATTTATCTTTTCATTTGATGCTATTATTTATTGGTGCTTATGATCCAAAAGATTACTAAAGTAGTAAGGGGTTTTCATCTCACTTTTATTTTTTGTGAGACAAAAGTCATATTCACCATGTATTTATTTTATGTGGTGTATATACGGCCTATAAATTTATTTTATTATGCTTCTAATCAAAATTATGGGGACTAAATATCCATTTAAGGATATATCTTTCATGTGGATTATGTTTCAAATGTTATCAAAATTGTAATGGTTTTATGTTACAATCTCATCATTTATTGGGATTGTTTATGATTAAGTCTCTAATGTTGAAATCTTATGATATACCTATCAATAATTCTCATTAATTTTCTTATACTCTAGTTATTCATGATATTTTCAAGTAATAGTACCATTTTTTACTCTTTGGTAATTAAAATAATTGATAAAATGTTTTTAAAAAAATATGACTTTATTTCTCTCTTCGGTCAGAAGTATGTTTCCTTCCAAAACTATGTTTTCTAAAAAAATTCAGAAATTTATTACTACTATACTATAACTTTTAAAATAAATTTTAAAAAAAAATGAATTTTTAAAAAGTGTTTTAAAAAGGAATCTTCATGTCATTTTTCAAACAAAGAATGTTTGGATTTTACAGAAAATGTGAAAAGAATATTTGTTTTTAACATACATTATATGAAGAGTATTTCCCACTATCATAGCCACTCAAGGATTTCAATATTACCTTATAATTTTTCAAATTTATTTTAAAATAAAAATTTTTCCTTAATATTTTTGAATTTTTTAAATTTTAAATAAATTCTTTCAAAATGAAAAGGATTTTCAAACTATTTCATGTTTTAAAAAGTGTTTTTTCAAAGTGGAAATGATATTTTCCTCAAGAAATGTTTTAAATGGTCTTTCAAAATAATTTTCCATATAATATGAATTCTATTGATTTTTCTTATGCCTTACTAAGGATATGATCCAAGTATACCATTATTATTCTTTCTTTCAATGGTTTATGTTTATGATGGTGTGATGTTTATGAAACCTATTTCTCTTACACATGTTATACCATGAGAAAATGGTTATGAAACCCACTTCTTTTCATGGGTTATGATATAATGAAATAATTAAATTATTATGAAACCTATCTCTTTCCCATAGGTTATGATATGATGAAATTTTTATTAAACACATTTCATTTCATAGGTTATAATATGATGAATGTTTTATGATCTCATGGACCACGTATGTATGATATTCATTATATGATGGGTGGGACTTATATCTCCCTCCAATGCATTGGGTAAAAATGAATAGCTCATGAGTAAATATTTTATGCATGAACATAATTACATGTTCACAATGTTATGCGTGAACCAAATTACATATTCTTAATGTTATGCATGAAACTAATTACATGTTCATGGTGTTATGTGTGGACATATCTTTCACATCCATAATTTTATACATGTACCTGGTTGCATGTCCATAAGTTTATGTGAGGGAATGATTTCATTCCCTTAACTTAATGAGTGAACCTATCTCTATTTATACATGTTCACAATGTTATAAGCTAATGCGTAAGTTGTGGATCTATTTCTTATACCAATGTTATGTTAGCATGGCTCATGTTATTTGATTTTCTTATGTTTCGTGTCTTATGAACTGTTAATCTTTATTTCATGGCTCAAGATTATGATCTTTGATATGTAGGGTATGGTTTTCAAATTTTATGCTCATGTTCTCATACTCTTACATTCATGTTATGCTTACACATCTCCCTTATTTACCCTTACTAAGTATCTGGGCTCACCCTTTCTTATGTTTCATTTACCCAAGTTATGAAGAAAGGTTTTAAGTAGGGTATGTTTGTAAATATTCCTAAAGGGGAATAACTTTATGGGATATGTTGAATATCTTTCACCAAATTAGAAGATTGTGTACCTAGTATCCAAATACTCTAAACTATTACAGTCCTCAGGCATGTGTTTGTGTAATGTACTAAATATTCATCTAAAAAGATATAATATCGATGTATGAAAGGTATGGGTCACTTTAATCCCTTTCCTTGAGAGAGAATTTTTAAAATATTAGGAGGAGCTTCTTAAGAGCTTGAGAACACCTTGGGGGGGCTTTAGAGAAGTATATAGAGAGTAACAAAAAATTCAACTGTCACAGAAAATTATGAAAAATTCACCATTGGATAATTTTGAAGTTTTGATTTCAAAAATAATATTTATTTTATCAAAATAATTATTTAAATATTAGAATTTACAATTTTAAATCAAAATCCTCATTTATTGAAAAATAATGGTTTTTATGACAATAATAGTTTTTAACCCTTATAATTATTATATTGGAATTAATTAAATTATATTATCATCTGTACATAAATAAATATTATTTAATAAGGATATTAAATGAAATTAATATTTATTTCAAAATTATTGAATTTATCAAAAAGAGTTTTTTAATTAAAGCCATATATTTTCCAAAAATACAATTTTGGTTTATTCATATCGAAATCAAATTTTCATCAACTCATATATAATTGTATATATAAAGTAATTATGAAAAGGGATAAATGTGATCATTGTTTTATTAAAAAGTATAATATAAAAATTCATACTATTATGGTCTAGATACATGACCTGTTATTACACCAGCACACGCCCTATGGGTAAGGTGTGCGATTATGACACTTTATTGGGTGGTTAGGAGAACATGGTTTGGATCGTGATCTTAATAAGATTGAATCTATCCCATAGACAATTTCATTCATGCTTTAGTTTTTGAATCTTGGATTAATCTTGGTTAATGGAAAAGCCTAGTGATTCCATCACCCTCGGAAGCTTTAATAAAGGGGCTTTATAGGGTATGATCCTACTAGTTAAGGTCATCACTTCTTCTTTCTGTGTCAATTGGACTTTATCATAACCCTTAATATACTAATCTTAATTTTCACTGTACAATGTCTATGTTATCAATGGTTATGGTGCTTAATGATCTTTTAAATCTGGTGGGATATATTTTATAATGGTCCAAAATAATCAAAGTAGTGCATGATTTTTTTATAAGTGTATTACTTAATGAGGAATTTATTCATTTAAAAAGAGGGGATTTCATTTATGAATGTTTGGTTCATTACACTTGGTGAGCTTGTAGGGCCTAAAAAGCCATGTGATCCCAAGTACATCGTTCGTGATGACTCCCAGTGTCGATTGTGCAGTTAGAACATGGTCTGCCAATCCATGTGGCCAAGACTAGTCCCCTCTTGAAATTATGCATTGGAATTGTTTTGTTTTGTTTTGTTTTGATTATGGAATGTTGTGTTGTTTTGGGAAAAGTGTGTGAGTTTTAATTTTTAAATGCATGATTTTAAAATGGTGAGATTTTGGTTTTAAAGGTAATAAATGAGTTTTCTTAAATTAATCAAAAGACAAATTTGTTTTTTGGATTTTTAATGAATGGGTTTCTTAAATATATAATTTTTTAATTTTAAATGGGTGGAATTTGACTTAAAATTAATACAGTTGAGTTTTATTAAGGTTTTTATGTGTCTTTATGAATGTATGTGGATGTTTTAAAATGTAAACATAGTTTTGAGAGTAAAAGACGTGTTTTAAATCTGGAAAGAGGGTTATAAATTATTTTAGTATGATGATAATGTTTTGGATTTTGATAGAAATGTTGATAAATAATTTTCATAATTTTTAACTGATTTCAAAGTGGGGACTTTTGACTAATGACTTGTTTTAAAAATTGGAGGGGGTTTAGTGTACTGAGAATTCTAGATTTGGGTTTTTTTATTCGAAACTTGGCTGTGTAATTTTAACTTGATTTAAAGGGGAAAATTGGGGTTTTGTTCAAGTGTTTTAATTTATAAAGTGTTATTTTGGGCTGATGATATGTGTTGTTTTTCTTTGGCCTCCTAAAAAGGTTTGGATTCAAGGGGGTGAGTGTTTCACTCCAGGATCTCTTCCTCCTGCGGTCTTGATGTAATCCCGCTCTAGATTGGTGAGGGTTGTCTATTTTGAAGACTTGTATTTTTTCAGCCAAGTTCTTATCTATCTTAGATTTTAGGTAACTCTTGGTTGATCTGGCCCTTTAGGTTCATCCTTGAATTCTATCAGCGGGATGATGATTTCCTTAGAGACGTGTTTCTCTAAGTGGTTGCTTGTCTCAATGATCAACTAATGGGATGTTATCCCTACCTTATGATCTTGTTATGATGGGTTGTAAAGTAGAAGTTTTGGGTGCATTCATGGATAATAGGGACAAGTGTTTCCCCAATATAGGTTATACCCTAGCTGACACATGAATTTTTGGATGGATTCATTGGGGTTTTGGTGGTTTGAGTATGATGCCCCAAGTTAATTCCTCTTCCACCTCTATTCTCAAGCTAGCATCGGTTACTCTCCTTCGAGTATATTTTAGTCGAGGTAATTCTAGTCATGTATTTCTTTCCATCATTGGTTCATCTCAGTTGTTCTTGTTTGAAATGTGGATTGTACTTATTTCTTAGGGATGTGTTTTATTATAGTACTTATGGATTTTTTGTAGTGTCCTTTGTGAATCCTCCTTTTCTTATAGTGAATTTTGTGAGCCCCTATCTTTTTATTTATTTTTATTTTTCTTTGTAATAATCTTGATCTTTCTCATTCCTTGAAATAATCACTTTCCTTTGAGATTTAGTATGTGAGTGTGATTATTATATGGTGGGAATACCGTCATGGGTAAACATTTATGGAAGTAATCCTTTTTATGAAATCTTAGTTCTTTTGTTCTTGAGTGTACTTTGTTTTAAGGTTAAGCAGTTTCATGTGGTTGGAGACTCATTTTGTGATTTTTTTCCCCAACCACCCTACCCAAAGGTCAAATTTTAATGATGGTGTGTTAGTGTCTCTCATCTCATCCTTTCTATCCTTTCCCTTTTCATTGATTTGTTCCTTGGGTGTTGAGGTTGTGTCTTGTGGAATCAACTTTTTTTCCCTTCTTTGGAGTACCCTTCGTGTTAGGGGTCCTTTATGATTGTTTAAGTTAAGGGAATTGGGAAATTGAGTTATGTACCATTTCTATATTGTGAAAGATGTTGTCAATCATTGGATGTAATATCGGTAGATCTTCATGTTTTTTGGATCGGGTTCTTCGTGTGTGGGTTGGACCTCATTCCTTTTGAATCAACTGTTTCATCTAAAAGTTTTTTTGCGGAAGAAAGCGTTGTGTTTGGGAATAATTGAAACATACTGACCTTTTTTATTACTTATTTTTGATGATTTAATTATATTTATAATCTCTCTTGAATTTCAGGCCGAATCAGTTTAAAATTTTAATTTTTTTTGGATTTTCAGCATAAGTGCATGGTAGGCGCATAGTTAGTAGAAATTGTACATAAAGCATACGCGTGCATTTGTAATCTTTACAGAGATGATTGCATGATCGCCGCATGGTTTTCCTAACCATGCGTCCTGACCATGTGAGGTGCTCCAAAACATCTAGTGTGAGGAACACGGTTTCTCCAATCATGCGGTCTAACCATGTGCAGCATCTAAGGGGGTCAAAAATTTGAAATTCCATTTTTGTCCTTAATGAAATAAGACCCCAAAATGGGTTTCTCTCCTCCTTCACACTATCTCTCTCAAAACACTATGCCCATGAAGGGATCCCTTGCACAAGGCCTCCCACCTACCATCTTCCTCCACGACGTTCTCCCTCTCGGTTTCTTGCAATTCTGAGTTTGGTTCCCCATGGTACAACCTATTCTTTTTTCCCCTTTCTCTTTCCTTTCTTTTCACCCCTCCCTTTGCTGCATGAGGCTTGGTCAAACCCTAATCTTCATGGGGGTTATTTTTTGTTGTTTTTTTATTCCTGAGGCTCTTGAGGTGTGCTTTGAGACCGGTTCTTGCGATATTCATCAAATGCAATGAATTTCACTCTATTTAAGGAAAGGTTTGGCTTGTTCTTCCTTTTTTGCTCAGATTTATTCGGGGATTTGTGATTTTAGGCATATCTTTATTCTTTTAGGGTATCATGGACCTCATCAAGGTGGGATAGCGCCACCATTTTCAAAGTCAATGAGTTCTTTTTCGATTCAAGGTAGGTTGCCCCTTGTTTTAGGTCTTTAAATTTATGAGCTTTATTTTGCTTGTGTTTTAATCACTTGTTTTGATATAAATGAATAATATTAATTATATATAGTGGAATTTTAAAGGAAAACCATGATTTTCATGATTCCCATTTAAATTTAATAGTTCCCCCCCTAATTGAGATTGTTTTAAAAATATGTTTTAGATAAATTGTTTGTGTTTGTTTTGATGAAAGTCCAAATGGCCCTTGTAAGTGTTTTATGTGGATTATCTAAAAAAATGGATCTTTAATAAATGATTTGAATTAAACTTTTATTTTACTTGGCATTTCAAGTAATTCTTGAAATGCCAAGTATCAATGGATTATTTCAAAGCTAGTTTTCAATTAAAAGTGTGCGGCTTGAAAATGTTTTTGTGACCTGCTGAATGGTTATACCCATATACACAGGTACGTATGTGTGCGTGTGTGTGTGTGTGTGTGTTTGAGTGTGTGTGTGTTTGTGTGTGTGTGTCTATACAAATTCATGTGTGAAAATAGGAATTTGTGCAATGGACAGCATGCGTATGTGTGTGTGTGTAAGCATATATGAGTTTAAAAGTGAAAGTGGAACCTTGGAGATTTAAATGGGAAACTCAAACTTGCTTTCAAATTGGTTCTTAAGTGGATCTTATTTTTCAAAATAAAATGTTAAGGCATGTTTGACACCTTAAAGACACGATTTGATGATTTCCTTGGGTTTGGAATTGGTACTTGAAAGAAATATGTTTTTTCCTAGAAAATGATTATGAATTTCAGAAGTGGAGGCTTGGTTGGTACCTTTAAATTGTTTTCTCAAAAGTGAACATCTCCATGGAAGTCCCCTGGTTTAGGGAGGGTCTCCGCATGGTTTGTAAGAACCTGATTCTTCCTTTGAGGTATGTATCTTTTCTTTTCAGTTTGTACTTAAGAAAATAGGGGGAAAGAGGTCAAGGGGTAGGCTGCAGGCTTGTTACACGACGTGACTGGTAACTACGCATCGTGTACTTATAGGTACACGTCGTGTATGGAAGGTTACACGCCATGTAATCCCAGTACATGGCCACATAAAGGTCAAGGTAGAAAACTATACAGACACGGCGTGTAATATCAAGTACGCGTTGTGTACTTTTTTCTAATTGATTAATAATTTGGGCAGTACACCATTTTTTCAGACAGACAGAAATGAATCACCTTTGATGTACGGAATGCCCAGAAAATCCGAATGAGAGTTTGGATCCTGATTCGTCGTCCGATCTCCGATTCGAACATCGTCAGATCCATTGGATTCCCCCCGGTGAACTCTTGGTTCCTCTTAAGCCTTTCATTCTGATTTCTTCTCTCGACGAAGTTATTTAAGGTCGAACGTTTATACTCGTTTTGTAGATCTACTCCGTTCTAGGGCGAATCAAAGCCCGATGCTGGATGAGGAGAGTCGTACTACAACAAGGTAGGTGGTTTTATGACTTCTGCGAATTGTCGTGATCTTTATATATGACGGAGTGTTGCGCGCCCATTTTTAGGGTGTCGCTTGATTGAATAATGAACCCTATTATTACATGTTGATGATTAGGTAATTGATTGTATATTTGAAAGCATGTTTAGGGTTGTGAACCTTGATTTAGGACCACCCCATGGGTGTGTTTCCCTAGGATGGTTGTTTGGCTTAGAATGACTATGAGGCTTGACTTGAATTCTCATTCTTGGGTTGTTAAAAAAATGTATTGCTCGTTATATGAATTGTCCACGTGAGATACTTATTGTGTTAAGCCATGTAATTGTTTAAATTGCATAATAGGATTATTATATGTTTTTCCCACATGAGTTATCCTTGTTTGACCATGTAATAGTTTAATTTACATGTGTTGGTTATTATGTAAATTGATCCCACGTGAGTTTATTATGTTAAAGTCATGTGATAGTTTAATTCACATGTGTTGCCTTTGAGTGGAAATGTGTAAATGAATTAAATGATAAAAAGAGGTAATAAGCAATGGGCGAGCCACAGTCTCGGTTAAAAGACAAGGTCGGGCTCATGTGACTAATTACACCTTATATACCTTGGGTGAACCATTGTCTTGGTTAAAAGACAATGGACGGGCTCAGGAGGTTAATTATATAAAGGTCGTGAGCGAGCCACATATGGGGTGGTCGGGCTCATTGAGTCTTCTTTAAAATATCGAGCGAACCTAGGATCCATTGAAGGATACCCAGACCGGGCTTTATTGGCAAATGACTAAATGATTATTATCTCACGAGTTGACGATTACTTTTATACGGGAAGTCATCGGGCCTAGGCCAAACCTCGAGACTTTATATAATTCACAGAACTTGAATAATGAAATGAATGACTTATGACGCGTCTGTCAAGCCAAAGCACAAGCTTGGATTCGATCTTCACTTATTCTTGGTTACATTGTCTTTCGAGACATCTGTTGTGATTGCTTTTGAGTACCTTCTAGTTTATTGCTTTCACTATTGTACACTGCCTGTTATATATATCCACTAACAGATTGGCAGAGACCTTTGGTGGTTGCCTATTAGAATTTAGTCTCACATCCTATTTGGGTCTTGTTTTTGGGTCCAAACAGATTATATGATTGTAGGTGTTGATCAGGGCAAGCATCCTGCTACAGGTACTTTATTTGTTGCTTAGAGTTGGAGAGCATGGGACCGAACCGAGGCTTGCGATGCTTTCTAGTCTCTTTTTGTTTTCCTTTGTGATTTTGAGATGTATATATATATATATATATATATATATATATATTGTGGTTCGTCGGCGGCTGCTTCGAGACCTTCGGCTTTGGGATTTCGCTTTGGATCTGGTATGTTTGACAGCAGATATGTTTTGCTTGTGGCTTTGGGTTTTCATATCTGCTTCGACGTGCGACGACCTCGGTGTTCCTGGCTTCGGGGTTTCGGTTCGATGTCGAGTTCGCTCCTCTTGGCTTCGGCTCTCACCGCGGCTTCGGAGTGCTCTTCTTCGATTCCGGTGTGCTCACCGTCGGCATCGATGGTTGTTGCAGTTCTGTTGTGGCTTCTGGCATCGGCTTCGGTGTGCGTAGCGTCTGCCACGGCGGTCTTCCGGCTCCGATTCTCCAGCTTGGCTTCATCCCGACTCGTCGTCGGCTTGACGTGCACCGGTGTGTTCGGGGTCGGATCCAGGGGCTCGGAGGGAGGGGGGCCTTGTGTTCTGGTTCTCTTGAGTTGGTTTGGTTCGGTGGTTTTGTTTGGTTTGTTGAAATGGTTTGGTTTGATCTGCTTGGGTCAGAATTTGATGCTAAAGTTGCTGTTGGTGAGACTGGTGTGGTGAGACTAGTGTGACTGGATTCTGCGGAGTTGGGTGTGGCGTCAGCACTGCCTGGACTACCTTGATCTGGATTCTTCGTTGCCTTTTTTGGATGTGTTCTTGGACCATCTCACGTCGCTGGATGGTTTGGGTGAATTCTGATCGGAGTTCACCGCCGGGTTGGTGGTTTTGGGGCTGATGTCGATGGTCGCATCGGCGGCATTCAAGGAGTCCAGTTCTGAGGTTTGTTCAAGCTCTTCTGATGTTCATGCACCCAGGTTCATGATTTGAATGACTATGTGGTTTTATTTGGTATGTGGAATGAGTTGATTTGTTTTCCGATGTTTGAACGTTGTAAGTCGTGAAGTCATGTAAGGTTTACCACTTTTCCTCAAAAGTGTTTGTTGGTTTCTCACTTTTTCCTCAAAAGTGTTTGGATAATAAAAAATGAATTTTCAGTCAGTATGTTATTATTCCGATGTGTTACACTCTATCAATAAGGGCATAGTTTCTCCACTATCACACCTTAGGCCCTTACTGCTAGTCGGCAGCCTCTGACGTTTGGGGAAATGCGCTTGAAGTCATGTGGTCAACCGGGTACGGGGCACCATTTGAGTGGCACCCGGACCCGGGATGTTACATGGTTGGTGTTGGGTGGTGGGCTTAGCTAGTGTTATATTGATTCATGTTTGAGATGTTATATTTGTGCTTGCTTCCTCACCTCCCTTTTACTATTATCATGAGATCCTAGGTGTCGTAGTGGGAGTCTAGAGACGGTTGTTATTTAGTCCCGATTAGACAGACTAGATCCCCCGGTAGGAAAAGACCATAGTGTGTTGTGCCACCAGTGAAGCTAGTTGAGAGCAGACAGGTTGGTTATAAACTCTAGATCACATCAATAGGTCGACATATGGTTCCGAACATAGTATGTCTAGGGTCTCCTCACTTGATGTTTAGGATTTTACCCATGATTACAACCTTTGTATTTTCTTATATTCGGTGGTGTGTGTTTTCATTTCTCATGCCTTCAAATGATTACCCTAAAGTGTATGAAAAACATGTTTTTTAAAGACTGTTTGTAGAGTTAGTTTTAAAATGGTTATTTTAATTAAAAAGGGTCGTTGACTTGAAAATGTTTTTTAGCAATTGTTTTCATTTAAAGAAAAGGAAAGGGAAAGTTTATAAAAGATTAATGATGTGTGATTTTCTTTGACTAAATGAAAATCTATTTTGATTATTGTATTTCAAACTAGCATAACAAGGATCTTTTATGTAAAATATTTTACTTGGGGAGTGGTCACTGACATGGCTACTGAGCTTATTGCTCATGCCTATATCTTTATCACTTTTCAATTGCGGGTTTCAGCTTACTTATCCCTACCTATAGGGTGTTGACGTTCTATTAGTTGGAGGGTGACATGTAGAGTCACAAGCAGATAGGTTGTTGCGATTGTTTTGTTTTATTTTAGTTTCTTTTATTACATCGGCCACATAAGCTTTTACTACTTTCTACGGATGGAGAGTAATGTTGGTGGTTGAAGCAAAGGCATCTGGTGAGCGTCTTTGTCATGCAGGGGAAGGAGACTGGGGATGAGGGAGAATTTTCTTTGCTCATTGGTGTTATTAATATTTTCATGACTTATTATATTCCCCCTTTACTGATTTTATATGAAATGTGCATAATTTGTGTGAAATATTAATATTTTAATATTAAGTATAATTTTTGAGCATTTTTAGAAGTAGTCCAATTGAGTCAGTTTAATGTTTTAATAATAACTGTCACTATACTGGTCCAAATTGTGTGGTTCTTGTTTTTTAGGATTCTCCTTTCAATATACAACATTTCATTAGAAGGTACCATGAGCCAATTCTTCCATTTGAAGGGTCATATAGTCCTCACAAACAAGACCAAAGAATCTGTGAACAAACTGGACCAGCCTTGAAGATTGATTTACTGGGCTCAATACAGAAGTCCAAAAACATTAACTCTCCACCATAATTCGGGGGACACTACATGTCATCTTGGATAAAAATTGCAAGGCCCAAATCCAAGTACAAGGGGCCCAAATGAAGCTTTGAAGTTCAGTCCACCATTCTGGCCGAGAATTAAAATCAGTATAGTATGCATGACATATCTCATGATGTAAACATCAAATCGATCTGAGATTTTGCAGTGTGAAAGAGGAGATATAGGAGGCCGACTTTGTTTAAGAACCCATTCGGATTTGAAGGCATCTTCATATTCAAAAACCCTTTCACATTCTGGACTTCAAAAAGACTGGATTGAAATGGACAGTTTTACTTTGTTTAATCAACCGGCCATAAATTTTGATCCTTAAGTCCAAATGACTCCAAATTTTGAGAGTGGTCGGCCAACTTTATTATCTACAACTTTGAAGGAGATTTCTCGATATTCGGCTGTCATGATGTTCATATCTACGAGCCAAGTGGAGGGGTGTTGTTGGAATGCAAACAGTCCACTCCTTGGGCTATAAATACTCTCCCCTTCTCTTCTTGAGAGGGGTTGGCATTTCAGAAGAGAGGAGATCATATTGGCACGACCAAAGCTTTGCCAAAGGCTTGGGAGGACCTGCCATACTCAAGTTTTCACTTGAGAGACCTTTCCTCCTCTCTTTGTTTTCGCTTACTTTTGTGTTCTTTGTTTTTGTAATTTTGTAAGTCATTTCTTTTGTAATTCTGTTTTAATGCAAGTTTCTTCTTCAATATCTCTTATTCTCCTCCACCTTCTGTATTTTAATATTAATGTTCTTAAAATAGTTTAAATTCAGTTAAATATCCTTCCCTTATTTTGCTTCCACATTCAATCAAAAATCTGTTTTTAATTATCACCATTGTTCGTGTGTGTGTTCGACGTACCACTCTTTTCTAATCCCTTTCTTTTTCTTCTATTCTTTATTTATCATCATAATTATTACAACCAGAATATTAAACACCCAAATGGCTGAGTAAATATCTCGTTGGGGTGAGTCAAAATTTAGAGATGTTAAGTGATTGAGAGTATTTGCTCGATGAGTATTCGTTAATTTAACATTGTGTATGTTGGACTTAATATGTCATGGATTATTGACATCTTTTGTTTAGCATGTGGTTTCCATGGATTATTGGAACCATAAATACACTATCATAAACAAGTACTGATTGATTTTAGAATCCTAGTTAAGTTAAAGCTTGGATTAAAGTTTTAACACTTAGGAATTCTAATCGACGTCAACTTGTGAAGTGGGTGTTAATTTAAATGCAATATAAAGCAAAGCTCAAGAATATCACAAGTTTAACTCCCTAATAATGAACTCACCTCAATCTTTATCAATTTGTTGAATCAAACATCATCCATAAATTATTTCATAAGCTCTGCAAACAAACCCCTCAATCAGAATACAATCAACTAAAAACAAACGATTATTTCAAAGTATCATCGTCGAAGATTCGACCCGAGTGATGCTATACACATTAGCACAGCACCAGAACTTTGATCGGTCGATAGACGACAATCGGCCACGCGTTTCACTCATGTTGTTTTCTGCTTCTATATTTTGTTATTAGTTTATTGTTTCCTGTATTTTTCTTTTGGGCATGGACGTCCAACACAAAGACGGGTCATGGTGAAATTTTATTAAATTTCGTTGTTCATTTTCTTATTTATTGGACGAAATTGTTCCAAGTGGCGTGTCATTGATGACCAAACACTTATGTCAACCCATGTGAATTGGAAACACCCTTTCAGACCTTTTCACAAACCGCATCGAGTGTTTGACGCAGTGAAAACTCGAGTTGGTTAGTGACACGAAGAATTCATACCATGAATCTGTTTTCGCCTTTGTGATCTACCCGTGGATGAACTTCTAGTGATTAAAGTTTTGGCTGGATTCTCAACATATTATACCCTTGTTACATAAATATATTGATGTTTATTTATGTTATTAAAGTGACTAATCAAAGTTAGGAAAGTGACTAATCAAAGTTAGGAAGACTTGGAATAAAAAAATAAAAGAAATCAGTAATGAAGATGGAGTTACCTATTTTGAAGAAATTAAATTTTCACTTTCAGACTTCTTGTAATGAATGAGGGCTTTGCGACTTTTTTTTGTGACTAGGGCCTCCCGAAAGACGTGGAGAAGACTTGTGTGAGGGGAGTTTGGGTAGACTTTCGTGAGAAAAATGAATTTAACGTATAATTTGGAATAAGTAGAGGGGTAATTATTAATATATGAAATTGAAATACATTTCTTTGGAAACTTGAGCTAGATGAAATACTTAGAATCAGATGAGATTTAGGGATTTAGGTAATTGAGTTAGAAATGTTTATTGGAATTATAAAATTCAATTCAAAAGATCATGTAGAATATATAAATATCAAAGTATTTATTTAAAATTCACGCGATGTCATATTTACCTCGTTTTATTGGGATTTAGGTAATTTATTTTTCTGAAAAATCAACATTTATCCTTTAACATAATTCGTATCAATTCTCAAAGTTCAACTTACCAGATCCAAGATTTAGAGACGAGAGAAGAGAGGGACTCCAGGTAGGGTTTGGCCTGCATCCACGATAAAAACATTCCCAGACACATATTCAGAGGAATCATGGATCAAATACCGAACCAGGGATGTCAGTGCAGGGTCTGAAGTCCCGAATGTCCTCAAAGGGACCGTCCTCTCAGCCACGCTGCGCAGCCAATCTTTTTTTATGAGGCCTTCAGTGATCTCAGATTTGAAGAGTCCAGGGGCTACTGCATTCACTCTTATTTTGTGCACTCCCAATTCCAATGCCATTACCTGGTTGAATTTCCAGAACGTTAATGGTTGTTCTGCTTTAAGTGATTAAACTGCACACCAATCGAGGGGAAAATGGGGCATCACCTTGGTCATGGCGTTAACACCCGTCTTTGAAGCGACATAAGCAACACCTCCCTTCAATTGCCCCCTGTTAAGCCCTGTAATCGAGGAAACGTTGACGACGACTCCTGGAATGCTTGCATCGATCATCCTTTTACAAACGGATCTGGCCACCAGCCACGATCCTGTTAGGTTAGTTCGAAAAACAGTGTCCCATTCCTTCTCAGATAAATCCAACGGCGAAGCAACGGTACCTACGAAACGCAGAAATTGCTGCCAAGAGCAGAAACGGGATGGAAAAAAGAAGTAAACGATGAATGATGAAATTAATGAATCAAGTGACCTCACCTCTCATGCCGGCGTTATTAACCAAAGCATCGATCCGGCCGAAAGCGTCCCACGCCTTACGCACGGAATCGTCGATGACATCTCCATCGGCGGTGACGTCAAGCTCCACAGCCACAGCTCGGGAGCCCTGATCGGTAGGGAACGAGAAAGAAGAAGAAGCGAGCTGGGAGATTTGATCGCAAAGCGATTTGAGGTGATTGAGTCGGCGCGCGGCAGCAACGACCAGGCAACCAGCGCCGGCAAGGTCGACGCACAACTCTCGGCCGAGACCTGACGAAGCTCCGGTCACCATCACTACTTTGCCGGGAAGCTCACGCCATGGCTCCAAGTGATCCGAAACAGAAACCCTAGGGTCCGCCATCGCAAAACTCGCACTCGGCCGCGACCGCGGAATAGTTCAAATACAGAGAGTACTTAAGTTCCCCTCATCCTCCTCTCCTGGTTTTTTCTTTTTTTTGGGCATCGTTAACAAATGAGTGTTAAACAATAAGGCGTGATTTGTTTTGAACTATTTCATTTAATTAAATGAAACATGTTTGAGTTGATATGATTTTATAACTGTATACAGAATTGCAGTGGAAATATTCTAATTAAATTCTATATTTCTTAAAATGGAAATTTGGTCTATTTTTTGCATCTTCCGATTCTTGTTGCACAACAAGAACTAAAATGTTGTCTTTAGATTAATCCATTTATACTTTGGGCGGATCAATAAATCATATCAATTGCATATATGAGTTTTATGATTTTGAAAATCATTTTCTTCGAATCTCAATATTTTCTTTTTTTAATACGAAATCAAAGTTTGTGGTGGCCGACAAAAGTGGCGGGCTCAACGAGATAAATCTGATCATATACAATATGTTGTCAAATGCCTTTTCAATAAGAACCACAAAGAAACCGTAACACCCCGAGATTTTTAAAAGAACGTTGTATTTGACAGCATATACAACACGCAATACCGAGTTTAAACAAACTATGAAATATTATTATTTAAATGTTATAGTTACAACATAACGGTTAAATTGATGGGTATGAATAAGATTAACTGCATGATGAAATACACACACACACACACACAACTTCTGCCCAATAAAAATGTATTAATTAAAACTTAGAAAATAAACACTCAATTTTTAATAAAGTCATTTTATTCTTCAAAATTACATTTTATTTAAAAATGTGTTTTGTTGCTTTTTTGTGAGTGAATATTATAATTAATTTCTAGGAATTTTTGAAAATGAATTTAATAAAATGAACTTCATTTTTGAAATCAGCATAGCAAAATTACCTTACGGTGAAATTTTGAGATTTTTGCTAAAAAGGTTGATTTTTCAATAAATAGTTAAAAATACTGATTTTTATTGAAAAATGTATTTTCTCTTCAAGTATTTACAAAATCAAGTTCTATTTTGGATTAATTTTAAAATTTTATTAGTTCATTTTGATTAAACATAATCCAATTATGGTATTTATAATGAATTTTATACTTGAATTTGGTATAAAAACATTTTTATACTTAAAAAAACATTTTTCTATGAAAAACCGTTTTCATCGCGTTTTGAGAGTTAAATTTAAAATTATATCATGATAATTCTGTAAATTGAATTTTAAAAAATAGATTTCATATTTAGAATCAGGAGGTTCGAATTTATTAAATAGGTCCTTTTATTTTTTATCATTATGAATAGTAACCGTAATAAATATTTGTCACCTCGGTGAGACTAAATCGGATAATTAAAGTTAAAAATAGTATGATAAGGACTAAAAATTATTTTAAATGCTTACGCAATGACGACACACTGTTTATTCAATTAATAGAAAAAAATGATTTTAAAAATATTAAAAGTAATATAATTTGATTGAATTATTATGTTCTATGAATTTTATAGATAAACATAATACATTAGGGATGTGTGAGGGATGTAGATTTGAATTCTTTATTGTCATGTTGTTTTCAAAGTCAAATTAAATAAATAGTGTAAAAAATCACATTAATGATATTTTATGTTAAATAGTATTTTATTAAATTATTTAAAAATCATAAAAATATTGAAAGAGGACAATTAAGATGAAAAATGGTCGAAAATATCTTTCATTGGCCATTTATGAGCCAAATGTTACCTTATAAGTAAAATTATAACCCTTTAATATTAAAAAAGTCAAAACCACAGTTAAGTTAAAATTGGTTAACCAAGATGCTAAACCAAAAGATAAGATTTAAAATGACATCTAAACCTATCTAAATTTGATTAGACTATTACATTAAAACCATTTTCTCATTTTCTTTAAATCCATGTCATTTTGGAACCATTTGACATGAGTTAGACTCATGTCATATTATAATATTACATGTATTTCCAAAAGTGACATTAATGATATTTTATAATAAACAATATTTTATTAAATGATCTAACATTCATAAAATTCATATCTTTGACCAAGTGAATGAGATATGGTTGAAAATATAAACCATGGTCTATTTATGGTCCACTTGTACTTTTATAAAAACTTTTATGATCTCTAAAGAGTAAAAAACATTGATATCATCGTAATTGCAAAAAACGGGGGGTTAAAACAAAGTGATAAGGGTAAAAACATCACCTAAACTTGTCAAAATTTTATTGGCTAAGAAAATTGATATCCATGATTGATGTGTGTTTGCAACACCTTGAGTTTTTATGCAATATTTTTTTCAAATAATTTTAATTTCTACGATAGCTTGCATCACACACAACACTGAGTTTTAACAAATCATGATATATTATTAATATTATTATTCAAACTTGACTGTTATAACCTAGCTGCTAAATTTTACGATATGAATAGAAATAACCATATTTTGAAAATTAAGTATAATTTTTTTATATAAAGAAAATAGATTTATAATTTAGTACTTAATTTTTAGTAAAGTCTTTATATGATTTGAAAATACTTTTTTCTTAAAAAAAGATTTTTATTGCTTGTTGTGAACAAATAATAAAATTAATTTTTGTCACTTAAAAAAATTTATTTTAAAAAATTAATTTAATTTTTTTGAATCAACATGTCAAAATTAGTTTAGAGTGTATTTTTGATTTATTTTAAAAAATTAAATTTTCAATGAATAGTGAAAAATAATGATTTTTATGAAAAATCGTCTTTTCGTTAAAAGCATTTACAAATTTTAATATTGTTTAAAAATGTTTTAAAAGTAAAATAAGTTCAATTATATATTTATTAATCCAATTTAGGTCATTAGAACCAATTTCATATTGAATTTTTATATTAAAACTTTTTATACTTATGAAAAAATTTTCTTTGGCAAACTGTCTTTTCGTAGCGTTTGTAGGTTTAATTTTAAATTAAAATTTTCTAATTATGTGAATGGAATTTGGAAAAATAGATTCCATATTTGGAATAAGAATAATTAATATTATATAATAAGGTGAAATTAATTTTTGGTCAAAATTAATAATAAAAATAGTAAAAATTAATTATCGCGGTTAAGTATAAAACGGGTTTACCATAGGTTAAACTAAAACGATGAGGGGTAAAATGACATAAAACTTGTCCTGTCACATTCAGACCCGACATCTTGCGGTTGCGGTTATTTATATTTATATTTGAGTATTTTGGTTTCCTAAAGTTTAAAAATATTATTAAATTAAAATCAAAATAAAATAAGATAAGATAAATGGAAAACGATTTAATAATAATAATAATGATAATATTATTATTTAGTTTTTATTATAATTATTATTAAGTTATTATTAAGTTATTATTAATATTATTAATATTGTTGTTGTTGTTGTTTTAAGTGGGTATTTTTTTAGGGTTTCTTATTTATTTATTATTTATTTTTTTCATTTTTTTCTCTTTTCCTTTTCTTATTTCCCCCCTTATTTCCCTCTTCTCCTCCCTCTCATGTCACACCTACCTCCTACGCACGATGCTCCCTTGGCCGCCTCCTCCCATGGTTAGTCGACGCCCCCTTCTTGCTCCGGTTCCCGACTTCGGCAACCATCCTCACACCACCCAGACTCCCTTGCGCCACCCTCACACCGTCTGGCCTCCCTTGCGCCACCCCCTCGCACCGTCCGACCTCCCTCGTCGCATTGCACCCCCCTAGCGTTGAACCCTATCTCTCCTCCTGTGAGCCGCGTCGCTCCACCCTTCCGGCACGACCCGACCGACGCCCCTGCATCCCTCCCGTCGAGTAGCCGCACACCACCCTTGCTGCCTCACACTGAACCGCATCATCACACGATTCATGCCTCCCTCCTTGGCCAGACCCTCCAGTCGCCTCCTTAAGGCGTGATTCACCTCCGGCTACCCACCTTCTTGCTCGGTTGGCCTCCCGCACCCCAACTGCAGGTGTGTTTCACTTCAAGTGGTTGTTTCTTCCGTTTGGTAGGTTTTCAGATTAGGGTTTTGTGTTGTAATTGGTTCAGTTTTGATGTTTTTGGTTCAATGTCTTGATTTTAGGGTTCAATTTGAATTTGTTGTGGTGCGATTGGCGAGCAATTGAAGTTTCACACCAAAATTTGGGGGTTTCGACACCAAAGGTAGGGGGTCCCGTGCATTATATTTATTTGATGATTTATTTTTCTTGTTTAATTAATTTATCACGTTCTTTAATTTATTTTTTTTGTGAAAATTTGGTTTTCTTGAAGTTTATAATGTGTTGGAATGGAGTGCGTTCATGATGAAAACCCATGTTTAATCTTTTATTAGTGTTTTATTATGTTGTATAAGCGCTGTAAATTTTGTTTTGTCATGTTACTGGTGTGTGTTTGGCCTTAGATGATGATTTTGAGTGGGTGTTTGTGTTCAAAGCCTTGTGATACCTCTTGGAGTTGTTTCGTAAACTTTTTATGTGGTTATGCTTGGAAATGTTTATGCCTTCCTTTGAAATTGTGTTTGATATTTCAGATTTTTAGAAATGGATTTTTAAATGTTTATGAAACGGGCGAAGGCCTGGTTGCCCCTTGTGATGTGATATTGACTGCCCTTGTTGAACCCTCCTGTTGCAGGTGATGATTATGATTTATGCGATTGATTCTTGTGTTCTAATAAATGGGCGTGTCATTAGTGCAAACCCTTAATGTGTTATTTTGAAATGTTTTGTAGATTGTCAAGTGTTTAATTGTTTTATTAAATTATTTGTGTAGTGTGTTGGACCTCACTACGATGGTTTTGGGCTGCGGGTGCTGAGGTATCCTGCATGTACATGCATAGGGTAAGGCATATATATATATATATGCACTCTTTGTACATATTCCCTCATGGTGCAGGGAACATGTGCAATGAAGTTTGGGGTGTATATATATATGTATATATAAATACATGTGCGTGTATGCATCAAATGTCGATTCGAGTGGTCATCGACAGATAGCGACATGTTTGAGGTAGGTCCCCAATGCCTATGCCTTTAATTTGAATTTCATAATTGCTTGCTTGTTTTAAAAATATGTTTTACATTTATGCTATATACACATGCTATGAAATCTGGTTGCAGTTGCTAGAAATGATTATGCCTTAGTTTTGGAAATTGAAATGTATTTCTAACGCCATTGGTCTTAAGTGATTTTCCTTGAAAATTGATTTCCTAAGTGGTTTTGAATTGGTAATGAGTATTTTCAAAGGTATTTGGCCATTTGGCCGGTTAGTTATAAAAAGTGTTCCCTTTGTGTAATTAAGTTCGTTTGGAACCTTAAGAATATTTTATAAAAAAAGAAAAACCTCTCTCGAGGCACGTCCCTTTGGTTTTAAAAAATGATTTTTATGTTGAATGTGTTATTATGTGCCTAACGTTGAGCTTATGTGTTGTGTGATGTGAAAGAGGGGGAATGCGCTTAAGGAGGGAGAACAGTAGTGAGAGGTTGAATGAGTTTTGGATAAAGAAAGTGTTATGTACATATATGTTTTCTTGATAAAGAAAACTCACCACCACTTGAAATAGAGCACAATGGGACACCTGAGTATCTAGGTGGGTGGACCAGGTCTAGTACGCTAGATGACACGGCAGAGGTTCGTCCCGGTTTCGTCTAGCAGGATTGACGCAACAACACTAACTAAACATATGAATGATTGAGGGTCATAGTTTCTAAGCCACGATTACCGAGGGTCGTGGTTTCTAAGCCATGTTTTCTGAGGGTTGTGGTTTCTAAGCCACGTTTCATCGAGATACGAGGTCTCTAGGGTCCCACTTGCGCTAGCTACCTATAGGGATTGCCCATGGTGCTCATTTGTGACATGATACTTGTGACATAATTTTTCATTTCAGTTGTTTCATATTTGATGTCTTATTTGAAAAAAACCATATTTTAATCTAAATTGGTTTCCTTTCATTTTGAAACATTAATGCATGCTTGGAACCTATTTTGAAATTGTAGTGGGAGAGAAATTCTTTACTTGAAAATGCAAACTCATTACTTGAATTTGAAAACAACGAAAAGCATTATTTTATTATGTCCTGTTTTCAAACTAGCATGTTGTGGATTTTATATAAAAGGCAAGGGCATAGGGCATTGTTATATTTTGGCATTCCTACTGAGCATCTCGGTGCTCACGCCTGCTTTACTTTTCAGTTGCAGGTTTTAGTCTTGGATCGCTCTTGGAGCGAGTGTAGTTTATGTTCTGTGGTGACCCACGGGGTCACTTGAGTTATGTCACGTTGGTTCGTTTATTCCTTTTTCCACTACCAAGTTGTTCAGTTTATTTTCCTCTATTTATCTGTTTATTCATTTTATGATTTTTTATCTGTCTTGGTTATGGGCCAAATCGTTCCCAATTGTTTTTTTTTGATTCCCAACACTAGTTTCCATCCCGTGGGGATCGGAAACACCCTTCAGGCCATGCCGTGGATCGACTTGGGTGACCGGTCCAGGGTCGACCCAGGTTGGTTCATGAAAAAATGGTATCAAAGGAGGCCCTTGTTATTTGGGGTGTCAAGTATCTTGGTGATTAGGTGGGTCGGGATTCGAGAGGTAGGTGTGGGAAGGACGTCATGAACCCTTTCCCGTCCCGAGACTCAAGTTTCCAAGGGTAGTATGGGATTTGAGTTTTTCTTTTTCTTGGTCTATGTGGATGAGGTATGACAAAGGAAGTGATCTGGTGTTATGTAATGAGCTTTCATGGAGTAGCGGACCATGTACAACCCGAGTGCACGGTTCAAGATACTTCCTATGGTGGATGCTCGCTCAGAACATGGTCTGCTAAGCCATGTTATCGGGTTGACATAGCCACTAGTCCCTTATTTTTGGAAGTTTTGATGTCAGTTATGTTTGGGATTAGTTTTTACTAACTTGATTGGATTTCCAAAATAAAAATGGTTCATCAAAAAAGGGGTTTTCAAAAGGGAATGTGGGTTTGGAGTGGAAAAAGTGGTTTTGAAGTGGAAATTGTTTTATTTTAATGGAATGTGGTTTCAAAGGAAAAAATGGGAGGTGTTTTGAAAGTTGTTTTGGGATCTTGGTAACACTTTTTGGAATGTGAATTGGAAAATGTTTGAGGATTTGGAAATGTATTGCTTTAATGATAGGTGACCTTTTCAAATTGGTTGAGAATTTGTGCTTTATACTGAATGATCTTTTTTGGAAATGAGAAGTGTCTTGAATTGGCCCTTGGTATTCCTATGAGTGATCACATACATTGAGGTGTTCATGTGGTAAGTGGAGAGATTGGTGACGTAAGTGGATGGATGCTCGAGCTATCATAGGGATATGTATGTGTGAGACTTCATGGAATACCAATGGTGGATATTTAAGTTGTTTTGTTTGCTAAAAAATGGTTCTCAAAAAGTTATTTTAAACTTTTTGAAAGGTGAGCGAGCAATTGTTTAGTGTTATCTTTTCGTGTTTGGTATCCTTTTTCAGGGGTTCTTGGTTTTGACATACTGAATTGTAGTCGGAATATTGATTTGAGTTTGAGTTTTAGTTTGTGATTGAAGTGTGAAATCTTGATTTATGATGAGTTTGTTTTGGGTTTGTGCCTCTTGTTTTTGGAGTTTTTCGCCCAGAAAATTCCCAGAGGGTTCTAGTGAGTCTCTTCTAGTTGTTGGTCTTACTTATAATCTTAGAGAAGTGGAGGAATTGAATTCTTTTTGGTTGTTTTCTGTCTTCCATGGTGATTGTGATCTATTGAAGGCAACAAACTGGCTTGGTGAAATCGTTGGTGTTTTCAGGTTATTGGGAACTCCCAAAACTATAAGTGCTCGGGCTGGTTTGATTTCATTTGAGGATTCAACTTTGGATTGGTGTGGGAGGAAATCCCAGCGTCGTTGCATGATGGGATGTCTTGGAAGGTGTTTAAGACCACTCTCGTCCGATGGTTTATATCTGAGGAAGTGGAGGTGAGGGAAGTGGAAAAGCTCGTGAGTGTCCAACAATGCCAATGGATAGTGAAGGCTTACATTGGGAATTTCAAGGGGTTGATTCCCTTTTCTTAGGAGGTAGTGTCATGAAATCAGTTAAAGTTTCTCTGGTGTGGGGTCTTCATCTAGGGTTCAAGGACCAATTCTTTTTGGTGTTTGGGATGGTTCCCCATTCGGTGAGAGCGAACCAGAGGAACCTATCTCAGACAAGTTTTCTTGTCAATTCCATCTTATATTAGTTGGGCCACTCTCTTCTTCGCTTCTGGTGTGGCCGTTTTGGGTACTTTAAGTTGCCTTGTCATCATCCTTCGAAGACTTGCTGTCAGTGTGTCCATTTGGAAAACTTAGAGAGGTTCCTCTAGCGGCAACGTCAAAAAGAGTCTCGACTGGAGGATGTTAGCTCATGACTGTAGGGTAGTAGATACTTCAAGATATTAGAGATCTAACCACATGTCTTAGAGTGAATCCTTTCATGCAGTCATGAATCATTGGGTGTGGGGAACCTTGGTCTAACTTTTGTCTCTAGTGTTGGAATGGGGATGATTTAAATCTCTCTGTTCAAGATCCCTCAACTTTGAAGGTTCTGTTTTGCTGTAAGAGGCGTAGAGGTATCATTTCCTCATTATGGTCTTTGTTCTTTGAATACCCCACTTCGGTTGTAAGAAGGCATGATGATCTTGTTTTATTGTATTTCCAGTAGTTATGCCTCCTCAAATCCGAGCTTTGAAGGTTGTCTCTTTATGGATGTGAGTCTCAAGATGATTGTCTCTCTTATGTGGCTAGCTCCTTCATTGACCCGCTCTTGTTTTAGGACTTGCTCGTTTCAGGAGACATATGCATCTTGGGCAATAATGAGTAGGGGTTTTGTTTGCCATTCGGTTTGGGGTCTTTCGTCGGGGACCCATGTGGTGGGGACTTGGTTTGTGCAGAGAGTCTATGGGTCGGTTTGTGTTGGTTTTCTCATATCAGTCTGTATTTATTGGCCTAAGCTGGTCAGTTATTAACTGGTGGGAAGACCCACCATGGATCTTGTTGTGCCTTCTCCAAGAGTTGGTTTGTGTGGGAGTTTTTGTCTTGTTGGAGGTTTTCTCTTTAGTTCAAGTTAGTAGTTCTGGAGTTATCCTGTACTAAGAGTCTCCATATTGGTTGTTCTAGTCGGGTTCTTGTGGTGGGGAGAACCCTCCCTATTTCCTAATGGCTCTTCTATTTGCAGTTTCCCTTAGAGTTGGTTGGGTGTGACTGATGGAGTGAAAAGTCACACTGAGTTCGTGGTTTTTTTGGCCTCGTTCGGTTTCGAACTCGAGTTTGATTCCTCGTTTGGCTGGGTGACTTTCTGGGGGAAGAAAGTTTTTATGGTGGGGATAATTGTCACACCCCAACCCAACATCTTGTAGTTGTGGTTATTTTTATTTATCTTCGAGTATTTTGGTTTCCTAAAGTTTTAAAAAATTATTAAATTAAAATCAAAATGAAATAAAATAAAATAAATGGAAAACTATTCAATAATAATAATAATAATAATTAGTTTTTATTATAATAATTATTAAGTTAATAATAATAATAATAATAATAATAATAATATTATTATTATTATCATTTTTGTTGTTGTTGTTGTTTTAGGTGGGTATTTTTTAGGGTTTCTTATTTATTTATTTATTTTTATTTTTTTCCATTTTTTTCTCTCTTTTCATTTTCTTCTTTTTTACCTTCTTTCCCTCTTCTCCTTCCTCTCCCATTGCGCCTACCGCCTATGCGTGATGCCCCCTTGGCTACCTCCTCCCATGGTTAGCCGAAACCCACTTCTTACTCCGGTTCCCAACTCCGGCGACCACCCTCGCACCACCCGGACTCCCTTACGCCACCCCTCGCACCGTCCGGCCTCCCTCGCCACGCTGCACTCCCTAGCACCGAACCCTAGCTCTCCTCCTATGATCCATACCACTCCTCCATTCTGGCAAGACCTGACCGACGCCCCTGCATCCCTCCCATCAAGTATCCATGCACCACCCTTGCTGCCTCACACTGAACCACATCGCTGCATGGTTCATGCCCCCACTCCTTGGTCAGACCCTTCAGCAGCCTCCTTAAGGCATGATTCACCTCCGACTGCCCGCCTTCTTTCTTGGTTGGCCTCTCGCACCCTAACCATAGGTTCATTTCATTTTGAGTGGTTGTTTCTTCCATTTGGTAAGTTTTTGGATTAGGGTTTCGTGTTGTAATTGGTTCGGTTTTGATGTTTTTGGTTCGATGTCTTGATTTTAGGGATCAATTTGAATTTTTTGTGGTGTGATTGGTGAGAAATTGAATTTTTGCCTCTAAATTTGGGGGTTTCGACACCAAAGGTAGGGGGTTCCATGCATTATCTTTATTTGATTATCTATTTTTCTTGTTTAATTAATTTATCATGTTCTTTAGTTTATTTGTTTTGTGAAAATTTGGTTTTCTTGAAGTTTATCATGTGTTGTATTTTTTAGTGGCTTGCTCATATGGAATGGAGTGCGTTCGTGATGAAAACCCATGTTTAGTATTTTATTAGCATTTTATTATGTTGCGTAAGCACTGTAAATTCTATTTTGTTATGTTATTGGTGTGCGTTTGGCCTTAGATGAGGATTTTGAGTGGGCGTTTGTGTTTAAAGCCTTGTGATACCTCTTGGAGTTGTTTCATAAAATTTTTATGTGGTTATTCTTGGAAATTTTTATGCCTTCCTTTGGAATTGTTTATGAAATTTCAGATTGTTAGAAATGGATTTTTAAATGTTTATGAAACGAGTGAAGGCCCAGTTGGCGCTTGTGATGTGATATTGAATGCCCTTGTGGAACCCTCCTGTTTCAAATGACAATTATGATTTATGCGATTGAATCTTGTATTATAATAAATGGGTGTGTCATTAGTGCAAACCCTTGATGTGTTATTTTGAAACATTTTGTAGATTGTTAAATTTTTAATTGTTTTATTAAATTATTTGCGTTGTGCGTTGGACCTCGCTACGATGGTTTTGGGCTGCGGGTGTCGAGGTATCCTACATGTACATGCATAGGTTAAGGCATATATATATATATATATTCCCTCTTTGTACATATTCTCTCATGGTGCAGAGAATATGTGCAATGCATCTAGGGGTGAATATATATATGTATAAATGCATGTTCGTGTATGCATCAAATTTCGGTTCGAGTGGTCGTCGACAAATAGTGACACGGTTGAGGTAAGCCCCTTATGCTTATGACTTTAATTTGAATTTCATAATTTCTTGCTTGTTTTAAAATTATGTTTTACATTTATTCTATATACACATGCTATGAAATCTGGTTGTGGTTGCTAGAAATGATTATGCCTTTGTTTTGGAAATTGAAATGTATTTCTAGCGCCATTATTCTTAAGTGATTTTCCTTGATAATTGATTTCCTAAGTGGTTTTGAATTGGTAATGAGTATTTCTAAAGGTGTTTGGACTTTTGGTTGATTAGTTATAAAAAGTGTTTCCTTTGTATAATTAAGCTTGTTTGGCACCTTAAGAATGTTTTATAAAAAAAGAAAAACCTCTCTTGAGGCACACCCCCTTGGTTTTAGAAAATGATTTGTATGTTGAATGTGCTATTATGTGCCTAATGTTGAGGGTTATGCATTGTGTGATGTGAAAGAGGGGGAATGCACTTAAGGAGGGAGAATGGTGGTGAGAGGTTGAATGGGTTTTGGATAAAGAAAGTGTTATGTACATATATGTTTGCTTGATAAAGAAAACTCACCACCACTTTAAATAGAGAACAATGGGAAACCTAGGTATCTAGGTGGGTGGATCAGGACTAGTACGCTAGATGACATGACAAGGGTTCATCCCGGTTTCATCTAGCAGGATTGATGCAACAATACTAACTAAACATATGAATAATTGAGGGTTGTGGTTTCTAAGCCATAGTTACTAAGATTTGTGGTTTCTAAGACACGTTTTCTGAGGGTTGTGGTTTCTAAGCCACGTTTCACCGAGGTACGAGGTCTCTAGGGTCCCAATTGCACTAGCTACCTAGAGGGATTGTCCATGGTGCTCATTTGTGACATGATGCTTGTGATGTAATTTTTCATTTCAGTTGTTTCATACTTGATGTCTTATTTTCGAAAACTATATTTTAATCTAAATTTGTTTCCTTTCATTTTGAAACATTAATTCATTCTTGGAACCTATTTTGAAAATTTAGTTGGGGATAAATTCTTTACTTGAAAATGCAAACTTGTTACTTGAATTTGAAAATAATTAAAAGCATTATTTTATTATGTCCCATTTTCAAACTAGCATGTTATGGATTTCATATAAAAGGAAAGGGCATAGGGCGTTGTTATATTTTGGAATTCCTACTGAGCATCTCAGTGCTCAATCCTACTTTAATTTTAAGTTGCAGGTTTTAGTCTTCGATCGCTCTTAGAGCGAGTGTAGTTTATGTTCCGTGATGACCTATGGGGTCACTTGAGGTATGTCACGTTGCTTTGTTTATTACTTTTTCCACTACCAAGTTTTTCGGTTTATTTTCCTTTATTTATATGTTTGTTCATTTTATGATTATTTATCTATCTTGGTTATGGTCCAAATCATTCCTAACTGGGTTTTTTTGATGCCAGGCACTAGTTGCCAACCTGTGGGGATCAGGAACGCCCTTCGAGCCATGCTGCAGACCGGCTCGGGTGACCGGTTCAGGGTTGACTCGGGTTGGTTCGTGACATGTCCAAATCCCATTTTTAGTTTTCATATTTCTACCTTATCTCATATAAGATTATATAATGATCCATTTTTGAGACTTCTACCTTTTTTAAAGCATGAAAGCACCTTTTTCTTCTCAAAATTTCAAAGTGTGTCCTATCCTGCACTTACAAAATTTTTCTCCCTCTCCCCTATAATTCACACTTCCAAAACCATTTGGTTTGTACATGACCTAACCAAATAAATTATTTACTTACCTCATAACATCCTAGAGGAATTAGTTTGATTAATAAACCCTCATAAGAAGTCTTTAGGTGTAAACCTAAAGGGGTTCTCTGAAGAAGATGTATAGTCCTTAACTATGTGTTTTCATTTTATTCATTCCTCTAAATCCTTCAAATATTCCTCAACCATGATGATATAATAACAAAATTATCTACCATATAATGAGATTTCATAATGTTAATGAAATTACCTACATCTATCTCCTCATCTATCAAATAGGATACAAAACCATCAATCATAAGTATAGAGGACCACCGCCACACGAACCAATGTTGTTCATTTTCCATCACCACCTCTCATGGATGTATGTAATGATGAATTTAAAATATTTATATTATATTTATGAAATAATTATACTTCTATAATTATAATATCACATATACCTTTTCATGCCTTGATGTTGTAAATTAATTATTTTAATTATTTTTAGTGTTTATTTTGAGTTTTCGTAGTTGGAAGTTCGGATTTTAAATTTTTTGGAAGCCTTTGTAGGGTTTCATAGTTATCCCTCACGGTTGGGGGTAACTGTGCAGTGCTCATATGGGTGCCCAGGTGGTTCTGAGTTGTGGTGCACGACTTGTGCACGGTTTATTAAACCATACGACAAGTGTGTAGCTCAGCTCTGTAAGTGGGCAATGCCGAGTGTCGTGGTTTAAGCACGAATTACTCAACCATGCATCGGGTCGTAGGTAACCGTGCACAGACTGCACAGTTGTCCATTTTTTAAAATGAATAAATATAATTAAATGAAAAATAAAACAAAATAAGGCAAAAAAGTAAAATGAAATAAAATAAAATAAAAAGAAAATGCTTTTATAACGATAATAATGATATTATTATTATTATGAATAATAATAATGATAATGATAATAATAATAATATTATTGTTATTAAAACATTATGATTATTATTATTAAATTCATCATCATTATTTTTAATTTATGTTTAACTTTTTTTTGGGGAAACCCTAGTGAGTCTCCCCTCTCCCCTCTTCCCCTTCCCTTCCACATGCACCAGCCCCTCCCTTTCCCACTCTTCATGTGTGCACCCTTTCATCACCGGTTACCTCCTCCTATAGCCGCCCTCCATCATCATTGCCCTCTATGGACACCCTCCCTCACCAACGTCCTCCCCACTGGCGCTCGCCCCTCCCTCACTGGGGTCCTCCTCCTCCAGCCACCCTCCCTCGCTGGTGGCCTCCCCTCTGGTGTGAACCCCTCCCTCGTTAGTGCCCCCTCCTCCATCTTACCTCCCTCACTAGCACCCTCTCCTACTGCCCTCCCTCCCTAGCATCCCCCTCTCTGGCACGCAACCCCGTTGGCAGCCCCCTCTTCAGTGCTCGACCCCGCCGGCACCACCCTCTTCCTCTGGTGGCAGATCCCCCCTCCAGTGATTTTTCCTTCAATTTTGGGGGTTTCTTCCCATGTATGAACCCTAGATGTTAGGGTTTCCTTGTGATTAAATTTTCTTTGGGTATTAGGGTGTGCGATTGGTCCAAGTGGCCTTATTACTCCTCCTATTGAATCCCCGTTGGATCTGTGCGTGTTTAAGACATGTATTTTTATTGTTTTACTTTTTGATTCAATCTAATTGATGCTTGGATGTTTTAATATTTTTTTATACACGATTCTCACCTTGGTAATACATATCATGAGCTTATTATGGTGTTTTTATGGTAGTTGAATTTGGTAAAAATAGGTTTTGAAGCAATTCTTTATTTATGCCTATATATTTACACACCAAATGATGTTTGAGTATATTTAATAAATTTATAAACATGATTTTTACCCCTATGGAACCTTTTTTTAGATTATTGTAGTGTTTTGACATTGGTAGAAATTTTTGAAAATTGTTTTTGGAGTGATTCCTTCAATTATGCCTATGTTTATACCCACCAAATGTTTTTTTTTAAATTGTTGCTTAATCCATTAAGGGTGGAATTGGGGGATTTTGGGTGATGTTTTTCCATGAAAACATTTCATCAACTTGATTGGTTTTTGATTGGGTTTGATGTGTGTAATGTGGTTGTTTTCATAAACTGGTTTGTTGTGCTAGTGGAAGGAATGTGTTGATTCTTTGAAAATTTCTTAGGAAAAACTATTTGTGACATGTCATTGGATGTGGGAACATTAATGTGTTCATGTAGTGCACCCATGGATGGGCCTTCAAAGGATGATGGTATCAGGAGTGGCTCTTTTCTTGAACCCTATTTTTCTAAAAAGGGACTCTTATCTTCTCTTCCTCCCTCCTTTTTTATTAAATGGTACCACAACTTCACAAATTAATTGAGTGATTTTCAAAATGTATGTAAAGTTATGTCATGTTTTGTGTTTTATAAAAGATAATTGTTTCATAAATGGTTAAAAGTTTATTTGGAACTTTCGAGTGCGTTGTGCATGTTTTCAACTTGGTTTTGTGATAAAGTTGGATTTGGAGTAAAGTCTCGTTTGACATCGCAAATATAGAAGTGGTATTTGGTGTTTTTTTGGAAATAGTTTTCAAAATGATTTTAGTAAATTCATTGGGTTATGTAAAGCTAAAGGCCTGGTTGTCACTTTACCTTATTTTGGGAAATAAATTGTGGTCTTGAAAGTATAAGTGTCCGATTGACATTTTGAAATGTTTACGAAGTTTTTTATGAGATTATGTGATGTGATGGACCGGTTGACACCTTTGATGATTTGATATATATATATATATAGGGTACCTCTATAGTATGGATATCCATTTATGGGTTATTGTATAGGGTGTCTGTGTTTGGGGTAGGCAAGTGCAGTGATGGCAGGTAAGGTGATTCACGTGTGCGAGGTCGTCCTACTTACATAGTATTACTTCACCATGGGTTCCTGAGCATATATTTAAGGATCGAGTGATGGTTTCTGATCAACCCCGATTATATGGGTTGGTACCCCCTAAATTGCAGATAGGTTGGGTGGGATCTGCCACTGTATTGGTTAGTTGAGGGAATCCAGTTGGTAATAGACTTAGGGGCTTCACCATACGCTGATAGGTGGTTCCAAACTGAGTACATCCAGGGGTATTCTAGGGATGTTTAAGAAATCTCATGGTTACAATATATATCTACTTGTTTGTATCTCTCCACACTTGGTTTTCTGATCAAACTATTAGTCTGTTTTCAGTATCCGTTAGTTTATTTTTTAGTTTTATTTGTTTATTTATTTCTTACATAGTCAATATTTCCTTGTTTGGGGTTTTTTTAAATGGTAAAATCATATTTTGAGAATGAAAAAGTGGTGTGTGTATGTTAATTTAAAAAGGAATGGTAGTTTTATTTACCAACAGGAGAAAAAACTATTTTTATATCTTTATCTTAAAGCTAGTGTTAATGGATTGTTTTGGGAAAGGAAAGGTATGGATTCTGTGGTGATTGACTACTGAGATCTTATCTCACACCCTACTTGTACCACTCGGTGTCGGTATACCCAAGCTCTTTTTTAGGTTCTGCTTTTGTTCAGGTTTCCAGGTTCTTGTGCTCACCATCGGAGCGGTTGGGTCTTGTGATTAGTGGTGACCTTGAGGTCACATGGGGATCGAGTCGGTGTGGTTCTGTTTTTAGTTTTATACATTTGTTTTTGTTTTATTTAGTTGTACCTTGAAACTGAATCATTTAATTTATTTATTGAAAATTCAGATGTGGGTTATTTTCTTGTTCAGTCTTTATTTTTTTGATCCTGGTCTATTTGGACTGAAACCGTTCCCATCTAGTTTGTATTTGATTCCCCACAATAGTTACCATCCCATTGGGATTGGGAACACCCTTCGGGCCTTACCACGGACCGGGACAGGTGTCGGGTCGGATGACATCCAGGGATGGTTCATGAAAAAATGGTATTAGAGGAGGCCCATGTTATTTGGGGTGTCTAGTAGATATATATTAGGACTGTCAGGACTCGGGAGGTAGGTAGGGGAAGGGCGTCATGAACCCTTGCTCGTTCTGAACCTCGAGTTTCCAAGGGTAGTTCGGGAATTGAGTCATTGTCTTGTCTTGGTTTGTTTTGGGATTGATGGATGACAACGAAGGCAAGCCAATGTTATGTCGTGATTTCACATGGAGTAGTGGCCCAAGTAGAGTTTGAGTACATGGTTTAAGTTCCTCCTAGTTTTTTATGCTTACTTAGGGCATGAATCACTACCATGTCACTGGGTTAAGAATAACTACTAGTTCCTCATTTCGGCAGTTTGGTGTAAGTTGTGGTTTTCTTTGGTTCTGGTTGGTGTAAGTGTGTTTATGAAAATGAAAAGGGTTTTAAAAATAAAAATGATTTCTTTTTAATGGATTTAAATTGGTAATATGGGTTTTAAAATTTTAAGTTGTTTTGGTTTTGGAATTTGGTGTTTGTTTGGACTTGCTAAGATAATTACTTGGGTGCTCCTAATCAACATTTTCACATGTGTGGGTATGTATGGAAAGTGTGTGTTGGCATGTATAGATGGAAGTGGATGAACACATGTGCAATGGTTCATGGGATCACTTGGGTGTGTATCCAAAACTAAAGGCTTGTCTTTGTTTTTCCAAAATGATTTTTGAAGATGAATTTTTTTTGGTAAATTTAATTTGGCTTAGAAAGAGGGATTTGATATTTGGAAAATGGCCTTGGAATGAGGAATTTTTGAAATTTAAATAAAAATGGTGGGTTTTGAAAGGGATTTTTTTGGTTATTCTTGAATTTGTTTAACTTATGAGCTAGTTTCCTTTGGCTTGAGGTGTTCTTCAAGATTGTGTTTTGGTTTGATACTAGTTTCGATTTGTGTTTCTCATGTTGTTCAGAATGTGCCATCCAAAAAAGTACCCAATATTGCTAATGATTCATTTCTATTTCCTGGTTCTTATCAAGTGTTACTTGTTTATCATGGTGATCTAGGTCTGGTAGGGGTAGTGGAGTGTCTTGAATAGGTAGAGTGTCTCTCTAGATTGTTGGGAACTTCCGAAGCTGTTAGAGTTTGAGCTGTCCCAAAGTTGTTTGAAGGTCCATCTTTGGATGAATGAGATTTGTTCGCCCCACCATCATTGAAAGTTGGGATTATGTAGGATGTGTTTAAGTCTATTTTCAATAGATGTTTCATACACAAGGAGGTAAAGATGAAGAAGAGGGAAGAGCTCATGAGTATTCAACAAGGCCATCGAAAGATGAAGTCCTATGTTAACTATTTCAAGGAGTTGGTTTCCTTTTCACCAGAGGTGGCGTCATGGGATCTGACTAAGGCTTCTATTTTCCTTAGAGGTATTCATATAGAGATCAATAAGCGATTCCTCTCTTCTAAGGACCATTGTTTTGAGAAGTTGGTAGATGAAGTTTTCCTAGATGAGTTGGTTTCTGGAGCATAAGCGGTTGGCATTCTAGTGTATCCAGTTACTTTTAAAGGTTCTCCATCTAGAAAGAAGCACATGTTAGATGAACCTATTCTTTAGGATTTATCTTCATTGGTTCTGGCTTCTAGTTCTCCAGACTGTTTGGTTGTGTGCCACCAGTGTGGACGGATGGGGAACTCGAAGCCATCTTGTTGCATCCCTTTGAAGATGTGCCATCATTGCAACTATCTGGGTCATCTGGAAAAGTTCCACATGAAGTGTTGCTTTAAGAAGGAGTTCTAACTAAGGGATGATCATGCCTGACGATGAGGTAGGAGATGCTTCATCCATCAGAGCCCCAACCACAAGTCTCAGGGTGAAGCTCATGAACAGTTAGGAGTTACTGGGGATGTGTGAAACCTTGTCCTTGTTTTGTTTTCCATGTTGGGATTGGAACATTAAAAGTATTTTTGTTCTTGTTTTTTTATGGTTAAAGTTTTTCCATCATTGTAACTTTATCATTTTACTGTGAAGCATGATAGACATGTTCTGTTATAAGACAAGCAGTTGTTCCCATTTGAATGTTGCTTTTTAAATAGTTTATTCCCCTTTAGATGTGATTAACCCTTATATGGGTTGGTTTCAGGTTGGTAGTGTTCATTTGAAGTGATTGAGTTTTGCTGAAGCAATGGTCGGTGTTTCCAATTTTTTGTTTAGTTCAGGTTTATTTTCATGGGTTCACCCTCCCATTGTATCGAGAGTCTCTTATCAGCATGTAAAACCACTAGTTTTTATGGTGAAGTTGTTTCAATCATGCTATAGAAGTTGGTTTGGATTGGTTAGGATTTCCTGTGTTGGCCTCTCCCCAGGGTGGTGCATTTGGGTTTTAATTTCCATGCTAGTTGAGTGTTTGTGGAGAGGATAAACCTCTCATGTTCTCCTATTCTTTTGCACTGTGGTTTCTTCTGTATCGGTCGGGTGTGACTTGTGGAGTGAAAGGTCACCTTAAGGTTCTCGGTTTCTCTCAATTTAGATTGGGCATGCATTAAAGTTTTGACTATCTTTGGGCTTGGCGACTTTATGAGAGAAGAAAGTGTCTATGATGAGTATAATTGTTACACCCTAAATTTGTAAATTAATTATTTTAAGTATTTTTAGTATTTATTTTGAGTTTCGATAGCTGGTGGGTCAAATTTTAATTTTTTTGGAAGCCTTTTTATGGTTGCACGGTTAGTCCGCACGGTTGGGGGTAACCTTGCGGTGCCAGTGCGGGTGCCCAGGTGGATCTGAGTTATGGCGCACGACTTGCGCAAGGTTTATTAAACTATGAGACAAGAGTGCAGCTCGACTCTGTAAGTGGGTAGTGTCGAGTGGTGCAGTTTGAGAATAACTTGCTCAACCGTGCATCTGACCGCAGGTAACCCCGCGCATGGACTGCACAGTTGCCCAATTTTTCAAATGAATAAATAGAATTAAATAAAAGATAAAATAAAATGAGAAAAAATAATATAAAGTAAAATGAAATAAAATAAAATAAAAAGGAAATGATTTTATAATGATAATAATGATATTATTATTATTATGAATAATAATAACGATGATGATAATGATAATAATGATTATAATACCAATATTATTATTACTATTGTTATTATTATTATTATTAAAACATTTTGATTATGGTTATTAAATTTATTATTATTATTATTTTTAATTTATGTTTAACTTTTTTTTTGGGGAAACCCTAGTGGGTCTCCCCTCTCTCCTTTCCCCCTTCCCTTCCACGCACACCCCTTCCCTTCCCCCCTCTTCCTACGCGTGACCCTCCATCATCGGCACCCTCCTCCTCCAGCCGCCCTCCATCATCGACGCCCTCTTTGTCCACCCTCCATCATCGATGGCCTCCCCTTTGTCATGCCCCTCCCTCACCGGCACCCTCCTCCTCCAAACCACCCTCCCTCGTCGGCACCCTCTTCGGCCACCCTCCCTCGACGGTGGCCCCCTCTCTGGTGCACAACCCTACTATCGACCTCCTTTTTGGTGCATAACCCCACCAGCATCTCCCTCCTCTTTCGGAGGTATCTCCCCTCTCTGGTGAGTTTTCCTTCGATTTTGGGCTTTTCTTCCCATGGTCGAACCCTAGATGTTAGGCTTTCCTTGTGACTCAATTTTATTTGGGTATTAGGGCGTGTGATTGGTCCAAGTGGCCTTGTTATTCCTCCCATTGAAGCCCCATAGGATCCGTGTGTATTTAAGGTAGGTGTTTCCATGGGTTTCCTTTTCTATGCAATCTAATTTATGCTTGGGTGTTTCAATAATTTTTTTATACATGGTTCACACCTTGGTAATACATATCGTTAGTTTATTATGGTGTTTTTATGGTAGTTGAATTTTTTAAAAATAGGTTTTGAAGAAATTATTTGTTTATGCCTATATATTTTCACACCAAATGATCTTGAGTATTTTTAATAAATTTATAAACATGATTTTCACCCCTATGACACCTTTGTTTAGGTTATTTTAGGGTTTTGACATTGGTAGAAATTGTTGAAAATAGTATTTGGAGTGATTCCTTCAATTATGCCTCTGTGCATTCTCACTAAATGTTTTTATTAAATTTTTGATTGAGCTGTTAAGGGTAGAATTGGGGGATTTTGGGTGATGTTTTTCCATGGAAATATTTCATCAACTTTATTAGTTTTTATTGGGTTTGATGTGTGTAATGCAGTGGTTTTCATAAACTAGTTTGTTGTGCTAGTGGAAGACATGTGTTTATTATTTGAAAATTTCTTGGGGAAAACTATTTGTAACATGCCATTGGATGTGGGCACATCCATGCATGCACATAGTGCACACATGGATGGGCCTTCAAAGGATTATGGTATCAAGAGTGACACTTTTCTTGAACCTTGTTTTTATAAAAAGGGACTATTATCTTCTCTTTCTCCCTGTTTTTTTTATTAAATGGTTTCAATACTTTGCAAATGACTTGATTTATTTTCAAAATTTATGTTAAGTTATGTCCACTTTGGTGTTTTATAAAAGAGAATTGTATCCTAAATTGTTAAAATTCCGTTTGGAACCTTCAAGTGTGTTGGGTATGTTTTCAACTTGGTTTTGTGATAAAGTTGGATTTGGAGTAAAGTCCCATTTGGCATTGAAAATATAAAAGTGGTGTTTGTTTTTGTTTTGAAAATAGTTTGAAAATGAATTTATCAAATGCATTGGGTTATTTAAAGATAAAGGCCCAGTTGACACTTTACCTTATTTTGGGAAATAGAATTCGGTCTTGAAAGTGTAAGCGTCCGATTGGAATTTTGAAATGTTTATGAAGTGTTTTATGAGATTATTTAACATGACGTCCTGGTTGGAACATTTGATGTTTTTATATATATATATATATATAGTGCACCTCTATAGGAGGGATATCTTTTTATGGGTTATCGTATAGGGTGTCCGTGTTTGGGGTAGGCAAGAGTGGTGATGGTAGGTAAGGTGAGTCACACATGCATGGGACTCACACTCACACAGTATTACTTTACCATGGGTTCCTGGGTGTATTTTTGAGAATTGAGTGATAGTTTTTGATCAACCCCGATTAGACGGGTTCGTACCCCCTGGATTATAGATAGTCTAGGTAGGATGTGCTATTGGATTGGTTAGTTGAGGGCAACCAGTTGGTTATAGACTTAAGGGATTCACCATATGCCGACAGGTGGTTCCGAACTGAGTAAGTCTAGGGGTATTCTAGAGATATTTAGGAAATACCATGGTTAATATATATATCTTCTTGTTTGTATCTATATGCACTTGTTTTTTCTGATCACACTGTTAGTCTGTTTTCAGCATCTGCTAGTTTATTTTTAGTTTGACTTGTTTATTTATTTCTTACTTAGCCTGTATTTCATTATTTGGGTTTTTGTTTTTTTAAAATGGTAAACTCATCTTTTGAGAATGGAAAAGTTGTGTGTGTGTTGATTTTATAAAGGAATGGTAGTTTTATTTACTAACATGATAAAAACCTATTTTTATATATGTATCTTCAAACTAGTGTTAATAGATTGTTTTGGGAAAGGAAATGTATGGATTCTATGGTGATTGACTACTAAGCTCTTAGCTCACACCCTACTTATACCATTCAATTTTTGTATACCTAATCTATTTGGAAGTTCGTATTTTGTTTAGGTTTCTAGGTTCTTGTGCTCGCCATTGGAGCGGTTGGGTCTCGTGGTTGGTGGTGACCTTGAGGTCACATGGAGATCTAGTAGATGTGGTTTTTCTTTCAATTTTATAGTTAGTTTTTATTTTATTCAGTTGTACCTTGTAACTGAATAATTTTATTTATTTATTTAAAATTCATTTGTGGGTTATTTTCTTGTTTAGTCTTTATTTTGTTGATCCTGGTCTATTTGGGCTGAAACCATTCCCATCTAGTTTGTATTTGATGCCCAACACTAGTTTCCAGCCCATAGGGATCAGGAATTCCCTTCAGGCCTTTCCATGGACTGGGCCAGGTGTCAGGTTGGATGACATCATGGGATATTTTGTGACATACCTTCTTACTTTCTATTCCATGAGAATACGATAACGTCGCTCGTGTGTATGGTGGACTACCGCCTCATGAAGCAATGCCATTCGTTCTTCACTTAAACTTTACATGGAAGGTAATAAAGATAGGTTTAATGAAAATATATGATATATATGACATAATAATTATCCTATAAAGGTAATATATCATTTACCCTTATTTTATTTCATCCTTCAAGAAAATAGAAACAATATTCATGTGTACATATGGCCCCCATCTCCATGAATAGTTTAATTCATTTTCTATCTCTAACTTTAATAGACTACTGTAAATAAATATATATTCAATGTCTATGATATTTATATCATGTTTAACATCCTGAAGATAATGGAACCATGGTCAAAATATAAGGACTAAAAATACCAAACCAAAACATACATGAAAAACAAAGCAGTTTTTACCCGAAATGTGATTTTAACAATGAATTGTTAATAAATAGGTAATAAAAGGTCATAAGTAAATCATATATGGTATGGTATATATGAGTATGGTTCTATAATATATGTATAATAAAATTATATTTATTATATAGGAGGTTCAAATGTTTATGAAGGAAGTTGAAACTTAAGGTAAGGGATTTTTAGTCTCTCTTTTATTTCTAGGATACATATGCCATATTCACCACTCATTTCTTTTGTGTCGTGTATATAATATAACTTTGACATGTTATGTCAAGAATCTACTCATTTTCATGATATTTATAGTTTCATTTGATACTATTTTTTAATTGGGCTTACGATTCAAATTATTATTAAAGCGGTAAGGGATTTTTGTCTCACTTTTATTTTTATGGGACATATGCCTTATAAACAACTTGTTTATTTTGTGTGGTATACATATTGACCATGAATGAATTTTATAATACTTATCATGATAATAATGGTATATAAATATCCATCTAATTTTCTTTGTTTTTTGTGGATTATGACTTGAAAGATACCAAATGGGTAAAGGTTTAATGTTATAATCTCATTGTTTATCAATATTGTTTATGATATTCTTTTAATGATGAGATATTATGATCTACCTCTCAATAAACACATGAATTTTATTATACTCTATTTATTTATTGAAATTAAAATTTTTTCCTTTCATTTTCCTCTCTTTATATACTCAATAATCCAAAATAATATTTTTAAGGAAAACCCACTTCATTTCTCTCTTTGGTCAAAAATCTTTTTTCTTCTATATCCATGTTTTCTAAAAATATTTTAAAGAAAGTTTTTAAAATTCTCCCATGATTTTTTAAATAAATTTTTTAAATTTTTTGAATTTTTAAAAAATGGTTTAAAAGGAATCTTCATGTCATTTTACAAATAAGGAACTTTTGGCTTTTACCAAAAATGTAACACCCCAATATTTTATGGTATTCCTCTTTTAAAATTTAATATCCTCAATAGTTTATGCTTCACACAACACCAAGTTTAAAATCATAATATACTATTAAATACGACCGTTGGAATAGTAATGTGACCATTAAGAATAGTATATGATCAATATAATGGAAACTTAACCTATGAAAGTATACATAAAATTTAGGTATCTTATGAATGAAAATATAATATATTTATATCATAGAATAATTAAATAAATGTTTTAAAAATGATAAATTAAGTGTTGGTATTTTTGTAAAATATAAACGTTTATTTACAATTTTATAATTAATACAATGATTTAAAAGAAAATTTATTTTCATGAAATATATTAATAACTTAATATTTTTTTGTCTTATAATTATAAGACAATTTTATGGGATCATAATTAATTTTTGAACGTGTCATAAAATCCGTTATAATATTAAAATCAGTATTTTTTGAGTAAATGATGATTTTATTTAAAAATTAAAATTTTCATATTTATAATTTTTTTAATAAAATGGACTCCATTTTTTAATTCTACATATAGAAAAAATGGTTAGTATGAATTTTTGGTATTTTTATAAAATAGTTGATTTTTTGATGAATAGTGAAATACAGTAATTTATGATATTTAACTAATATATAAATTATTGAGTCATAGATGATGCATGGATGATATAAGCCTATAATATCAAACTTTATTTAATTATTTTAATAAATTTAGTGATAAGGCTTAAAATATTGATAGTCTTGATCCAAAATAATAAATTAATGAATAAACTAATAAAAAAACACCCCTCTCCTTCACTATAAATACTACCCCTCACCACATCTTCTCCTCACACCTCTAAAGCCTTGAAGCTTGTCCAATTTATGCCCAATACCTCTAAAAAATATCCACCATATTTTGGTCTTTCTAGTCTCACCCAAAATACCATTTCAAAGTTCCTTAAGGAGGTTCTCAAGGAGAGAAATTCAAGAGGTAAAATTCCCTTTTGTTCTTTTAATTTTCTTTCGATTTATTTTATTTTCTTATCCTTTTCTTACCTACTCTATCCAAAAATGCATGATAAATCCAGTATATTATATATACTATAATTTTATTATGATAATGGGATATTCACCATCAATTATGTTCTCTTCCCCTTTTTATTCTAAAATTGAAAACATCGTCCACGAGGTGCCGATTTACCGCCTTCATGTATGGTGGGTTTTCATTTTTCAATTACGCTTTCTATAATGGTCATAAGACCATTTTTATGGTTAAATTAGACTTTAATATATATAATAAAACTTATTTAATTTTTTTAAACTAGTACATATACATAATATTAATTCATAAGATAAAACTAGTGTGTGATGATAGAAAAAGCTCCAAAATAATCTAAACGATTATCATCAACATTTTATCTGATGAATCATACTCATATCTAGAAAATAATGATATATAAGACCATTAAATATTATATAAGTTCATTAATATCATATAATTTCAATTTTGGATAACTATTCCCATTTCACATGATCTTTCGTACATGTATACAAGTGAACCAATCATGAAAACCAAGAAAAAAAAAACACTTTTGAAAGATGAAATTGAATCTTATAACTCATCAAAAAGACCATAAATGAACTTAATAAAATTGTAATAAATAAAATAAATGTTTAATAGGTTATTAATTAAATTATTAATGAATATAATTATATTATCTAGGACATTAAGCACAAGTGCAGAACACTTTCAGACATAAGTTATGGGATTCTCCCCAAACCTCCATTTTTCATTCGGGTTATACTTTCTCTCTATTTACCACAATTTAATTATTCATTATTCTTATATAATTATTCTACATTCTATGTATATGTTCCAAAATCATATATCCAAATCAGTTCATCTTTCTTTTATGGGGAAATACATGTTTTACAAGGTCCCCTTTTCAATTCCTTCTGATAAGCAAGCCCGATTAAAGGGAACTTTCCAATTTCTTATCCATTTTCAAGTAAAATCTGTAATCAAATGTAAGAGACCAATATTTTTATAAAATCACTATTTTTTTCATGGTAAACTATCTTATCTATTTTATGATTTTATGTAAACAATTAAGCCTTTGTCTTCTTTAAAGACTCTTTTACATTTCCCCTTAAACCACATTGAAGTGGTCCATTTATAAAGTTTTTTAAAATCTATTTTTATATGTTTTCACTTCAGTTAGAAATAATTTATGCCTAAAACATAATTTTATTGTCCTTTTCTTCTATTTTCTAGGATATACATGTTTATAGTCTGATTTTATGACAAATACAATGTAATTTTCCAAAATAACTCTTCTTTCCAAAAGTAAAAGGGTATTTCTCTCAAGAAGTCCTAAAACTTTTATTAGATTATTTTCATATATTTAAACATCTTGGTTGAATCTTATTATTTATTGAAATTGATCTCTTACGTTACCATCCACCACATTTTATTGAAAGTTTTATGATTATGTTGACCCAGGATGAACTATCTTGTTACCATTCACCATATTTCTATGGATGTTCTATGATTATGTGTATTATTTGGGGAAAGTTATTAACATTTCATATGATAGTTTCAATATGAATGTATATGTTGATTATGTTTCACCCATTTCATATGAGGAATTCATTGAACTTAGTAAGTGACGGGCGAGGCCCGCTATAACCCCTCGATGCATCGATAGGTCTCATGAGACAAAACAGATATTGACTTAGTTGAGGCCTTGCCCATTTATTTTCAGGTATGGATTTAGATGAGGCCTTAAATATTTATTTTCAGACATCTTAGTCGGGGCATCGATGATATGTTTCAGATGTCCAGTATTATGAATTTCATCATTATGATATTTGTAATTGATAATCTATGTGATTATTCAACTAGTAAAATATCCACGGTTATATTTAATTCTCATATGATCATTTATATGGAATTATTTAATCATATTTTATTCCTACCATATTATTCTGAACATTATGTTTTAATAGAATATGTTTTTAGTTATTCACCTTGCTTTATTTTTTATATTTATATTAGCTTCATCTATATTGTTTACCCTTAAAAAGAATCTGAGATCACCCCTTTCTTATGTTTTTATTTTTCCCCATGATAAGAATATGTATATTATGAATGAGTTGCAGGAATAATCAAAGAGTTTATGGATTTTTCCAATGGATTTTCTATGTTATATTTAATTTCAATTTGTAATGTAAAACTTATGTTTGTATCTGGTTTTCCAAATATACTAAACCATTCGGTCCTTTGGGATGCGACTTCCTTATTTATTATAATAATGTAAAAAATTAAGTCACCGACTCCAGGATACCGAGGTTAGGGTCTTTATAGTTTTTATCAGAGGAAGTTTAGTAAAAACATTGGAAAATAGATTAGGGAACATAACCGTAAGATAGACTTTGAGGATAAGAATAGAATAACATCCTAGAATTTTGGTAAGGTGGATATTATGTAGGTATTCCTAGAAATACATCCCTATCTATATAATATAAGTGGATGTGGTTCTGAAATAGATATACCTAGGGGTAACAACTCTGACAAGATGCATCGGGCCAGAAACAATGTAACATGGTACACAACAACGAACCTTACTGCATGAAAAACTTGACCTGAACTGTCATTGAAGTTGTTCAAAGTTTAAAATTTATATTCCTACTAACAACTATATATGTGGCAAGCAGGGTTGAACCCACAGAGAAGGTAATTTTGGCCACTATTCTTCTCAAAAAAACTTTCCAAAACTACACTGTTGTCAGTAGTGGAGTTTATTTTCTATTTTTTTTTCTTTTTATATATGTTTTTATTAAGTATAAAAGTAACTAAACATATCACAACTTATATCGAAACTAATTGAAACTAGAAATAGTTGGAAACATAGAGACATAAAGATGTAGTACACTGATAAATGAACAATCTAATACAACGCTCGGGAAAAAACCTCCATTCTATTGGTTATAAAAGTTTTTCAATTCACTTAAAAGTTATTGTAGAGTACCACTTTAAAAATAATGACTTACTTCCCTCACCAAAAATTAATTCACACAAGCCAATCAATTTTAGAGTTTTCCACTCCAAAATTAACCAACTACGAACTGTTTGAAAAATGACAATAAGATGAACTCATCATAAGTCCTGAAGTCTTTTGAATTTATTATCTTTTGAAAAGTGTTTCCATAATCAATATTTCCAATTGACTGTGAAAATTTTGAAAATTAAGTTCTAATGATACAAGAAATTGGATGAACTCATCATTGATCTCGCTGATCAATACTGAAAACATCAAAATGATAAAGTGAAAAGAGAATTAAAAGATAACCAGTATAACTGTAATTTATCCCCAAACTAAATGATTTAGCCTACTATCTTGCTCATTAGAATTATAGAAACTAAAAACATACTAGAAAAGAGTACAAAAACTAGATTTAAGATGGAAGATATACTCCCGAGATGATACTCTTCTCCTGAACTCCTCCATGTCCAGGAAGTGGTTCCAAAGTCACCCTCTGAACCCCCTCTACTTAGAACTGGATCTTCGATTGCGTTGAATGAATTTCTCCCTTTACAAATTATGTTTCTGCTCTATTTTTGTATCCTTCGTCATCTACTGCATGTCACCGAGCATTTTTTACCGACTTCAAATTTCCCTCACTTATGCACCACACATGTGTGTTTTTTCGTGACTAACACACCGCACTAGCTTTTCTCACATAACTAACTTCAAGTGAGTTAGTTAAGTGAATCTGGAAAGGATTTCAATTCCCGTATGAACTTGCAAAATAGAGAATAAAACAAGCAGTAGAGAACACAAACACAAAATAAATAAAATATTATAGTTATTTAAAAAAAAAATTAAAGTTAAATTAAAAAGTTAATTAATAAATACTTAAGTTGATAATTATTATTTACTAGAATAACTATTAATATTATTATTATTAATTAATTATTAAATATTTTATTAAATAAAATTATTAAGTTTTTAATTTATTATTATTCATTAAGTTATTTATTTAGTGTAAGTATTATTAATAATTGGTTAGTATAACTTTATTAAATTATTAAATTAGATTAATATAAATTACTTAATTAATTTAATAATTATTTTATTTTAATTAAATTATAATTAAAGTGTTAATAAATTTATTTTAGTTAATAAGTAATTTTATTTATAATTTATTATTGTTTATATTTTAATTTTATAAAATCTTATTAGTTTGTCTAATATCCTATTTTATAAATTATATAATTATTATTATAAAAAATATTATGTATTGTATTATATTTATTTGATTAATTTATTATTATTATTATTATTTTCTTTATCTTTTCTTTTTATCTTTTTATTTTTACTTCATCCCCCCCAAATTCCATGCTGCGTGGCAGGGAGAAGGTTTCTCAGAGCTTCCAGCGCCTCCCTTGTGCAGATCCAGTCCGATGGTCTCTTCCTTCACCATGATTCAATCCCTCCAGCAGCACATCTCGGACTCCATGGCGTGTGATTCGACTCTTGTAGAGCGACATGGTTCTTCCTCTTCACAACAAACCCTCGATGGCAGCATCACCCAGCAGCGGCGACATCAGGTTTGACTCCTCCTCGCAACGACTTTAATAGGCGGTGCGGCGTGGCTCAGATCCAGTGAACTACTTCAATGGATGAGTTGGTTCAACAGTGGTGGGCAACGAATTTGGTAGCGGTGGACTCCCACCACCGACTTGAGATCCACTTTGCGGACCAGTCACCAGCCCCTGCTCCTTTGCTTCCGGTGCTTCTCTCCCTAGCCTGGCATGACCCAAATTGGCCTTGGTCAGTGGCGTGACTCCTATGTGAATGACAAAAAACCACTTCGGCGACGTCGACCAGTAGTGGCGCGGTTCAAAAGTGGTGGAACTCTTCCACCTCCATCGACAACGGCTCAACATATTTTGTGGCCAGAAAAAAAATGATGCTTGATTGAGTCCAGGAGGCTAGAGGTGGTGTGGAGGACTCCTCAACAGCGTGGTGGCAGTATCCCGGTGACTTGTATTCTGCGAAGAACAGGGCTCTTGCAAATACCAAAAATCATGATTCCGAAAATCTTGGTTTGTTTTTATACTGAAGTTGATTCTGATTTTGGGTTCATGCAGTTTGATGCAAATAAATTCTATGGGTAAGGCTTGGCAGGAGGAAAAAGAAGTGGTGGTGTATACATCAGTGTCTCGTAGGAAGGAAGCAATGTTCGGTGAGACAACAGATCAAGGTAGTCACTACGTCGATATGTGAATGAGAGATCAGCGCTGAAAAACCAAAAGCGATGGTAGGAGGAGGGAAAGCATCAGTGAGTCAGTGACTCACTGATAGAAGAAATATAAGCAGGGGCGTGTTAAACCGATGGGGATTTGGGGTATGAGTGAGTGCATGAAAAGAAGGGGAGTCACATGTGAGATGGAGTAGTGGTCCAAGGGTCACCTATAGATTTAAATAAAGAGGTCACTAATAGAGTAAATGAAAGGTTACCGTTAGTTTAAAATAAGAGGTCACCGGTGGCTTAAAAAAAGGTCACCGGTGCAAAAAGAAAAGGATCACCGTTAGCAATAAAAGTTAAGGTTATCAGTGCAGATAAACAACAGGTTACCGATGCTTGAAATTAAAAAGGTTACCAATAGTTATAAAATAAAAAAGGCCATTGGTACAAATAAAAAAATGGTCACCGTTACATATCATAATCCACATCGGTGACAAACAAACTAATGCTTAGACAAAATAAAAGAATTAGACTAACAGAGAGATAAAAACTAGAACTGCAAAAATTAAACTTAAAATTAAAACTTAAGTTAATTAAAAATAAAAATTAGAAAAAGGCTAAACAACATAAATTAAAAATAGAATTATTAAACTTTAAACTTAAAAATTACAATTTAAATTATTAATTGTTAACACTTAAATTAAAAATTGGATAATTGTTAAACTAAATTGATAAAAGTCTTAAATTAAAAAATTACAATATAAATTAATTATAGGGTAAAAAGTGAGTGAAAATGGATAGCATCGGTGACCCAATAGGTCACCGATAACTCATATCTAACTCACCGGTAGACTAGAAAACAATTAGTGACTTAATAATTTAACTGCATTCTTAAAATTAAATAATTAATGTTTTAAAACTCTTAATTAATTAATTAAATAACTAATTGAATACTTAAAGTTAAAAACGAACTATTTCATTTAATTTAAACTAAAACTCTTAACTTAATTAAATAGCAGGATAATTAAAACATATTAAAAAAATGAAGTTAATTTATTTTAATAAATCAAAATTAAAGGATAAAATATTAAAATAAAATCTTAGTTAATGAAAACAAAAATAAGGATATTAAATGACTATTTATTATTAAAGTAAAATTATTAAAAGGTGAGCAGATTAGAATTAACACAACTAATAAACAAATAATTAAATTAGATAAGAAAAGTAAGATTAAAATTATTAATTTAAAGACTAAAAATACTTAATTAATTATAAAAAATTGATTAATTAACAAATTTAATTATAAAATACAAAAATATAATTAATTTAGTAAAAAGTGATTAAATAATTAATTAAATCATTAAAAATTAAGTAAAAAGATGTGGAAAAACTATGAAAAAATAGAGCCACATCACTGTGCACCTAGTTTGACACTCCCGGGGGATATGCTTAGGGTGATTCACATTTTCTTTACAAACCATTATAAAGGATTTAAAATTAAACATGTCTCTAAAGAAACCATGTTTATGATTATGCAATTATCTATGCATAAATTTCTAATTTATGTTAAGTGTTTTTTCTACTTCAAAAAATTATACATCATGATTCATAACCTAATTTAGTGTATTTAATTATTTAGAAATGGAACCTAGTGGAAAAATGGAAATCATATCAATGTACGTATTCCATGTAGGAATTTCACTCATATGAAAGATAATGATGTTGGAGCGGGAGTTATAACTAGAGATGAGAAACTTATAACAATACTAGGACAAATAACTTAGGTTATGTGCAATAACCTTACTCTCATGGTTCAGCTTGATCCACAATTCAATATAATAATGTTAGACCGCTTTATGTGGCAACAACCTCTGTCATTCAATAGGACTACAAATCCATTTGTAGCTGATCAGTGGATAAGTTCCTTAGAGAAAATATTTTTCACTTTAGAAAGTAATGAAAGGGAGAAGTTCATCATGGATGTTTATTATCTATCAGGAGATGATGATCAATGGTGGTTATTTATTCAAAACACAAAGGATAATGAAAAAATTGAGAATATAGAATGGAAGTATTTTAAGGAATTTTGTTTGGAAAAATATTTTCCTCAAGAATAATGAGTAGATATGGAGAGACAATTCTTGAGTATGTGAAAAAAAGAGGATGAAAACGTTTCCCAGTATGAATCCAAATTTATAATGTTTGCAAGGCATGATATGTATTATGTATGTAATATAAAGAGAAAGATTGATCGATTCTTCTATGGGTTAAAACCATTTCTATGAAGGGCACCGGTCTCCCAAAATTTATCTTCATATGAATATATAGTCTCATGTGCTATCAAGATAGAGAAATAATTCTCTAAGTCTTATAACTTTAATGGAAAACAAGATAAGAATAGGGAGGAAAATAAAAGAATGGATAAATGCAATAATAAAAAAGGGAATTTTGCAACGTGTGATACTTGTGGAAGGAAACACCCTGGTGTCTGCTTAAAAGGAAAAAGAGTTTTCTAAAAGTGTGGATAAAAGGTCACCAAGCCTGTGATTGCAAGGGAAAGAAATAAGCTACCAATGTTCAATGCTACAATTATAAGGATATGGGACACTATGCAAATGATTGTCCAAAGCTTCAAGGAAACTTTCCTTAAAAAAGGCCAAGGGATCAAGGAAAATCTTATGCCATCACAACAGTTGAGTTTGAAGTTCCTAATAATGTGGTGGTAGGTACTTTAATCATATCCTAAAATTAAGATAAATCTTTATTTGATTTTGGATCATCATATTCCTTTATATCTTCCTAGTTTTCTTTAAAAATTAGATATTTCCAATTCACCTTAACAAGGGATTTTTCAGTAAAGACTCCTAGCGGAAACCTTATCACAACAAATATGCATCGATTAGTTCCTATTATGACACATAAATATTCTTTAATTACTAATTTTATCATCATACCTATGGTTGATTTTGATATAATACTTAGTATGGACTAGATTTTGAAATCTAATGTACATTATTTTTATAAAGAGAAGGAAATCATGATTTGTGACAAAGGTATGTAATTTCTCATCTTTATAGGAGAGACTTCATCATCTGAGTCATATTTGGATCCACTTTCAATAACTATTCTAAATGAAATTCTTGGGTAAGAATAGAAAATTTCATCTATCGATGAGGAAAGAAATATTCAAATTGGGGATTTACCTATTGTATAGTAATACATTGATGTATTTCTATAGGATTTACCTGAACATCCTCTAAAGCAGGAAGTTGAGTTTTCTATTTATATAATCCCTGATGCAAGACCAATATCAAAGACTCCTTATATAATGGCCACTGTGGAATTAGTGGAGCCGAAGAAACAACTAGAGGAGTTGAGTAATAAGGGATTTATTCACCCCAACATTTCTTTATGGGGAGCCCCTGTTCTCTTTATCAAGAATAAATATAGATCTATGAGGCTGTGCATCAACTATATAGAAATCAATGCTATTAAAATAAAGAAAAAGTATCATCTACCTCATATTAAGGATTTATTTGATCAACTTCATGAAGATCACTATTTTTTGAAGACTAACCTTCAATCTGGATATCATCAATTGTGTATGAGGAAGGAATATATTCCAAGGACAACATTCCAAACTAGGTAGGGACATTATGAGTTTATAGTAATTCCATTTGTACTGACTAATGCACCATCTATTTTTATGAATCTAATGAACAAAGTGTTCAATGAATATATTGATGATTTTATTGTGTTTTTTCTTGATGATATATTGATATATTTCAAAAGATATGAGGAGAATTAGAAACTTGAATATTGTTCTGGTGACTCTTAGAAGAAAAGAGTTATATGGGAAGTTTAGCAAGTATGAATTCTGAATTCAAATAGTTTCTTTTCTTGTCTATATTTTCTCTAAGGATGTAATCTCAGTTGATCATGGGAAGACAAAGACAATTCAAGAATAACCTACACCAATAAACATAACTAAGGTATGTAATTTCATTGCTTTATCGGGTTACTATCGGTATTTCATTCATAATTTTGTTTGATTAGATAACCCATTAACCAAGTGTACTCATAAAGGGGTTAAGTTTATTTATACAAAGGAATGTGAAGAGTGATTTGAATAATTTAATGGGAGATTAGTGAATTCTCTGATATTGACTATATTAGAAAATGGTGGATTTGTGATTTATAATGATGCATCAAAGAAAGGACTTGGTTATTTCCTTATACAGAATGATAGAGTTATTTAATATGCATCAAGGCAGTTAAAAACTTATGAATAGAACTATCCAACTCATGATATTGAGTTAGAAACTATAATCTTTACTCTAAAGATATGGAGACACTATCTATATAGTGAAATATGTGAGATATATACAGATCACAAGAGTTTGAAATATATCTTATCATATAAATAACTCAACATGAGGAAAAGAAGATGGCTTGAGCTACTCATGAATTATTATTTTTCAATACACTATCACCCAAGGAAGAAAAATAAGGTAGCAGATGCATTGAGCAGGAAGGATCATAGAGTTCTAAGAAAATGAGTATTGAAAGGGATAATGTGTTCATAGATCTAATGAATATGAGTATAAGAATTATCAAGAAAGGTGAAATATCAGTAATTTTTTAATTGGTTTCCCAACCATATTTATTGGAAGGGATTAAAAGTTCTTAGTTTGAAGATGAGTATGTTCAAAGGAAAATTAAAGCTGTGAATGATGGGAAGTTGGTAGACTTCATGTATGAGGATGGAATTATAAAATTTGGGAAGAGGCTTTGTGTTCCCTCTATACTTGAGATAAAAATGGAATTATTGGATGATACTCGTAGATTGAATTTCTCTATACACCTCGGTAGCACTATGATGTGTAGATATTTGTAGGAACATTTCTGGTGGGATAATATGAAGTGGGAAATTACTGATTATGTATTAAGATATTTAGTCTGTCAATAGGTGAAGGCTAAAAGACAAAATTATAGAGGATTAATTCAACCTATGCCTCTTCCTACATGGAAATGGGATGAAATTACTATATATGTTTTCACTGGATTACCAAAAACTCTAAGAAATAATGATGAAATATTGGTAATTATTGATCAAATTACCAATTCTGCACATTTTCTCTCTATAAGGAAGGATTTTTACTCGAGATCCTTGCACAAATCTATATTAATGAAGTTTTAAGACTTCAAGGAGAACCTATTTTAATTGTTTCTGATCACGATCCACAATTTACATTGAAATTTTGGAAAATTATTTAGAAATATTTGGATACTGAACATTATTTGAGTATTACTTATCATCCTCAAACTAAAGGGAAGTTAGAAAGGAATATCCAAAATTTAGAAGACACATTGAGGTCATGCTAACTTTAATTTCAAGGTTACCTTTGGTAGAGTTTTCTTACAACTATAGTTTCCATTCAAGCATTCAAATGGAACCATATGAAACATTGTATAGAAAGAGATATCGTACACCAACTTGTTGGGATGAAGTTGGTGAAAGGAATATTTTAGGCCCATAACTTGTGGAGAAAAAAATAGAAATGGTAAATATTATTCAAAAAAATATCAAAGAATAACAAAGTTAAAAAATATAGCTATTCCGATAATCAGAGGAAATATTTGGAGTTTCAAGTGGGAGATCATGTATTCTTTAAGGTATCTCCATGGAAGGGTGCTATAAGATTTGGAAAGAAATGGAAACCAAGCCCTAGGTAAATTGGACCTTTTGAAATCCTAGATACAATTATAGCTATGTTTTATCATTTGGTGATGCCACCTAGCCTTTCTAAAGTACACAATGTGTTTCACATCTCTTTGTTAAGGAATTACATGCCAGATCCAACACATGTCCTTACTTCTAAAGGAATAGAATTGGAACCTGATTTATCTTACTATGAAGTGACTATCTAGATTTTGGATACTAGATAACATTCTTTGAGGAACTAGATGGCTCGATTAGTAAAGTTACTTTGAAAAAATCATAAAATTTTAGAGGCGATGTGGGAACTAGAGGAATTTATGATGAAGGACTACCCAAATCTTTTTGTGAGGTGAAATTATAGAAGTTTTGAGGAAGAAATTTTTTGAAGGAAGGGAGAATATAACACCCTAATATTTTATGGTATGCCTCTTTTAAACTTAAATATCTTATATAGTTTATGCTTCATGTAACATCGAGCTTAAAACCATAATATACTATTAAATACAACCATTGTAATAGTAATGTGACCATTAAGAATAGTATATGATTAATAGAATAGTAAATTCACATATGAAAGTATACATACAATTTAGGTATCTTATGAATGAAAATATAATATATTTATATAACGTAATAATTAGATAAATGTTTTAAAAATGATAAATTAACACTACTAGAAAAATACCCTACACCAACGGTTTGGAACTGTTGGTATAGGCCTCCAAACCGTTGGTATAGCCTATACCAACGGTTTGGAGAACTGTTTCCAAGTAAGACATGGGGATAGGTCTATACCAACAGTTTTGGGAAAATCGTTGGTATAAGTAATATTAAAATCTATATTAACGGTTCCATAAAACTGTTGGTATATGTAATTCAAAAAATAATCATTCGGTTGGTTTTGATCCCAACACCTCCCGTTTGTGATTGAACGACCTAACCACTAACCTAAATTACTTTTGTGAACATAATTTCATAAATATATATATTTATTATCATAATTATTTTAAATTTTTATTTATTTAATGTCCTCTGTAAGAAGATTCCATTAAAAATACATGTACCTATACCAACGGTTCTCAAAACCGTTGGTATAGGTCTATACCAACGGTTTTGGGAACCGTTGGTATAAGTTCTTTGATTTTGGGACCTATACCAACGGTTTTGGACAAACTGTTGGTATAGGTCTATATAAGTGACCTATACCAATGGTTTTGGCCAAACCATTGGTATATGTCCAAATTAGTGAACTATACCAATGGTTTGCCCAAAACTGTTGGTATAGATCATATTTCCAGTAGTGTAAGTGTTGGTATTTTTCTGAAACATAATTGTTTATTTACAATTTTATAATTAATATAATGATTTAAAATAAAATTTATTTTCATGAAATATATTCATAAATTAATATTTTTTTATCTTATGATTATATATAATTTTATGGGACCTTAATTAATTTTTGAAAGTTTCATAAAATCCGTTATAATATTAAAATCAATATTTTTTTTGAGTAAATGATGATTTTATTTAAAAATTAAATTTCACAAATTTATAAAATTATTTTCATAAAATGGAGTCAATTTTTTAATTTTACACGTTGAAAAATGGTTAGGGTGTTTTTTTGGGATTTTTCTAAAATAGTTGAATTTTGGGTGAATAATGAAATACGGTAATTTACAATATTTAAAAAATACATGAATTATTGAGTTATAGATGATTTATGGATGATTTAAGCCTATAATCTTGAACAATACTTCATTATTTTAATATATTTATCTATAAGTTTCAAACTATTGATATTCTTGAGCCAAAATAATAAACTAATGAATTAAATAATAAAAAAACACCCCTCTTCTCCACTATAAATACCACCCCTCACCACCTCTTCTCCTCAAACCTACAAAGCTTTTAAACTTGTCCAATTTATGACCAATACCTCTCTAAAACTTATCCTCTATGTTCTTTTCTTGCTGATTTCACCCAAAATATCATTTAAAAGTTCCTAAAATGAGGTTCTCATGGAGAGGAATTCAAGAGGTAAAATCCCCGTTCGTTCTTTTAATTTTCTTTTGATTCCTTTTATTTTATCATCCTTTCCTTACCTCCTATGTACAAACATGAATGATAACTATAGTATATTATATATACTATAATTTTATTATGAAAAGGGATATCCACCATCAATTCTTTTATCTTACCCTTTTTATTTTAAAAATGAAAACATCGTTCGTGAGGTGCCGATTTACCGCCTTCATGGACGACAGGTTTCCGCTTATCAATTATGAATTCAAGGATGGTCATAAAACTATTTTTATAGTTAAAAAACACTTAAATAAATTTAATTAAACTCATTTAATTTTTTTTAACCAGTATATATACATAATATAAATTCATAAGATAAAAATAGTGCATGATGATCGAAAAAACGCCAAAATAATCTAAACGATTATCATCAACATTTTATCAAATGAATCATCCTCATATCTATAAAAAAATTATATATGAGACCATTAAATATAATGAAAGTTCATTTATAACTTATAATCTCAATTCTGGAAAACTATTCCCATTTCACATGATCTTTCGTACATGTATACAAGTGAACCAATCATGAAAATCAAGTAAAAAAACACTTCTGAATGACGAAATTGAATCTTATAACTCATAAAAAAAACCATTAATTAACTTAATAAAATTATATTAAATAAAATAAATTTTTAATAGGTTCTTAATTAAATTACTAAAAAATGTAATTTCATCATCTAGGACATTAAGCACAAGTGCAGAACACTTTCGGACAAAAGGTAAGAGATTCTCCCCAAACCTCCATTTTTTATTCGGGTTACACTTTATCTCTCTTTACCCCAATGTAATTATTAATTATTTTTATATAATTATTGTATATTCTATTTATATATTCTAAAATAATATATCTAGATCAATTCATATTTATTTTATGGGGAAATACATGTTTTACAAGGTTCTCTTTTCAATTCCTCATGATAAGAAAACCCAATTAAATGGTATTTCCCAATTTCTTACCCATTTTCAAGAACATTCCATATTATTTTTTAAGACACCAATATTTTTATGAAATCAATATTTTTATCATGAAAAAATATATTATATCTTTTCTGGTTTTATGTAAACAATTAATCCTTTGTCTTCATTAAAGACTCTTACATTTTCCCTTAAACCGCACTGAAGTGACCCATTTCTGAAGTTTCTTAAGAACTATTTTTACATGTTTTCACTTTAGTTGGACATCATTTATGCCTCAAACATAATTTATTTGTACTTAAATTTTTTATTTTCTAGGATATACATGTTTATAATATGATTTTATGACAAATACAAAGTAATTTTCCAAAAGAACTCTTTTTTAAAAAAGTAAAAGGGAATTTCTCTCAAGAATTCATCAACGATTTTATTAGAGTATATTAATATATTTAAAAACCCTCAATTTAATCTTATTATTTATTTAAATTGATCAATTATGTTACCATATACCATATTTTATTGAATGGTTTATGATTATTTTGACTGGGGATGTATTATCTTGATACCATTAACCATATTACTCTAGTTGGTTTATGATTATGCTTATTGTTCAGGGAAAGTGATTAAAATTTCATATACTAGTTTCAATATGAATGTATATGTTGATTATTTTTCACCCCTTTAATATGAGGAATGCATTGGACTTAGTAAGTGATGTGAGAGGCCCCCTATATCCCCTTGATGCATCGGTAGGTCTCATGAGACAAAAAAATATAGACTTGGATGAGACCTTGTCCATTTATTTTCAGATATAGATTTGGATAAGGCCTTAACCATTTATTTTCAGATTTCTTGGATGATACCTCGATAATATATTTTAGATGTCCAATATTATCCATTCTATATTTATACTATTAGTAATTGATAATCCATGTGACTATTCGACTAGTATAATATTCATGGTAATATTTCATTATCATGTGATTATTTTTATGGAATTATTTTATCAGCTTTTATTCTTTCCATATTATTATCGATATTATGTTTTAATGACATGTGTTTTTAGTTATTCACCTTGCCTTATTGTTTATGATTATATTAGATTCAACATTATTGTTTACATTTACTGAGAATCTATGCTCACCCCTTTCTTATGTTTTATTTTTCCCTAGGATGCGAAGATGTATATTATGAATGACTTGTAGGGATAATCTATGAGTTTATAGATGTTTCGAATGGAGTTTCTATATTTTATTTCATTTCAAGTTGTAATGTAAAACTTATGTTTGTATATAGTTTTCCAAAGCTGTTAAACTATTCGGTCCTTCGGGATGTGACTTCCTTGTTTTTTATACCAATGTAATTTTGTAAGGCACCAGATCCAGGCTACTGGGGTTAGGGTATTTATAATAAATGTGAAAGGAATCTTTGTTTTAATGTGTATGGCATGAACTAAATTTCCAACTGTCATGAATATCCATTGTTTTAAAGTTTCCTTTTATAATTTTCAAAGGTTTTTTTAAAATAAAAGGATTTTTCACAATGTTTTGTGAACTTTTAGTTTTGAAAAGGTAATTTTAAATTGAAAAGTTAATTTTCCCAGATAATGTTTTGATGATATTTTATGGAATTTATATTCATCAATGACAAAAAACTTTGGTGTTGATTTTTTTCTATGGATATGATTGAACAACACCATCATTATTATTTCATTGGGTGGTTTATGATTATGATTGAGGTATTTTTAGAAAACTTGTTCCTTTTACACATGTTACACTATGATGAATTGATGAGATAATTATAAGACCCATTTCCTTTATATGGGTTATTCTATGATGAAATTTTCATGAAACCCTTTTTTTATGTGTTATGATATGATGAATGTTTTATAATCTTATAGAACACATATGTATGGTTTTCATTATGTGAAGTGTGAGACTTATATATCCCTCCAATGCACTGGGTAAAGTTTTATATCTCATGAGATAATGATGGAAAACAATACAATGTTCTTGATCCACTATGGTAAATAGGTCGATAGGCTTGATACAATATGGGAAATAGGTGATGATTTCTAATTAGTTATGAAATGGGAAACATGTGTTGATACCTAATACTGTATGATTTGATTGTATGGGATGTTAAACTAGAAAATAAAAAGTTTTCTATACATATGATGGTGAAAAACATATATGACATAAACATATGGTTCATGATTGATTTATGATGATTCATCACTCTTATAATTCATGTATTTTGAAATTATAATGTTTCATACCATGTATCATGTTCATCAATTGTTATCTTCCATGTTTACCCTTACTGAGCATCTGATCTCAAACTTTCTTATATTTCCTTTCCCTAAGTTATAAAGAAAATTTTAAGTAGGGTGTGTCTGTGAAGTATACTAAATGAGAAGTTCTTTATGCAATATATTGAATATATTTCATGAAATAGGGAGATTGTGTATTTAGTCTACAAATAAACTAAAATTTTATGGTCCCCAGGTGCGCATTTTTGAAATGTATTGAATATTTATCTAAAAATATGTAATATTTATGTATGAAAAGCCCGAGTCATTATAGTTAGTATTAGAGAAATAGTTTAGTTAACCTTTATAAACTAGGATGGGAAAACTTTAGTAATATCCATATGGATATTTATAAGGATATGTCAAAGGATATGTCTAATGATATATCTAAAGATAAGTATAAGGATAAGTCAAAGTATAGGTAAATGTCTAATGGCTCCCACATGGAGGTGTCTTTACTTCCTCCGACGTGTATCAAATTTATAATTTATAATTGGTCCCAAACATTCCCTAACTACATAGACGTAGTGTAGTGTAAGTATGGGGTTGAATCTATAGGGAGAATTCTATTTGATATTGGGGAAATCTGATTCCTAAACTTGTAAGTGAGTCCTTTCTAGAAGTATTTTTTGGGAGTTTGATCAAAGTTTTATTTTGGGATGACTTTAAATGGTGAACGAGGGTTTGGTATCAAGTCGTGTATCTAAGTGAAGTTGTACTTTAACTATAACCTTGGCAAGGTATTATGTCTTATTTCATGAAAAAAATAAGGATCACTAGTTGACTTTTGTCTTAGCCTCCTAGTTCTACCTAGAAAGTAGATATTTTGTGGTCGGGAGATAGTGAAAACCTAGGTGTATTATGTTTGTCTTATTTAGGGAAGAAATTTTCCTAAGCTAGTGATTGTAGCTTAGTCAACTCCAATTAGGATAGGGTTGTTTGTTTGAATGTCCTGTGGTCAGGGACATTTGGACAAATGGGATAGACCAGGGGTTTATATCATAGTTACTAATTCAATTAGGCTTTCAAAGTTTAGATTTAAAGGTGTATTTAGTTATGTAGATACATTTATTGATCCCTACCCCTAAGAAATTTAGCTACTCATGGCAGGGTAGGATGTAATTAAATAAATGAAAGACAACATTCTTGATGGATTGATTGACATTAATGGATTCAGGATCATACAGAGGTTCGAAAATGGTAACTGAAATAAACATGCACTAAATAAATCACAATAATAAATAAAAGACAAAATCAATAAAGAGAAATGGAAATTGAATCTAAATGTGATGGTTGGGATTGAATACATTGAAGAATGAAAGATCCACGACTCTTGGATTAATAAAAATGCACAAATACTAAGAGTTTGAGAGTTTGATAGGGGAAAGGGAAAAATAATTCACAAAGGAGATGAAAGGGAGAAGATAAGAATGTCCGAGAATTGTCTAAAATTCTCTTCCACTTTTCTCCTTATATAGGCATATTTCATCACGATGTGTATCATAGGTACATAAATTTTAGCCTTGATACATGTTATTTTTCCTCAGATCTCCAGCGTGGCACACATGTCTTTCAGATTTAAGAGGTTTGATTGGGTACATGACGTGAGAGGTTCATTCATGACATGTACCTCATCTCTATCTGATTTTTATGTGGATTCTTCACAGATTTTTCATTCAGAGATTTTATTGGAATCACATCATGAGTAGTTCATTCACAACGTGTAGCAACTTTTTCCCTCAGGCTTCATGGCATGGTCACAGCTTAGATTTGTGACTTGGGGAAGACTGTGATCTTCAGGTACAAGGTGTGTATAGGTGGATCATGACGTGTACTTGGCCTATTTTCACCTTTTTTTCCTTTTCTTCCTTGGAAACCTATGAGGCTCTTTTTCCTGAAAAAATTAGACACATACCAGTGCATTATCAAGTAATTTAATGAAAAACTATAAACAATTGAAAACAAAATGTATATATAAATTAGGCTTATCAAATCCCTCACACATGAACAATTTCTTGTCCTCAAGCAATAACATCTCAACAAAGATTTCATGAATGATAAGCAATTTGTAAAGTAAGAAATATTTGTTATGTCCATGAAATTAAAATTAGGTGTAAGCAGAGAAAAGTCAATTTCCATAATTAAACCTGCATAGAAAGTTATTCATGACTCATAGTATAGTTTTCAAAACAAAATATAGTATTCTAATCATAAACTCTTAACTGTTCCTTAAGTTATCTTCCCAATTTTAATCTAACTCACCATTATTTTATCTCACTGCTTAGGGTATAAAATGTAAGTAGAGGTATGATCATACCCAGAGTACATGTTCCTAACCATAGTCTTGCACTGGTTCTATAATCTCCACTGTGTAAAGACAAGTATAAGATTATTATTGAAGGCTTTAAGAAGTCAGGTTCTGATGACTTTGCAGATGTGGGTAGGTTGGTAAAATGTGAAAATCAAGATCAAAAGGAGGTTAGGATCTAAATTATAATGCTTAGGTATAAGAACAAGTGTGATGAAGTTCCTCCTTCTAACCGGTCAAATTCATACTCCATCAGCTTGAGTTGGATCCATATGTGTAGCAAGTATGTATACCAAAATGATTATATTCTATTCCTTTTTCTTTTTTCTTTTGAATTTTTATTTTTGAAAGTCATGCCTAGGATAGATCTCACATCCATAACCTAACCACATATTATTCTTCAAGGGATCAATCGATCTATAAAATGGTTATTTTTGACCCTCATAGTGTACAACCCATATCAATTTTTCCATTATTTTTATATTTGTAAAAGAAAAAGAATATTAATGAGTTACAACAAATGGTATATGGATCACAACCTCATATTTAGGTGATCACACCATACATATCTGAAAGTGAAAGCATCCCATGCTGTCTAAATGTCTCCCCCACACTTGTTCAAAGATATCCTTAAGCATTGTATAAGGAGTAGGGTAGGAAGGGAAATAGTCTTGAGATAGCTTCATTCTAGCAGGTCATTCATGGAAAATATGGGATAAACTAAGGATAGATGTCAGGTGGGTCTCAGGGAAAGTGGATATCAAATAATTCATCAATCATTTTAAATCCATACTTGTTCATTCATCATTTTGATAAGATCTCAGGGTAAGTTCTAGTTAGTTTACATTCCCTAGGTATCTCTCAATAAATATAATTAGATAAGAGTATGAAATTTAAGGCTTAGATTCCTATCGGGTAGTGAGAATAAAAAACAAACTGGCAATCACAAAGGGCATAAATCCTAAGTAATAGGTCAATTAATCATGATTTCAAAGATTTTGAATTTGAATTAATTCTCTAAACCCAAAAATAATTCTAAACAAGTCTAAGAAGGAGTGAAACATGGTCCTTAACACTTTTACACTTAAATTTTTCTTTAATTACAAGGGAATAATTATTTCAGGTTTAAATCATGCTTATTATTTATAAAAATGTCTCATAGACAAGTGAGAACAGTAAAAATTCAAGTGTATCATCAGTGAAGCTGTGAGAATACCCCCCCACACTTAGTAAAATAGAGTGTCCCCATTGTCAATAGAATGAATGTGGGAGTGGCATGGAAATTAATTTTATATAATTGGAAATGGTATATTGGATAAAATTAATATAAGAGGGAATAGAGAGATCCCTGGTACAAGTGGTATTCCATGGGGGTGTTTCAGCTGTCATAGCATAAAAATACAATGTACCTACAAAAGTGTTAGAAGAAAACATATTGAACTGTAGAACAAACGTTAGTTCACAGGTATAAACATCTGGAAGAGTAGAGAAAATAAGCAGGTACATAGAGTGAGGAAGTGGGATAGTCATTTTATTAAAATTGTGATAGTTTTAAAATGTAGCTTCATTAAAGACACAAAATGAAGAATGAATATAAAATGAAAAAGACACGTAAATAACCACTCAAAAAAACAAGAAATGAACTATGGGTTTCCTACCATAAAGTGATAAATAAATGTCATTATCCATATGGGTGGATACAGATTGTTATCAGATGGTCCACCATCTCAGTTTCTCCTTCGCCTCTTATAGGTGCTAGAGGATTTTTCCTCAAGATCGCATGGTTGTTTTAGTGGGTTAAGCACTTCATCTGCAACCGCATGAGCAATAACGAGGTGTGGTAAGAATGGAATCATTGGTCACAACGGCTGCTAGTGGTGGTGAATTGTGAGTGATGTCTTGTGAAGATATCCGGAAATGTCAATGACATGCTCGAGTACCCTTTGTTCTAAGACCGCTGGCAGGACTGGACCATCAAGGGTGGTAGATGATTCTGAGGATCTTAACATTCTAAAGATACAAAGAAAAGAAAAAGGAACTAAAAGCACAATAGAATGTGAAAAAAATTCCATGAATATATATATATATATCCAAAGTATGTACAAAGGTGGGAAAAAAATGAATAAAACAAAAACCCATGCCAATTACATAAAAAGGGTCCCCGAAATCCTAAAAGATAGATAAAAATCATCCCACTACCTAGTGTCTCGATCGACTGGTCGAGAATATCTGCATCATTAGCAGTAGTAGTAGAGGATGGAGGTGAAACAATGGTGGGTGGTGTGGTAGCGGAGGTATAGAGATGGGCTAATGTGTCGGGTGGTGAAGTAATGATCCATGCTGGGGTCTTGGGTTTGACAACTAGATCAATGAATGGTACCTCAGGGATAGGCTCAACGGAAAATCCCTTGCCCCTCCAGGCCTGCTTCTCCAGGAACTCCTACTGGGTGGCAAGGTTGGTGAGATCAGGAGGGAGGTCCGACTGAGTGGAATGGGGTGGTGGAATGGTGGAGGATGAAGGTCTAGCTGGGGTGAGAGAGGGTGAAATGGAAAATGTTGTGCGCTCAATGAATAAGAGATGGAGGTGGTCCAATATTTAGTGAAGATTCTCCAAAACGCACTGGATATTAGCCTGGAGCTCGGTGAGGGTGGGAAAGTATGGTGGTGGTATGGTCGAAGGGGTGGCAGCTGGGGTGGTGGTGGGTATGGGTGTAGTAGGTGTGGATATCTGCGGAGGCTGGGGTGGCTCTACTATTGCTCCTACTGGCTGCTCTTGAGGTGAGGCCTCCTGGATTCCTGGTGCCCAGAAATAGATTTCATCCTCTCACTTGAGCATCTTCATCTTATAGAGAAGCATAAGATCAATCAGCTCGACAAGTCCAATAGAGGTGAGGGGTAGAGATGCATCAAATATTCCCAAGTACTTGGCTAGGTGGGTGATGAAGGATCCACCCATGAGTGTTCCCCACTTCCTATGAGTTAGGACTCTAAAATATGAAGTGAATTGGGTGGCCCACCCATGGCTACTTCTAGTATCAATACATTTATATGGATGACATTGCCATGGGTCTCTCTTCATGAAAACTAGCTATGAACCATGGCTCTATATAAGATGTGTAATGTGGGGCCCCATAGCTGAGTCCACTTCATGATTTGAGGGTCATGATACAACTGGGGGTCATAGAAGATGAGAGGCCATAGGTTCAGTGTAGTCTTGTGGGCTGTCCATGTCTGTAAGGTGGGGTAAACATTAGATATAATGAACTCCTCGATGTAGATACCAAGACTAACTCCAAATTCAGCAAAACCAAGATGGTGAGGTCTTCCACCAAGACGAAATCATAGATAGTCAAAGATGATCTCAAACGTGGCCAATAACTCAAGGAATAGATCTCTGTCTCCCCCCATACTGCGATAATGCTGTCGATATGCAAAGTCTCTAAGAGGTGTAGGACAACATCGACAACATTCAACTTGGTGACCATGTCCAAGTCCAACATTTTTTTGGCATGCATCGGCTTCTTCTGTAGGTGAAGAAGATTTACCCGATGATGTGGGTTGATGAAGTAGAGCACCAGGTGAAAATGAAAGTTGTCATTGATGGAGGGAGAGGAGGTGTCGTCTTGTGATTCATACATAGCGTAGGGGCTCTTAGTAGCTAGTTGTTAGCTCTCGAAGTCAGAGGAGTAGGTAGAGTGTGAGGGCTCCGACTGGGGTCGCTTGGTGTGTGCCATGGATACAGGAGGGTAGTGAAGAGGGAGGGTGTAACTGGTGCACTAGAGGAGGCTGACAGTGTGGTGGTTAAGGAAGAGGAGAAGGGGGGGGGGGGGAGAGGGAAGTGGGGCATGGTTTTGAGAGTGGGGGAGGGGTTTGGGAGGTGCTTCGAGTGCAATGGGAGAGGGGAGAGTCGGGGGATATGAGGGGTCGGGGGGATATGTGATGCGTGTCATGACTTGCAGGTCACAACCTATAATTTTTAATAACCAAACTGACCCTATACACGAAGTGTACAGATGAGTCACATCGTGTATGGGGAATAGAAAAAGAGACACGTCGTGAACACAGTGTACACGATGTGTACTTAACTATGTTTGGCCCATTTTTTCTGTTCTTCCCGCACATTATCCTCCTTTATACATGAGATTCTTAGAAAATGATCCTAATATAACTTATCTAAAACTTTTCTAACCTAGTTTTCCTCCCTATTAGTGCTTCCTTTATAGTCGGGATCTTGACTACTTCAAAGATTAGTGGAACTTGAGGCTGATGACACAACCTTCATGGAATGAATCCTGAAATATCTTCAACCTTTGACCATTTACCTTTAATGGTGGTCCTTCATATCATTTAATTTCAATTGTTCCATAAGGAAAAACTTGGAAAAACTCAAAAGGACTAGACCATCTTGACTTCAGATTTCTTGGAAATAGTTGTAATCTTGAATTGAACAACAAAAGAGGGAGATTCATTTTATAAAACTTGGGAAAGGTTCAAAGACACACTCAACATGGTTCCACATCATGGTTTTTCTATACCTAAACAAGTGAGAATTTTTTATGAAGGGTTGGTCTTGGGGAACAAACAATTTATTGACATGATGTGTAACAAAACTTTTAAAAATAAATCCCCAAATGATGCTTACAAGTATCTGGAAAGCCTTGCTGAAAAAAACCAAACATGGGGAGCATCAACTTACTATGATAAGCCACCAAAATTTGGTGGAATTCACACACTTAGGGAAGATGAAATCCTTAGGGCTAGAATCGTAGAACTCTCTAGAAAGTTTGAGGAGATAGACCTTAGGAAATTCCATGAAATCCAAACTGTAGACCCTGTTTACACAATTTGTGACAAACATGACCATAAGACAAACAACTTCCCAACCATTCCATACATCAAGGATGTTATTTTAGGAGGACCCCCATCGGAAGTAAATTCCTTGAACTTTAAAAATCCTCAATACCAAAACACCTTCAACCCAAGGTATAATGACCACCCAGGCTTCCATTGGAAAGATAACCAACAACCTTACCAACCACATGGAAAAAATCCTTACCCCCATCAGAACTACCAAACCTATAACCAGTTCCAAACCCAACCTATCCAATACCAACAACCACCGGTCCATTTTAAACAAATGATATGACCTCCAAAATATCCCCCCTGGGATAATCTAATCTTCTCAAGCACAAACCCAAACTATTCCACAAAGCCTACTAGAACAACTATGCAAACAAATGGAAAGGATGAACTCGGAAGTATCTTCCCTAAAACAAGAACTTCAAACCATCAAAACTGGAAAAGAAACCATGCCTACACAATCCATTCTACAAAAACCAGTAAGGGGAGAGTCAATTTTCACTAAAAAAACTCATGAACAACTAAAGGCTGTGACTATTTTAAGAAGTGAGAAATCAATTGAGAAACCTGAACAAATAAGTCAGAAACCATGTGAAGCTTCAAAATCTAATAAAAATTCAAATGAACCACATGATCAAACCGAGGAGACTGATAACAATGTGAAAGAAACAAACCTTCAAAAAATAAACCCACAATCTGCACCATTTCCTCAATGCATGAGGGGGAAAACCAAGCCTGAATTGAATGAAACATTTAGGGAAATATTCTCACAAGTCAAGTTGAACATTCCACTCCTCAATGCTATTCAAACCATTTCTTCATATTAAAAATACCTTAAGGACCTCTGCACATTTAAAAGGAAATTCTCACATAATAACCAAGTCCTTTTAGCAGCAAATGTTAGCACAATAATCCAAGGAACCCTTCCACCAAAGATGAAAGACCCAAAATGTCCTTACATCAATGTTGAACTAGGAGAGAGTAAAGTCATCAAAGCCTTGTGTGACCTAGGTGCCAGTGTAAATATCATCCCCTATGCTGTGTACTTCTAGTTAGACTTAAAAGAGCTCTATCCCACATCTTTCACACTTCAACTTGCTGATCGTAGCATTAGGGTTCCAAAGGGGATTTTAAAGGATGTTCTAGTAAAAGTAGAAAACTTTATCTACCCTGGTGACTTCATTGTCCTTGAAAACAATCCTAACTTAGGCAACAAGAAACAAACCCCAATTATACTTGGTTTTCCCTTCCTTGCAACAATCAAATTTGTTATCTGAGTCCAAAATTGGAACATGGCCATCACCTTTGGAAACATGAGTCTAGACTTGAAAATATACAATGCAAGCTTAAAAATAGGGGATGATGAGGAAATTCATGAAGTAAACATGATAAGAAGTGTTGATAATAAATCTATAGAACATCAAGGAATATTTGAGGAATGTTTAAGTTCATATGAGATGGATTTCCTTTGTTCACATGAAGGCAGTTTATCTCCTTGTCTTGAATCATTTTCAAATTGCTCTTATGATGAAGTCTTAGGTCCAACAATCAATGAAACCTTTCAAGAAACCACTTTCATAGAGACCAATCAAACTTCCTTCCCTAAATATGATCAAACCAATCTTGTAGCTAAAACTTCTACACATGGGGATTGAATTTTATATAAAAATCTAGGAAAAAAAATTGATCTTGATCTAATGTCCCAATCTTCTGCTAAAATTTTGAACCAACCTGATCTTGAATTGAAGGAACTTCCTTGATTAGAGGGGATTCCCTTGGTCTGCACTACTTCAAACCTCCTTAGTATTATTTTTTCGCATGTTTGTATGTTTGTTTGTTTGTCTAGTTTTTTTTCTTCATAATAAAAAATTAAATTTGATGAATTGAAGGAACTTCCCGCTGCACTCAAGTATGCCTTCCTAGGGGACAATCAAACACATCCTATTGTCATTTCTTTTTCTCTTAAAGACAATCATGAGAGTATGATTCTATATGTCCTTAATAAACATTAGAAAGCCATTGGTTGGACCTTGTCTGATATTCCTGGGATTAGACCACTAATTGGGACTCATAGGATTGTTCTAGAATCTGATTCAAAGCCATGTCATCAAGCTCAACGGATAATCAATCCTAATCTCATGGAGGTAGTAAGGAAGGAACTTCTAAAATTTTTAAAAGCTGGTATCATCTATCCCATAATTGAGAGTGAGTGGGTGAGCCCAATACAAGTGGTTCCCAAGAAGGCAAGAATCACAGTGATAACCAATAAGGATGAATATATTCTTCCAACAAGGGTGAGTAATGGCTAGAGAGTTTTCATTGACTATAGGAAGCTAAACTCATTTACCAAGAAGGACCATTTCCCCTTACCATTCATTGACTAAGTCCTTGAGAGAGTCGCAGGTCACGCCTTCCACTATTTCTTAGATGGGTACTCGGGGTATAATCAAATTGAGGTCTCCCTATAGGATCAAGGGAAGACTACATTCAAATGTCCATTCGACACCTTTTCTTTCAAACGCATTACCTTTAGGTTATGCAATGCCCCTGGAACCTTCCAGTGGTGCATGATGGGAATATTATCAGACATGGTAGGGGATTTTCTAGAGGTCTTCATGGATGACTTCTCTATGTTTGGGGATACATTTGAGGGATATATAAAGAATGTAGAGAGAATCTTGTCAAGATGTGAGGAAAAGAATCTAGTCCGAAACTGGAAAAAATTCCATTTCATGGTTAAATAGGGACTAGTCCTTGGCCATCTAGTCTCAGGTAGGGGGTTTGAAGTTGATAAAGCAAAGGTTGACATCATTCGTCACCTTCCATCAACCAAAACTGTTAAGCAAGTGAGGTCTTTCTTAGGACATGCTGGTTTCTATAGAATATTCATCAAGGACTTTAGTTCAATCTCTCGCCCCCTTTGTGCTCTCCTAGTAAAGTATACTCCATTTGTTTAGACAGAAAGCTATGAGGGTTCATTCTCAACCCTCAAATCCTCTCTCACCTATCCTACCATTATGAAATCTCCAAATTGGAACCTTCCTTTAGAACTTATGTGTGATGCTAGTGACTTTAATGTAGGAGCTATGTTAGGACAACATTGTGATAAAACTCCTTATGTCATTGCTTATGCAAGAAAATCCTTAAATGATGCCCAAATCAACTACACCACCACTGAAAAGGAGTTACTTTCTATTGTGTTTGCCTTAGAGAAGTTTAGGTCCTACCTCTTAGGATCCCCCATCATTGTATTCATTGACCATTCTTCACTAAAATACCTCTTCCAAAAACAAGATGCCAAGGATAGACTAATTAGGTGGGTCCTTCTATTACAAGAATTTGACCTCACAATCAAGGATAAAAAGGGTGTAGAAAATGTTGTAGCTGATAATATATCTAAGATGGAATTAAGATGAGCACCTCTATTCAGTGAGTGATTTCCCATGGTATGAAAAAATAGAAAACTTCTTAGTTATAGGATTCATTCCAAAATTCTTAGGGAATCATGCTCGAAGGAAATTCCTTTCTGATGTTATGCACTATGTGTTTGATGATCCATACCTTTATAAGTTATGTCCTAACCTAGTCATTAGGAGGTGTGTCCCATAATTTGAACAAGAGTACATCTTTAAATTATGTCATAGTGATGCATGTGGGGGTCACTTTTCCTCTAAGAAAACAATTGTTAAGATTCTTCAGTGTGGTCTCTTCTGGCCCACCCTCCTAAGGGACTTTGACACATTTTGTCAAAGTTGTCCTAGGTGTCAAAAAGTAAGGTCCATCACAAAAAGGAATCAAATTCCACTCACTCCCATCTTAGTGGTTGAAATCTTTGACTGTTGGGGAATTTATTTCATGGGCCCCTTCCCAAACTCTAGGGGATATCTTTACATTATCTTGGATATTGATTATGTATCAAAATGGGTTAAGGCCATTCCCACAAAATCTAATGATCATAAAACTATGATTAGATTCCTAAAAGAATTATTACCTCTCATTGGCTGGAACAAAAAATAAATTAGATCTCAATGAACTTGAGGAACTTATGATGGAGGCTTATAAAAATTCAAGGATAAATAAATCTAGATTTCAAGCCTACCAATCTCAAAATATTAAAACCAAACACATTTTACTAGGTAAACCTATTCTTTTATATATCTCTAAACTTCATTTACACTCGAGAAAGTTGAGGTCCAGATGGTCGGGTCAATACACAGTGCATAAGGTGTACCCTCATGAGGCTATAGAAATTCAAGATCCCACCAATGGTCAAACCTTTAAAGTTAATGGTCATAGAGTCAAACCATTCATTGAACCATTCAAAAGATATGAATTAGATGAATACTTGTGTGAACCAACCTTAGATGAGGAAAATACTTAAACAATTAGAGTTCTATGTCAAGCTAGCGACGTTAAACAAAAGCACTACATGAGAGGAAACCCGCGGTTTTCATGTTTCCAATATTTTTGAATCATCTTTATTTTTCAAATAGGATTAATGAATCAATTTGATATTAAAAAAAATAAAAAAAAAGACTGTTGACCTGTTCTTTTATTATGAGTATGGATGGGTATGAAAGGGGAGCGTCATATTCACTAGTGTCACATGGTGTGATCCTAGAGTAATACCTTACCCATAAATTTAAAAATAAGACTATGTATCATTAGTTCATTTTATTTTTATGTGTTTTTAGGTTAAAATAAAAAAATAATAATAATAAAAAAATAAAAGGACACATCGTAGGTCGTGGGTCAAACCCCGTCACAACCGGCGAAGCCACAGGGACTCGAACCCGGGATAGAAGGGAGACAGAGGTGCGCGCTTACCACTGACCTATGAGTTATAGTGCTTCCTTATTCTATAATTTTTGTATATATACTTATATTTTACTTTTTTTATTATATAAATAAATAAATAAATATATATCTATATATATTGTATTGTATTGTTTGTTTGTTTGTTTTTCCCTTTTTCCACTAGGGAACTCTACAAGTGACATGGTTATCAAAGGACTAAATTAGAGCATCAAGAACATCAAATTCAACCACCAAGTGACTTCATTCCATGATACTCATATTGAAAATTCCTTTTATAACTTCTATCATCTACCTCTATCCCCTTCTCAATTTTATTTTCTTTAAACACTGGTGACAATGTTATTCTAAGTTGGGAGGGGGGTGAAAATATTGAAAAAAACTATTAATTTTGCATGTAAAAAAATGGGTGGAAGGAAAAATTTCTTTAACCTTGAACATTATAATACACATTGCACACTTTTAAACTGAATATCAAATAATTTAGAATGCCCTGATTCTAATTTTAATCCATGTATAATTTCATGAGCATAGATTTTGGAAAGTGTGGTTATCTAATGTGAAATTTCATTGTTTATATTTTCATCCAAATAAAAAAAAGAGATCACAATGCATATCATTTGGATAGTGGAGTATTAGTTTGAGTTAATAGGGTCCCTAAAATAAATATAATAGGTTTGGTGATCATTTTAGTTTTAAAATGAGTATTCAATAAAAAAATAAAAAAAACAATAAATTTGTGTGTAGAGCAATGAAATGACCAAATGCGCGACTTTCGACACTTGGGGATCATGAATCCATAGTTGTCTGTCCTAGAGTTAGTAATTTTATCTCTATTTGTGGTAATTTGATTTTTTTGACTGAGTTAACTTGAGATGATGCTAGAGTATGTGGGCTTTACTTGGTTCCCTAAGATCTTTGAGCCTGGGAGTAATCGACAAAGTCTCGCTACATGGGTCAACTCTTTTGAGTGAAATTTCAATTACCATGGAAATATTGAAAAAAAAATTGAATACTCATCTTAATGTTGAAATGTGATTCCACTTAGTGCTTTCGTCATTTCCCCCTTGAATAAAGATGAACCCCCCATGTCTATTGTGATACACAACACATCCTCATACTTAATTGATATTGGATGAAATATGGTGATGAATTTGAACAAAGGAATGAGCTTGGGATTGAGATATACTTATAAAACTATATTTTATTAAAATATTTTTATGGGTTTCATATTTGTTTGATATAAGGGTTTTTGGTGATCATTGTTTATTAAAATGTTTTTGGAAAAGGGAATTCAAATTTCACATTTTTGAGATATATTTTGCTCGGGATTAGAAAAACTTAAGTTGGGGGGGTGTGATTATCCACTAAATGAGGATAATATTAATTGTTAATATATATAATATTCATGTGATTTATTATTCATAAACAACATTTTAGTAAATTTTACACTTTGAACATTATTTCATATTATAATTGTAATTCCTTCTTAAAATTCACAATTACATGGTTCATTTTTGAACATCATTTAAAGTACCCAATGATCTTGATTTTATTTTAATATTTAATTTTCAGGTTTCTAATTACATTGGTAACATTTCATAATTTTTTAGTACTTGAAGATTCATATTGGAAGACCACCAAAGTTAGTCTTGAACAAACAACATTCTGGGTGAAATAGACTGGAAAACATCCCAATAAAACTACTGTATCAGACAATATAAAAGCCCAATAATTATGAATATTGAACTGAAGATAGAGGAAATCATGGTTAACATTTAATTAAACATTTTACAAAGCTAATTATGATGTTTTAATGGAGTTCCAGGGGGACCAACTTGGAGATAAAATTCTGGGCTAGATTCTACGGCCTAGAAAAACATCCCACCATTTTACACATATCTTGCAAAAAATAAATTATTTTGGGATGAAAATTTATAGAAGGTTGGGGGAAATCCTGATATTCATTTTATTATTTTATGTACTGCTCTAATTCTGCCATCTAGAATCTAATTTAGGCACTTCTATTCTGTGGATGCAAGATGGCTTCCACCTTGGGTCAAGAGTGGAAAAGTCCAAGTTCCACAAGCTTTCCACCACCCTAAGCATACCATAATTAAGTGGGATGAATTTCACTATTAGAGGATCGAACCAAGGCTCCCAAAATGACTATTTAAGGTAGTGGTTTTGGAGGATTTAATCATCTTTTATGATTTCTTCCATTGTAATGTTATGCTGCCACTTTTCCTTTGTAATGTTCTTCCTCAATTGTAAGTTGCTTTAATTCATCTTAGTTCTTAATAAAAGTTCTTAAATTCCTCTTATTATGTTATTTTACATATCACGTTGATACTGTTTCATAAAGGTGTGAATTTATTCACACCATACCTTGTAAAATTTATCACACAACAGTGGAGTGATCGATATTTTGTTGTTTTTTACTTCTTCAATTCCACCCTCATAAGTCTACTTCCCGCTTCTGTTGAGAACATGTCATAAATGGAGAGATAACTATTTTATGGGTTGATACAAGGGAGTAGAAAGGGACTATATTGAATGTTATTTTTCAATCTTCAAATGAATATTAACTTCTTTTATTTGAGTTTCTTTTATTAAATGATTTTCTCTCTTCCTCTTCCATATTGAATTTATTCACCCCACTTTTATGTGCTAATAAGAACCTTTAGCTTGGATTGCTCACGAAAATGATCCTAAAAGTGTATATGTGATTAGAATAAGGTGTTTAACTAGTAATTTATGAGGTTAGTTTGAATTTATTGAATGAATCCTTCTCGAGTTAATGAAATTGAAATCATTAAAAAAGGAATTCATCCAATCCACCCCAAGTGATAACCTAGGATCAACTCATTATATTAATTTGAATTCACTTAAGACTCTTAGTTTTCACTTAAACATATCTAAAATAAACCCAAGTTGGACACTTAATATCCAAAAACAATCTATATAATGTGCATGCCTATAGGTTTCTTCTTAGGTCTCTGAGGAATCGACAACCTAAGCTACTCTACATTTGACCGCTTAACCCTAAAAACTTGGGTAAATTTGGAAGAGACCAAATTTTGGCACCATTGACAGGGAACCAAGTAAGAAATATTAAACACACATTCTATTCTTCCCCATTTATTCTATTCTCATCCAAATTATCTTATCTTTTCCCTTTCTCATTTTTTTCTTTTGGCGCATGTCTACCTACACTCGTGACCAATCAAACCCTCTAGTTAGGGTGGATAGTCCCGGGGTTGGGGATTCAAGTACACCAAGAGAAATATTTCCATTAGATCCTAATATTACTAATACTCTAGAGTCAAAAATTAAGCCAATTTCAATGGAATTTCTTCAAAGAAACCAACTCATAAACCCGGGTGGGAACCAAAATGGAAATCCAAATGAGGCAGCCCCAAACTTGGGAAATGCAGTCGATCAAACCATGAATGACTACCTCACACCTGCTTGGACCAATGCCCCCTAATGCATTATACACAATTCCCTAGTATATTACAACTATATATATAAACCCCATTTCCTAAACCACCTTCCCACATTCCATGGAATGGAGTCTGAGATGCCTTACCTTCACGTCAAGGAGGTCAATGAAATTGTAGAAACCATGTGTCCCCAACATCAACTAGAATCAGATAAGATGATGATATTTACTTTTTATTTAAAGGATCAAGATAAAAATTGTCTAAACAATTTGATACCATCATCCATAAACTCTTGGGATCAATTACAAAGATAATTCAACAAAAAACACTTTCCCCACCACAAAAACATTTCACTTAAAAAGAGAATCCAAATTTTTTTTGAAAAAGAGGGAGTCATTTTATGAAACATGGGAAAGGTTCAAAGACACAATCAACATGGTTCCACATCATGGTTTTTTATACTTGAACAAGTGAGAATTTTTTATAAAGGGTTGGTCCCAGAGAAAAAACAATTCATTGAAATGATGTGTAATAGAACTTTTAAAAACAATGCCCCAAATGATGCTTATGAGTATCTGGAAAGACTTGCTAAACAAAACCAAACATGGGGAACAACACCTTACTATGAGAATCCACACAAATCTGGTGGAATTCACACACTTAGGGAAGAGGAAATCCTTAGAGCTAAACTCGCAACACTCTCTAATAAGGTTGAGGAGATATACCTTAGGAAAGTCCATGAAATCCAAACTATAGACCATGTTTGCACAATTTGTGACAAACATGACCATAATACAGACAATTTCCCAACCATTCCATCCATCAAGGATGTTATTTTAGGAGGACCCCCATCGGAAGTAAATTCCTTGAACTTTAAAAAGCCTCAATACCAAAACACCTTCAACCGAAGGTATAATGACCACCCAGGCTTCTTCTGGAAAGATAAACAACAACCTAGCCAACAACAGGGACAAAATCATTACCCCCATCCAAAATACCAAACCCATAACCAGTTCCAAACCCAAACTATCCAATACCAACAACCACCGGTCCATTTTCAACAAACTATACGACCTACAAAATATCCCCTTGGGATAAACCAATCTTCTTAAGCACCAACCCAAACTGCTCCACAAAGCCTACTAGAACAACTATGAAAACAAATGGAAAGTATGAACTCAGAAGTATCTTCCCTAAAATAAGAACTTCAAACCATCAAAACTAGGAAGGAAACCATGCCTACACAAGACATTCCACAAAAAATAGTAAGGGGAGAGTCAAGTTTCACTCAAACAACTCATGAACAAATAAAGGCTGTGACTATTTTAAGAACTAGGAAATCAATTGAGAAACCTGAAAAAATAAGTCATAAACCACGTGAAGCTTCAAAATCTAATGAAAATTCAAATTAACCACATGATCAAACTGAGGAAAATAATAACAATGTGAAAAAACAACCCTTCAACAAACAAACCCACAACCTGCACCATTTCCTCAACGCATGAGGGGGAAAACCAAGCCTGAATTAAATGAAACGTTGTGGGAAATATTCACACAAGTCAAGTTGAACATTACACTCCTCGATGCTATTTAAACCATTATTATATACTCAAAATACCTTAAGGACCTCTACACATTTAAAAGGAAATTCTCACATAAGAACCAAGTCCTTCTAGCAACAAATGTTATCACAACAATCCAAGGAACCCTTCCACCAAAGATGAAAGACCCAGGATGTACTTACATCAATGTTGAACTAGGAGAGAGAAAAGTTTTGAAATCCTTGTGTGACCTAGGTGCCAGTTTCAATCTCATACCCTATGCTGTGTACTGCCAGTTAGGCCTAGAAGAGCTCCAACCCACATCCATCACACTTCAACTTGCTGATCGTAGCATTAGGGTTCCAAAGGGGATTTTAAAGGATGTTATAGTAAAAGTAGAAAACTTCATCTAACTTGATGACTTCATTGTCCTTGAGAAAAATCATGACTTAGGCAATAAGGAACAAACCTCAATCATCCTTGGTCATCCCTTCCTTTCAACAATCAAATCTGTTATCTGAGTCCGAAATGGGAACATGACCATCACCTTTGGAAACATGAGTCTAGACTTGAACATCTATAATGCAAGCTCAAAAATAGGGGATGATGAGGAAATTAATGAAGTAAACATGGTAAGAAGCATTGATAATTAATCCATAGAACATCAAGGAATATTTGAGGAATGTTTAAGTTAGGATGAGATTTATTTCCTTTGTTCACATGAAGGAAGTTTATCTCCTTATCTTGAATCATTTCCAAATTTCTCTTATGATGAAGTATTAGGTCCAACAATTAGTGAAACCTTTCAAGAAACCACTTTCATGGAGACCAATGAAACTTCTTCCCCTAGATATGATCAAACCAATCTTGTAGTTGAAACTTCTACACATGGGGATTCAATTCTATCTAAAACTATAGGAAACAAAATTGATCTTGATCCAATGTCCCAATCTTCTGCTGAAATTCCGAACCAACCTGATCTTGAATTGAAGGAACTTCCCACTGCACTCAAGTATGCCTTCCTAGGGGACAATAAAACACATCCTATTGTCATTTATTCTTCTCTTGAATCCAATCATGAGAGGATGCTTCTAGATTTCCTTATGAAACATAAGAAAGCCATTGGTTGGACCCTGTTTGATATTCCTGGGATTAACCCACTAATAGGGACTCATAGGTTTGGGAAAACTATGCACCAACCATGCACTAACCGAGAAGTTTCAAAAATCTTAAAACATTTAACCTAAAACAACCCAAAATGAAACCCAACCAAGTATTGATAAAAAGAGAAGTTTAGGAATACCTAAAAATAGTAACAGGATGTTACAACCTCCCTTCCATAGAATCTTTCTTTCCCCAGAAATCCTACTCAGAAGCTTGCATGCCAAAAAGATAGCGCCACTACTCTCTCATAAGTGGATTCCTATACCATGTCTCATGATTATCATAACCATGCATCCATAACACATGAACCAAAGGTATCATCCTCCCATGAAGTACCTTGGTTTCAGAATCCACAATCCTGACTGAATGTTCAATCACAGATAAATCATCTTTAACTTCAAGATCATGCAAGCTTAGAACATGAGATAGATCAGATATATACTTTCATATATGAGATACATGAAAAACATCACGTATCAGCATTAACTATAGTGGAAGTACTAAACAATAATTAACTTTCTCCACATACTCAACAACCTCTAAAGTTCCCACAAAATGATGAGCAAGTTTCCCTTTCTTCTGAATCTATTGATGACCCAACTGGGATGAAACTTTCAAGAACACCTGGTCACCAACTGAAAACTACAACAAACTATAATAATGATCAGTATAATAATTATATCGGCTTCGTTCCATAAAAATTATCTAAAAAATCAATTGAATCTTTGATGTTGTCTCTTGCACTAAACTTGATCCAACTAAGGAACTTTCACCAACCTACGACCAACATAATAGAGATATACAAGGATGACCATTCAAGGCCTAAAAAGGATCCATCCAAATCACATACTGGTAAATATTGTTATAAGAAAACTCAAAAATCCTCAAGTTATCATCTAAAGCCCTACCAAAGTCGAGAACATAAGAACAAATCTTATCCTCAAGAATTTGTATATCTCTTTCTATTGGGACATCTGACTGCGGATGATATATCGTACTCAAACAGATGTGAAATCACAATTCCTCCTAAAGGCCTCTCCACAAATGTGAAGTAAATTGAGGACCCCTATCAGAGAATATAGCAAGTGGAACTCTATAAAAATGAACAATCTCTCACATATAGATTTACCAACTCCCCAAATTTGGTTATATCACAAATGGGTATAAAGTGAGATGATTTGGTCAGCCTATCGATCACAACCCATATTGAATTTATCTTTCTCTAGGTATGTAGAAACCAAACCAAAAACTCCATATAGTTCTCATCCCACTTCCAATTAGGGATTGGAAGTGGCTGAAGAAAACATGAAGGATTATGGTGCTCAACCTTTATTAGATGTCATGTATAGTAATGAGAGACAAACTCAGCAATGCCCCATCTCATACCTAGACACCATAACTGCCACTACATGTCATAGAACATCTTCATGGTTCCTAGGTACACTGCCCACTAGGAATTATGATAAACCCCATCACATATTTATTTTCTTCTAATGGAACAAAAAAACGATTCCGGTAGAGTATAATTCCCTCCTTAGAGAATGATCACTAATAAATGGTCTCCCCACCATAAAGAGAGTATCGAATGCTACAGAACTCATCATCAAGATGATATTCCTGATGAATCAATTCGATAAGAGTGGATGTAAACTGTACACAAACTAAAGAAACCTTAGCCTCTGATTCTTGGAATCCAATATAAAACTATGAAAAGAGAGCCATCAAATTTCACTCTCCCAATGATTCTTTCACAGCCTGGGTTAGGAGTTTCCCTCTCAAAGCATCTGTGATGAAATTCCCTTTTACTAGGGTATATGCGATGTAAAATTAGAAATATTGTAGGTATTACACCCAATGAATCTAGCAAAGATCCAAATATTTTTTAGAGAATATATAATTAAATCTATTATGGTCTGAATACACAGTAAACCTTTCTCCGTAAAGGTAGTGCCTCCAAATATTAAGTGCATGCATCAAAACTACAAGTTAAAGTTTGTGTCTTGGGAAATTATTCTTGTATATTCTAAGAAAATTATATCCATAGAAAATGACAAGATCACCTCACATTAGAATGAAACCCAAACCTTAACTCGATGAATAAAAAAGATCACATAGCCCCACCCGACCTCTAGAAGTGTCAACACCGGTGTAATAGTAAAAAGATGTTTCATCTCAACAAAATAACTTTAAAATTTATCATTATAAGAAAAATTTACTCCCTTATAAGTTATAGAAGTCTTCAAAGAATACAACTTTGAGATTTCCTTAACGAACTGGTGATAGTACCCAGCTATACACAAGAAGCTCGAAATCTCAAAAACATTTCATGGTTATTCCCATGTCATAATAGCCTTCACCTTTTTAGGATCAACTGATATCCCATGTTCTAACACCATATGTCCCAAAAATTTCACTTCCAAAATCCAAAAGTCACACTTCTAAAGCTTGGAATAAAGTTAGTGATTTCTCAGCAAAATTAGATCTTTTATTAGTTGATGCACATGATCCTCCTCAGACATAGAGTAAACAAGGATTCCAACCACAAAGACTACCATGAAGGTATCCAGATACTCATAAAAATTATTTTTCATTAAATCCATAAAGACTACAGGAGTATTGGTTAGACTAAAGGGCATAAAAAGGTACTCATAATGACCATACTTGCTCCAAAAGGTGGTTTTATGAATGTTAGATTCTTTTATCCTCAACTGATGGTAACCAGATCAAAGGCCAAGCTTTGAGAACCAATTCACCCCTTTAAAATGATCAAATAGATCATCAATCTATGGTAATAGATTTTTGTTCTTTACCTTCACTCAATTGAGCTTCTGGTAATCAACACATAGGTGAAATGAACCATCATCTTTCTTAATGAAGAGAACTGGCACAACTTAAGGTGACACACTCATCATATAAAGACTTTCTCTAGAATATTTTCCAAACATGACTTCCACTCTTTTATCTCATCTAGTTCCACATGGTAATACAAAATAGAAAATGGTTGAGTACCATGAAACTAAGTAAATGGAGAGATCAACCTCCTTTACTATTGGAAAACTAGATAATTCATAAGGAAACATGTTGGTAAACTTGACTAAAACTAGAGGGAGATAAATGCTCAAATATTCCTACTCTATATCAAAACAAAACACCGATATTACTTTCCCCAACTACAGATAAGAAGGTATGACTCTAATCAACCTTGGGTCCCATTCTCCTTGAAAGTCATGGAACAAACCACTAGGTATAGTAATAGAAACCCATCTATAATAACAATCAATATAGAATTTATTGTCAATAATCTAATCAATCTTGAATATGATGTCAATATTTTTCATGTTAAGAACTGGAAGGCTCCAAGAAAGCTCAAAATCTGATAGAGAGAAGACACAAGAAAGACTATAAAGACCCCACTTTTTCTTTATACCAAGAAGTGTAGTAATATCCATAACATAAGATAAAATATACATAGGAAGATTTAAAAGATTGACAATACAGGTTGAAATAAATTAATTATATACACAAGTATCAAATAGAGTAGTTACTAATTATGAAACTATAGTAATGGTACCTCTCACGATCGTTGGACCCATATCCGCTTACTCCGTAGACTCTCCCACTATGTGAAGTAGCTTCGTAATATATTCCTATGGCTGGAACCCTTTTATATGTAAAGAATATAATTTCCACACCATTTTAGGAGTATTTTATGATCCCATTCCACTACATAGAGTAGAAAAAACATGGAAAAATCTCTATAAGTGACCTGAACGTCTGTAGGAGCCACTGTTATTGGGTTCCTCAGTGAAAAACCTATTTGAATATCCTAGATTAACACATTGGTATCAAATAAAAGGACCTATTCTAGGAACTTCAGGAGGTTTAGAATGACCCTTATATTAAGAACTACCTTGATAATAATCACTCTTCTTCTTCCCTTTGAAGAAACTTATGCTACCATAGGGAGAGAAAGAAACTCCTGATATCCCTAACTTGCCAACTAGACCCATTTCAAACATTAGAGTTATATCAAGAACATAATCATAAGAATACATCTTTAGTAAGAAAACATTAGAAAAAATATCCTTTTGATGTCCCAACTTGAACCTTCAAGACTTTATCTCCTCATTCAATACAATCTCAGGTGTGAAATGCACGAGCTCAACAAAAAAATTTGCATACTTTTTCTTGGTCCTTTTATCCTGATCAATTTTAAAAAACTCTTAGAATTGGCCAATAGAAATGGTTAGTGAAAATAACCTTGAAGTCATTCCACTCTAATCCCTCAGGCTTCTCCATCATCACTATGGTGTCCCACCATCTCCTTGTCAGTCCTTCCATCACAAAGGTGAAACACTTAACTTTGATTTCTTTAGGTGTTTCCAAGAACCCAAAAAAATGATTTATCATGATCAAAAATTCCTCGACCTCCTAAGGATCATTTGAGACTTTGAATGGTGTTGTATACTATCAAAGGAACTATTGAGAAAAAATCTTTAGAACGTCTCTCTAAGGTTCCATAACCAGAGCCTGAATAGGAACTGGAGGTGGTTCCTATCCCATATCTTGGACAGTGCACAAAATCACATCAACTAGAATTGAGTCCATGAGAGGATTATCTTATTGAGGTTCAATAGTAGCTTCCTCCTATATCCTATTCACACATCTTCTTGGAGGAATCACTACTACAAAAATGGCCTTTAACAACGCTAGAATATGCCTTTATCAATGCTAAAAAAAGCACTGATAATTTGAGGGAGATTAAAGGCCCGAAACTTTTATCAATGCTAAAAATGACATTTTAAAGGCACCCTTTTATAGTGATAAAAAATTACCATTAAAAGAGTCCTTTAACAGTATTTTTAGCACTCTTAAAGTCCCTTTTTATCAATGGGGTTTTAGCACTGTTAAAGGGGGACTTTTGTTGGAGTTGGTGGCCTAGAACCAACTAATTTGTACTTTATTCATTAATAAATACCTTTTCACATCTTGATTGTTCTTCTGCATGACAATGCATGTGATAATTTCCTAAGGATAACTGTTGCATTAAAGGGTTATAGCGGATCCCTGCTATGATGAGAACCTGGAAGTGCCATAACACTGTTCTTGAATATATGTTCTATGGCCGGCTGCTTTTATATGAGGGACACAAATAATAAAGTCCATTAGGGGTGAAGACTCATAAAACTTTGAGGCACCTTCTCATGGTGTGCGCCCTTAGTAATATCCAGGAGGATATTATGAGAACGAGACCCGCCAGTAGGAAATCCACATTTCATAGTGTCATTGGATGTTCCTATCTGTGGACATGTGTATTGGTCCTTAGACTTTAATATTATTATTAATGGGTATTACAACTCGCACACTCAGACGTATTGATGAAAACTATGATTAAACACTGTTTGTAGCAAGGTAGGATACATTAGGTGCATCACGAGTGATACTACATTAATAGATAATGCAAGAAAGGATTTTTCCCTTCTGTTCCATAATAGAAGTAGATATCTCAGGCCGTTTGATGGAATTGATATAGCCTAAATAAATCCATGGCTATGGTGAGGAATGGGAAAGTTCAATTCTGAAAAGTCAAAGAAAGAATAATTGAGCACATGGGTTGATGGCACTAGCATGCAACCCGCTTGATTTGTGATATCGAGACAAAGGAATTATATTACACGGTAAGTGTTTATAGGAGGAGACAAATCATTACAGCGTTAACTTCTTTCTCTATGGGTTCCTTGGCGTGTTGCTAGTTGCTAACCTTGGACTTTAGGTAGGCTCCGTCTAATGCCACTGAGAAAGAGGCCTAGAGGGTCACACACTAAGTGTGTCCAAGTATCTCAATTAAATATTAATTTAACAAGTTAAATAAAGATTATTCCCGATTGTGGTTTAATAATTATTTAAGGATGATTGATCACATTTATTTCAACACTAGTAATTCAAGAGAATATATTGTGGGCGAAATAATATATTTATTAGTGAGTAATGTAGTGATATTTATTTTAGAAATAAATAGCCATTATTCAAGGTCTAATAAATGTGGTGGAAGAAATAATGAAAAAAAGGGAAAATAAAAGCACATTCCGTGTATATTAAATATACACACCATGTATTTCTTTTTAATTTATGAGAAATAATATTATTTAATTAATTAAATAATATTAGGTGTAATTCGCTGGGTACATGTTAAGTAATAATAATAATCAACTATTATTATTAGACATGGGGTATTACTAAGAATTAAATGAAATGAATAAATTTTTTTTGGGTAATTAATTAATTTTATTATTCTATGTAATTAAAATCCCAATTATATATTTCTCATTAGCCTAGACACTTTTTGTGTGGTTGTGCACAATGGATTTGGAAAAGATCTAAAGCCAAGATAGAATTCCTTTTCCACCAAGAACGCTCTCAAGCTACGAGAGAGAGATCCACCTCCACCGGATCAAGGCGATCGAAGGTAGACATCGCAAGCGAAGGCTCTTCCACGCTAGCAACTAGCACCTGGAGATCCCTTCAACGACATCCAGAGATACGTGGAGCACATATGGATCACCATTAGAGGAATCCTACACTTGGATTCTATGACACAACGACGGATCACATCAGATCGTGACCAAAAACATCAATGAAGAAATAATTCCATCAAGGTAATTCTTGTCAATTAATTATAACTAACATATGATGAACCTATCTATGGTTCCAAGAATCCCCTATTTCTTTTTTATTCTTCGTTTTATTCTAAAGATCCGGCGTTTTATTATCATGACAGATCTTGAATTGATCGTTGTTAACGCTAAAATTAAAGTTGGGTACACCCACCAATGCGCTTCCGCTATGCCTGGAACCTACAAATGGTATCAGAGGGATCATATCATTGGTTATAATTATTTTAAGTTTTTCATTGGTGATTTACGTATTTAATAATTTAGTTGTTTCAATTTAAGTTAATCGTTCTTTAAAATATAAATCTCGAGATCTGTTCCTCCTCTCACGTTTCTCATTCACCTTACAAAAATGAATTTTTCTTTTAATTTTGATTAAAATAAAATAGAGGATCTCATCCGGAGGTACCAAATGTTCCTGGTCGTACAACACCAGAATACACAGTGTGTATTTGAAAGTACACACCATGTAGTCTAGGTTCAATGCATCATACTGGTTTTCCAAATCAGGCCATGTGTTGGAGTATTCCTAAGTCATAAATGACAATGTGTGTTGACTAGGAACAGGTGGCACACGGTTTTCAGAGTACACGCCGTGTGGTCCACTGAACACGGCATGTAGTCCCTTCGGGCTAGGGTTGGACCGTGTACCCCGTACACAACTTTCCTGGTTGTAAACCGTGTAACATGGATACTAGACGACATGTGTCCCACTGAACACGCCGTGTACTTCCAAAATTTCCGAAGTACATGTACACGCCATGTCCCTGGGTGTGTACTTTGGATGGATGGTGAAAAAAATTACACACCGTGTAGTTGAAACTACATGCCGTGTACTCATACAAATTATGTAGATTTATTAAAATTTATTATTATATTTTACAAACCCTTGAGACATGTACCATAATGCAGGTGTAAAGCTGAGGCACAACAAGTGATAGGTGTTTTATATATATGTGTTTAATTTAACATCTGTGTAATGTTCATTTGTACTCATTGGGTAGTTATGAATGAGAATTCACCGGTTTGCCTCCAAGGTACAAGTTATGTACAAAGATAATTTTAAATGAATTTATTTGTTTAAAATTATGATGGATGATAATCTCAAGGAAATTCAGAAAAGGGTTTAAGATAAAAGGATTGATTAATTAAAGATAATTAATTGATTCTAGCGTGATTTATCTTAAAAAAGAACAATTAAAGAATTGAATGATAGTTTTATTTATGTGTAAATATCATTGCATGTATGGATGATCATGAGCTAGACCAAGACCTTTGTATGTTAATGGTTTCTTTTAATTTATTTATTTAAATTAAATTTTTTGGCCTACGAGCCTTCTCCACATTAATATGTAGTGTATGCATGCCCAAGTTTTTTTTATGTAAAACCTTGTTTTACCACTCACTTATGTGTGAGATAAAAGCATATGTAATGGATGGATCTCCAAAGCTGGTGGGTGTGGCTCAAGTTAGGAGCCAAGGTGAAACCAATCCAAGGAGATACAAATGGAAAGCTGTAAACATGAACCCAAAAGGTTCAAGGTGTTTTTCCCTAGGTCTTGGGTTAGTTTATTAACCGCTAGATAAACTAACCAATAGAAAAATCTCATGATCATACCATTTATTTTATTTCTGTCAGTTTCATGGTTTATTTATTGTGGGTGTGTTATCACGATCACACAATTAATGAATTAAACAAACATGCAAGATGGAACTAAAATAAGAGCGGCTTATGTGTAAAATATTATCTTAGACATGGTTAATCACTTAAGTATATCCCACTTAATATTAATATGAATGTAATCAAAGATAATAAAATGGAAATTTATGTATAAGGATAAAATCCCTCAAAGAAATATTAAGTCGGTATAGCCTTCCATAATCTTGTTTAGAATCGAACCATCATTCAAAGTGTTTGACCAACCCTAGTTGGGGTGCTTTCAATTATCGAGGAATTCTAATTCAAGTTTTGGGTTAAATTGACTTGGTTCGCATCAAGGGTTGACTGCCACATTAGGACTTGGTGTGACCAAGAGTCAAAGGTTGAGGAAATCCAAAAATAAAAGGATTTCAGGATTGGGGAGTCCACTCAGCGGATTAGGGAGCTGCAGGTTAATTCAGTTGGCATTTAGAATGCATACCTAAAACCCTTCAAGTTGCTTAACCAACCCTAGTTGGGGTAATGAAATGGGAAATATGGATCCTTTCCACTATAATATTCAGGCAATAGAATATTCCGAAGTCAATGGTGAGGGCTATTGAATTTTGATAAAATAGTGGGAGACTAATAAGTATTAATTTATTTATTTGTCTCAGTTTTATCATAATAAAGTACTAAACCTTTGATCATATTAATTTGTAGAAACAGAAAGAAAAATGACTTCAAACATATCATTGCGAACCATACTTGAGAAGAAAAACCTTCTCACCGGCACCAATTTCCAAGAGTGGCAGAGGCGTTTACGCATCATCCTTTTCCATGAGATAAAATTGTATGTGCTGGAAGATCCTATTCCAGTTGCACTTGGAAAAGAGACCAATGATGAGGAACTATCTCTCTATATGAAAAACATGGATGATTCCATATATGTCCAGTGTTTCATGCTATCGGCCATGTCTAATGAGATCTTAAAGTAATATGAAAACATAGACGCGTATAGCATGATGTCTCCCCTTAAGGATCTCTATCAAGAGAAAGTGAGACAAGAGAGATATGAGATCTCCAATGCTTTGTTTACAACTAATCTTGGAGAGTCTGCGCCAGCTGGACCTCATGTAGTCAAGATCATTGGCTACATTGAATGCCTGTACATCTTAGGGATTAAGTTTCAGGATGAGTTGCATACAGATCTCATCCTATCATCACTTCCCAAGAACTTCTCTAGATTTATTGTTAACTATAACATGAGAAACAATGAGAAGAGTCTGTTTGAACTTATGAACTTAATTCTCCAGGTAGATAAGGACATGTGGTGTGACAAACCCACAGTCCTTATGGTGAATAAGAAAAGGAAGGACAAGGAAAAGGGGCAAAAAAATTATAAATGGTCTGAAGCCCCCGAGCACCATCCCTCCAAGAAGGGGAAGATCTAGAGGTAGGTCAAGGAATGAGAGGTAGTATGTTTTGTATATGGAAAGGAAGGCCACTAGAAGAGGAACTGCACCTAGAAGCATGGGGATGTTAAAGGTGTGTTAGTTATCAAGTGTAATAATTACATTTCTACACATTGGTTATTAGATATAGCTTGTGGGGCTCACATCTGTATTCAAATATAGGAACCAAGTAGATTTAGAAAGATTGTAAGAGGATAGGTGGATCTTTGAGCTGACAATGGCATGAGGCTGGCTGCATTATCCATTGGCGATTACCACCTCTCATTGCCAACTGGGATGATTTTGGTTTTACATAACTGTTATTATGTGCCTAGTGTTACCAAGAACATAATTTCTATATCTTGTTTGGATATGTATGGATTTATTTTCAGGTTTTGAAATAAGGGTTGTCTCTTTTATAATAACAACGTATGTTATGGTATGGCATATTTAAATAATGGTTTGTATGTATTAAATTATGAAAACCAAGTGTTGACAATAGATAACGAAACAAACACACATGACTCATACATCACCTAGTTGTGGCATCACCGTATCGGTCATGTAAATGAAAAGTGTTTCACAATGCTCTTCCTAGATAGCTATTTAGACTCTATTAAGCTAAAACTACTTGATAGATTTCATGCTTGTTTACAAGGAAAAATGACCAAGCCGCCTTTCGGTGGACAGGATGAATGGGCCACAGAGATTCTAGGATTAGTGCACACGGATGTGTGTGGACCATTTACAATAGAATCTAGAGGCATATATTCTTACTTAATTACTTTTACTGATTATTTGAGTAGATATGGCCATGTCTACTTAATGGGGTATAAGTCAGAAGCCTTATAGAAATTTAAGTAATTCAAGAATGAAGTAAAGAATCAGCTTGGTAAGAAGATAAAGAAGCTTCAATTAGATCAAGGTGGAGAATATCTGAACCAAGAGTTCATCAATCTTATATGGGAGTTTGGGATTCTATCTCAGCTCACTTCTCCTTATACACGATAGTGGAATGGTGTTAGTGAAAGGAGGAACCACACCTTGTTATACATGGTGAGGTCGATGACGAGTCATGCAAATATTCTATTATCCTTTTGGGGATATTCATTACAAAATGCAACATAAACATTAAACCGAGTACCAACCAAGGTGGAAAATGGAATTATCTATGAGTTATAGAATGTAAAGAAACCCATTTTGTCACACACATGTGTATGGAGATACGGGGCATTTGTTAAGGCCTTCTCAGGAAACAAACTAGAACCCCGAGGCACGAAGTGTATCTTTATAGGATATCCCAAGGAAATGAATGGATATTACCTATATAACCCTTTAGACAAGAAAGTGACTATCGCCATACAATCCATCTTTCTTTAGAGGGAGCACATCCTAAAAAAGGATAGTGGGAGCAAGATTGACTTCGATGAAGTAGATGTTCAAGATACATAGGAGTTGGTATAGGAACAAGTTCCATAGGTCCCCATGGAAGAGGTTTCAGAAACCCATATACTGCGTAGGATCTCAAGAGAGGTAAGGGAACCAGAGAGATTTGGTTTCCTAGTCACCGAGGATGGTGAATCATTATTGTTGGACAATGATGAAACTCTCTCCTATAAGGAAGCAGTAGAAATCTCAGAAGCTGCACGATGGCTAGAAGCTATGAATTCTGAGATGGATTCCATGTATCATAACCAAGTCTAGGTTCTGGTCAATGAGTTAGTTGATGTATAGCCTATTGGATGAAAATGGGTATTCAAGAGAAAACTAGAAATGGAAGGTCAAGTTAGCACCAATAAAGCATGGCTAGTGGCTAAAGGATTCAGACAACGTAAAGGAATTGACTATGATGAAACCTTCTCACTAGTTTCCATGATTAAATCCATAAGAATCATACTTTCCATAATAGCTTACCATGACTACGAGATTTGAAAAATGGATGTCAAAACAACATTCCTTAACGGGAACCTTTAGGAAAATGTCTATATGACACAACCAGAAGGGCTTGTGACACCAAGTGAATCCAAATGGGTTTCCAAGTTTCAAAAATCCATTTATGGATTAAAGAAAGCATCCAGGTCATGGAACATTAGATTTTATGAAGCCATAATAGAATTTGGTTTCATTAAGAATGAATGTGAGCCATGTGTTTATAAGTGGTTTAATGGGAATGTGATCATTATCCTAGTAGTATATGTTAAAGACATATTGCTTATTGGAAATGATGTACCAGTATTACAGTTAGTTAAGGACTGGTTGAACAAGTGTTTCTCCATGAAGAAATTAGGTGAAGCAGCCTACATTCTAGGGATCAAGACCATTCATGATAGATCCAAGAGGCTTCTTGGACTATGTCAGGGTACATACATTGACCAGATACTAAAGCGATTTAGTATGTAACAATCCAAGATGGGATTGGTTCCAGTGTCACATAGCCTATATCTTTCTAAGAAAATGTGTCCTCAAACCCAACAAGAGAAAGATAGAATGAGTAAGATCCCATAAGCTTCAGCTATAGGATCTATCATGTATTCCATGTTATGTACCAGGCTTGATGTTTCCTATGTACTGAGCATGGTAGGAAGATATAAAGAAGATCCAGGAGAACAACATTGGATTTCTATTAAGACTATCCTTAAGTATCTGAGAAGAACTAAGGATATGTTACTGGTGTATGGAGAATATGAGGATCTTTTTATTAGAGGGTATACTGGTGATGGTTTTTAGACAGATCAGAATGATCTGATGTCGCAATCTGGATATGTTTTCTGTCTCAATGGAGGAGCTGTGAGCTAGAAGATTTCAAAGATACTAGTTGTCGCCGATTCTATAACAGAGTCTGAATATATAGCAGCTTCTGATACAGCCAAGGAAGCCGTTTGGATTCAGAACTTTGTCCATCATCTTGATGTGGTGCCTAACAGTAAAAATCCTATCACGTTGTATTGTGATAATACTGCAGTGGTGGATCTTGCAAAAGAACCAAGTTCAGATCAACGGACAAATCACATACTCTGGAAGTATCACCTCTTGAGTGATTTCTATCAAAGGGGTGAAGTTGCAATGAGCAGAGTGTCCATGAAAGAGAAAATGGAGGACCCTATGACTAAAGGCTTATCTCAGCAGAAGAATGAATATCATGTGAGAGCTAGCTGGTTAAAGGTTGTTAGCAGTTGGCTCTAGTCCAAGTAGGACTCTATTGGAGTTGGTGGCCTAGAACCAACTGCTTTTTACTTTATTCATTAATAAATAACTTATCACATATTGATTGTTCTTTTGCGTGACAATTCATGTGACAATGTCCTAAGGATAACTATTGCATTAAAGAGTCATAGAATATCCTTGCTATGATGAGAACCCATAAGTGCCATAAAACTGTTCTTGAATATATGTTCTATGGTCGAATGATGTTTTTTGAGGGATACAAATAATACGATCCATTACGGGTGAGGACTCATAAAACTTTGAGGAATCTTCTCATGGTGTTCACCCTTGGTAATATCCAAGAGGATATTATGAGAACGAGACCCACCAGTAGGAAATCCACATTTCATAGTGTCATTGGATGTTCCTATCTATGGACGTGTGTATTAGTCCTTAGACTTTAAGATTATTATTAATGGGTATTACAACTCACGTACTTAGATGTATTGATGAAAACTGTGATGACACACTATTCGCATCGAGGTAGGATACGTTTGGTGCGTCATGAGTGATACTACATTAATAGATAATGCGAGAAAGGATTTTTCCCTTCCATTCCATAACGAAAATAGATATCTCAGGCCCTTTTATGGAATTGATATAGCCTAAATAAATCCATGGCCATGGTGAGGAATGAGAAAGTTCAATTACGGAAAGTCAAAGAAAGAATAATCAAGATCATGGGTTAATGGAACTAGCATGCAACCTGCTTGATTCAAGATATCTAGACAAATGGATTATATTATAGGGTAAGCATTTATAGGAGGTGAAACGTCATTGCGGCATTAACTTATTTCTCTATGGGTGCCTTGGCGTGTTTCTAGACGCTAACCTTGGACTTTAGGCGGGCTCTATCTAATTCCACTGAGAAAGAGGCCTAGAGGGTTACACACTAAGTGTGTCTAAGTATCTTAGTTAAATATTAATTTAATAAGTTAAATAAACATTATTCCCAATTGTGGTTTAATAATTATTTAAGGACAACTGATCGCATTTATTTCAACACTAGTTATTCAAGAGAATATATTGTGGGTGAAATAATATATTTATTATCAAGTAATACAGTGATATTTATTTTAGAAATAAATAGCCATTATTCAAGGTCTAATAAATGTGGTGGAGGAAATAAAGAAAAAATGGAAAAATAAAAGTCGACGCCGTGTATATTAAATATAAACGTCGTGTATTTTTTTAATTTATGAGAAATAATATTATTTATTTAACTAAATAATATTAGGTGTAATTCGCTGGGTGTATGTCAAGTAATAATAATAGTCAACTGTTATTATTAGACATGGGGTATTACTAAGAATTAAATGAAATGAATAAATGCTTTCGGGTGATTAATTCATTTTATTATTATATGTAATTAAAAACCCAATTTTATATTTCTCATTAGCCTAACCATTTTTCGTGTGGTTGTGCATAATGGATTTGGAAAATCTCTCAAGCCAAGAGAGAATTCGTTTTCCCCCAATAACACTCTCAAGCTACGAGAGAGAGATCCACCTTCACCGGATCAAGGCGATCGAAGGTGGACATCACAAGTGAAGGATCTTCCGTGCTAGCACCTGGAGATCCCTTCAGCGATGTCCAAAGATACATGGAGCACGTGTGGATCACCGCTAGAGGAATCCTACACTTTGATTCTATGATGCAACAACAGATCACATCAGATCATGACCGGAAGCATCAACGAAGAAAGAATTACATCAAGGTAATTCTTGTAAATTAATTCAATTAATTATAAAAAATATATGATGATCCTATCTATGGTTCCGGGACTCCCCTCTTTCTTTTTCATTCTTTATTTTATTCCGAAGATCCGACGTTTTATTATCGTGATGGATCTCAGATTGATCATTATTAATGCTAAAATTAAAGTTGGGTACACCCACAAACGTGCTTCCACTATGCCTGGAATCTACACCTTTAACAATGTTGATAAAGGCCCCACTGATAAAGGGTATATGATTTTTTTCCACACCCACCCACCCCCTTCATCAACACTTCCCACCCCCACCCCTTTATCAGTACTTTAGATAATCCCACCCTATTTTGTGAGCCCCTGCCTTCAGCGAGTTTCAAACCCTAGACCTCCAACATATACATCAAAGCCTTTTCCACTCCCCTATACTATGTTTTTTTCACATTTTATGGTATATCTATATATTTATATATATATTTTGTTACATTTTTATCCATATATTTATATATATGTTTATATGTTAATAAATATATTTTATATGTAAATATGTTTAATTATTTATTTATAAAATTAATTTTTTATTTGTGAATATATAAAAAATGTGTATATGTTGTTATATATTTGATTATAAATGCTTTACATTATGAAAAATGATAAATTTTTAAAACCATAATATCAATATGAATGTAATACCTAAGAATAAATTTAGTCCCCACCCAAAAAGGGAAATAAGACCCCCATAAACGAGCATAAAAATCCATCAAATGTTAAAAAATCAGGGTAATCCGACTAAAAACTCAGTTTTGGAGGCCTTTTGGGCATTTTTTGGCCTTGAAAAATGTGATTTTTTTACCGATATTACTAAGGGTGTATATTCCATCACATGATTTGATTTTATATGTGGTAGAGCTCAAACGAACACCCGGATCAAAATTTATGGTCATTTAAAGTTTGAGTTACATTTTCAACTTATTTTAGATATTTTCTTATTTTTTTTGATTTTTCTAAGTCTTAAAATTGTTATTAAATGATTATTACTCAACAATAATTATAAAATTATTAATTAAAAATATTTTTTTAATTATTTTATAAGTTATTTCCATGAAATATATTTTATATTAAGTGTAAATGATAATTTACCTTATCAAAAACATATTTTAAAAAATATATATTATATTTATATCAATATAAATGTATTTATATATTAATATATTATTTTTAATGAAATATAAATTTTTTAAGTATACTTTTATCAGTGCTTGTAAAAAAGCACTGATAGGGGGGGGGGGTCTTTTATCAGCACTTCTAAAAAAGTGCTGATAAAACCTCCCTTTAATTAGCATTTTTTTACAAGAACTAATAAAAGACTGCATTTATCAGTACTTTTTTAAAAGAACTGATAATATCCCCCCTTTAATAGTTCTTTTTAGCACTGTTTAAGACCACCTTTAATAATGCTTTTTTTACTGCTGACAAAGGGTGTCTTTAACAACATTTTTAGCTAGCACTGTTAAATCCCTAGCACTGGATAAACCCATTTTTGTAGTAGTACATGATGCTACACAACATCAGCAGACAATAAAGAAAACATTAGATTAACACTCAAATAGAGCGATAAGGGAAATCAATCCCAATAGATAGAACAAAAAATATTTGTATTTCACTCTATCCAAATAAAAATAGTTAAAATTCTAGAACTAATCCTCAAGAAATATTTCCCTAAGCACCCCTGGTGACTTAAGTTTCATTGTAGTGAGATATATCTAGAAACTCAATCACAACTACCTCCTAAGTCCTGAAAATATTACACAAGTGCATACTAACTTCAAGACAAAAAGCTCAACCTGGAGCTCTAATACCACTTTTTTACAAACCAACCCGGGTACCCTGGTAACCTTATAATTGAGCTAGCCTTGACATATCCCAAGGGAATTCCTGATCCCCATGGGTTGATGACTAGCACCTAGCATCATAAAAAATGAAAGTGGGATTGATTTTTCCACAAACATCGAGAAAGTAAAATAAACAAGACAATATGAATACAAAATAAACTCCACTAGGAGTAGTGTACTAGAAGTTGATCAGGCACATACAAGCCCAAGTACCACAAAATAGAACTAGAAAAAATAATAATAAGATAAACTACCCAAGTCCCAACTCATACAAGACTCACCAAGTCCACAGATCAATAGCTAGAACCACCTCCAAGAGATGTTTTACCCCTAATCGAAACTAAAAGGAGATAATCTACAAACACCCGAAGGAACAAGTAGGGTGTGAGCCAAAGACCAGTTGTATTTCACCCAAATATTCTATAACAAATGACAATATAAAATTAACCAGGAAAGTTATTTCAATTTTCAAATAAACAGGTTTGGTATTTATAAAGAATATTTTAAAAAATCATTATTCACATTTCAAAAGATGGAAATAATTTAGAAATTCTTACTTCGCATTTCAAATGATGGAAATAATTTTCAAACGATGGAATTTAGTTTAAAAAAGGGTGATTTATACAAATGGCACTTTTTACAAATTTCTTAAATAAACACTTTTATATATAACAATTTATATAAATTCACATGGAATGCATTTTTTTTACAACAATGGAATATATTCATTTGAAATACAAATAAGCGAGCAACATGGTCTTATTCCTAAGAAGGTATGATAGTTCTAGGCTAAATGGACCCCACAATCAAGGTGATATGAGAAATATGTACATACACCCCTTTAAACTAAGGCCAAAGAGGACTCATCACCATCACCTAATGGATGTGATGTGATGATATGATGTTTTAGAATATTGTATGTTATAAAGTTCCATCCAAATAAATCACTAACAACCTAAATATTTCATGTTATATAATAAAAAAACAATGATGGGAAATTTATTTTAAGACTAATTAAAATACAATTAAATTCCATTATCTATTTAAAATATGTTAATTTTTCATTTAAAAACCATAACGGGGTTTTAATAAAAAATGTCTTTTCACTAAGATAAAACACTAAGACTTCTATCAAAATTATTTTTAATCCATTTCCAAAAATAGGGATTTGAAATCAATTTACCATTCAATTTCACAATCCAATTTCACAATTAAATTCAACAATTTAATTTTCAAACAAATTCCATTAATTTCATAACAAGCCCCAATTCAATGGAATTGGGGTTTTTGTCACAATTTTCTATAATTTTTTTTTCAAAAATTAAAATAAATAATTTAATTGAACCAATTTCCATAAAATACACAATTTAAATTAAACAATTTAAATTTCAAAAATTTCTATAAACACACCCCAATTCAATGGAATTGGGGGTTTTCCAATTTCATGCCCAAAACCCATTTTTCTTAAAAACCCCAATTCAATGGAATTTAGTTTTTTTCAACAAAAAAATTGAAATCCATTTAATAAAAACCAATAAATTTAATTTAATTCAAAAAATTTAAATTAAATAAATCAATTTAGGTTTAATGTAAATTGGTCATCATGATGGAATCACATACCTCAAGATCAACATATCTAGAATCACAAAGCCATAAATGGAAAAATCTAATGGAGAATGAAAACAACAAGGATATATGAATAAAAACTAGGTTTATATCCAAAAAGTGTGTATTAGATCCCTAAATAAATATAGGGATCCATGGAACTCTAGATAGGAGAAGAGATATCACGAGAGAATGAGAACGAGAAGAGGAAACTAACTCGAAGAAGATCTAAGGGCATTCCTTAAGTTTCCAATCGCTTTTGGGAGGAATCCAAGGAAAAAAAACTCTTCTCTGGAGCTTCAATAAGAGTATATCAAGGGAGGGGATAATTAAAGGACTAAATAGCTGGGGCATGATCGCTGATCTCTATATCAATAGTCCCCTCCCGAACAGTAGGGGACTAGAGTAGCTCTGCGAGTTCTATATCATCGATGGTGGTGGGAACTAGGGGATTGATCATCATAGTGGGTTATATGGTGTTGGTAGTAATCTTTTTTAAGGATGGGTGGGGGGGTATCAACCCATACTGAGGCCATATGTCTAGAAGCTGGATCAATTAGATGCACTTCGGTAGATGATGGAAGGGTAGGGTCCTTACCCCATCTGGCATACTCTGATAGGTTATCCTACCTGGTGGTAGGGTTAGTAAGATCAGGAGGTAGGTCAGATGAGATGGGATGTGGTGTAAGGATGGACTTAGAAGTAGGGTCAGCAGGTGGGGGTGGGTGGGAAGATGAAGGGGTTGGTGGAGGGGAAGGAGTAGTGAAGTGTGATGGGTTAGTGAACGAGACATGGAGATAATAGAATATATGCCTATAGTTATGCATGATGAAATGAAGAAATGGACATATGTTAGTGAGAAGGGGTGGTGTGGGTGTATATATAGCAGGGTTAGTGGTGGTGATGGTAATAGTAGGGGAAATAGGGAGTGGTGGGAGTGGTGGAAGGGGGAGTAGTGGTGGATGTAGTGACATAGGTAGGTGAAGATGGGTTAGTTTCATTTTGGGAATGTGCTTTGTCAGAACCCTAAATATATCCCAACACCCACTGGTAGATACTTCCATTCTTCATTAGTATCCTCATATCATGGATTATAGGGAGGTTTATACTCTCCATATTCCCAAGGAAGGAGAGAGTTTGGGCAGTTTCAAAGGTGTTGAGATTCCTGTACATATGGGTAGTAAAGCTACATATCATTAGCATACCTCGAGTCCTCATTTCCTAGGTTAGGTAGAACATGGATAACTTCCTATCCATGTTGATGGATGGTCTACCCATGGATATAGAAATAATGAAAACCTCAATATGGCTCTCACTTCCTTGAGAATCACCTCGATCTAGCCTGGCATGATCTAGGGCTCAATGAAGGATTCAAAGGGAAGAAACCCAGAGTAGGGTGATCTTCATTGTGTGATCATTGTAAATTCTCTAAGGGTATCTATAAATCCTTTCCTAAATATTTGAAGCATCCTCCTCATTCAGATCAAGATTCATATTTGGGAAAACTGGGGAGGTGAAGGAGTCAACAGAGTAAATTCCAAGGACAACAATAGATCCTCTAAGGCTGATATCCCATGGCCTACCTCCAAGTTTGAAGGTCAAAGAGTTGATAGACCTCTTGAAGGTGGATAGGAACTTGGGGAAGATCTCCCTGAATGTCTCCTTGATCACCTAGGTAATGGGGGAGAGGTGCAGCTGGCCGATGAGGTCAAGGACCTCTTAGTTAATCTGGATCTTCTCAATCACTATAAGTTCCTATGTCTTGTTGATCCTCAAAGGCTTCTCCTAGAGACATACCAACCTGAGCTAGTTCTTAGGTGCCGAAAAGTGAATACATGGATGGAGTTGCAAGCAGAAATCACCTTGAGACCCATTGGAGGTCGACTGTGAGTCTTTAGAAACAGAAGTGAAAGTTGAGGAAGAAGCAGAAGAGAAGGTGGAAGGATCTATAGGTAGTGGAGGAGGATCATCCATCTAATGCTTGGGTGTAAGAATAATCTCATCATTCTCTGGAGTTCATTTGGTGGGTTAAGAGAGTGTGGTTTTGGAGTGACTAATTTTAGATAGATAGGAATCAACAAGGGATAGAGAGGTGGGGAGGAGGAAAAAGGAGGGGAGAAGGAGGTGAAGTGTGATGGATAAGGGTGGAGGAGAGGTGGTCAGGAGTGGAGGGGTCACATGCAAGAGGAGAGGGAGGGTGGGGGGGAATGAGACTAGGGTTCATGGAATTTTAAAGCTTCCAAAAACATTCATGTAATGTAATGAATACACAACCTATAAAGATCACGTTTTCATTATTTTCAGACCTTAAAAATTTACATGCCTTGTAAAGGTTACATGGAGTGTATTTGGAAATTTGTGCCTCTTTTAAGATAGTTCCTATTAACAAATTTCCAACAATGTTACCTTCCAAAGATCTAAACTAGCCTATTTTTCCTACCCAAGGTTTCCTCCTAATCAGTATTTTGTTTAATTTTGATAGCTAGACTTGTTTTTGTTTAGATAAATTTGTATGTAAGGATACACCCCTCATGGAATGTCTCTTGATAGATTTTTATTCTCTATCCATTAACCTTAAAGGGAGATTATATTCCTTTATTAATTTCAATTGTTCTTTATGGGAAAAACTTAATGATTTGGTGAGGAATTGGCCATAAAGATTTCAGATTCCCAGGGAATAATTTCAATCGATAATTAAAGAGCTCAACTTTATCCCCTAGTGTGAAGATTAATCACACATTTCACTGGTCATGAAACTTATTTATCTTTTCTTTATAAATTCTGGAATTCTCATATTAATCTTTTCTAATTTCTCCCAACTCATTTATTTGGATCATTCTGACTTCCCTGGAATTGGAGCATCCATGTTCATTTTTTTTATTTTCCAATAAGAGTGGTGCTCTAATTCCACTAGTAGATGGAATGTATTTCCGTACACAAGTTAGAATAGAGTAGTGTCGATGGGTGTATTGTATGCTATGCAATATTCCCAAAGTGTTTCATTCGGTTAGATACTCCAGTCCTTCTTACTTGTGTTGACTATCTTCTGTAGAATTTTTTTAATTTCCCTATTTGATAATTTGACTTGCTTGATTGTTTCCAGGTGGTAGGGAGTTCCGGTGTTATAATGAGTTCCATACTTTTTGAGTAATCCCTTGATGAAATTATTTGCAAAATGTTTTCCTTGATCACTAATGAGTAATCAGGGGAATCTGAATCTCGAGAAGTTATCTTTATTTAGAAAATTTATGACCACTTATTGCGTGTCATGAGTGGTCACCTCATCTTCTACCCATTTTGAGACATAGTCAATGACTACTATGATATAAATCTTCCCATAAGATCTAGGTAAAAATCCCATAAAATCAATCCCCCATGCGTCAAAGAGTTCGACTTCCAGGATGGGATTTTGGGAAATTTTATTTCTTTTCCCTATGGTTCCCATATGTTGAAACTGATCATAGTTTTGAAAAAAGTTCATTGCATCTTGATGAAGGATGGTCTAGAATTGCCTTATTTTAAGGATTTTTTCCATGCTACATTTAGGTCTATGATGACCTCCTACTGGAGATATGTGAAACATGTCAAGTACTCTTTGTATTTTATCTTCTAGGATGCAGTGCCACATTAAGACATCAGCATGGTGCTTAAAATTTAGCAGCTCATATTAGTAGTAATGTGAAGCTTTGAATAAGAATATCTTCCTAAGATAATAGGTGATTTCTGATTAGAGTGATATTGTGGTGATATAATTTCAAATATCTAAAAAACAAGGTCAGTATTGGGTATTTTTTATAAATAGGGATTCATCAGGTAAGTCATCCTCGATGCCAAGATTATCATCTACCTTAATGTTGGGTAGTGTAAGTCTGGATAGATGAACAATGATGATGTTCTCAGTTACTTTGGTATCTTTTATAATGATATATAAATCTTTAAGTAATAGGATCCACTATATGAGGCACATTTTAGCATCCTTTTTAGTCAAAAGATATTTAAGTGCTGCATGATTAGTTTAGACCACTACTTTGGGTAGTACGAGGCATAAGTGAAAATTTTCAAATTCATAAATGACTTCCAGAAGTTTTTTTTGGTAGTTGTACGATTTACCCGAGCATTATTCAGTGTATGGTTAGTATAGTAAATAGGACAAAATACATGTCCGAATCACTATCCTAAGACAAATCTAATAGATAAGTCTCTGGCATCACACATAATCTTGAAGCCCTCATCCCAATATAGGGAAATTATGACATGACCGAACACTGAGATATTTTTTAGGGCATTTAATTCCTGTAAAAACTCTTCAGTGAACTCAAAAATATTTTGTTTTTATAATAAGTGTGTCAAGGGGTGGGATACTTTCAAAAAGTCTTTTACGAAGTGACAATATAATCATGTATGGACTATAAATATCCTTATTCTTTTTACTATTTTTGGATCTGGTAAGACTTTTATTACTTTGATTATCACTAGATCTAATTCCATGCCTTTTTTTAGATGTTATGTCTGAGGAATAGTCCTCCTTAGACCATGAAGTGAATATTTTTCCAGTTTAATACTAGTCATTTTTCTTCACAACATTGTAAAACTAGGTCCAAGTTACCCAGGAACACCATGAAGGATCTTCCATAAACCAAGAAACCATCCATAAATATCTCCAGAAACTACTCCTCCATATCATGGAATATATGTGTCATGAACTATTGAAAAGTAGCTGGTGCATTACACATATTTAATGACACATGTATATAGTTGAAGGTTCCAAAGGGAAAAGTGAACATAGTTTTAGAGTAGTCATCTAAATCGAATAAAATTTTATTTTATCTTGAAAATCCTTATAGTAAAAATAAAATTCATTCCCTTCTAGTCTTTACAAAATTTAATCCATAAAAGGTAACGTGAAATTATCTTTTCGGGTTCCATTTTTAGGTTTTGATAATCAACACATACTCTCCATCCAGTGATGGTTTGAGTTGATATTAGCTCATCTTTATTGTTTTTCACAACATTTAAGATGCCCTTCTTTGGAAAAACATGTAGTGAACTTACCCATTCACTATTATAGATTTAAAATATTAGTCCAATATCTTGAAGTTTCATCACTTATTTCTTAACCACCTCTTTCATTGGTGGGGTGAATCACCAATGGGGTTGGTGTATAGTTTTATCACCTTCTTCCAACAATATATTATGGGTGAATATTGTGGGTATGATCCCTTTAATGTCATCTAATCTCAAATATATTGAGTTCTTGTGCCTTTTTAGGAATTTAATCAACTTTTTATCTTGTATTTGGGTTAGTTCTGAGCTGATAATAGTTGGTATTACAACTTCTATCTCTAGGAATGAGTACTTGAGTGTGCTCGATAGAGGTTTTAGTTCTGATGTTGGTGACTTGATGAACAAGGGAATTAACGGTGGGATAATGTATCTTTTCAATGGTTCAATGTAATTTACATCCTCATGATCACTGCCTTCAACTTAATTAGGTACATGATCTCTCTATCATCCTTGATGGTCATAAAATTATCTCCATCATCAATAAAAAAGATGGATTGACAGTTGAATGTGTCATCTTTTTGCATGGCGTACTTCACTAAGTCAAACACTGATTTTTCATCTCTTAATATGAATATCATTCTCCCTAGATTTAAATCAATCAGTGCTTTCCCAGTGGTGAGAAATTTCCATCCTAGGATAATTGGAATGTCTACTTCTTCTCCCATTTCTAAGATGAGAAAATCCACAGGAAAGATAAAATTTCCAACTTTGACTATGCCATCCTCAAGAAGTCCTTAGGGGAAATTTACTAATTGATCATCTAATTTTAGTGCCACTCTTGTTGTCTTTAGTTCATCAATCCCTAGTTTTTGAAATATTCCCATCGACATGAGATTGATTCTTGTGCCAATATCGCATATGGCTCTTTTGAAGTTACATTCCCCTATAGTGCATGGAATCAAGAAACTTTCAGGTTCTAGAATATTAATGGGAATATTCTATTGAATGAAAACATAACATTATTTTTTTAAATAAATGACTCCTAAGTATTAAATATTTTTTTTTGGAGATTCTATTAAGAATTTGGCATACTCATACATCTGAGTGATGGATTCATCGAAGGGGATGCTGATGTGTAATTTCTCAAAAATCACTATAAACTTCTTATATTTACCTTTAATATTTTCTTGCCTCATTATTTTTGGGAAGTGTATTGGGGGATTGTAATATGGAGGTGCCACATATACTTCTTCCTTTTCAGGATACTATTTTATTAGATATTTTTTCAGTAGATTCTAATTCTTTATATGTTTCTTAAACAACTTTCTTTATGCTATTGGTGTCATCCTCACTGATAACTTTTGTGCATGTTTCAGGTTCTTCATTTCTCTTTTCCTCATAATTTATTGGTTGTTGAAAGTATAACACTTTCCTACTCCTAAGAACCACAAACTTTTCCTCTTATCTTGGGTGAATCTCAGTGTTACTAGGAAGCATACTCAGTAGTCCGTCATATAAGGTCTTTGAGATTTGACCCATTTGGTACTCAAGATTATTCAAAATAATATATTTGGTTCTACATCTCTTTCTCTTGGGTTGTCATCCTATGGTATGATCTTTTCACAAATTTAATGATCAATATTTCTAAATTTGACTGTGGTGGTGGGGATTATTGTGGTGGTCTATGTATAATCGAATGGAATTTCTACTAAGTACTAGGGGGAAAGTGTTGCTGAGGTATTTTATTTTGGGTTTGAGAAGTTGGATTTTTAAGTGGGAACCCAGGTAGTCCCTGATTTATTGGTGGTACTTGGCCACTCCAATGTTGAAAATAGGATTTATTTTTTTGTTGCGGCTATTTTTGAGCCGATCTCTACTGGAAATACTATTTTTGGTACTATTGTGGGTGTTAGAATTACTGACCTTATTGATTTTAATTAATACAATTACAATCTTGGATTTTAGTTTCTTCTACTTGTAATATATAATCCAAATATGGGTGTGGACATTCACACATTTCACATGATTGAATCTCCATAATAGGGGAAGGATGTGGTGGTTCTGAAGAAGGTAACTAAAATAACTAAATCATCTTTATAAGGGATTTTACTTGTGATTCTAGGTGAGTGTTCATTTCCACTTTATGGATTCCATGCTGAGGCAATCCTCAATCTCTCTTCCACAAAAAAAAATTGTGAGAGACCTCATCTAGAAGTGCTTGACCAACTTCAGGTGTCTTAATCATGAGTCCTCCATTAGTAGAAATATCCACTATAGTTCATGCAATAGGTTGGAGTACTTGATAGAATGTTTGAAGTTGAAGCCAAAGATCAATGTAGTGATGTGGAAAATTTATAATGAGCTTTTTAAAATGATTCCAGGCTTCCCAGAATGACTCTCCACCTATTTGAAATTTTTTTTGATGTCATTTTGGAGTTTCCAGGTTGATATTAGTGGAAAGAAAATATCTAGGAACTTGTTTTCTAGGTCGTCCCAAGTCATGATTGGCTCAGGAACTTGAATTTTGAGAAAATCCATGGCTCAGTCATGCTAGGATAAATGTAAGAATTATAATCTAATGGCATAAAAGGATACACCTTGGTCATGAAATGCGTCGTAAACTTCTAAAAAATTTGAAATGTGTTCATGGGGTTCTTCTCTCTGAAGTCTGCTGAACTGACCAATGTTATGGATCATGTGGATAAGTATAGAGTTCATCTCAAAAACTATACACCTAGAAAAGATGGAGCACAATTTTAGGTAAAAAACCACCTATTCATATCAAGTCATAATCCATAATGGTGTTCTCATGTAGAAAGGGTTTCTCTCATTGCCGTTCAGGTGGCATATATTGCATATTTTGTTGATTGGGTTGTACAAGATTATTGTGGTCAGCCATTATGAGGAATAATCATGAAAAAAATAGTTCTATCAATATTAGAATAAAAATGAATAATTTATTATGTGTCTAGGATCCCAGAACAAGTTAAAGGACCCTAGTTCATGGACTAAGATGAAAAAAGGAAAGAATGCATATTTGTGACTGTAGGAGAGAAAAATATAAAAAGAAGGGGAGGGGGGGGGGGGTGAAATTTAGGTAATCCTAGGTTTGATCTTAAGTCTATTATACCTAGGAAATAGAGTTTCCCTAGAAAAAAAACCTAAATTTGATGTGACCAAAAGTCATCATGGGTTTCTCCAAAAGTGTTCATATTAGAAATTTATTGTTACCAAACAAAACTTACTACTAAAGAGTAGTAAATCAGCAGTACAAGGTCAAACACACAAGGAAAACTAATAGAGAATAAATCAAGAGATTCAAACCCTCTATAAGGATTACTCACATTCACTTTGTCGATTCCGGTTTCACAAGAACTAGGTAGTTTGGATTTAGATTAGATAACAAATAAGGGATCATGTTTAATTTCAAGGATTTAGGCAAAAGATAATCCTAAATCTAGCTTGGGATAGTTTTATGTCTTAGGCTACAAAGCAGTGCTAAGGTCACCAATTGGTTATGGTAAAACCAATCTGATCAACTACACTGAAACGATCCCTTGTTCTAGGTATAGCTAAAAACCTAGATGCATTATGCTTAACTTTTATGGTAGAAAGTGTCACAGGATAATGGTCATAGCATACTCAACTCCAATTAGGTTAGGTTTATTCAATTGCACCTCCCATGGTTGGGGATCTATAACATAATGAAATAAATAGTTTTTATTAACCTAATTTATAGCCATAGGGTTACCAAAGTTCAATTAATAGATACATTGGTCTAAAAAACACCCTTACTCTTGACCCCTAACCCTAAGATAATTAGCCACAGATGATGGTGTTAATCAAAAGAAAAGGAATTATAAAAATTCTCAACATAATAATAAAAAATTTAAAAATTATCAATCTATAATTAAAAAAATTATGAATCAATCAAAAATATACCGTGAATGAAGATCCAATGAATAAATAGTGAAATCATTGAAATCGAATAAAAATTACCATTGAAATGGGTATCAAAATGAAAAAAATTGAAATAATAGAAGAACAGATGTAGAGAAGTGAAAAACACAAAAGGATTTGATAAAATGATTAAAGGATTGAGTTACAACTATGTTAATATGAGAAACAGAGAAGAAATAAAGGATAAAATAAGAGAAAATATAGGCCCTTGATCTCTCTATCCATGGTGTATTTCACCAAAATATTTATAGGCACAAAAGTTACACGATGTGTAAAGCATTCAAATAATGTATTTGATTTAAGTGGAATTTATCTTGAATTTTACATGACATGAAAGATTTACACATTTTCTACTTCTGATCAATAATCACTAGGAATCTTGAATCTTGTGGAATCCTTAGGCTATATGTTTGACTAGATGAGATCTCAAACTTTTTGACATTTTATAAATTCAACACATCATGCATGTGATTCATGTCTTGTAATTTATTCACATTGTGCAATTTTAGCAGGAATTGGATTTTGAAAATATCATGATGTGTAATGTATTTACACATCTTGTGATCACTTCATATCATTTAATTTCTCATGGGATGGCCTTTGGTCTGCATGGATGCTGTGAATGAGGAATACATGTCATGAAATCCTTTCATGTCATGTAAAAACTATTTTTTCTATTTTTCATCATTTATTCCTTTGAGTCCAAAATTACTAATTCTCATAAAAATAACCCAAAACCTAGTGTATTATCAAATAAAAAATTAATAAACCTTAAATAAATGCATCCAATATGTATATATAAATTCAGATTATCAATCATGATGGAAGCTAATTGTGTAGGTTATTCCATTTATAAGAGTGATGTGAAAATGATGTCCCAAGTTACCTACATAATTTATCAATGATTTCTATGAATATTTACATAAATATTATTATTTCACAAGGTAAGATAATGAGATTATGTTTAAAGGAAATTATATACTACTTATTAAGGGTGAAAAGTATAACTTTATGAAAACTATTTCATGAGTTTTTTGAGATTTCAAAGAATCTTTTATGAGAATTATTTTTTCTGTAAGAATTATAATGATTTTTATGAAGAGATTTGGGAAGAGAATTTGATTTTTGAGTAAGAAATTGTTTATTTTGATCCCAAACTATATTTTAAAAAATGATTTTTTGAGTGTTCAGAGACTAATAAGTTTCTTTATTTCTTTTTATGTACCTTACTTATCTTTTTGTGCTCATACAATGTTTTGAATTTTTTTTCATAGGATTTTAAGTATGAGTGGGGACAAGGATGAGGTCAAGATGAAAATTGTGAAGATATTTCATGAAAATAAGACTTGTTATATCTTAAATGTTTTGTTTTGGGGGAAATACTGATTCTAAGTGGAAGTTTCCACATTGTGATGTAATATTTATTTATTTAAGTGAGACAACCTAATTCTATAAAATTATTAATCGTAAATATCCTCAAATGTAATAAAATTACTTCTTGACATAAAACTCAAGACTATGTTTATGGTTGGGTCCTTACATTTGATATCAGAGGAACGATTTAGATAACTTTTGAGATTAAGATGTTTTCATGTGAGGTTAACTTAAGAGTTATAAATACAATGAAGAGTTTATAAGTTTAAGGTTGATAATAATTTTAAATTCATAGATACCCCTATTTAGGTTTTATGTGATGGGAATACCTTGGGATACATTTATTTGGTTTTGATAAATATTTTTGGTATATGTAACTCTTATAAACATGTGAAAAATTTATTTGAGGAAGAATACCTTTACTTTTTTTGGACATATGCTTAAAGTTATTGAGAACCTTTAGGGTTTATATGATATTTGATATTGTGGTAACTATGTGTTATTAAAATTTTGGAACTTATGTTTTATTATATAGATAACCATGGGATTGATAAGTGATTTTGTGATTAAGTGATTAATGTTGATTTAAAAGAAGTTCACTATTTTTTGAACCTTATATAATTAAGGTAAATGGAAATATTTTTGGATAAGATGGGATTTTATTTAAGGAATAAAGGTTGAATCATCTTTTATAAGAACATTTGATTTTAATTTGGATTTATACTGATTTATGTTATTTATGAAAATTAATATAATATTGTGGAGATTATATGATTAGGTCATATAAAATTTTGTTATATTACTTTATGAGTCACTAATATTGATTGGAGATAAATGTAATATTAATCTCAGAAGAATATGTGAAAAATATTTTTTTAGGTTTTAATCTTGGTTGTAAATATTTTAAATAATTTGTAGGTTAGTTATCCATTGAATGATCAAAGTTAAACTTTTGGTTTCATTATTGATGATTTAGAGATTAATGTTGCATTTCTTCATATGAAGGTTTATTCATTTTGGGAATTATCTTACATTATGCTAACCATTTTGGTTTTGGTTAATATATAAAGATAGTTGGAATAGATTATTATCCTTTTTTGGAATATATGATCCATTATAAGTTGATTTTATTACCTCAAGCATGAAAAATTAATCTTGAATACTCATTGTTTAGAGAAAAATATGTGATTGTAGTGGAGTTTGATTAAAGGATGAAATTATAATTTTCAATTAAGTATATTTATTTATGTTCTTTAAATATATGGTAAATGAATTTCTCAAATCTAGGAAAAATATTTTTAAATAAAAATTTTATCCTATTACCTTCACTCCTATTGAATCGATGGTCTTTTTAACATCTCTTTGATTAATAGATTTGTAGTCATTTACTTTCTCATGACCATTCCATTTCTTGTGATAAATGTTCTCTATCTCTCTCCATAATTATTTGGCGATTAATTTTTCCTCTATTTATATATTTTCACTTCCCACTAATGTTATCATATTTGGAAACCTAGTATATTTTATTCCATATGAACTTCTTATTTCCCTTTCCCTCATTTCAAGAGGAATTTTTACTAACCTTTTTTATGATGTGGGATTTCGAAAATGGTATTTTCAAATGTAAAACCATTGATTAATGAGGCTGAGTTAAAATGGGGAGGATGAAATTTATTACTAGGGGTGGGAATTTAACACCCCCAAGTTTTTATTAGAACACTATGTGTAGGATATAAATAAAGAATGTAAATGCTCAATTACAAGAGGGGTTGAATTGTAAGTTTAAAAACATTCATTTTTTAACCTTAAGGAAAACTATGCTTAACAAAGTTAAACAAGGTAAATTCACAAACCCTAAAATAGTTCTATAAAACAAACTTTCTAGGTTCTAGAAATATGGTTCCGAAAATGAAACTTAAGGAAATTTTACAAGGAAAAGATTATACCTTAAATAGTATAGAATCATACTTACCAGAGTATGAAAAAGTACAAGAAAGTGTAAGAAAATTATAATTTCTTCCTTTATCAAAATGAAACAGAAATAAACTTGAAATAAAACAAAATAAGTATAAAATCTTTCAACCCAAAGATTAGTGTATCCAACAACCTTGGATAAAGGTCCCTTGATTTATACTTTCAAGAAAGCCTGTCTTACCCACACCAAGGTAATACCTCGATAGAAATATTGGAATCTGTCTTGCTATCCCCAAAATCTCTCGATCTTTAAGGTAGTTGGAACCTTTGTCTTCCTATCCCCGGAAGCCCTTGATTGTACTCAGCAACAATCAGAGTTGCACGAAGCAAGCTGAACATGGTGTTCAGAACACACAAGGCATGAGAGTCTCTCTCTCTAGAAATAACTTCAAAACATGTAATATCTAGATTGATGGATCAGTGTTGTGCTCATTATAATGAGATTGTATTTATAGGAACATCTCCAATGATCGAATCCCTCCTCTAATAGTCATATTTTTTATTGAATTTCGGAGGGACCTGTACATGTTTCACTCAACCAATGGTTAGTTAGAAACAGATTTCAAGATATCATTTCATAATAATAACAAGTGTAAGGAAAATAAAGTTACTTAACCAAATATATTTTTTAGATTCTAAGGAAAAATATAATTTAGAGTCTAACCAAATAAACATTCAAAGTCTATAAGTCATGGATATTCAGATTCTATTTTAAAAAGAATTTGGAATCTAAAATCAAAAGATTTCGGAGTCTGAATTCCAATGAATTCAAAATCTGAATTCTGAGGAATTTGGAGTCTGAATTCTGAGGAATTCGGAGTCTGAATTCTAAGGAACTCAGAGTCTAAAATATAATTAATTCAAAGTCTCAATTTTGAGGAATTCGAAGTCTGAATTTCAGAGAATTCAGAATCTGAATTTTAGAGAATTCAGAATCTGAATTTTAGAGAATTCAGAGTCTGAATTTAAGATAATTTGGAGTTGGAATTTTAGAGAATTCGGAGTCTGAATTTTAGAGAATTCAGAGTCTAAATTTAATAGAATTCAGAATCTGAATTTCAGATAATTCGGAACCTGAATTATGAGAATTCAGAATCTGAATTTTAGAGAATTCAAAACCTGAATTCTAAAGAATTTGGAGTTTGAAAACAAAACACTCTATATCCAAGGAATTATAATATTCTGAGGTTTTACACAATAATACAAATTTTATAATTTTTAATAAAATGAGTTTGGTTTAAAAATATTATAAAATAAAACAATGAAAAAAAATGTAAGGATAAAAAAACTTCCTTAGAGAAGGGAAATTTTCCTTAAGGAAATAATCCTTTGGGAAAAATATTTTTCCTTAAGATAAAGTTTTTGTGATTTTCAAAATATAGAGGAATGAAAAAGTCATAAGGAAAGCTTATTGACTCAATAATCTCCCCCTTTCTTAGGGCATTCTATTCTTTACTTAGTATTATTTTTTATCATTCCTTTCTCCCACTGTGATTTTCAAAAAGGATTAAAGAGAATAGAAAAAATATGGGAACTGAAAGATTAGAACTATATACAACAAAAAAAATGAAGCACAAAAATAATTTTCATTTGGATTGGAAATTTTGATACAAGGTAAGTACAAAAAAAATCATATTTTTAAGGAAAAAAATATTCATCCCTATTTTTCATTTGACATAAACTTATTTATGATGATATTTAGCTTATTAATCTCCTTATGATCTTCTTCAAAGCGCTTGAGTAGCTATTCCTGATCCTCATTTTTCTTCTAAAAAGCTTTGATCTTTTCTTCTTGAGACTTAAGGATTTCTCCCTGGGACTTCAAAATCTATTCTTTCTTGCTGGACTTCTCTTTGAACTCAATTTTGAGATCTCTTTCCCTCTTCAAATTCAAAGAAACTGAATTGATCTTCGCATTCAGATCTTTTAATTCTTTCTTCCAGGGTGCTTGATCTAGATTTAGCTTTTCTGAAAAACTTTTCGTAAGCTTATTCATCCTCACATATGCTCTATCAAAAGAATCTTTCACAGAGTCTTGAAATTCATCAAGAATTATCAGATCTTCAATTATCTTCTTGGACCACTTAGTGATTTCCTTACAAGACCTTCTGTGAGAATCATACTCGATATAGAATGTTTTGAAATTAGCCTCAAGCATAATGATTTTTTCCATAGGAATGCTAATAGAATCCGATTTCTGATCGAATGAATGCTGAATCATCTAACACCTCGATTCAATACTTGGAATTAAAGGAATGGTGTCAACTAATTTCTTCAAATATTGAACCACAAATTCCTGACCCAAGGAGTACGATTCTGAATCATATTCTATTGTTGGTGAGGATTCTTTCTCTAACTAAAAAAACTTTCTTTTTTGATGAACCAAAAACATATTTCTTAGCTACCAAAGATTTCTTAGGTGTATCAACTATCACCTATTTTCCTTTATCAGCTCTAGTAATGGTTTCCATAGCTTTTGGGGATTCATGTTCACTGTTTGATACTTGAACGATTTTTTCCTCATCAACCTTTTCCTTCTTAGCGTTTCCACAAGATCATATAGTTGAATGAGATAATGATTACTAATTTCATCATCAGATGGTTTATTTACTTCTTCCTAATCTTCATCACCTTTTCCTTGGGAATAAAGTTTTGTTGATTCTTCCTGAGAAGTCTGGATCAACAACTTTTCAGAAGGGATTTTCTTCTCATGATATTATTCAACTTGACTTATCATATCATTGGTGTCATAACTTCCTTCCTCTTCTTCTTATTTTTCCACTTCCTCTTCCTGAACAATCTCTTCCTCTTATTATGGTTCCTAAATTACTATCTTATTTTCCGGAGTCACAAGTACTGATTATTGTAGAACAGATTCAGGTACTTGGATTTGTTTGGAATCTTTCTCAGTATCTTTGAGAATTTATTGAACTATTTTATCCTCAAACATCTTCTTCTTTAGCTTCTTTTTTCTTTTCTTGCTTCTCATATTCCTCAATAGCCTTAATCTTCAAATATTTTTCCTCAACAAGATCTAAGACAAAGATAGGATCTCCTAACTTCCTTTTCTTCTTCTCTTCTCTCCACTTATTAACCACTTCATCAGGGTAAGTTTTTTTCTTCGTAGACTTTGGGGGTTTTGATTGGGTTTCCTGAACTATAAGAGGTTTTCCTTTGACTTATGGTTCCTTATGATTTCTCTTCTTCCCACCCTTCTTAAAAGTCTTAGCTACTTCCAATTTCTTAGATAAGGCTTCAATTTCACTTTCTGTTAAGTCATAGAATTCTCCAGATTTTCTTTTAAATCCAACCTTCATCCTCCTCAGGTTATCATTACTCAGCAACAAAACCTTGAAATTTCTTGGCTTAGAACTGCATGGTATTTTGAACGAATCTAGGAAAAGGACAATGATTTTGGAAAGAACTGCCAGATAAATGATAATTTGATATTTAAGGGTCCCATTACTGATATTGGTAATATTCAGTAAGAAATAATGCACCAAATTTATCTTCCTCAAGGTTATTAGAAAATCTATACCATAGATATCACTTTTCTTCAAGGTTTCCTTATCACCTTTTTTAAGAATGATAAATCCCTGAACACATAATGCTAAGATCCTAGAATTTATGGAGAGATGATTTATTTTTAGTGTCTTGACTCCTAATAAACCAAGACACTCTATATCTTTGTACTTGTCAAAACTACCTGTCTCATCGGGTAATTTATGCGTACAAAAAAAAAACTTCACCCTGATACAAAATTCCAATGATGTTTGTAGACATACTAAAAAAAGAGAATAGGTTTTCCCATAACACTTGATCGAAAACTTCTATCTTACATCATGATTGAAAAAACTTACAGTCTTATAAAACTCTACAACCATCTCCAGATAAACCAGATCCTGTCCTTTCGGTTTATCTACCCACAAGGTTTCCCATCCATTCATCTTGATATTTTTGTAATGAGAGAATCATACTTGGAAAAGAACTTCAGATATACTAACCTCTCTCTGTAAATATTACATTAAAAAATTTCCTTACCTGATGACATTTTCTTCTGAGGGGATGCTTCCAAATACCTTCAGAGTTAAGAAAAACCAGAAATGTGGAATGACCCTTATGTAGAGAGGAAGAGCTTCGACATGAAAACACTTGGAAAATGATGTGGTAAAAAGAATATGGAAGCCTTTATATAGGCATTGAAGCGATGATTCATATTCCCAAATTGATCTAATGGTTGAAACAAGCTTAATATGATCTGATGGTTGATATGGAAGCTGAAGAAGGATTTGGTAGGTTTTGATCTTTTGAGGTTTTTAAGGTAAAAATTCAAATTTAAGGAAAGTGAATATGAAAACTTTTTCTCAAAGAAAGATAAAGTACTAATAATTAAAATATTCAATTATGAAAAATTTAAGTAAGGAAACATAACTTCTGAATTACTAGGAAACTTCTAGTAAAGAAAAATATTCTTCTTAAGAAATTTTATATTCCGTAAAATTTTCTTAAGGGAAAATTTTTTATTCCAGTTTTTTTAAAGGAAAATTTTTGATTCTGAATTTTTGAAAGGAATATTTTTGATTCTGGATATTTGAAATGAAAAAAAATTTGATTCTATATTTTTGAAAAGAAAAAATTTTTGATTAAAAAAATTTTAATTATGAAAAATTTGGTTAACAAATAAAATGTACTCCCCCTATGAAAAGAAGTTTCTTAATGTAAGAAGATAGATTTCAAAAAAAATTTAATATAGAAGATTACCTTACAGTTATCATTCCTAATTTTTGTTTAATGTATTCAAACCTATCAGAGGGTAAATATTTTGTAAAAATATCAGCAAGTTGATATTTCATTCCAATAAATTGAATAATAATATCTCTTTTAAGTGTGTGATTCCTAAGAAAGTGTTTCCTAATATATGTGTGTTTTGTATGGGGGTGATGTGCATGGTTTTTTATTAGGGAAAGGGAACTAGTGTTATCAAACAATATCTGTGTTTTGGTAAAACTTATTCCATAGTCTATGAGTGTGTGTTACATCCACAACACTTGAGCACAACAACTTCCAGCTGCTACATATTCATCTTCAGCAGTGGAAAGTGATACTGAGTGTTGATTTTTCTATGACCAAGAAACTAATGAATCTCCTAAGAAATGAAATGTTTTTAATATACCTTTTTATCCATTCTATAAACACAAAAATAAGTATCTAAAAAACTTTTTAAAACAAAATCATTTTAATAAGTTTAGAAATGTCTTAAATCCATGTTTCCCTTTAAATAATGAAAAATTATTTTCACTACTTTTAAATGAGACTCCTTTGGGTTAGATTGATATATAGCACATAAGCATACTAAAAACATTAAGTCTGGATGACTAGATTTCAAGTATAATGAACTTCCTATCATACCTCTAAATGATGTTTGATCTACCGGTTTACCAACTTCATCAAGATCAAGATACTTTGAGGTACTGATTGGAGTACTTATACTTTTAGTGTTTTCATATCCATACTTTTTAAGAAGATATTTAATATAATTATATTGAGATATATAATTTCTTTCTAGTTTTTGAGAAATTTGAAAACCTAGGAAAAATGTTAACTCACCCATCTTACTCATTTCAAACTCATATTTCATTAGATTCACAAATGAATTAGTTAAAGATTACTGAGTTGAACCAAATATAATTTTGTTAACATAAAATTGAACAATCAAAACATTTTTCTTATCTTTATCTATAAAAAGAGTTGGATCAGAAGCTCCATTAACATAATTATTTTGCAACAAAAATCTTGTAAGTCTATCATACTAGGCTCTAGGGGCTTGTTTAAGTCCATACAAAGCTTTGGTAAGTTTGAAAATATATTCAGGATGTTTTGTGTCTTCAAATATAGGAGGTTGTTAAACATAAACTACCTCTTGAACATATCCATTAAGAAAAGCACATTTTACATCCATTTGAAAAAGTTTGAAATTAAAGAATACTACAAAGGAAAGTAAAATATGAATAGATTCAAGTATAGCTACAGGAGAATAGGTTTCTTCATAGTCTATTCATTATTGTTGACTATAGTATTTATAAACTAATATAGCTTTATTTCTTACTATGATTCCATTTTCATCACACTTATTTCTGAATACCCATTTTACCCTAATTACAGAAGTTTCCTTAGGCCTTTCAACCAAGGTCTAGGATTTATTCCTTTCAAATTAATTTAGCTCATCTTGCATGGATTTAATCCAATCATCATCACCTAAAGCTTCATCATTAATTTTTTGGTTCTAATTGGGAAATTAATTCTAGATGTTATACTTCATTTCTTAAGGAACCTCTAGTCCTTACAAGTTGATTTACATCACCAATGATACTATCACTGAGATTATTATTAAGAAACAACTAATTTGGGTTTTGTAAAACCTGTTCATCAACATATGGTTGGAAATATTCTGGGGTAAATGCTTCAGAAATATTTTCTTGAACATTTTCCTTATCAGAAGGATATTCTATCAAGGTTTGATAATTAGTTTTTGATAACACATATGAAGATGTTGGTTAGAGTTGTTTAAAAACAAAAGGATCAGTTTCATAAAATTTAACATGCACTGTTTATTCAATAGTACAATTGTTTTTATTAAAAAATCTATAATCCTTAGAAGTAGTGGAGTAGGCTAGGAAAATTTATTCTTCATATTTGGGTGTAATTTTATGTAAATTATCTTTAGTATTCTTGATAAATACTTTTCAACCAAAAACTTTGAAGTATTAAAGTCTAGGTTTTCTACCATTCCATAATTCTTAAGGTGTTTTATTAAGAAAAGGTCTGATTAAAACTCAATTTATTGTATAACAATATGTACTTACAACTTTAGCCCAAAAGTGTTTAGAAATATAATATTCACTCAACATGGTTCTAGTTATCTCTTGAATAATTCAATTTCTTCTTTCAACAACACCATTCTATTGAGGAGTTCTTGGAGCTTTGAAGTTATGAGTAATTATTTTTTTACTACAAAATGTTTCAAAATATGAATTTTGAAATTCTCCTCCATTATCACTATGAATAGTTACCAAAGGAAGGTTTTTCTTATTTTTAACTTGGGCTCTAAAAGTTTTGAAATAAGAAAATATTTAGATTTCTTTGCTAGAAAATAGACCCATGTAAATATAGTGTAATCATCAACTAGAACAAATACATAATATTTTCCTCCAATACATCCAGTTTGTGTTAGACCAAAAAGATCCATATGTACTAAGTGTAATGTATCAGATCTTGAGACTTCACTGATTGATTTAAAACTTGATTTATGTTTATTTCCATATTGACAAGGATCACAAACTTTTGAAGAATAAAATCTAAGCTCGAGAAGATCCTTAAAAATTATTTTCTTTGAGAGTTTTCATATGTTCCTAAGGTTACAGTGTCCTAACCTTCTATACCATAACTAAGATTGATCTTCCATTACACTAAGGAAAGGTAGATCTTGGCTCCTAAGGTCTTCTAAATTTAGTGTGTATACATTTTCTTTCCTATGGGTAGAAAGAATAAACTCTTCCTTGGAATTGTGTACTAGGAATTTATCATTCCTATAATTCACAAGGTAACCTTCATCACATAATTGAATTATGATAATGAGGTTTTTCTTAAGATCCTTAACAAATAAAACATTTGAAATTAAAGTTTTTCTAAGAAGAATAATGTTACCTATACCAATAATTTCTCCCTGAGCATTATCTCTGAAAGTTACTTTTCCTCCTTTCATCTTAATAATCTTTTAAAAGAAGTTTTTATTACCAATCATATGCTGAGAATATCCACTATATATGTACCATGTATTGATGTTAGTAATATCTTTATTTTCCTGAAAATAAAAGTGTTAGACGTTCAGAATCCAACATTTCTTGGATCTAGAAATTTTAGAAATTAATATTTTAAGAATCCGCATTTTATTAGAATAATAGGCTTTATGAAAACCTAAAGATTGGGTTTTGTTTAAAGAAATTTTTTTCTCCCAATGTCCAGCACACTGACATTTAGTACAAAATGGTGAACTTTGGGGAAAAAATAGTTATTACTAAAAATAGGTTTTGAATGAGTATAACCAACTCCAAAACTATTACTTAGAGGATGAATTTGAGAATACATCTTATCAAAGTTTTCCTTATAGGATGTAAAGTTTGAAAGAAATTTACTTAAAGAAAATATTTATGACTTTTGTTTAATAACCAAGTTCTTATCTTCAAATACATTAGTTTTAGAACTAAAGTAAGCCTCTGAAATATTTTTCTTAGAAATAACATTTTCAAGATCCTTAGATAGTTTATCCTTCTCGAAATTAACTTCCTTAAGGTTTTTAGAAATACTTTCAAAATCAAAAGTTATCTTATCAAGATCTTTAGAAAAATCTGATACTTATTTAGTTAAAATAGATATTCTAGAATTTTCTTTCTCTAACTTCTTTTTTATCTTACAATTATCATTATAAAGAATTTTATAAAATATAGAAACTTCTTCAAATGAAGGTAAGGTATTATCTTATGATGAGGAAGATTCATCATCTAAAGATTCATAATATTCTTCATTATAAAAATTTTCATTTAAAGACATATTGTCTAAGGATTAATCATTGTGTACCTTGTCCACAAGACAATGATTTTCAATAGGTACTCTGGCTATATGACCAATATTCTTTTGACTAGAAGTTTCATACTCTGAAGATTCATCAGATGAGTCACCAGCACTGGTACTCCATGCATCATTAGCCTTCAAGGCCTTTTTAGCCTTAGTCTTGAAATACTTCTTTCCATTTATTTCATAATGCTTTTCCTTCCCATCTTTTCTCTTAATAATAGGACAATATGGTATGATGTGTCCAACTCTTTTACATTCATAAAAAGTGACTTGTGAATCTTTCTTATCTTTTCTGTCTTTCTTCTTATATCTGTACTGAAAATATTTCTTTACCACTATCTTGTTCATCCTTCTAGGAAGGTTAGCTAGCTCATTTTTATAATGTTCACTTTAACTAGATTCAGATATAACAATAACTTTCTTAGACTTAGATCTTGTAACCCTTTTCGGAGTCTTTAGTAGTAGTAAAGGCTGCACTTCCATTTACATTCTTCTTCTTATTCATATTAGCATCTCACTTCATTCTGGTCTCATATTGTAGATGAGTTCCAAATAACTCATCAAGAGTAATTTTAGATACTTTCATATTATCATCAATATCAATCCTTTTTTATTCCCACTCATTTGGCATAATATCAATTATCTTGTCCACAAGAGCTTTATCATCAAGACCTTTCTCTCCTATAGATTTTAGACTATTTAAAATGGTCATAAATCTTTGTTTCACTTTGCAAACAAATTCTCCATAAGGAAATAGAAATCCATGATATTTTTCTATAAGAATAGAACTTCTCATCTCTATCACTTTTGAAGTCCCAAAATGAGTAACCTCAAGTTTCTTCCAAATGAAGTTTGTAGCTTCATAAGAATAAGTTTGACTATATATATTCCTGGTCCTAAAACACAACAATGTAATGCGTACCTTGTTGGTAAAGTTTTTGACTTCCTTGTTAGGAATTTTGTAATCTTCGATAAGAATGACATAATTTTCTACTCCAGTATTAATGAAAAAAGTCTTCATTATATCTCCCTAATAATCATAATCATTCCTATAAAAAATAGGTGGTCTAGTATAAATTATATTTTTAATCAAACCAACATTCATTACTTCCATTTTATAAGAAAATATCATTCTACAAAAACTTGTAAGTTGTAAAAGTTAATAAACAAAGATAAAAATCCTTAATCAAAAATTACGCAAGAAAATTTAAGAAAGAAAATTTAGAATAAGGAAAACTTGAGAAAGAAAACTTATATGTTAGTATAAGTATTTCAAAGACCTGCTCTGATACTAATTGTAGGATCTAAATAAAGAATGTAGATGCTCAATTACAAGAGGGGGTGAATTGTAAGTTTAAAAACTTTCGTTTTTTAACCTTAAGGAAAACTGTGTTTAACAAAGTTAAATAAGGTAAATTTACAAACCCAAAAATAGTTATATAAGACAAAATTGCTAGGTTCCAGAAATATGGTTCCAAAAATGAAACTTAAGGAAAGTTTACAAGGAAAAGATTCTACCTTAAAGCGTATAGAATCTTACTTATCAGAATATGAAAAAGTACAAGAAAGTATAAGAAAATTATACTTTCTTCATTTATCAAAATTCAATGGAAATAAACTTGAAACAAAATAATTAACAAGTATAAAATATTTTAACCCAAAGAGTACGGTATCCAACAACCTTGGATAAAGGTCTCTTGATTTATACTTTCAAGAAATTCTGTCTTACCCACACCATGGTAAGCCCTCAATTGGAATATCAGAATCTATCTTGATATCCCTACAAGACCTCGATCTTTAAGGTATTAGGCACCTCTGTCTTCCTATCCCCATAAGCCCTTGATTTTACTCAACAACAATCAGAGTCGCACAAAGAAAGATAAACAAGGTGTTCAGAATGCACAAGGAATGAGAGTCTCTATCTCTGGAAATCACTTCACAACATGTAATATCTAGATTGATGGATCAATATTGATCTCATTCAAATGAGATCCTATTTATAGGCACATATCTAACGGTCTAATCCCTCCTAAAATAGTCATATTTTTCCTTGAATTTTGGAGGTACCTGTACATGTGTCACTTAACCAACATTTAGTTAGAAATAGATTGCATGACATCGTTTCATAATAATAACAAGTGTAAGGAAAAGGAAGTTACTTAATCAAATCTATTTTTTAGTGTCTAAGGAAAAATAGAATTTTGAGTCTAACCATATAAACATTCAGTGTCTATATGGCATGGATATTCGGATTTTTTTTACAAAGAATATAGAATATGAAATAAAAAGATTTCAGAGTCTGAATTCCAATGAATTCGGAATCTAAATTCTATGGAATTGGGAGTCTGAATTATGAGGAATTCGGAGTTTGAATTCTGAGGAATTCAGAGTTTGAATTCTGAGGAATTGAGAGTCTAAAATATGAGGAATTCAAATCCTGAATTCTGAGAAATTCGGAGTCTGAATTTTAGAGAATTCGGAATATGAATTTTAGGGAATTCAGAGTCTGAATTTTAGAGAATTACAAGTCTAAATTTCAGAGATATCAGATTCTAAATTTTAGAGAATTCAGATTCTAAATTTCAGAGAATTTGGAATCTGAATTTCAGATAATTATGAACCTGAATTCTGAGAATTCAGAATATGAATTTTAGAGAATTTAGAACCTGAATTATGAGGAATTCGGAGTCTGAAAACAAAACACTCTATATCCAAGGAATTATAAGATTTCGAGGTTTTACACAAGAATATGAATTTTAGACTTAGTAATAAAATGAGTTTGGTTTAGATAGATTATAAAATGAAATAATAAAAAACAAAGGTAAGGAAAAAAATTTCCTTAGAGAAGGGAAATTTTCCTTAAGTAAATAATCTATAAGAAAAAATATTTGGCCTTAAGATAAAGTTTTTGTGATTTTCAAGACATAGAGGAATGGAAAAGTCATAAAGAAACCTTATTTACTCAACACTATGTTCGATAACATATACAACATGAAACACTAAGCTTAAACGAACCACGAAATATTATTATTTAAATGTGATAGTTATAACCTAGCCATTAAATTGGTGGGTATGGATATAATTAACCACATGAAATATATAAAAAGGTTCTACTCAATACAAATTTATTGATTAGTTCTTAGAAAAATATAACTCAATTTTTAGTAAAGACATTTTATTCTTCAAAAATACATTTTCTTCAAAATTGGTTTTTCTTGCTTTTTCTAAATGAATATTATAATTAATTTCTTAAATTTTTTGATAATTTATTTGATAAAATAAACTAAATTTTTGAAATAAAAATATAAAAATTATCTTCAAGTTAAATGTTTGTATTTTTTTTGAAAATATTGATTTTTCAATGAATAGTAAAAAATACTGATTTTTATTAAAAAATGTACTTTATTTTCAAGTATTTATAAAGTAAAATTCTATTTTGGATTAGTTTTAAACATTAAACCATCCATCTTTATTAAAAATAATCCAATTATATTATTTGGAATGAATTTTATACTTGAATTTGGTATAAAAACATTTTTATACTTGAAAGACATTTTTTTCTTCTGAAAAACCATTTTCATCACATTTCGTATGTTAAATTTTAAATTAAATTATGCCAATAATATGAATTTAATATTTAAAAATAGATTCCATATTTGGAATCAGGATGTGAAAATTTATTAATCAAGTATTTTTTTTGTCATTTTTAATATTAACTTTAATAAATATTTGTCACCTCGATAACGGTAAATATGGTAATTAAGGTTAAAAAAATATTCTAAGGCTAAAAATAACCCTAAAACTTAACTTTAATATGTTGGATGTGTGGATTTGGACTATACTCACCCATATTATAATTTATGGAAATTTTTTCCATATTTATTTGGAAATGAATTATATATTATTTTAAGTAAATATAAAGTCAAAAATGTCTCTCTCTTACTTTTAATATCTATAATATTTTTTTCCAGGGATAAAAGACAAATTATTTTTAGTTATAAATGGTTATTATAAGGATATAAATTTTTTTCTTCTGGTTATTTATTTATAATTTTTGTGATGAAAAAATCATCTTAAATTCTTACACAACGTCGACATAGTATTTATTCAATTAATAGAAAAATAAAATAAATGATTTTAAAAATATTTAAATTAATATAATTTTAATTAATTGTTGCGTTTGATTAATTTTATAAATAAATATAACATAATATTTAATTGTAAAAGTTTTATATTCTAAATCCTTTACTTCCACATTGTTTTCAAATTCAAATTAAATAAATAATGTCAAAAATGACATTAATGATATTTTATGTTAAATAATATTATGTTTAATTATTTAAAAATAATAAAATTAATGAAATAGGAAAATTAGGATGTGAAATGGTCTAAAATTTTATCTCTTGTTTATTTATGAGACAAATGTTACCTTATAAGTAAAATTATAAACCTTTAATATTGAATAATTCTTTACCGTAGTTATGGTTAAAATTGGTTAACCAAGGGGTTAAACCAAAATATAAGGTTTAATATGATATCTAAACCTATATAAATTTTATTTTATTATTATATTAATACCATATCCTCTTTATATTCTAATAAATTTCATTTTGGAACCATTTTACATGAGTTAGACACATATTATATTATAATATTTCATATATTTCCAAAAGTGACATTAATGATATTTTATAATAAAAAATATTTTATTAAATTGTTTAAAATTTATAAAATTACTATATTCTTACAAGTTAATTAAATATTAATTAAAATATTAACCATTGTCTATTTATGGGCCACTTGTTCTTTTATAGCTTCTTTCATGACCTCTAAAGAGTAAAAAACATTGATATCACTCTAATCGTTAAAAGGATTAATGGGGGGTTAAAAACAAAGAGATAAGGGTGAAAACATCACCTAAAATTATAAAAAAATTATTTTATGAGATTATTTAGACCCCTAAACATATTATGTTCAAATTATATCTATATTTATACATTTTTCCATGAAAATTAATTTTTATTAATTTAATATTTTATGTAATTCCAAAAGTGACCCACCCATAACTTGTAAAAGGAAACCACTACACTTTTTCTATACACATTTCAAGATCCATTTTTATCAATAAATAACTAACCAAATACTTTAATAACATCCATACCCACATTTTAGAGGTCTTATTATAGGAATAATTCCAACCTCATAGGGATTAAGGTGTAAAGAAAAGTTGGTTGTTTGCAGAAGATGTATAACTTTTAACTGAATGTTTTAGTTTTATTTATTCATATAACTTGTTCTAATATTATAAAATAATTATGAAATAATAAAAAAATTTCTCCCATATAATTATATGTTTTCATTTTAATGTAATATCCTATATCTATCTCCTCTTCCATCAAATGAGAAACAAAATCATCATTCGTGTGTATGGCAGACGACCACCTTGCGAACCAATGTAATTTGTTTTCCATCAACACCTCTAATGGATGGTCATAATGATTTATTTAATATATATATGATATTTATTAATATAAAATATTTTTTTAAAGATAATATATCATCTATTTTCTTACCTTTCACTTCATTGAAAAATGATAACATCGTTCGTGTGTACATGTAGATTACTACCTCCGTGAAGCGACGTGATTTGTTTTCATAAACACATCACACAGATACTATATATAAGTGTATTTAAAGATTTATATGATATTAATTATATAATAATCATCCTTTAAAGATAAAATAACACTTATTTATATCATTTTTGTCAAAAAATTAAACGCTACTCACGTGTACATATGACTTACCGTCTCCATGATTTTAACATAGTTAATTTTTCATAATAATATTTCATAGTTGGTTTTAAAAGTATAATTTTTATATAAAATGATATTTATACAATTATTATTATTCTATATATGGTGCAATAATGTTCCCTTTGACCATAGTCAACTTATTGAAATCATTTTGGACATATGAGCTGAATATCATCAAAAAGTCTGATGTGAACTTAATTGATTAAGTAATTGATTATAACACTGTAAAAGAAATAATAATCTTGAAAAAGGTTCTTAAGAAAGTAAATAATTAATATAATTTTATTATTTATGAAGATAAGGAATGTACATGATGATTTAGACTTGAGGTAAGGGACACTTTACTTGAAAAACCTGAATTTAAACGTTTTTAAGATTTATTTTCTAAATCTTTTTCTTCAATGTCCATATTATTAAATTTATTTTATGTCTGTATTTATATAGACTTAAATAAATTATAAAATATTTTTTTCTAGTTTTTTTTAATTTTTTTTAAAAGAAATCTTTTTACATATTTTATACATAAATTTTTGACAAAAAGGAAAAAAGGAATGTTTTATTTTAATGTATAAGACATCAACAGTTTTTCCATAAAACATAAAAATTATTTGATGTTTGTATTCCTTTAAAATATTTCATGATTTATTCAAATAAAAATCCTCCTCCCCCTTTTTATGGGTATTTTTAAAAAGGGTTTTAAATGGAATGGATATTTTAATATCTGGAAATGTTTTCTTATGGGAAGAAAGAATATTTTTTTGAGTATGATGATTGAAATAAAATATTTCATGTGTTATAATTATTTTATGGTTCTTGGGAATTATTTATGATGATGGGTGGTTCTGTTATAAACTAAGGATGGTTGGTTCCTTTATAACCCAAGGATGTGTTATTCTATAATAAATCAAGGATGAGTTGTTATGTTATAAACCAAGGGTGGGTACATTGGGTAATATTCACGATAGAAGTTAACCATGCTGATTATTCCATTTATAAGAGTGATATAAAAACTATGTCCCAAGTTACCTAAATTATTTATCTATTATTTATATGGTTTTTTATAAAACTATTATGACGTAACAATTTAATCCAATGAGAATAAATTTAAAGGAAAGTATATGTTACTTCTTAATGGTGAAAAGTGTAAATTTTTGAAAACATTTTCTTGAGTTTTATAAGATTCCAAAGAAACATTTAAGAGTATTATTTCTTCCTTTAATATTTTTAATGAAGTGTTTTATTAAAATATGTGTATATAGAAATTTATATTTGAGTAATAAAATGTTTATTATGATCCCAAAATATATATTTAAAAATATTTTTTTTTACAAGTTTTCATGGACTAATGAGTTTCTTTATTTATTTTTATGTACCTTTCTGAGATTTTTTTCTTATCCCATGTTTTAATTTTTTTTTCATTGAGTTTTATGGATGGGTAGAGACAAAGATGAGGTAAAGATGAAAATTTTAAAGATATTCCATGAAAAGAAAACTTATTATATCTTAAAAGTTTTTTTGTGTAGAAAAAATGGATTCTAAGTGGATGTGTCTACTTTGTGATTTAATATTTATTTATGTAAGGGTGATGGCCTAATTATATAAAAATATAAACTATAAATATCCTCAATTGAAATAGAATAAATTCTTTACTTAAAACTCAATATTATATTTAATGTCATGTCCTTATAGAAACACATTTCCACTGACACCACAATGCTCTATAACTGATAAAAAAACACATGATTGTGCTCTAGGTGAAGAAACCATGAGAAATAAATGTGTTATTTTTGATCACTAATTAGATTAATGACACAAAAATTCTATAGGAAACATAATATTTATACTTTAAATATGTTTTTATCAAAAATATAAACACAACAAGGTGAGGTGTAGAGTTTCCAGGACATTCATATTATTATCCACTTGTTGGTCAATGTTACAGAATGATGTGATCATGAGAGAGCAATGCATCATCATTCAATGTGAGATATTATGACATTAAATGTATATATATGCACCTAATCGATTGGGAACAATATTCCATGGTATAGAAAAATTATTCCACCCTTTGATTTATCTTTTCTCACTGCATCATTATTTGTTTTGTTTCAAATAATTCTAGGATATAAAATTTTTAAATTGATATAGAAAAACTAAGATATTTCATATAGGTGATTCACGAGAACAAATGATAGTTTGGGAGTATCTAAGATAAGTTTGGAAATGTGTATGACCTAGTTTTACCCAAATGATATCCATGGTAGTGTGATTGGACTAAGGGATGAATACTAACCACTGTTGGGAATAATTGATTAAGATAAAACCTTCCCGAGAGATTTAATCTGAGAGCAAGTTAGAATCACCACATGGAATGAAGCATGTTCTTAGACTACTAGTTGCTAAAAACCAATGTCGAGGTACAGACATAATTGTTGTGGAACACCTTTCCATCTTAATAAAAAACCAACTACATTGGGAAAAACTATAAAATTTTAATTTGAAATCCAAAATAAATACTTTTAAATAACAATTTAAAGTAAATGAAAAACCAAATAGAGTGTAATATAAATAAAATAATAAAATAGATTTGACATAAAACAATAAACTAATGTAGACAACACATACCCAATATGGATATTCCAACTCCTCCACCACACATGGTCAAACACTACCAAAAACACCATGAACATAGATCCTAAGATTCACCACCAATGAAAATTAGGGCCTTTCTCTTACTTGTATCATGGCATAAGACACACAAATATACACACAAAACACACACAAACACACACACACTGAAGTGTGAGGGTAAGGGTGAATATGAAAATACCTAGTAGGATTTCCCCATATGAATCTCATGCAATCCCATTAAAGAACTATTCCAAAACATGTAATTAATTTTATTAAAAATAATTAAATATTTTCAGAAATGAAACAATTTTCCAAAAAAATAGATTAAGTCAAATCAACAAAAAAAAACAACTCATGCTATTGTTTTCCCCAAATAAATTAAACAAGGATCAAACATATAAATCTCCATGATACATGAGAAATAATAAATAATTTAATATTAAAACCTACCAATGATCATAGAATACACCCTCTAAGATTTTAGAGTACACCTCAAAGTTCTTGGTATACAGATAAGTTAAGCTAAATCATCAAAAATTCAATAGGATGATACAACGATTACCCATACCAACATGGGAATAGGAGAAAATTACTAAAGATTTTTCATAGGTATTCCAAATACAACTAAGAGAAACATTTTCATATGGGTTATAGTGGAATGAATTTCCAAGACTACTCACTTATTCTCTATCTAGGATGATTTCTATCTTGATCAACTTACTAAGATATATGTCATGAAAGTGGTGAGGATACATAGGTAACCACTTTAAAATGTATTTGATCAAGATAAAAGGTTCACCTATATGTTTTAGATGAGTATTCAACCTTCCTTAAACATAGAGTTGGACTATAATGTGAAATATTACTTTTAGATAGATGGTCAATCTGAAAGGATAACCTAGACACTTGGAGACATACTAAGAGCTCACTCAATGGATTTTGATAGTGGTTGGGATTAACATCTTCCCTTAATTTAGTTCCCATTTAAAAAAAATTTACACTCAAGTATTCATAAGGAACCATATGAATCTCTATATGGTAATATATGCATAACTAAAACATGGTGGGATAAAGGTGGTGAATGGAAGCTCTTGGAACCCGAACATGTGTAAGAAATAATAGTTAAGGTTTAAGTCATTCAACATCACATTAAAGTAGAACAAAGTTGATATAATAGTTGTGTTAAAAATTAGCACAAATATTATTGAATACCTATGTTGAAAAAAATTATGTTGGTTAAATTCCTTTAAAATTTTCAAATTTTATCATCTTTTTTAAAACTGTAAACCATATTTTTTCATTTTTTTTATTTTTGAGAGAAATAATATATTTTTAATTGAGAGATTCAATGGGGGGAAAAACTTTTAAAAATTAAATATTTTTTGGTATTAAAAACATTTATTTTTAAGATAAATTGACATTCATTGAATATGATAAATTGATTTGTTAAGAAAAAACAAAGTTTTTAGAGTGAGGGAATATGACATGGTTTTATTTTAATACATGTTTAACACATCTATTTTATATAAATCTTTTTTGACACATATTTTTAAGTTTTATTTAATTGTGAAATTATTAAATCATGAATATTCCTGGTTTGAAATTTTGTCCATTGAATATTTTCCTAAAAGATTATGATTTTGGATATTTTCATGAAAATGAGTATTTTTGGTTCTTTATTGATCCACTGTTAATTTATTTGATTTTAATAATCTTTTAGAATAAATAGTTTTGTTGTTTTAGTAAATTTTTTATTGAAAAATTATTTTGATGAAGTTTTAAATGGTTTAGGTTTGGAATTTATATTTCCATATCCTTGGTTTGTTTTTTCAAATTATTTATTTACTAGAACAATTATTTATCTTATTCTTTGAAGCTTTAATATTTGTTAAAGAGTTTGTAACTTGGCCATGTTTTTGTACTGTGTTTATGAAAGATAATAATTTCAAGTAATTATAAATAAAGAAGGTAGTATCTAACAAAGGGGAGAATTTCACAAGACTTCATGTCATTTTGTAAGATTTATTTTGGGTTTCCATCCATAAGAATTCAACTAATTATTAATCACATAATACTTATTCTAGATATGAATAAGACTTATTCTTCAACCATTTAAGACTTATTATGTGATTTTGGAGGCAATAATTTGGATAATCCCCCATTTCATAAGACTTTCTCCTAGTTTTTAAGACTTACAAGACATTTAGTAAGAATTCATCTATTTTATAAGACTTACAAGAAATTTATTAAGACTTCAACCATTTTTTAAGACTTTTAGTCTTATATTATGAATTTTTATATTCCATAATTCTTTATCCATTTTATAATACTTAGTTAGATTAGTTGAACAGGAAATTGGTAAAGTCCCCCTAAACTGAGACTTTTATTTAGTCATGTAAGACTTTGCCTCCATTTCATAAAAATTTATAAATTTCATGACTTATTCTATCATGTAAGAATTTGTTCCCAGAGTTTAAGTATTTTTATTTTCCAAAATGTGTAGATTAACAAATATGAAGTTTAAATTGAGAATTAAATGTCATGTGTGCCCTAGTTTCAAAACTATAAATTAAGAAAGGGTGAGGCCTAAACTCGACAAGAGGTGTGCTTGGGAAGCTATTGAAGAGTGTTAAGTGAATATATTGAAGACTAGATCATGACTAGACATGAGTATAGGTAGAAAATTCATGAATCCTAAGCAATTAGAACATGATATAGTGACAGATTTAGGGAATCGTTTCTGAAGTGCCAGGTAAAGAGGACAATGAACAATCACATGTGGAACATAGAGACCTAGGATTTGATGATTGGAGAATCTAGCCAAGAGTAAATGTATCGAGGATCCTTTTAATATTTTTGGGTGTATTTATTTGATAGAGATACTTTGAATCTAACTTTTGAAAAAAACCAGAGCAGATCAATGAAATGAGATTCTGGGAAAGAATGAATAGGAGATTCAAGGAGAGAGAAAGTCAAAGACAAAGTGAGAGAGGAATTATTTCACTCAACAGAGGAGAATCAATATTTTACATTATTTCACTTCTTCTTTATCCCTATTATGTTGTGATCATGTGATATTTTTTCACTTAAAAACACGCTTTTTTATTAAATATTTTAGGGGTTTACAATCGTGGTAGTTTTATAATGCATTTATTTCATATTTTTATTCCTTCAAGATTACAAATTCATTCTTATATTATTTAATTTTTTTGATTCAATATTCATTTTTTTGGAATATCAATGGATGAAAATCAATTTTGAGACTATTTTAATCATTTTCACACTATAATATACTAATATATTGAGTATTTGGAACTAATTAAATGAATATTCATGGGTGAAAGACAATTTAATTGTGAATGAATCCTTAGTGTTCAAGTCTTATTGAACTCTTTTTCTTGAGATAATAATATTTTGATCAAGTTAATTTAATTATATTCCCCCATGATATCTTTTTTTATGTATACCACTCCATAACACCTTTTTAACATATTTTAATTAACACCCACTCACCATTTACTCTTTTAATCTATCACATTTCACTCTCATTTCTTAGAATTAATAATTCTTTTTTTTATTTTTAGCAGTTTAGTGATAAATAAAGCCCTTAGAATACTAACCCTCATTACCTTGGGTTCTACCCTATTCTAATAGTATACTAGTGTGGTATAGGTCTATAAATAAATATTTTTATTAATCAATGACCTCATCAGCTACTTGATTGTCATAGATGATGGTTGACCTAAAAGTCTAGAAGAGGCTACAAGTCTAAGTAACTCGTGTTAGTGGGAGTTAGTCATGAGGGATGAAATGGATTCCTTTCACATTTTTAGTATATGAGAGTTAAAAAATTAACATGATGAGAATATATTATTATAGAATAAGTGAGTTTATCAATTGAAGGATGAATAATATGGTAGAAATTAGTACAAGGTGATACTTATTGTGAAGTATTATCAACAAATAGAAGGTGTTGAATTTCATGGGATCTTTTCTCTGGGTTTTAAACACAAAACCATTAAAACAACACTCAAAATATTTTCCATGGAGTTGTAACATATTTAATAGTTGGATATTAAAACAAAATTTCTTTATAGAGTTTTGGATGATGAAATTTACATAGATCAACCAAAGTGTTTCATGGATAAATAGAACATAAATATTTTGTGAAAGATAAAATGAATCCTTTATGGGTTGAATAAAGAACCATGGTAGTGTAAGTTGAAGTTCAATACCTTCATAGAGGAATGGTACTTCATTCGTTTAAATTCAAACCATTGTTTCTATCAGAAGGTATATAGTGATTGTAGTTTCATCATTATACTCATCTATATGGTTTATATGATTAAATCTATACTAGTAAAGGAAATGATTTATGAGATGAATGATGAACTGCTCAAAATTCTTAAGATGAATGATATCATTCATATAAAACATATTATGGGGATATAGATTTTTAGAGACTCAATGCCTAAAACCTTTTTCATGAATTAGTCTAATTACATTCAGAAGGTGGTGGAACACTTCAAAATGAACGAGGAAAAACCAGTTATCACTCTCTTGGTCAAACAATTTAAGATAAGAAAGAAGAATTACCCCAAAATAGAAGAAGAGTATGATTACATGGAATATGTTATATTTTCATTAATAAAAAAATATTAATTCATGTTATGGTATACAAATGGCTAGAAATTGCACATGTGGTGGGATTTTTCAGTAGGTCTATGGATAAACTTGAAAGAGAACACTAATATGTGATTAAGTAGATCCTATATTATCTTAAAGGTTCCAAAATTTTATCTCTTTATTTTGGAATAGACAACTGCTATAGGGTTTTACATATTCAGACTTTGGGGGAGATGCATGTACTTAAAGAATCACCACTTTCTATGTCTTTAGTTAGGAATACACAATTATAAGCTAGATATAGAAGATACAGCCAATAGTTTCACTTTCAACAATAGAGATGGAGTGTGTTCCACTAATAGATACTAAGAAAGAGTTTATTTGGTTGAAGGTTCTATTGTAAGTTATTGGAAGAAGGTAATAAGTTGGAATGTTAATATTTTATTAATAATGTCACTCTAGGATAAATCATTTTCATCTCAAGTATCACTTCATCTGAAAGTTTTCAGAGGAAAAGGTGAAGGATATATTGAAGGTGGATAGAGTTTGGAATCTGGAGGATATACTGACCAAGATTGTATACTAGGGGATGCTGGGGTGGTGATATGATTTAGTCAGGTTGGGATTAATGTAATTATGTCATTGGAACCATGTAGTTGAAATAGAAGATTACGAGTAGAAGTGATTTGTGGATGCTAATGAATAACATAGAGGAATAGCCTAAAAATGAAACCCAAGTAGGATATTGTTAGGTTTTGATTGGTGTGTAAAACATTTTCTAGTTATGTGTTGGAATTACTAGAGGGAGTGATTCTTGAATTCCAATTATAAAACTAGATAAAGTTATTAGAGTGGTGCAATAAAAGACTGGAAGTCCAGAATCTGAGCAATTAAAAGGAGTGAAATCAGAAGATGGGTCTAGAAATAGAAAGTGAGGAGACAAAAAGAACTTGCATGAGAATCAATTTTGAAGCTATGTAAGATTTCCTTAACATTAAAAAGGGTTACATAAGGTATTCGTTATAAGTATACATGGGTATAACTCATAGATTTTTCAAATGCATGAACTATTCACTGAAAGAAGGAGTTAGAGAGGTGGTTGCCTTTGACCAGGTGAAATTATTCCCATAAAGATTAGATCTAAAGGGAAGTATCTCCATGGTGAACATAAGGTGACAAAACTTGTTTCACCAATTGGTTTATACTATAAATTATAGGATACAGTCATCTTTTTTTGAAAAAAATTGTTTTAAATTTTAATCTTCTTCTAATTCTTTAATAAATAATTTACAGTGTTCCCCCTATGGAGTAGAAATTTATCCAAACCAAGTAAATTACTTATGTTTTTATATTAATTTTTCCCTATTTTTTATTTTAAAAGTTCATTTATAGTGTATATATTATATTACAGTGCATGGTTGTAGTTCTGGTATTCTTAGTACTAGAAAAATCATATATGTGGGTTCATTATGATTAAGTAGTTGTGGAAGTCATTTTCACCTATGGAATTTTTAGAGGACAACTTATGGTTGAGAGGTTATAGACCTAATAAGGACTATGTTTTCCTCACTAGTATGGATTTTAAACCTTTCATGGTATGACTGCATGGTTTCCATGATTGAGTGTATTGACTATGCATTCTATGAAATTCCCCATAATTTCTTCTTTTTGAAATCTAACTCTACGAGAATGAGTAAAATGAATAATAAACATGAAAATTACTTTCTAGTAACATCATGGGTATCAAATATATAATTTTAGACCCACCCATCACATAAAATATATCCATACATGTGATTTCCACATTAAAATGAAAATAATCATATATCTATCAAATCCATAACATGATTAACTTGTGAAAAATAAAAAGGCTGCATAACAATTTTTATGATATATAAAAAACATTAAATAAATTAAATTGGATGATATTAAGAATATTAATGCCCATATATAGAGAGTAAATATAATATAATTAATTTTCAAAAGGATTAACATCAATGAGTATTAATATAAATGAAAAATCTTCTATAAGAAGAGAAGAAATTGAAAGTTAAGAAAGAATTTTATAAGATTTTTCATTATATTGATGTGGTTAAAATAAATAAAGTAATAATTTGATTACTATATTTTAGATATGTAATAAATATATGTAAACAACATCAATAATAAGAAAAAATTCATTAAGATATATCCCAATAATAAAAACATATAGAATGAGTAAAAAACAATGAATAATATTATTTTAATAAAAAAGAATATTTTTTTAAGAAAACTAAGAATAAATACCTTTTTCATTTTTTAAATTTTTATTAATAATAAATATATGAAATAGTGGAGTACAATTTAAGGAGAGACGAAATAAAAATTACTTAAATAACATTCCATATAATGCTTTCAAAAGAAGTTACATAGAAAAAATAAAAGGAAGAGGTGAGAGAAAGAGACAAAGTGAAGAATATAGAAAAAATAGAGAAAACCCATTTCAAACATCATAAAGTAAAGATCAAAATAATTCATGATAAATCCTTAAAATAAAATAAAAGGTGTATACAATTTTTTATAAATCGAGATATAAGAGAACATGAATATAAAAGTGAAAAATTGAATCAAAAGATTGGTCAGGAATAGTTCCCTGAACTATAACTCAAGATATGTATGAATTCACTCTAAATCCTAGGAAGGATTATCCTATGAATGGATTCACTCTCTTTATGATCTTAGCTAAAGTTTAACTTAGTGGTGTTTTAGAGCGGTAGGCCTATGAAATGATTCTACGACATTGTCTCCCCCTTCCCCCCCCATCATTCTCCCCACCCTTCTTCTCCCTTTCTATTTCCATCTATGATCTCTCTTTTTTTCTTATTTTACCCCACTAAATTTCTATAATTTTATTAATTTTGAGATAATAACTCCCTTTTATAACCCTTTTTGGCTCTTCCTATTCTATTTCCTTCTAGTTTCTGCATTTTTGACACCATTATGGTCTGGTGCGTAGGTTTTCTCAAGGAGGTTTGGGATGTACAGGTTGAGTTTTGCTGGTTTCCAAGCATCAAAACTTTCATATGGTCTCATGTATTCTTAGTGATCTCTTTTATTGTTGTTTTAGTTTCTTTAGTTTTGTTTTAAGTGTTCTGTTCTCCTAGCATTGGATTCAATGGTTGGGGTTGGTGGTCTATGTGATGATGTGTTTCTCTATTGAGGCCCTAGTTTGCTTCAAATGATTCTCTAGCTTTCTATTCCTTCACAACTCTCTAAGTATGTATACTTTGGTGGTTTTAAAGAGTATTTGGGATATGATTTTCCAATTTTCAATGGTGTTTCAGGAGGTTCATCCAACATTGGATTCAATCTAAGCTGTGGTCGTCCTCTCTAGATAAAGCACATCATTGGTGCGTTGGCATTCTTATTTTTGTTTAATATGTGTTAGGACTCATGGGACCAGAGGAATGGATTGCATTATTTATCAAATTATCATTTCTAATATTGGATCTAGTTTGTTGGTTTTGAAGGATTCATCATAGATTTACGGCTGATTGAGTCTTGTGGTGTGGTGGTTCCAGTTTCCAGGCTTGAGGAGGATCGAAGGTATGGATAGGTGGTCTTGGTAAAGGTCATGGATCATTATTGAGGTATCATCCACTTCCAAATCTACTCTGGATTTATATTCCATCACTCCTCTCCCAGTGGATCTAGTGTTGTGGTTTGAAATAAGTTTTGGGTTGTGATATTTGAGCAGTCTATGGGGTTCAAGGAATCTCGACCTATGTCGACTCTGTCTCTTTAGAATGTTAAGGTTCTAGTTTGATGGCTGTATGTTTTTATTATTCATCATTGAAATAGTGATTATATCATAAGGTGGTGATCCCGAAGGAAGTTTATGTTAATGGTTTTGGTTCACTATTGAGGAAACCACTCCTATTTTCAGATTATGGTGTTGGATCTTGACGATAACAATGGTGGATTAATACTAGAGAGGTTGAATTGGTCTTCTTTTGTTTCACTTATCGATTCTAGTGGTGATCAGGTGGTTATGATGATGTTGGATAACTCATGAGGATGATGGAAGGTGACCTAAATTTGGCTGATGAATGTGATTCAAGTATCGAGGTCTCATCGGGTTCCATGTTCCTGATTATATTTTTTGAATTTCAAAATTTTAATTTTTCATCCTTTTGAAGTTTAAATCTTTCCTTGTGTTTTTGGTTACCGCTCAACCATAAAGAGGCTTCTTGAAAATAAAAAAAGAGTTTTTAGTCAGTCACTCTTAATCCCAGAATTAAAAAAGTTTATTAATTCACTATTTCAAAAACACATTTATATTTATTTCATTTTTAATAAATTATGTTTATTTATTTATTAATTATTAGTTAGTAAATGTTTATATCAAACATCAGATATTAGAAGTTCCAATTATTCCATGATTGTTTCAGTATAGTGGTCTTGATCACCAATCTTTTTCATGAATTAATCATCTCCAAAATATTTAAGCAATTAAAATAATGGTGTTATAAATTTCTATCCACATTTTATAGAATTTAGAGGCATTATTTCAATGAAAAAACCCTTGTTTTCTTATTTCTTATAAATTTACCAACTATAGAGTTACCAAATAACACATATTAATTTGATTATTATTATTCCAAAACCATGAAAAAAAATTAAATTCCTGTTTAATACCAAATATGTTAAGAATTTATGTTTATTTAACCTTCTATAATTATAATGATGAAAATAAATTAGCATCATTTATGTGGGTGGTTAAAACAACAAAAACATGAACATGCTAGAATGAAAGAATAACTGTGAATCAGTCAATATTTCATTATTATACCCTTGTTACATAAATATATTGATATTTTTTATATTATTAAAGTGGGTAATCAAAATTAAGAAGAATTTAAATAAGAAAATAAAAGAAATAAGTAATGATAAAAGTGATACCTACTTTGAATAAATTAGATTTTTTAATTTCACATATTATTTTTAACAAATGAGGTCTTTGAGACTTATTTTTTTTAACTAGTGCCTCCTGAATAATGTGGAGAAGTCTTGTATTGGGGAGGGGAATTTTGGGTAGAGTTTGGTAAGAAAACTGAACTTGAGGTATGATTTAGAATAGGTGGATTGGTAACTATTTATATATGAAATTACAGGATACTTAATTATGATATTCCAAGTGGATCATGTAGTCGCACCTAAGAGGGGGGGGGGGGGGGTGAATCAGGTGTTGTCAAATTATTTTACCAAAAACTAATTCTTATTTTGGTACTTAAACCCTATTTTGTCTTTAGAAAATTTTCGATTGTTTAAGATATAAATGGATCTTATTTTTTTCACCCAACCTAGACACACAACATGAAAATAAGGAAGTAATGATGGAACATGGTACTTTTACAAGGTTAGGTCTTAATGTGGGAAACATACTCCTTGTAGTTCTAGTTATTATTCAAGTCATAGATTTTACACTATAACATTTTTATCAATTAAAATTGAAGTGATATGTTTTTATCCTAACCCACCCTCTAACTATATTACACAGGTGAGGGGTTCTAAATATTATGAATTTTAACTTGTCACTATATTATACAAGTGATCTAATTATCCTATAGATATTTATACTCACTCCTATGAGTTCTCCTACAACTTCCTCATATTTATTGAAATAGATCATTAGGATTTCTAGATGTCATAAAATCCACAAAGTATGATCCACTTCCTCAAACACAAAGTCTACGACTACTTAAAAATTATTTATTGAACCTATTGAAACTCGGTCTCTATGAAAGATCAACTCCTAGATCTTTTTCAAAACTGTTTGTTGGATTCTCATTACCACTTTTAATAAATAAGTTTGGTTGAATTATTTATTTATTTATATTTTTCTTATTCTTCTTATTCTTTGAAACCCATTATATTTTCCTTCAACACTGAATTGAAAATCTATTTTTCTTTATTAATCCTCAAGAGTTATATTCTCGCTTAGTATACACTACTCCTTCTTCCTTGAGATTTTTTTTATTCTATCTCATTTCCGAAGTGCCCTTTTAATTCACATATAACACACCTACTTTTTATTTTCCTCTTCTTGATATTTTATATATAGGAAAAAACTCACCTTTTCATGGGGTATTCTTAATTTTCCATAAATGGAAATAACTCATAATTTGTGTGTAAGAAAACAACCACACATACCAACCATTCACACATGATATCCGTATCTCTTTTTAAAATTATTTCACATGGAGTGTTTCCACTTTTCAATAACTATTTTCAAAATTTTAAATGAGAATTGTGTCCTTTTATTTTTATTTATCATGGAAGAATAATTCTCCTTTTACTACTGTAATTTTTAATTTTCCTCCTCAAAATTGTATAACAGTTTCTCTATTGAAATATTCTTTTAAAGATATATGAAATACAGTAGTATCAACAGCTTGTGGCATGGGAAAACTCTTATGGTGTGATATATTTAACAATAAATTTTGTACAACATGAAAATTGAGTTATTAATTTCTAGGGGGCATATCAAATCAAACTTATCTTCTTAGGAATGAATCAAAAAGTATTTTATGATATTAGATTCACTAAATATCAGATCATGTTTGACTCTTTTAGTGTATTCATTACTCTTGAAAATAAATAATCAGAACATTTATCTTCTCATCTCCTCCTCCATTCAGTGTTCTAATCTCATGGTTTTGATCATGGATTTAAAAATATTCATGATGTTTTTAAAATCATTTAATAAAAAAACATCATCTAATTTTTTTCATTAATCAGAATCTTCAATTTTTAAAAACTCATTTTTTATTCTATAGTTCTTGACATTTTTTGAAGTACAAAGTCATATGATTGAACCTCTGCGTGTCTCATCTTCATATAACTTTAAAGTCACATGGTATCTATATAAAATTCTTACACCCATTAAAACCTCCACTTTAAAGTTACTAATATTCCTTGACGTTATATATGGATTTAGAATTATAGTGCCTAGAAAAGTCATACACACAACCAAGAAGTCATACACGAGTAATTTCAAAGTATTAAATATCACTATAAAGTCATATGATCTACTTATTATTCCATAAAAAATCATTGAAGTCTTAAAAGATTCATTAACATAATTTTGTAATATGAAAACTCATATGAAATCCTTCATAAGTCATAAAAAATGTTCAAAGTCATATGATTTCTAGAATTAGACAATTTTAAGATTTAATCACCAAAGCCCAAAATTCTCTAAATAAATTAAGAACCTATTCTAATGTTTTTAGTGCTTCTCAAAACTTTTTAAAACTTATTTCATATTATTTTCAAACTGATTTCAATAACCTTCAATCTATAAATCCTCTTCATGGTTATTTTATTCTTCTACACTTTAATCTTTAATTTTAGGATTTCTTTTTCTTATTCTAAAAAAATAACTAGCAATAAAAAACAACCATCTTCTCAACACCTTATTAAATGTTATACATAGTAATTTCACATATTTGGTAAAAGTATTTTACATGAGGAACAAATCTCCAATCATTAGATATTATAATATTTATCATGTATTCACTATAGAAGAAACTCTAAGATTATTTACCCATAATACATGGGAAGCCTTCACTTCCTTTACACACAACATGAACCTTATTTCTTTCAAATTTATTGACAACAAATAAAATACAATCTTTACCAAATCCAAAGGCACAAAAATCTCCCCATTTGGATGTTTTTTCAATACCATTTTACTTCCAAAGTTATTGAAACTTATCTTCGCCCTTATTGATGAGAAATATAAAGGAGGGAATGTTCTTCTCCCCCTTATTGACATTATAGGGATACTTGAGAGATTCATCACCCCTTGTGCTCATCAAATTTCCATTTTCTTCCTTAATTCCATGAGATAATGGTTTCACCAAATTATTATTAAAAATGTTCCATAAACTAATAGACTCTAAGTCTTTGTGAGCTAATACTTTGTAGAAAACAATAATGAAAAGTTTAGAAAAATGGTTGTCTATTTAATCACTTCAATGTTGAACTAACTCAAACTTCCTCTCTCTAGGGGTGGATCAAACTATTTTTCAATAATTTTCATGAGCATGTACTCACTTGAACACACACATCAAAAACATTCAATTGTAATGAATTTATTCCATATTTTTATAGATAATTACTCTCCCTTGATAACATAATTACCATTAATAAACATAGAATTGAAAGACTTAAAATCATGCCTTATACTTTATATTTTAAGGGGATGTCCATAATTCCATAGTTAAAGAAAATATTAAATATATAACAAAAACACTCTTTTTTATTACCCCTAATTAAGCTATTATCTCTATTCCTCTTAAAATTTAATTCCCAATTCAATGAATCTATAATTAATAAATATGGGAATAAGGTAGGTTGTAATCATCTTCTTTACTATGAGAAGAAGGGTTGAGATAGATTTCTCAACCTAGAAAATATAGCTCCAATTTTCTTCATGCTTCCACCCTTAGCATTCTAGATTTTATTTTTTGTGAAGTATGGACTTGTTTCATTTTCCCAAAATTTTCTTAACTAGAATGACCTTATTAATTTTAGAAACTAGAGAAGTTTGATTTTTTTATCTTTCTCCATCTTCTTATCCTTCTCCAACTGATCAGACCACCTGATTTAACAATATTTGGGAAAATGATTATACTTATTCTTGTGTATGGAATCATTTCTAGTGAAAATATTTTTAGCACTAAAATTCACCAGTAATTCCCCTTTGTTCCTCATTTGTCTAGGAAAAGTAGTCATACATCTGATACCATGTTTACTACTTGGATAAACTTTCCACACACATTTTTATCATCATTAAATTTACCATTTTTGGGAAACCACTTAACCTCTTCTACACAAAATATTAATTTAATTAATAAAGTAAGGGAGAACAAATGAGGGGGAGCAGTCATGGGGGCCTAAAGAAGTGGAGGTTAAGAGAGTACCTAATAACAATGTAAACACCTCATGGGGGAATGGAACCAATACTAGAAAACTCAAAGAGAGGAGAATACTGGGAAGCTGTTATATCCAGGAAGTCAGACACATGATTACCTTCACGCCACCTATAGAGAAGCTCGGTCCCAGTGTTAATGAGGGATTTGAATTTTCAGATCAAATAAATGATTTTATAAGGGGTAAAAGTGAGTCATTTAAGGGAGTTCCATATGATATTGGATTTTTTCTTCGCTGTAGTCAAGTAAAAATGATTTGAGTGTCATAATTCAAGGCTATAGAGAATGAAATTATCTTCCACCCCAAGAGAGTCACTATTCCCATAAAATGAATTGAAGGTAAAAATCAAAAAACCTGTGGAGTAAGCCCCCCCCCCCCCCCACATGCACCCATTACTACAAGAACCATAAATATTATGTTTAAGGCCATGGTTGGGAGGAGTAAATCTCACCCAATGTCCCAACCTCTCAACCTTTTCATCATGAGTTTCAACAACCATACTAATCTATCTACCACTATATCAGATTGATTCCATTTTAGATTCTATATTTCTATATTATTTTATGATTTTTATGTCTATATTTCAATGGTAAATGATATTCCCCCAGTTTCCATAGTATAAGAATATTTTTTTATTGAGACCTCCTCGAAATTTGCTTTCTTGAATAACTTTTTCGGAGTAGTTTTGTTCTATATCCTTATGCACTAGTTTCTTTCTGAAGGTAGAAAAACTTCTTATCTTTTGTTTGAAATTCTATTTTGGGATAATTTTCTCATTAGTATAAGAATTATAATGATATATTAGATTATTATTTTTATTAATAGTGTTAAAATTTATTTCAATACTCACAAAAGTTTTCCAAATAACCAAATATGTTTTTCAAAGATAGATTCCTCTCATTCAGTGAGATCTATTTCCTTCTAGTAGGTTTCCTTTAAACTTAAGGTATGATCCCACTTTCTCCAAGACTTCTAGAATTTTTAAATACTAACATATTACAAAATAAATCCATGGACTTATTCCCAAAATTCCAACAACACTAACATCTTCCAATTAATCTACTTATTTTGTATTTAGAAACATTTTCTACATTTTCTAGATTTTATGCCATGTTATTTTTGGGTAGAATCACCACTATTATGGGAACATATGGGGGGATTATTTTATTATATTTTCTTACATCCATTTTTAACATATTGATGTATGTATAAACACTTTTTCTCCTCTATATTTGTAATTTTTTAACTTTTACCCAGTACTTATCACAAAAATAGATTCAATGCTAACTGATTTAACTAGAAAAGGGTTACCTCTTTATATAATCTAATTATGGGATGTTCTTGAGATGATTCATAACTCTTATTACCACAAATATTTTTTCTTCAGATAAGTAATAATCATTTCTGAAGTTTTTTTGGAAACACTCTTTTTCTCAGTTTGTTGGGAAGTGCTAGGTTTTTTTACTTTTAGATTATTCATTTTCACTTTTAGCTTAAGAATATTCATGTTAAGAGAATACTTATCATTATAAAATAATATCAAGATATATTCCTATAGTTACCTAATCTTTTTCCACATATTTTAATAATTTTTAAGATAAATATTATAATAAATACAACCAAAGGTTCAAGAAGCTTAGTGTCTTTGAAAGATTAGGTACATAAATAATCATCTAGAAAATAAAATAAAATGTCTTTATTTTAATATCCATAATGAGATCCTAAATCCATGTGATCTTATAAAATTTCATAGTATAAACTTGGGAATACATATGAAAAAGTGATGATCTAAAAGGCCTAGTAAGGTAATAAACATGATAACTAAGCATTGAATGTGAGTTAGAAGGCATGGTGTGATATCATAAAAGATAAGAATCATAAATAATCATATGATATTTTAATATAATGAATATGGATTCATAATATAATTGAAACATAATAAAGTGTAAGAAAAATAAAACATGACATAAGCATAATCCAAATATAACTTCTAAGAAAACATCACATGGGGACAAAGTCCCATCATGAATTTGGTTTACCATATAATCCCACACATACTGTCTCATGATACAAAAACATTACCCAATGTATTGGAGTTATATCTGGGTGCAACCATCATATCATATACATTCTTATGTGTGTAAAAAAATGAAATCAGTCATAAGTCATAAATATAAGAATTACCTATGGAAATAAATGGGTTTCATATTCTTAACTCATATCAAAATCAAAGGAGATTTCATAAATATTCAAAAGAGAAGAAGGAATTAAATATTTTGGACATTCATAATTGAGTACATAAGTATAGGTCTCAAAATATATTTTTCATTTGAAAAAATTTCACTATAAATGTTAGATAATTGGGTATATAATTAAACTATCAAAATGGTGTTTTAAAGAACCAGTTAAAGACTTTTAGAGAAAGAGTAAGTAGGGATTTTTCTTTGAAAACCATAGGTAATCCAAAATGGTTATAAATAAAATATTACTTTATTTCATGAAATAATGTATTGGAATAATTTCATTAAATTAGAACTACTAAAAATAATTAAGGGATAAAAAAGTTTCCCTTAACCGAGTTTGATTTTAAATAAGGCACTTGAGAAATGAACTTAAGGAATATATTATACCATCAAAGAAATAGATAATAAGATAGGTATATATGTAATAGAAATATATAAATAATTTATAATAATTAAATAACATAAAATAGATATAGAATGTGATTTAGAGAGAGATACCAAAACCTAAAGAAAAAGGGTGGTTTAAAGAGATCCCTTACCTTATGTTTCAAAATCATTATGTGCATTCACTTAATTTCCTGAATAATAAAATTAAATCAATTAATTTTTTAAATAATAACATTTTACATCTATATCTTATTTATTATAATTATATTATTCTCATTTACAACCATTTCATTGAGATATAAAGACTAATTTCTCTTTTACGAGGGCATTCGTTCCATGGTTGCATTATCGTATCACTTGTGCATAATTATTGAAGTTATTATAAAACAAAACTACAACCCCAGAAGTAAAATGAAATTTTATTTATGTACTTATATAAATTTAAATGGTCCCAAATATCCTTTGGTTTCTCTACATAGGGATGATTTAATTAGTAAAATTGTTAATGTTATACGGTTAGTTCATCTAGGTAGTTTTAACGACCGTTATGAACTATTTTAATTTTATTTAATATTATATATATATATTCATTACACAACAGTAAATAAGTTTTAATATGATTTTTATCTTATTTAACCATAATAATATTTTTTATGACCAACCTTGAATGTGGTGGGGAAAAATGAAGTAAGTTGTTAAGGGAGGTGGTGAACCAACTATATTGTAAACAATGTTTTCATTTTAGAATATAAATAAGGGAGGATAGAATATATATTTTACAAAATAATAATAAAATATAATTATATTTAGGATAATTATGTTACTATGTTTAGTTGGATTGAAAACATAACGGTGTGGTAGAAGAAGAATAAAATTGGAATAGTTTAGTTGAGAATTTCAAATCTTCCATTGGTCTACTACTCTTAAGATACCCATTAAGGATCTTTGAAATGGTATTTGGATGATAAAAAAATCAATAGGACATAGGGGAGAGGATTCTTAAGATATTTGGGTAGAAATTTTTCAAGATCCAAGGGTTAGAAGTTTTTAGGAGAAGGGTAGTGAGGGGTGGTATTTATAAGGGGAAGAGTGGGGTGTTTTTGAATGTTATATTCATTAGTTTATTATTTTTTCTCAATAATAAAAATATTATTGATTATTGTGATGATATATAGTAAATGGTGTATGTTATTTTTAACTAATGAGTTCTTACATTATTCATGATTAAAAATTCATGTATTTATCTTATAATGAAAAATATTGTATTTTTTTATATGAAACTATTCTCCAAAATATCAAATATTTTAGAGAAAATTTTAAAAAATCACCCAAACCATTTTTTAATTTTTATAATACCAAAATTAAATCCTTTTTATGAAAATAATTTTCTAAATATGAGAAATTTAATTTTTATACCCATTATAATTACAACACATGATAATATTAATTTATAAACCCATTATATGAAAATATGTTTTTTAAATCATTATATTTTTTATAAAAAATGTAAATAGGAAATATATGTTTTACAAAAATATGAACACTTATTTTATCATTTTTAAACATTTATTTACTTGTATCATGATATAAATATTCCATATTTTTATTTTATAAGATACCTAAATATTATTTTACACTTCCATAGGTGAGGATACTATCCTAACAATTAGGTTACTATTCCTAACGGTCAGATTACAATTCCAATGACTAGATTACTATTATAAAAATCATATTTTTAATGGTTATATGAGTTCCCTAATTTCAATAAATACATAATATTTCATTATTTATTTATTCACTTCTATTTTATCTCAAAATTATATATAAGTTTTCATTTTAAAAATTGCATATTTAATTACTAATATTCTTCTTTATTTCTACAGTGTTATTCTTGAGTATAATTTTCCAGGGGATCGAGGAGATCCAAATTTTCCTATTATTGTTATCTTATTTTCTATTTTTTGTCAAATCATGATACTTTAAATTATTACGACTATGTTTATTCTATATTTTTTTTAAATTAATATATTAAAATATAGTTTTATCATGTGATGCATGTGCATTATATAATATTATATTACGAAATATAACATAACTATATATTCAAAAGGGAAATTAAATTGAAAAAATTCTTGGTTTTTACACTTCCTAATCCTTATTCAAATTCTAAATTTTTTCCACATGCATTTTATTTTCTTCTAATAAAAAATTTTCCAGTTCTTTTACTAGTTTTTTCTTTTCTTTCCATTTGAGCTTCTTTGACACTCTAAGAGAAATTATGTAAATTTTTCAAATCTTAGAAAACTTCCTTGATTAATTTTTAAAACGCTTATTTCTCACATAATTATTGGTTTAACTCTTCATCAACCATTGTGATTATTTCCTTGCTAAGTGTGGATGTTTCTTTGTTTACTTTCACATGCTTTGTGAGAGTGTTACACTATTTCACTTTCTTTGTTAATTATTATTCTATAGAATTATCTTCTTCATCTAGCTATTAATTTTCATCAAATAATCCCTTGATATAAGAATATATTTATGTCACAACTTTAATGGGGGATTTCATTAAGTAGTATTTTATTTTACAAGAAAATTCAATAAGTGACTCATTATGTCACACCTGACCACAATTTTCACCTATTTTAATTTATTTCTTGAATTTAGATATTTTGGTTGAGGTTTGTCTTGAGTTTCCAACAAAAATCTTTGTATTTTGGTGGTTTTGATTTTCTCCTAACCCTATTCATGGTTATTGTGAATTTTATTGGAATAAAGTTGCATTATGAAGAGTTTTTGACACCCATGATGTCACTATATTGTGTTTAAATCATTCAAGGATCATTGGGTGGACTTACCTAGTGTTTGGGGTGTCATTTGAGGGGTTTTGTACAATTTTTCAGGTCGTATAGTTTGATAATGTATTGCCTAAACCATGCAACCTAAACCTTCATGTTGTAGAATTTCTCCAGTATCATTCGCATGGTTTGTGCACTGTTTACAAAACCATGCAGAAAAACCATACAACCCATTATGGGCTTAATAAATTTTAACCTAGGGATTTGATTTAGGTGATTACACCTCCCATTTGAAGCCCTATTTTTTGGATATCGACCAGATGGAACCCCCTTCTTTATGCTTCTTTTTGGGCCACTTTTGGGGAGATTTCTAAAGAAATGTTAGTGATTCTTCATGCTTTCTTTATCAAATCTTCCCCATTCCTCTTCTCCTCTCCCCCTATCCAATTTTGTGGTTCGATTTTGTCTTGTAAACCTTTTGGACAAACCCTAGGGTTAGGGTTGTCTAATTTTGGTTGATTTCCTTAATGTTTGGGTGTGCGGTTCTTCATTGGGGATTAGTTCTTACTTCCCTTGATATTTCATTGCATCCGCACTCCGTTTATGTAGGTGTTTCCATTATTTTCCTTTACAAATCATTTCATTGATGCTTGTGGATTTTTAAATAATATGAAAATATGTTTATCATATATGTGGTATTTTTTTCTTGCTTGGTATGATGTTTTTATGTTGGTAAGAATTAATGGTAGTGGTTTTTAAAGGGGTTCTCTAATTTTAATACATGGTATGCACACTTAGTGTTTGTTAAAATGTCTATTATCTCTTTAAAATGAAAATTTTCATTTTTATTTGTATTAAAACATGATTATATTGTGATAGCATTTTTTTATTTTGTATTTTGTGTTTTATGTGTGAAATTGGTGATTTTTATGTCATGGACCATGTGTAGGGTTTGTTGTGTTGGTTTGATAACATCTGGTGTTTCTTTAAAAATGATTTTTGGGTAACTTCACAGAGTATTGTGATAAAATATTGGATGTGGGAACATCCATGGGTGCTTAGAATGCACACATGGATGGGCAAACAAATGATAATGGTCTTGAATAAAATTTAATCAATTTATAGACCCAGATTTTAAAAACACCTAACCCCCTTCTCCCTCTCTCCTCTTCAAACTCTTAATGTTTTAAAAAGGAATATTAGGTTTCTAATGATATTAAATTGGTTTCAAATTATGTTTTAATGTATGGAACATTTGATACTTTGAAAAGGTATTGGTTTCTATGTGGTAAGAAAGACTATTTGGCATCTTTAAGCATATTGTGTGTGTTTCAACTTGGTTTTGAAATAGTGTTAAAAATGGAATTGGATTTGAAATGTTAAGGCACATTAAACATCATTCATATAAAAGTGGTATTTTTGGAAATGGTTTGAATATATTGTAATATATTGGTATTGATAATATTGATGGCCCGGTTGGAACCTGTTGTTATTTTGGAAATGAAATGTGGGTTTTAAACTGTAATGCCCAGTTGGAATCTTTGAACATTTTTGAGAAATATTTTATAATACCATGTGATGTGATAGTCTGGTTGACACTTTGTATAATGTTAAATGTATAATTATGTATATAGGGCACCTCTATAGGAGGTATTTCCCTTTATTGGTGATTATATATTTGTGTCTGTGTTTGAGGTATGAAAGCGCGACAGAGGATTGTAAGATAATTCATGTGTACGTTAGAATCCTACTCACACAGTATTATTTTTACCACCATGGGTTCCTAGGAATATTTTAGATGATCGAGTGATGGTATCTTACCATCCTTGATTAGACGGGTCGACAGTTCAGTAGGGGTGTGCTACTAGTGATGCTAGGATAAAAAAGCCAATTGGTTATTGACATTGGGGATTCACCATATGCCGACAGGTGGTTAGGAACTGAGTACGTCCAGGGGTCTTATAGGGATTATTAGGATCACCCATGATTATTATTTATATTGTTCATTTACTTTCTACTATACTAGTTTCCAGCTTGTATTTCTTGTCTATTTCTTTTTAGTATATCCCTGACATTCCTCATTTGAGTTTTTGACTGTAAAATAGAAATTGGTTTTAAAAATGAGATGTGGCATGTGTTGGTTTTCAAGATGGGAAAACAGTGTTGTTTAATAATATGTGAAAAATATATTTTTATAATTTTATTTAAAACTAATGTTAATGAACTGTTTTGGGAAAGGAAACACTTGGATTTCATGGTTTATCTATGGCTTTCCTACTGAGTGTTTCGGTGCTCATGCCTACTTTATCTCCCTATTTATAGGTTCTGTTTTGCACAGACTCTCCTGATTTAGTTGCTTGTTGTTGGAGTAGAGTTGGTTATGTGGTCAGCGGTAACTAAGTGCTCACAAGGGGATTGTGGTAGCATGATCCGGTTTTGTTTTTTGTTCTTTGTCTTGTATTTAGTCTAAATATACTTGGTTTTATTCTGCAATTGAATTGTTTTATTTATTTATTTTAGATTTAGTTTCAAATTATATCTATTTGTCTAGTTTTTATTTTTTTGATCCTAGTTATTTATTTTGAGATTAAATCATTCCCACTTTTATGTTTTGATGCCCGACTCTAGTTTCCAGCCTGTGGGGATTGGGAACGCCCTTCAGGCCATGCTGTGGACCAGAACGGGTAATAGGTTCATGGTTGACCCCGTTTAGTTTAATATAAAATGGTATCAAAGGAGGTTCTCGATATTTGTAGTGTCCAGTAGTTAAAGATTAGGACTATTGATACTTGAGAGGTAGGTGTGGAAAGAGCATCACAAACTCTTTCTCACACTGATCTTAGAGTTACTAGGGATAGTCTGGGATTTGAGTGTTTTATCTTTGTTTTGGATTGAGGGACAATAATGGAAGAAATCCAGTGTTACATTGTTATTTCACATGGATTATTGATCCATGTAAAGTCTGAGTACACAGTTTAAGTTACTCCTAGTTATTGATGCCTACATAGGGCATAGATTAGTACCATGCTGTTAGGTTAAGAATAACTACTAGTTCCTCTCTCTGGTAGTTTAGTGTAAGTGGTGCTTTGTCTTGGTTTCATTGTATGTAAGTGTATTTTTGGAATTGAAAAGGGTTTTAGAAATGAATATTCTTTCTTTTAAATAGATTAAGGTTGGTAAAGTGGGTTTAAAAAAATTAAAGTGCTATGGTTTGAAAATTTGGTACTTGTTTTGAATTGGTAAATAAAAGGATTAGGTGAGACCCTTGGTGTTCTTTATGAATGATCACATGTGTGTGGGTATGTATGGAAAGTGTGTGGGGGGAAATTTTTCATGAATGATGTGAGTGGAATGGATGGACACACATGTGATGGTTCATGGGATTCCATGGGTATTTATTTGAAACCAAAGGTTTAACCTTGTTTTTATAAAATGATTTTTGAAAGAGGAAAATGATTTTAGAAAATGATTTTTATTTTAGAATGTGGGTTTTGTTTTGTGAAAAGTGGGTATTGTATCTATAATGTTTCCTTAAAATAAGGAATTTTTGAAATTGAAATGAAATAGAGATTTTTGAAAATTGAATTTCTAAGTTGTGATTGTGGTGTTTGGAATGCGAGCCAGTTGTTTGGCATGATATTTTCATTTGGTTATTATTTTATTGGATGTTTATTTTTGGCTCTATTTTTAATGTTGTTCAGAGAATGCTGCCTAGAAAGGTCCCCAAAGTTTCTGATGAGTCATGCCTAGTTTTTGGATCTTCTCAAATGTTGCCTGTCCTTCATAGTGATCAAGGTATGTTATAGGTGATGGAGTGGCTTGAATATGTAGAGAATGTCTTCAGGTTGTTAGGAACTCCTGAGACTGTTAGAGTTTGAGTTATCCTGGGATTGTTTGAAGGTCCAACTTTGGACAAATGGGAGCTGTTTTTGCCTCCATCATTATAATTTGGGATGTCTTTAAATTTTTCTTTTTCTGATGTTTCATACATTAAGAGGTGAAGATGAATAAAATTGAAGAGTTAATGAGTATTCGACAAGGCCGGTGGATGGTGAAGTCTTATATTGAACACTTTAAGGAGCTGGTTTTCTTTTCTCTAGGGGTGGTTGGTTTCTGGAGTGTAGGAAGTTATTAATCTGGTGCCTCTTGTTTCTTATTATGGTTCCCCATTTGGTGAAAAGGTTGTGCTAAAGAAACCTATTTTTGAAGATTCTCCTCATTTGGGTCTGATTTCCAGTTTTCCAGGCTATTCGGTTGTATGCCACTAGTGGAATAGGTTCAGGCATTCAAAGCTGTCATGTCACATTCCTCCAAAGACCCACCAGTTTTGTTTAGGGGATGCTTGTATCTGACTGTGAGGTAGGAGATACTCCAGTCATCAGAGCTCCAATGATAGGTCTCAGAGTGAAGCTCATGCACAGTCAGGAGTTTCTAGGGGTTTCTGAAACCTTGGCCCAGTTCATGTGTTTTGTGTTGGGATAAGATCATTTAATTCCCCATTGTTCTTGTTTTCATACTGTTATAGTTTTTAATATTCTTTTAAGTTAATTATTTAATTTAAAAATTATTATGGACTTGTTATATTGTAATATAAGTGGTCGAGTTCATTTGATCATAGATTTTAGAATCACCCATTTTATTAAATCAAGTTTGGCCACCTATGTGGGTTGGTTTTGGTTTTGGTTTTACTTTTTCTAATTTTAGAGATTCTTGGGGTTAGTGTAATTTATCTATGGTGTTTCTGGTACGTTGTTGGGTTTGGGTTTCTTTTCTTGGGTTTCCCCTTGTGTTGGATAATTTGGTTGGTGTGGAAAATGATAAGTTCTATTGATGGTTATATTTTTCTCATGATAAAGAATTTGGATGAGTTCAGGTTGGGAGTTCCCTCGTTCTAGGTCATGGGAAGGGTTTCATTTGGGGTTTAAATGTTGTTCATATTAGTTGAGTTCTTATGGTGGGGAGAACCCTCTCGTGTTCTCCCCTTATCCTCATTATTATGTTGTGGTTTTATCTTGATCAGTCTAGTGTGACTTGTGGAGTGAATAGTCACCCTTAGGTTCATGGTTTCTCTTGGATTTTATTGGGAATGGATTCATTTTTTGGTTAACTTTTGACTGGGTAAGTTTTTGGTGGAATAAAGTGTTTTTGGTGGGAATAATTGTCACACCCCGACAATGATTTTCATTTATTTCTCGATGTTAGATATTTTAGTTGAGGTTCAGCTTGAGTTTCCAAAAAAAGTATCTGTATTTTGGCGGTTTCATTTTTATCCTAACCCTATTTAGGGTTATTGTGAATGTTATTGGAAGAATATTGCATGTTGGAGAGTTTATAACACCCACGATGTCACTATATTGTGTTTAAATCATTCAAGGATCATTGGGTGAGATTCCCCAGTGTTTGGGGTGTCATTTGAGGATTTGGATAATTTTTCCAGGTTACATGGTTTAAGCATGGATTTCCCAAACTATGTAACCAAAACCTTCATGTTGCAGAATATTTCCAGTAGCATTCGCACGGTTTGCGCACGATTTAAAAACCTGTGTAGCAAAACCATGAATCCCATTAAAGGATTAATAAACTTTAACATAGAGATCCAATTTAGGCATTTCCACCTCCCATTTTAATCCCTATCTATTGGTTATTGACTAGAGGGTTTCCCCTTCTTTATTCTTCATTTTGGGCCACTTTTGGGGAGATTTATCAATAAATGTTGGTGATTCTTCATTCTTTCTTCATCAAATATTCCCTATTGATCTTATCATCTTCCCCTTTCTCATTTCATGGTTATATTTTTGCTTTAAACCACTTTGGACAAACCCTATGGTTAGGGTTGGCTGATTTTGGTTGATTTCCTTGATGTTAGGGTGTACGGTTCGTCCTTGGGGCTTAGTTATTCCTCCCCTTGATATTTCATTGCATCCGCCCTCCGTTGCTGTAGGTATTTCCATTATTTTCCTTTCCAAATCATTCCATTGATGCATGTGGATTTTTAAATAATATTAAAATGTATTTCTCATGTATTTGGTATATTTTCCTTGCTTGGCATGCTGTTTTTATGTTGATAAAAATTAGTGGAAGTGGTTTTTAAAGGGGTTATCTAATTTTAATATACGGTATACACACTAGGTGTTTATTAAAATACCTATTGTCTCATTAAAATGAAAATTTTATTTTTTATTGGTGTTAAAACCTGATTATATTATGATAGCATTGTTGGATTGTGTATTGGGTGCTGTATGTGTGAAATTAGTGATTTTTTATAGCATGGCTCATGTGTGGGGTTTGTTGTGTTGGTTACCCGAATGGACCGAAGACCTTTATTTTTTTATTTATTTTTGATAACCCCACTTTCAAGGGATTAGGGGGAACCCTTAAAAGGCTCGTAGACTTATTGATTACGTGGGCCATAGGCTTAAGAGACATTATATGACCTGAAGGTCTTAGAGAATTTGACCAAACTATAACTACAAGGAACTACCCCTCCCCATCATCTGCATCGTGATTATAGCTCTCCACCTTCACATGGCCGTATGGGTAAGATTCCCATGCAAGCACAATCTGGTCCTGATGGCGTAGCCATACCCTCTCATTCTTATAAATCCATTGGTTCTGCTCTGGTGAGTGCGCCTACTCTGAATCCTCCTCTGGGGTTTCTCCTTTTTTGTAGAGTCTCTCTGGGGAAACTGCATGTGTCCCAAAGGACTTGAGGTGGCCCAAAGGCCTTAAAGGTGGCCCGAAATCCCTACTGACCTAAAGTACTGGGTGGCTCGAAGGCCTTAAGAACTCCAAGACCAAACTAGTGGCCATGGTGAATAGTTCTTACTGCTACAGTACCGAACAGTACCTGCTATAGTAACTGCTACAATGCCTGCTACAGTCCGCACATCATATAGTAATGCTATAGTACTTCTACAGTACTAGAAAATATTCCCCTTCCTGGTTTTAAACTTGGGTCTCATGGATGCACTTAAGGATACCTCTCCAACTGGGCTGAGGCTCATGTGCTTTGTTGTGTTGGTTTGATAACATGTGGTGTTACATTAAAAATGATTTTTAGGTAACTTCAAAAAGGCCTGTGGTGAACCATTAGATGTGCGAACATCTATGGGTGCTTTTAATGAACACATGGATGAGAACACAAATTATAATGGTCTTGAATAAAATTTACTCAATTTATAGACCCAAATTTCAAAAAAACTTATCCCCCATATCCCTCTCTCCTCTTCAAACTCTCAATGTTTTACAAATGTACTCTTGGTTTTCTAATGATATGAAGGTGTTTTCAAATTAGGTTTTAATTTATGTCCTATTTGGTACTTCTAAAAGTGGTTGGTTTCTAAGTGGTAAGAAGCCCCATTTGGAATCTTTAAGCATATTGCATGTATTTCAACTTGGTTTTGAAATGATGTTAGAAATGGAATTGGATTTGAAATGTTAAGTTCCATTCGTCATTGTGCATATGAAAGTGGTATTGATAATATTGAAGGCCCAATGAAATGAAATGTGGTTTTTAAAGTGTAATGCCTGGTTGGCATCTTTGAACATTTTTGAGAAATGTTTTATAATACCATGTGATGTGATGACCCGGCTAGCACTTTGTATGATGTGAAATGCATATGTATGTATATGAGGAACCTTTATAAGAGGTATTTATCTTTATGGGTGATCATATATTGGCCTCCGTGTTTGGGGTAGACAAGTGTGGTGGCGACAGGAAAGGTGAGTCATGAGTGCATTGGCCTCCCACTCACACATTATTATTTTTACCATCATGGGTTCCTGGGCATATTTTAAATGATCGAGTGGCGGTATATTACCTGGCCTAATTATATGGTTTGGTATCCTCCTAGAGTTGTAGACAGTCTATGAGGGTTATGCCACTAGTGAGGCTAGGATATATCAGCCAATTGGTTATTGACTTAGGGGCTTCACCATACAACGATAGGTGGTTCCAAACCGAGTATGTATAGAGGTCTTATAGGGATGTTTAGGATAATCCAAGGTTATTATTTATATTGTTCATTTACCTTATACTTTACTAGTTTCTAGCTTTAATTGATTGTCTATTTCTTTTTTTCACATCCCTAACATTCCTGGTTTTGGTTTTTGACTATAAAATGGAAATTGGTTTTGGAAATGTGATGTGGTGTGTGTTGGTTTTCAAAGTGGGAACACGATTTTGTTTGATAAAATGTGAAAACATGATTTTTATAATTTTATTTCAAACTAATTTTAATGAAATGTTTTTAGAAAGGAAACACTTGGATTCCATGGTTTATCTATGGGATTCCTACTAAGCATTTCGGTGCTCACACCTACTTTATCTCTCTAGCTGTAGGTTCTGTTTTTCTTAGGATCTCCTAATTTATTTTCTCATTGTTGGTGGAGAGTTGGTTATATGGTCGAAGGTGACCAAGTGGTCATATAAGTATTATTGAAGCATGGTCCAGTTTTAGTTTTTATTCTCAGTCTTATCTTTATTCTTAGTCTGGTGGGTTTTATTCTGTAACAGAATTGTTTATTTATTTATTTTATATTCAGTTGTAGATTATATCTTTTTTTCCAGTTTTTATTTTTTTGTTCCTGGTTATTTATTTTGGTCTTAAATCATTACCACTTGTATGTTTTGATTCCCAACACTAGTTTCCATCCTGTGGGGATCAGGAACACCCTTCGGGCCCTGCCACAGACCAGATCGGGTAACCGGTTCAGGGTTGACCCAGGTTGGTTCGTGACACATTAAATACAACTTTATCACGACTTTTGATATATTCATTAGAGGAATAATATTAATAAAAAATCAACTAATAAACACCCACAATTTTAATTACCTTTAGATAATGGTGTTTCCCCTTTAGTATTTGAAACCTTTCTTTTATTTTTGGTCTCCTTTATCTTTCTATTTCTTGAGGTGTTAGCAAAAAATTCTATATTTATTTTAACAGGAATGGAATCTAATTTTTCCATCTAATGATTTACTTGAAACATTCCAAATATACACTTCATATATTCTTATAAGAACAACTGGGAAAGTAAATTTCATATTAAATTAGAGATACCCCTTGATATAATATCAATTGTAATATAATAATATAGATTTAATCAAAAGGGACCAATTATCTAATACTAATTAAGAGTCTCATTGGAATGTGTAGTCACACCTGGGGGGGGGGGTGAATCAGGTGTTTTCAATTTTTTTTACCAAATACCAATTCTTCTTTTGATACATAAACTCCATTTGGTATTTAGATCCTTTTTGGTTGGTTAAGATACAAATTTATTTATTTTTGTTCATACAATCCATATAAATGACATACAAGCAAGGAAGTGATGATGACACATGATATTTTTACATGGTTTGACCCCAATATGGGAAACCTAATCCTTATTTTTCTCTTTATTATCCAAGTTATAGATTTTAAACTATAATATTTTTATCAATTATAATGGAAGTGGGTTATTGTTATCTTAACACACACTCTCACCATATTACATAGGTGAGGGGTTCAAAATATTATACAATTGAATTGATCACTATATTACATAAGTGATCTATTAAACCTCCTAAAACTTAGTCTTTATGATAGATCATCTCCCAAAACTTCTTCAAAACTATTTACTATATTCTCAACACTCCTTCAACTAAATCAATTTGGTAAGCTTCTTCTTCTTCTTCTTCCCTTTTTCTTTTTCTTCTTTGAAACCCATCAGATCTTTCATCAACACTAGATAAAAAATATATTATTATTTATTATTCATCAAGAGTTTGTTTCACTCTTGGCACACATTTATCCTTCTTCCTTGAGAGGTTATTATTCTATCTTGGTTCCTCAGTCCCCTTTTACCCTACATACAATACACCAATGTTTTGTTTTCTCTATCTTGATATTTTCTGTATAGGTGGTAACTCACCTTTTAATTGGGTATTCTCAATTTTATATAAATATAAATAACTAAAAATATGCATTATAGTAAACAACTATACACAAAAACCAATCACCCATGACCCCCACATCAAATTTTTTAACAGCCACACATGGGGTGTTTCCACTTTTCATTAACTGCTATCACAAGGTCAAATGAAAAGTATACCTTTTTTTCTCAGGGATGAATAATTATCATTTTTCTAGAGTGGTCACATATTCTTATTCATTAAAACAATATCACAATAGTTCTATTTAATTATTATTTCAAAGATGCATGAAATATAGTTACAAGAGTAGACCATGGAATCTGATAGCTCTTGTGGCATGAGAGCTTCAAAAATAAATTCCATAAAACCTCTATTTCAAGTCTATAATTTCTACCAAGCACCTCAACTCAAAATTATCTTGTCTGGATTGAATCACAAAGTCTTTTATGATGTTTTATTCACTGAAGATTAACTCTAGTTTCAACTCTTTTAGTGTCTATATAATTTTTAAAAATAAATAATCAAAACATTGAGCTTCTCATCTTCTTCACATTTCTTTCTTATCATATCATGGATTAATGCATGGATTTATAATTTTACACGATGTTTTAACATCATTAAACAACAAAAAACAATCATCCCATTTGTTTTTAATCTTTCAATGTATGCATTATTATTGAAAATAAACAAAAAAAACATTGATCTTCTCATATTACCCTCATATAATTATTCTTATCTCATGACTTGGATCATGGATTTATAAAGCTTCTTTATGTTTTTAACATGATTAAGAAATAAAGGCATTATCCCATTTATTTTCCTCTCCATAATATTTTATTTGGGAAAATTCAAATATTTCACTCTATAGTTCTTGAAAATTTTCTAGGTATAAAGTAATACAATTGGCCTTGTGAGTGTCTCTAATTTACATGTCTTTAAAGTCACATGGTCTCTTTGTTAAAGTCACATGTATAGATTCAAAGTTATATGTGGGCTACACAAATTCCAACACCCAACATAATCACCATTTCATATGATTTACAAGTCTTATGATGTCCCTAACATCATACGTGACTTCATAAGTATAATTCATGATAAAATCATACAATATACCAAGAAGTCACAAGTGAGTACTTACAAAGTCTTATGCTACACTATAAAGTCATATGATTTTCCTTTGAAGCCATTAAAAATCATTTAAGACTTATGCGATTATACTGAAGTCTTATAAAATATACAAATTCATATGAAATCCTTTATAAGGAATATGAAATGATCAAATTCATAAAAATTACCAAAGTCTAAAATTTTATAAATGAATTCATAACCTCTTAAAATTTTTTTAGGTATTCTCTAAACTTATAAAAACTTTATCAAAGGTATTTTTACATTGATTTTAACAACCTTAAATCTCCAAAACATTTGGATAATTCCTTCATTATTCAATACTTCAATATTCCATTTTAGGCTAGCTTTTCATCTTTTAAAAATAACTCACAAGCTATAAACTATAGCTAGCTTCTCACCACCTTGTTAAATTTTGTATAGAGTACTTTCACATCCTTGTTACGGATCTTTGACATGAGGACCATCTCTCCAATCATCACTTATTCTATCATTTTTGATGCATTCACTATAACAATAACTACATTTTTCTTTACCCATAATATATGGGTAATATTTACTTCCATTTCAAAAAAAATGATTTTATTTATTTCAAAATTATTGACAATAAATAAAACTCAAGATTATTTCAATCCAAGGGCACTTCACATTGTAAACTTGAACTAGATGAAAGGAAATTTTAGAATCAGATGGGATTTAGGTAAGTTAGGTGATTTAAATGGGGAAATGTTTATTAAAATTATAAAATTGACTTTCACACCCAATAAATTTCTTATAGAATATTTAAATATCATTTTATTTATTTAAAATCCATTTAATGTAATATTTACCTTGTTTAACCATATTTTATCTTATTTAATTATTTACCTTGGGATTTTTTTTCCAAAAATGAAATATTTACCCTTTAACTTAATTTTAGCATCCTCAATCAAAATATTTTATCCATTTTATTAAAATTAATATTTAAGAATAATAAATTCAATATTTTAATGTATATAATACAAAAAAAATGTTTTTGAATAAAATATATTTCTTCAACAGTAATGATTATATTTCTATTAATTATCACACCATAATTATACCACAAATATAATTACTTATTTATACATGAGAGATACAACATTTTTATTTAAAAATATATTTTTTCTAATTTCAATATATTTTTTAATTATATAATATTTATAATACAATAATGTTTTATAATGAATATATTATGACAATCACTTTTGATGGTTTCTTCATTTTTATATCTAAAATTTTCTAGCCAAATACATAATAAAATACCTTATCCCATTGATCAATTTTACTCATAGACTATACATATACTCAATGTTTATATATACCCAATGATTATATATACCCGAAGACCATATATACCCATCAAATATATACACACATAAACCATAAAATATAGTTTTTAATGAGTTTTTTAGAAAAAAAATAATCAGAATGGGTAAATGTTTTATTATTTTTAAAACCGGGTTTCAAAGACATTAAGGAATTCAATGCCTTTAGCCCTGTTAAGGGCCAAAGATTTTCACCGAAAAACTAAATTTCTAGTATTGATATTTTTTTATTTTTTTTATTATATATATACAACATAATTTAATTACTATTAAAGATAGAATTAGTTCTATTAAATTAGTGATGCAGAATGGGATTGTGACCCACAGACTTTGTGGGTATGTGGTGGATGTGAGGTGGGTATGGCCTAAACATTTTGACCATTAAAAGAATGAGCCAATGAGGGTTGAGCCCATGCGGGTGCGGGCCAAGGTGGATTGAGCCTGTGTGGGTGCAGGCTAACCCATGGGCCTAATTTGAAAAAAAATTATTTTTTTACAATATATGCTTCTTTAACATTTTATTTTTTAATAAAAAATCATGATTAAATCATCAAATTCGATTTCTCATCATAATGATCATACTAATTCACTATTCATTCACATGTGAATTTTAAATAGGTCTATATTTACTATTTTAATATGATATTATAATATTTACATAGTAATTATTAACCACATTCACATGGTGACATCCCACCTCTTGAAAAATGGAATCCATCTCCCTTGCATATGGTTTTAATTCTAAAAGTGTTTTTATAATCATAATATTTTTGTGTCAATTTAATTTTTTTATTAAAGAAATAGGAAATGATCTCATGGGAACCCAAATAGCCTCTCCTAAAACCAGTATTTACATGAAGATTCATCGTTCATTCATAAGACCGGCAGTTCACATTACCATACAACCAACATCATCATTCATTACACATCATCGATTACTCACCTACTTTTCATTGCAACAGTTCACCACCACATCGACGTCACCACATGCCACTATTAACCCATAGAAAAATGTTCCATCATATCCCTTAAAACATTAGCTATTTTCCACTCATACTTCTCCTCACAACTACCATTAAGAATGAGAAAAAATACAACATTTAAATGATTATAAATAGTATATATTTGTTTAAATGTGGGAAATCCCATGGGCTACCCGCGAGCTTATGCGGGGTGGGGTAGGTTTGAATTTTTTTTTGTATTATATGTAGCGTTTTGGAAAAAAAATTGTGCGGGCTCTAACCCATGCAGGCTTGGCCAGCCCTGCCCCTCCTCGCTCATTTCACGTTACTATATTAAAGTAACATGAAAATATAACTAAATCCCTCACTTATAGTTCCCTTTTATAAGGGAGCATTCCCTAGAAAAGCTTATTGATTTTCAATGTGTTTTTTAGCTCCCCATTTTCCAGTACTAGATTTATAATATATTATTATTAATAACACTTATAAATAATTAGTAATTAATTAATAATAAATATTAATCACTAATTAATTACTATTTAACAATATTATTAGTAACTAATTAATAATTAATAATTAATATTAATAATATTAATTTATAATTAATTAATAATTAAATAATATTTTATTTACTAATTAATAACATCATTTACAAATAAATATTAATTACTGATTAATAATATTAATAATTAACTAAATAATTACTAATTAATTAATAATAATTATCAAAAAATTACTAAAAAATGTTTAAAGTTATTATTTAGTTACTAATTAATAATAATAATAATTATTTAATTACTAATTACTAGTTAATTAATTAATTAATTAATTAATTAATTAATTAATTAATTATTAATTTTAAATTAAATTATTTATAATTATTAATAATAATTATTGAATAATTACAAATATTTATTTATTATTATTAATTAATTATAGCCTATTAATAATTAATATTAATAATTAAATGTTATTTTTATTACATTTATTAACATTTAATAATTATCAATTAATTTGTAATGAAATAAAAAGGCACAAAGTACATGAGAAGTTGAAGAGTGCAAGCAAGTGTTAGAACAATTTAAAACAAGTAAAAGATTAACCTATGAGATCATCCACCACCCCCACACCTCAAGTGATTACCTCTCCTTCTTGTTTTGGGCTGCTGTCATTTCTCGTCATCATTTGGTGGGGTTAGATCTTCTGTCAGACCTGATCCCTCCAAAAATGGATTAGAAGTTTCTTGTCAATCACTACAAAGAATTCCATAATCATTTCTAAATTTTTCACAGAATACATCCTTGATATTATACCTATTTAACATGTTAATCAATCTGAAATTGTTTTTTCCAAAGTCTATTGAAGCCATGGTTGTACCAAGACTCTGGATATCAGAGGTCTCTTGAACAAAATCAGACCATGATTTTCTGCCCCTTCCATGCCCCACTTCACCAGAAGCATCCTACCTCTTATCCTCAATCGGATGAGTATCTCCATAGGGAGAAAAATATAAAGTCTCCTTGCTCATGATAGAACCATTAGAGGGTTTAACTTGCAAACAAGAATCAACAACAATATTTTTTTCCTTTTCTATCAAAAGAAGCTGTCAGAGATTCCTCCTAACTCAATTGAAAATTTACTACAACCTGAGTAACACATTCTTTATTAGATTCACACTCATCAGAAAGTACTTAGTGCACCTGCTGAACCGAAGTAGCAGTTTTCCCCTACACCTTCTATTCACAACTTGTAAGAGCCTACAAAAAGGACTTACTACCATTCCTTGGAACACCATCACAAGGATAAGATCCATGATGAAATTTCATAGGGTGTGTTCCACCCTCCACAAAGCGCTGTATGCCAGCAACAACCAAATAAAATCCTTGAGCATTATTTTCAAGACCAGAATGAACATAGCCCTACATTGAGGGATGATATGCCTCATCTTGGGAAATGAGTTCCCTTACCTTGAAAACTCCCAGACCGTCTATGATCTCATTTGAGGGACTTGACTCCTTCACATTAGTTTTGGATGAGGCCACCTCACCCTTATCAAACAATCCCCGCCCTATCCCCTTATCAAGCTTGGATCAGAGCTTTTGGACCTGCCTGTAATTGGCAATCTCATGTCCAACCACTTTACAAAAACTGTAGAAATCGAGTAAGGATTCATATTTATCCCCAACTTCAATTCTTTCACCATTCGTAATGAGAATGAAACTATTTGGATGAGGGTTTAGGAATTCCATATCAAGCAAGACTCTAGCATAGTAGCCGAACCTGCCATGGATGGGGTTTGTCATCGATCCTGAGTGATGCAACAATGGAAAAGACAATTTACTTCAAAATCTATGGATACAAGAATACCTAAATGAGGCCATAGAACCTGACCCAGACCTGAGCATTATTGTGCCTCTGATGAAGGGGGTTAAAAATGAATTTCCATTACAATATTATTCGTATTCCCAGATTCAAGTTATTATTTAGTTACTAATGTTTAATAATAATTATTTAATTACTAAATATAAATTAATTATTATTAATTAATTAAATAATCACTGCTAATTTCTAATTATTATTAATTAATTGGTAATTATTAGTTAATTATTTTTAATTAAAATTTACTAATTTCTAACTTTCAATAATAATTATTAAATAATTAACAATATTAATTTATCATTTTTAGTTAATTTAAAAACATTAATAATAAATAAAAATACTTAATAATTATTTTTATTAAGTTTATTAATAATTATTAGTTATTAATTAAATAAAAATTAAATAAAAATTAATTTTAATAATTAGTAAATAAATAAAAATATCAAATATTTTTTACTAATTATTTTATAATAATAATAAATAATAAATAATTAATTAGTAACAAAATATCTAATTAATAATTAATAATTAATTAATAATAATTATTAATAATTAGTAACTAAATAATAATTAACTATTAACAATTAATAAAAAATATTAATAATTAATAATTATGAATTAGTAATATTAATTACTAATAAATAATATTAATTACTAAATAATTACTAATAAATAATATTAATAATATTAATTAAAAAATAAATTACTAATTAATAATTTTAGTTAAAAATTAATTTCTAATAAATATTAATAGCTTAAAATTAAAAATTAATACTCATTATTAGATAGTAATTATTTATTATTAAATTATTATTAATTAATTTAGTAATTACTACTAATTATTAACTAACTAACAAACTATTACTAACAATATTATTAATTATTAATTAATATTTACTATTGATTAATTACTAATTATTTATAACATGTTATTAATATTAATATTTTATTAATCTATTGATGGAAAAGGGGATGCTGAGTCCCACACTGAAAATCTATAAGGATTTTTATAGAACCCTCCCTTATATAAGGGAGCCTTAGGTGATTATTTTAGTTATTTTTTCATATTACTTTAATAGAAGTAATGTTGGATTTAATAGATATAACAACCTTGAACTCAAACTCTTAGATCCGATGCTAAAAACATAATCATTACATTTCTAGCTTTGATACCGACGAAGGTGAACCGATTTTTTTATCCAAAAATTACAATATAAAAACGAAATATTAGATCACTTACAAACCTAGGTACCTTTTAGGTTTATAGTTTTAGAGAATTAGGACAAACACTTACATAAACTACACTCAGGACTTCAAGAGAGTATTTTTCTCACCACACCCAGCATTTCATATTCCATATTAGGTCATCATCATCATCCATATGAAACCCTTCTAGATATAATTCATCAAACATCATTATTGATAACCTAGGAAAAAGGAAACATAAGAAGGGTGGGATCAAATGATCAGTAAAGGAAAATATAAGCATTAATAACTAAATTTCATTAGTGAGAATAAGATGAGAATAAAGGTATGATGAAATAATCAAAGTTGATGAGCATAACATAAGAGAAATCAAACCCATCAATACCTGAACCATCAATCATGGATGAGGGTATAAATATTTAATAAAGGTAAGAGTTATAAGAATCAATAATCATGAGCCATGTGATGTCAATATTGACTAAAGGAATCATTACAACCCATAACAAGAATAAAGAAAATGTATTTTTATCTTGGAACAATATCTTTATATTATTCTTACAAATATAATAACTAGTATGTTTGAATTCCATCTCCAGAGTACCCAATACATTAGAGGGATATCACAAAACCACCCATCCTTGGTTTATCATGAAACCACCTCCCTTGGTTTGTCATGGAACCACCTGTCATTGGTTAGTAACATAACCATACATCCTTGGTTTATCACGAAACCACCAATACTTGGTTTACTACGGAGCCATCTATCCTTAGTTTATCACAAAACCACCCTTCCTTAGTTAATAATGTAACCACCCATCATTGGTTTATAACATAACTACCCATCATCCTAAATAATTTCCAAGAACCATTTTATGAATAAAGTACACAGAACAATCATTTCATTATAAAATCATAGAAACAACCTTTATTCTTTTAAGAACTTGATTAAATCATGGAAAATAAATAGGTTACATGAAAATTTCTTTGAAACATGATTAACCCATGGAAAAGAAATTGGTTCCATGACAATCTCTTTGAAATATGATTAACTCATAGAAAAGAAATGTGTTTCTGGAAAATATATTTGAAACATGATTAAACCATAGAAAGAAATGGGTTCCTTGAAAATATCTTTGAAATGTGATGAATCAAATTAAAAGAAACCATCTTGTTTTGAAACATTTTAAAAAAATCAAATTATGGATAAAAATTATATTAAACATGCATAATAAAACATTTTTGAATTTTTTTATAGAAAACATGAATTTGGAAGAAAAGGTTTTTTGAATGAAGATAGAAATGAAGCCGTAATTTATTAAGAACATTTTTAAATTATTTTAAGAACCAAAGAGAGGAAAATGGAAATATTAATTTAAAATTTCATAAATAACCATAGAAGAAAAAAAATTTAATTGGTTTATTATTATCAAATAAATTCCTTCAGTGGAAATTCAAACATAAACAATCTTGATTAAAAAAGAGATTGTAACATAAATACTTTTCCACTTTTTTACTCTTAAATAATATTCCCCATGAAAGAATAAATTAAAATGATACTTTAAATATAATGAAAATAATGAGTTTTATGATATAACATTTCAAAGGGGAATTATATACACCACATAAAATAATATATGTGTATAATATAACATATGTCCCAAAGAATACAATTTGAGATGAGAATCCATTAAAATGATCATAACATTGAAGTGATAATTAATAAATGAATAAATTATGTGTTTCAAATGTAAATCTATATAAAATAATTATAAATATAACATAATATAATAAAAATTCACTGCACACATAATCTTATATTACCGAAGATAATAAATATGTAATCAAGGAATTAATAAATGAATAAATTTTGTGTATCAAATGTAAATACACATAAAATAAGTTGAAATACAACATAAGATAATAAAAATTCATTGAACACATAATATTTTTATAATATAATGAATAATTAATATAACCTAATGAAAAGAAATTGAGTTAAAATATTATTTACCACTTGGTAACTTTTAAGTCAAATCACATTGGATGAAATAGTTCAAATTGAAATATAAAATACCATGATGTATAAAGTATTCATGATATTACATGTAATATTGGAATTATATAAACCATATAAAATAAATTAGGTGTATAAAATTAAAATATTCCTTAATAAAGGAAAATTGAAACGAAGTCCCTTACTGCTTGGGTAATCTCTTGATCAAAACATCATAAAAGAGGGAACCTAATATATATTTATAAATCAAAATAATTTTAATGAAAATAATCCTAAAATAAATTCATGTTATGTATATATATCACACAATAAAAATAAGTGGTGAATATGGAACATCTCGCATATAAATAAAAAATGAGACGAGAAACCCTTACCTCAAGTCAAAGCTTTCCATGTACATCCTTTAACTACTATATAATAAGATTATATCAATTATTTTATTTATTAAGGACCCTATATAGGTTTAATAAATTATACTTAAATATTTTATTTTATTTTTTAATGACATATTTAAATATTTAATCATTTAAGTCCACCTCAGGTGTTTTGAGGATGTTCCGTTCATTATTTCAAAATGGCTTTGGTGTTTTGACCATGGTCAGAGAGGTAATTATTTAAATATATCCATAATTATAATAATCACATATTAATCATATTTATATATCAATTATAATTTTAAAAATATTCATGGAATATATTTATGAAAAATGAATTGCGTTTCAATAATGGAGATGGTAGGTCGTACGTACACATGAGTAACGTCTCCATTCTTCAATTATCATTTTGGAAAGAAGGTAAGTAATATTTTACCATTACTGAATTATCATAATATAAAGAATAACATATATATATTTTTTAAATAAATAAATAAATAAATATTTATATATATCATCCATGTGATGTGGTGATAAGAAAATAATCACATCGCTTTGTGAAGGCGGTAGTCCACACGTATGCACGAATGACATTATCATTTTCTTGTGAGTAGATAGGTAATAAATAAAATGATATATAATGTTTTAATATTGATAAATATATCATTAATATTATAATTATTTCATATATATCACATATATTTATTAACTTTATTCATTTTACCTTCTATGAGAAGTGTTAGTGAAAAACTAATCACATCGCTTCGCAAGGTGGTAGTCCACCGTACACACGAGCGACATTATAGTATACCCCATGGAATGAAAATTAAATATATATATATGCCATATAATACATTAAAAAGTATAATTGGGTTAAAAATATCATATATATACTTTAAATACGTTATTATAATAATCCATGCGAGGTGATGATGAAAAAATCACATTGGTTCGCAAGGTGATAGTCCTCTGTACACACGAATGATGGTTTTGTTTACCATTTGATAGGAGATTTATTTAGGTTATGAAAATAAAATAATAAAATATTAGTATATTTGAGATAATTGTGTTATTATATAATTATGATTTAATAATATTTTAAGAAGGTGGAAAAAGATATAAAATAAAAATACTTGGTTAAGCATGGCACCTCTTTTTCGAACAACCTTCTTAGGTTAGCACCAAAATAATTCTTAGGATGGTTTTATGATCAAAAAATGGATTTGGTTCATGGTTATGGATTTTTGGAATTCATTTGTTAGGTATTTCTGGTCCAAATGGATTTCAATGTGTGGATAAGAGAGGAGAGGGCGTGACCTTTTATAAGTGAGGTGACTGGCACACTTGTAATTTTTTGAAAAGAAAAAGGTATAACCACATTTTTTAGATGACACAAGGATCCAAAATAGAAATTTCTATATCCTAATACATGTTAATGTTTAAATATGAAAATTAAATATATTTTAGATAAGTGTTTAGTTGATTTTAACCCTTATCTTTTTTGTTTAACCCATAATAATGTTGTCTTCACCTTAACTATGGTAATTAATTTTTACTATTTTCACTATTAATTATGGTAAAAAATTAAGTTGATATTATTATATAATATAATTTTTTTTACTCCAAATATGGAATCCATTTTACTAAATTTAATTTAAAAAATTGGCAAATTTTAATTTAAAATTAATCCCACAAATGTGAGGAAAAGCGAGGTTTCAAGAACTGTGTTTTACAAGAAAAAAATGATTTTATAATAAATATATGGATAATAATAATTTTATGAATAAATTTATTGATATATAATATAATAATTTTATTTAAATTATTTCTCAATAGGGTTTTTTAATTAATTAAAAAGGATAAACATTATTCACTTTAATACTATTTTTAGAAAAATCCCATTTTTAAACCTAAAAACAAACTTATAATAAAATCCAATATAAATATGATTAAAATCTAATTAAGTGTATTTAATATAAATAGATAATGATTATATAACTTTAAATCATATTCAAAACATAATGATACTTTTTAAATAATTAACTTATTGAGGAAAATGATAGTTTTTCAAAAACCGACATTTCTCATTATTCATTGAGAAATCAATATTTTCCAAAAAATCCCAAAATTTAAACCAAAGTTAATTTTTAAAATATGATTTAAAAATTAATTTAATGTTTTAAAATAAATTTTCTAAAATTTAAATTAATTAATTATAATATTTTACCACAAAAATCAATAAAAATTATTTTTGAAGAAATCATATTTTTGAAGAATAAAATTACTTTACTAAAAATTGATTGATTATTTAATAAGAATTTTTCAATAATTTATATTGAGTAGGATATATATATATATATATGTATGTATGTATGTATGTATTTCATAATGTAGTTAATAATATTCATACCCTCCAATTTAATGGCTATGTTATAACGATTATATATTTAGAAGTTCGTTTAATTTCAGTGTTGCGTGTTGAATACGCTATCGATTATAATTATCTTATTTTAAAATCTAGGGGTATTACATCTTCTCATAAACATTTCATAAATCAATTCCTCTCAATTTTAAATTGATCTCTATAGTCATCTAAAATAACAAAAAATAGGTTTTTAAATAAAGGGAGCATTGGTTGGAAGTTAAAACATATATTTAGAAAGAATATCCATTTAGGAGGTAACATTATATTTTTTTAAAGAGATAAAATACCATCGATTTAATGGAGAAATTTTTTATTTCAGGATCCTCTTCCTTGAGTGGAGGAATTCATTTACTATATTGAATTTAATATAAAGAAAAATTATTACTTAACAAGTAGAATTTAATACTTTAATCAATTTCCATAAAAATATAATATTTTTCTTCAAATTATAATTATTCAAGATGAATTTAGTTTTTATTCCTAATGAACTAAAATAAACTTCTAACAAATCATATAACCATGGAAGTATAACAAGTTATTCATCTCATCTTTATAAATAAACTAAAAATAAAATGGTTATCACAAATTAAGATAATTCCAAAAATGAATAAACCTTCATAAGATGAAATAATACATTAATCTCCAAAATTTAGTTATAATACACAAAGTTCAAACTAAATATTTACATATATAAATGACCCTATATCCCAAATAACCTCAACATTAGCGAGTGTTTTAACCTCAAAGGTTATCTCATACATTTTAGAATATGAGCCCAAAAAATTTAGTGATCTTATTCTAAAATAACACTTATCACCTAGTCAAAAAATCACTTTTCAATCCCATGGTTCACAGTATTATATGTTACCAAATTGTATTAACCCACATAATTACCTAAAAAAGTACATGATAAACCCTAAAGGTCACCAATACCATTAAAATTATGTCTAAAAAAGAAATGGTATTATTTCAAAAATAATACCTCACATTAATACCATAGGTTAAATATACATCAACCCAATAAAACACTACCAAAATGTCATTAATAACCTCAAACTTTCATTACTTAAAACCTCTAAAGGGGTATTTAATATTTTGAACTTATGATTAACCATAAAATTTAAAACACATGATGAAATATATAACTTATTTAGATAAAATCACATGAAAACATCATAATCTACAAAGTTATAAAAACATTTCATCTGAACTAACTATCATATCGTTGAACCCACACTCCTAGATCCGGTGATAAAATCATAATGATTAAATTTCTGGAATTGATACCGATGAAGGTGGACTAAATTTTTTCATCCAAAAATTAAGACATTAAAAGGAAATATTGTATCACTTATAAACCCAAGGAACCATTAGTTTTAGAGTTTTATATAATTAAGTGAAAATATTACAAAAAAATAATCATGAATTCAATAGAGTATTTTTTCCATTATACCCATTTTTCTTATTCCATAATAGGTCATCATTATCATACATACAAAACCCTTGTATACATAATTCATTTGACATCATTCTTGATAACCTAGGAAAAAATGAAACATAAGAATGGTGAGATCAAATGATTAGTAAGGGAAAACATAAGCATTAACATCTAAATGTTACTATGGAGAAAATTATGATAATAAGGGTATGCTGACATAATCGAAGTGCATGAGAATAACATAAGATAAATCATACCGATAAATACTCGAACCATCAATCATGAAATGTGGAATAAATATTTAATAAAGTAAAGATTCATAAAAATCAATAACAATGATCCATGTGATATCAATATTGACTGAATGAATCATTAAAAACCCATAGAAAGTATAAATAAAACATATTAGAATCTAGGAAAATTATATTCATATCAATATTACAAATGGAATAACCCTTATGATCGACTTATATCTCTAGAGTACCCAATGAATTAGAGGGATATCACAGACCCAACCGTACTTATTTTATCACAGAACAACTTATCGTTGGTTTATAAAGGAACCACCCATCCTTGGTTAAGAATCCAACCATCCATCCTTGGTTTATCTTGAAATCACATATCCTTGGTTTATCATGGAGACACACATCCTTGGTTTATTATAGAACCACCCATCCTTGGTTTATAACTTAACTACTTGCCCTTGGTTTATAACGGAACCACACATCATCATAAACAATATACAAGAATTTTTTTATGAATAAAGTACATACAACATTCATTTCATCATAAACTCTTAGAAACAACCTTTATTATTTTCATAACTTTATTAACCCATGGAAAAGAAATGGGTTTCATAATAATATATTTGAAACATGATTAAACCATGGAGAAGGAATGGGTTCCATGAAAATATTGAAATAGTGGGTGACCTAGACCCAACTATTCATTGCTTTTGATTACCATATTGTGTATACAATAGCTATACATGATTTCATCTTACCATTATAGTGTAGGATTTTCTACGTCCACTATTTAAATGGTAATGTACAAATATTAATTGTCGTATCGAAAGGTTATAGTAGTTCCCATGATATAATGAGAACCTCAAGATACTATGAAAATAATCTTAAATATATGTTCTATAGTCTAGATACATCTTAATTATTTTACACAGTAGATGTTTGAATATCAGGTGCTGGGGGCTCATAAGCATTGAGACTTTTTCTAATGAAGTTCGCACTTGGTGATCTCTAGAAGTGAGATCATGAGGACTGAACTGCCAATATGAACACCACATGTTTCGGGTGTCATTGGATGTTCCTATCTATGATCATGTGTATTGGACTCCTGACTTGAGATCTTTACCAATTAATGTCATTTTATTGCGTACTTTGATGCAAGATGAAAACCATGACAATGGAGTTGTGGTGAGGTAGTTTGTGTTGGGTGCGTTATTGGTGGAATGACATTGGTTGAATGGTCAAGAAAGGATTTGTTACTTCCAGGTTATGGAATTAATATATCTCAGGACATGTTGATATGGATGAAAGTAACTTTATAAGACCATGGCCATGGTAGTCAAGGGTAAATCCGTCCTGTTAAATCAACAAACAATAAATCAAGATAAGGGTGATGAAACGTGAGTGCATCCTGATTTATGAGATATTACTAACAAAGAGATTATATTACACAGTGCATGTTCGTATGTTGGTTGTCGCTACTATGACAATCCTTATTTCTTCAGGGGCTATGATGGGTTGCTAGATCCCACTCTTGGTCTGTGAATACTATTCACTACTATCAAAATAAGGGCCTAGATGGTCACACACAATAGCGTATTCAAGAATCTGCCCTATTCAGTTGAATAGGAGTTTTGGGCATGGTGGGCCCCACCATTGGGGTTCGAGATTTTTCCAAGGTTAAACGATCACCAATGAAATAAATAAATTCATATTATTCGAGTTTAGAATAATGATTATTGAATTTATTTATTAAATGTATTTATGAGTTTTAAGTAAATACATGAAAAATATTAATTGACGAATATTAAATTATTCAAGGTTCAATTAATATTTATGGGAACAACGAGTCAAGTTAATGACTCAATTACTATCACGTAATATATTTTAATATATTACAAGTAAATGATAATAATATTTAAGACTCATTTTAGTAGTCATAAAATGTCTTTGATAGTGCGTTAAGTATTCGGGGCTGGTGAGGCAATACTAGGTATTTTAATTAACCACTATAAATAGAAGAGGAGGGGCTTTTTTCAAAGACTATTCACAGTGTTTATCTCTCTTCTCTTCTCTCCCATGATCTAGAGAGAGATTCTTTGGATACAAGGAGCTCAGATGGAGCTCTCTCTCAGGCATCACCAGTGAAGCGATGTGGTGATCGTTGGAACGTCGATGACATCGTCAGTATTCCGTGCTAGAACCCGAACTACGATGAACGACACTCCTATGGATTCCTTGAAGCACATGTGGATGATCTTGAGGAATTCAGTTTCAGATTCTTTGAGCAGTGATCACCAACGAAGAATAGACTCCATGCGCGACTTTAGAATTAAACTGTGTATTTTTACAATTTATTTTAGGCTTAAAACCCTTCATGTGTGGTCCTCGTCTTTGACCGAGCTACTCTTCAATGACATCGACAAGTTCACATCAAACGTTGGTGGGAATTTTTTAAAAACCCACCTGTTTGGGGCTTCCGCTGCACGCCTGGTTCCAATAGAAAATCTCTTTGAAACATGATTAACCCATTTAAAAGAAACGGGTTCCATGACAATCACTTTGAAACATGGTTAAACCATGGAAAATAAATGGGTTCTGTGATAATAACTTTGAAACATGATTAAACCATGGAAAAGAAAAGGGTTCCTTTTATTTTTTTTAAAAAAATCCAATTATGCATAAGAGTGACTTTAAAAATTCAAAGTATAATATTTTTGGAATATTTTTTAGAAAACAACAATAGGATTTTCAGTCTAAGAGAGAAAGTAAATTTGATTTTATTAAGAAATTTTTTTTAAATCATTTTAAGTACAAAAGAGAGAAAATGGTACTATTACTTGATTTTTTTTAATAACTAGAGGATAAGAAAAAATGGGTTTATGAGACAATGATCAAATAATTTCCTTTAGTGGAAATTCAAGCATAAAAAATCCCAACTAAAAGGATATTGTAACATAAATCCTTTTCCACTTTGGCACTGTTCAATCACAAGACACATGAAATAATACTATCAAATATTACATTAAATATAATAAACACAAGGATTTTAAAGATATAACATGTCAAAGTGTCAGTAGATACACCTCATAAAATAATATAGATGTATAACCTAACATATTCCCCAAAGAAGAAAATTTGAGATGAGAAACCATTACAATGATCATAATGATGAAGTGAAAATTAATCAATGAATCAATTATGCGTATAAAATATAAATCCATATAAAATAAGTTTAAATAAAACATAAGATAATAAAAATTCATTACACACATAATCTTAGAATATAAAAGACAATGAAAAAGTAATACATCCCAATGAAAAGAAATTGAATTATGAAATTATTTACCACTTGGTAACTTTCAAGTAAAACCTGCTTGGATAAAGTAATTCAAATTTAAAATTAAAATACCCTGAGTTATAAATTATTCATGATATTATATATTAAATGGGTAATATATACAATGCATAATATAAATTAGGTGAATAACATAAAAATATTCCTTAATAAAGAAAAATTGAGACAAAGTCCCTTACTACTTGGGAAATATCTGGATCAAAACCTCATAAAAGAGAGAACCTAACATGGACTCCTAAATCCAAATAAATTTCAAGAAAAGAATAAAAAAAAAAAATTCATGGGAATTATGTAACATCCCAGGTAAATAAAGAATAAGGCATTTTCATATTTATTAATATTTGTGAAATAAATATTAATTTTATTTTATAGGGGATTCTATGTTTGATGGAATACTTGACACACAAAAATGGGTTTCTCCAAAGTCTAATGTTGCACACAATGCTGAGTCATACTGAAAAATAGTAATATAATATTATTTTAAATGGTAATTAACGCCTAGCCATTGTATTAGAGAGAATGAACCAAACTAACTATAATATTATTATACATGTTTTTTTAAATGTTTTTACATTTATCAAATAAAATTTAGAGGCTTAAAATTTGAAAGAATCTAATTTTAAGCATAAATACTCAAATATTCTATAAAAGGTCAATTTACCGCCTTTTGATGGAGAACCCTATTTAAATATAGTTTTGGTCACTTTTATATGTTCTATTTGACAAAATAAAATTCTTATTTAGAACTAGGACATCAAAATTCACTTTGGGTAAATTTTTGGTATTTTTCTGATAAAATTCATTTTTTTAATGAATAGTGAAAAATATTGTATTTTAATTCAAAAATACCTTTTAATATAATTTATTTATATGGTTATATTATCTTTTTAATTGGTTTTAAAGATTAATTCGATTATATTTTTACCATTTAATCCAATGTTGGCCATTATAAGTAATTTCACTTTGAAATTGGACATAAACAAGTGTCAAACTTTTGATAGTTATTCCTATAATCCATATTTTTATTTTATTAAAAGAGACACTTTAAGGAAAAGTGGAAACATTAAAAAAAAATTAATCGCCTGATTTCAAATTTCAAATTACAAGCTTCAAACCATTTCAAAATAAAGGAAAAGACTATCATCACCACATCAGACCATACCTACAAATTACCAAAATCATGAATCCGCTTAAAAGAAATCAGCTGGATTCAAAATTATAAATATCAAAAAGCCATCATCACATCCACAATGACCGAGACACCTCAGAACATGGTTCCTCGAGCAGCGAGCCTCCTCGAGAAGCGCCCCTGACATCGAACCACCACATCATCACCATCGTCTGTATCGCCAGTGAGAACCCACCGGCAATTGCCGCCGCAGCTTCAACGTCGATGCAGAAGGAACATTCACCCTTGCCTTCATCCAAACACCATGATCTATTTATCCCCATCCAAAGACCGTCATCAACATCATTACAGCATCGTCCCCCTTATCAACATTTAAGGAAGAAATATCGAACAATCAAGTGAACCAGAAACAAAAAATCTTTATTGATGCTGATAAAGCCAAACCGAACATCTCCATTGACGATGAGGCTGAAAATCAGAACCAATCATGACTCCAGTCACGCCCAGGAATGACTGCCAACCCACCTCCCAAAACTTCTTAGGGCCACCACACCGACTCTGACTGGGAGAGGCGTAGAGGAACACGATGCCAGGTCAGGGATAATAGCGGCCAAAAAGGACACCGAAGGAAGACTTCAAGCAGAAAACAGCTTCACCAGCGAAATAACCTTCGATCACCAACCCACGAACCCAAAACCTCATAGTTTTCATTACACTAGATCCAAATTGTATAAGAGCAGAGTAACGAGAGGCCAGAGTGGGGTATGAGTGGCAAAGGGAAACACATTAAGTAAAAACCACCAAAACATCCCCACAGAATAGTCAAACATGAACATCACCTTGAAAAATCCGAAAAGGCTGAGCGGGTTATCACCAATTATATTCCCATAACAGCGTGGAAGCAAAGAACCATCAACAAGGAAAAGAGGAGAAAGAATCCCAGCCTTAGGGAAGGCCGAGGAAAGGAAGAAATTAATGAGGAGAAAAGAGGAAAAAGGAGAAAAAAGGAGGGGGAAGGCACCGAAGACTCCTCCCCCATCCAAATATTCAGCCATATTTGATTCTGGTCTTCAATAGGTGCATCTCAAGACCAAAAAAAATCAAACCTACCATGAGGACGTCTCCAGATGACCCACGCCGAAACAAGAAACTGTGCGAAGAATATCCTCGGTCATGTTGCATCAGATTTGCAACTCCGTGCGAAGCCTCACCGTTGTAGATGAAAACAGAGACCACGAATCCCCCACAGCAACAGCCTCATGAAGTAGAGCTGATCCAGGAACACACCACCGCAGAAGAAGCCGAAGGGCCAATGTATGAAAAGGGGCCAACTACCTAAAGGATCAGAAGTGCTGCTGAAGAAGAGCTGAAACCCTAATCATGCATGGGCGCTCTCGGCTAAAGCTGAGAGCCCCCCTGCCTTTTGATAGTTATTATTTCTTAAAAACACGCTTTTTGTTTGGACAATGAGAATTAATTTTAAATTAATTAATAAAATTTAAATTTTTTGAATTTGTTAAAATAGACATCATTTTTTAATTCGGAATATCAAATATAGCTTAGGATTAATTTTTGGTATTTTTCTGAAAACCTTCTATTTTTGATGAATAGTGAAAACACTGAGTAGTAGTTAAAAACCAACTTCTTCATTTAAATGAAATTTTACCGCTTCGGTGAATTGAATTTCAAAAATCTGACATACATGGTTGTTATTAGTAAGTAAAATGTGGTTCAATAAAATGAAAATATTTTTTGGTGAATAGTAACTTTTGACTTTTATTTCCTGCGATTAAAGGTAAATAGGGAAATTCAAAGTAAAAACAATATTATAATAATATAAAGTTACATTAACACTTGTCCTAACCTTATTGGATGAGTCATGGTTGACCAATACAATCCTTGGGGTGAGATTTTTTACCTTTGAAATACATTTGGGTAAGATAATGACATTAATAACTTTTTATTTAAAGTAAAAAAATATCTTAAACATGTATTGTTTTGCTAAAACAATTTTAATATGGGGTTATATAATTGATAAATTTGACTATAAATATTCATTATAAATATAAAAATATTTCCTACATAATGGTATTTTATTTATAATTTTTAGACATCAAATAAATACAATTATTTATGACACAATAATGATGCAGTGTTTACCTCATTAATGAATGATTTAAATAAATAAGATTATAAAAATTAAAACAATATCCAAAACCTGTCCAATTATTATTGGATGATTTTATTTTGAACTAGAGTCATCTTATCTTTGACTTTAATAAGTTTTGGACATTTAGAAACTAAAAATAATTATATAACAAAATAATATTTTCAAAATTTCCTAAAGAGCCCCTCCTCCCCCTTATAATAAGTCCTCACCTCTAACCCATTACTCACACCTCTCAAGCCCCTTGGATCTTCTAACCTCTGCCTAAATAATCTCTAACGATCCCTCTCTTCTACCTAGAAGCCTTACCTTAGGCAGAAGGCACTTCAAGAAATCCTTTTGGTTCAAACCAAAGGGAGTTACCCGATTTAAAGAAGATTAAAGAACGAACGAGTCAAGTCTGACACAAGGTAAGGGACTTCGTCTCAATCTCCTTTCATTGAGGCATATTTTGATTTTATACATGACTTTATTTTATATGGTGTATAAACCCCTTTGTATTTTCATTTCATTCAAATGGAATCTTTTTCTACATATTGTTTTACTAAATGACAAAGGGAATGTTTCTTTTTAACATATGTGGTGACAACGACCTTTCCGTCGCCGTGAGAATTATTTGATATTTGGTTTCCTAAACAATTCGTAATGTTTTTAAAAGGAAAATAAATAACATATACTCTTTTAAGTATTTTTTTATTGAAAATGGTTTTGAGAAAGTATTGATTATGTCAATATATTGAAATGATATATTGTGATTGTAATGTGGAAATGTTATCTTTCCTTTATTCTTATGTTATGTGTTATTATTATTTTATGGTTCTTGGGAATTGTTTACATATATGGGTGGTTCCACGATAAACCTAAGGTGGGTGAGCCCGAGATAGCTCTCTAATGAACTAGGTAATGTGACAGAGGTAAACAATAATGTTTCTCCTAATAGGTTTAGGGAATATACTATGATAAGTATTCAAAATGTAACTCCCTATGTAGCTATTAAATCTACAATGTAAGTATGTTATGGATTCCACAAGTTACCTTTATGATTTTTGTTTTCTAAGTGTTATTCATAAATCTTATGATTCCTTGAGGTATGTTAAAAAGATTATGTTTTGATGGACTAATGTTTTCTTTCTTTATTTTATAACCCTTATTGAGCTTTTTATGATCATCCCAAGTTTTGAAATGTTTTCACAGGACTTAAAGATGAATAGTGTCAAGGATGAGATCAAGGAAAAGTCATGCTGTCTAAAACATGGAACTAGATATGACTCTTTTTTTCAAAAGTTCTTATTTTATGAAAAAAATAGAAACTGAGTAGAAGTGTCTACTTTGTAATTTTTGAGATGTAATGTAATAGTTATGGACTAATTCTCAAAAACTCTAAACCTGAAAAAACCCTCAATGTGAATTATTCAATTAATTCATGATTATGTAATGTTTTAAGGCCGAGTTATTATAGTTGGTATTAGAGGTCTGTTTAGACAACTTTAGAAGTTAGGATATTGTTAAATTAATATCCATAAATTATTTTTTATTTATGGTAAGATTGAAATGATATAGAATTTACAGATTACCATGTTGATTCGCATAAGATATTTCTATGTTCAGAATGGTTTTCCGTAGAGGAAATAGGGCATCTATTATGGGACGACATCAGGAGGAAGACAATATTCCAAATCAGCAACCAAAGATGGTCGAAATCAGAACTAAAAAATTTATTGCAGTGATGGAATAGTTGAATTAGGCTATAAATGGTGGTGGTATCTATGCACGAGATCATCCAGATCAACCACAGAGGAATATGTCAGTAGTGGATCATTTCATGAGGCAACATCCTCCATCATTCAGAAGATTATCTGACCCTGTGCTAGAAGAAGGGTGGATTAAAGAACTAGAAAAAATTTTTGATGTCAGGGGGTGTTTAGAACATCAAAAGTTTAATCTTGTTGTTTACCATTTTGAAGGTGAATCCGATTAGTGGTGGTTGATGGTGAAAAATATCAAGGATAGTGAGGAGACTGATGCTCTTGATTGGGATGAATTCAAAGGTATGTTTCTTGAGAAATATTTTTCTAAGGTGGTTTGTCTTAGTACGGAAAAAAAATTCTTAGAATTAAGGCATGAGGATGACTCAGTGGCTGCTTATGAAGAAAAATTCACTTGACTGGAAAGGTATACTCAAAATTTCAAATGAGATCTTGATAATAAAATCAACTGTTTTTACTCAATATTAAAGCCAAAGTATTTAAGGTCTTTAAATTCTCGTGAGTTCAAAAGTTGTGGAAAACTTGTTCGATGTGCATAGAAGGTGGAAATGGAGTTTTTCGATGATCATATTTTCTTTGAAAAATAATAGAATAAGAGGTCGATGTGGTAGAAAAAAGGGAATAACTCTTCAAAAAAGTTTTATGGTAAGAAACTTATGTTTACAGTTTGTGAAAATTGTGGTAAAAAGATTACTGGGGAATGTCTTTTGAATTCTAGTAAGTGTTAATAATTTGGTAAAATGGGGCATAAGGCTCGTAATTACACTGAAAAAGATCAGGGTAATGGAAAGACAAAATCTGATTTACAGTCAATAAAATGTTTTAAGAGCAATGAAATGGGTCATCATACAAATGAGTGTCCAAAAATGAACTCAACTGAGGGAAAGTAGCCAGACTACAAGTAGAAAGTTGTGGTGAAATCCTTTGCAACTACTTCAGTAGATGTTGGGCCATCAAATGAAGTAGTATTAGGTATACTATTTGTTTGTCCAAATTATGCCAATGTGTTGTTTGATTTAGGGTCTACACATTCATTCATTTCTGAGAGGTTTTCTAGTAAATTGGGAATTCCATCTCAAGATATGAATCCTGAACTTATGGTAAAAACACCATGGGGAAATGTTGAGACAAAAAGAAATTATAAAAACCTTCCTGTCCTAGTGTGTGGAAAGAATCTACCTAAAAAACTTATTATTTTTCCTCTAGTACTGTTTGATGTTATTTTGGGTATAGATTGGATTTCTGTTTATCATGCAAAGATTGACCGCAGAGATAAAGAGGTTTCTTTTCAGAAATATTTTCAGTTTGTATACAAGAATGAACCCTTACTTTTGATAACATATCAGGAAGCTGAGAAACTAGTAAAATATGGAAATTAATGTTACCTTGTACATATTGTTGAAAACAAAGAAACTATTTAAATTAATGATGTGCCAGTGGTAAATAAGTACCTTGATATTTTTCCTGATGAGTTGTCTGGTATTATACATAATCGAGAAGTTGAATTTACTGTGGACATAGTTCCTGATGCTAAGCCAATTTCAAAACCCCCTTATCAAATGGCTCAAATTGAACTTTTAAAGTAAAAGAAGAAATTATAGGAGTTATTAGATAAAGGTTTCATTCAACCTAGCACATCACCATGGGCTGCGCCTATCTTGTTTGTTAAAAAGAAAGATGGTTCATTGAGACTTTGCATTGATTATAGAGCATTGAATAACATCCCTGTTAAGAACAAGTATACTTTTCCTCACATCAATGATTTGTTTGATCAGCTACAGGGAGCTCAATATTTTTTGAAGATTGATTTGAGGCCGGGGTACAATCATTTTAAAGTAAAGGAAGCATACATTCCAAATACCGCATTTCATACTAGATATGGAAATTATAAATTTTTAGTTATGCCTTTTCGGTTAACCAATGCACCTACTGCATCCATGGATCTTATGAGCAGAATTTTCTATGTGTTTTTGGATAAGTTTGTGGTTGTTTTTATTGATGATATTTTTATTTATTCTAAAAGCAAATAGGAGCATGAAAGTCATTCAAGGGTTACCTTGAAAACCTTAAAATAAAAGAAACTGTTTAGGAAATTTAGTAAGTGTGAGTTTTGGTTTCAACAAATTTCATTCCTTGGTCACATTGTTTAAAATAATGGCATAACTATTGATCCTTCTAAAACAAAATTTGTTGAAGAATGGAAAAGACCCACAAATATCACCAAGATATGTAGTTTTATTGGTTTAATAGGTTATTACCATAGGTTTGTTGATAATTTTTCACATTTATATATTCCAATAACTAAGTTAACTCGAAAATGTGTTAAGTTCATCTAGACCAAATAATGCGATGATTGTTTTCAAGAATTAAAAAAAAGATTAGTGAATGCTCTTGTTTTGGAACTGCCTTCCAGAAATGGTGAGTTTTTTATCTACACTGATGCTTTGTGGAAAGGAATTGGTTGTGTCCTTATGAAAAATGATCAGGTAATTTCTTATGCTACATCTTAGCTGAAACCTCATGTATTAAATTACCCTACACATGATTTGAAAATAACTGCTGTTGTTTTTGCTTTAAATATTTGGAGGCATCATTTTTATGGATTAAAATGGGAAATATATACTGACCACAAAAGTTTAAAGTATATATTCACTTAGAAAGAATTAAACACGAGACATAGAAGATGGTTGGAATTAATCAAGGATTATGATTTCACGATTCATTACCATCCAGGAAAGGCAAATAAAGTGGATGATGCTTTGAGTCAAAAAAGTAATGCTACATGAACCTTGTTAAGTTTGGAATAAGATCCTTTGATTAAAGATTTGATGAACTTTGGCATAGAAGTTGTTGGTGCAGGAAATTCCTTTGTTTTGTTTCATGTGTCAGTGAAATAATCTCTATCAGACAGAATCAAGCAAGCATAGAAGGTATCATAAGGGTAAGTTTATTGATTTTAACATTGATAATGATTGTGTTTTGAGGTTTGGGGAGAGATTATGTGTGCCTTGTGATTCACAGTTTAATAAAGAGTTATTATGTGAAGCTCCTAGTTCTCCGTTTTCAGTTCATCCTGGAAGTACTAAGATGTACAAAGATATTCGGGAGTATTACTGATGGGATGGAATGAAAAAAGATATTTCTGATTTTACTATGAAGTGTTTGACTTGTTAGTAGGTTAAAGTAGAGAAACAATTACCAAAAGGGATACTTTATCCTTTACCAGTGCCAGAGTGGAAATGGGAAAATATATCCATGGACTTCGTTGTGGGATTACCAAAGACATCTTGAAGTAATAATGCAATCTGTGTTATTTTTTATCTATTGACTAAATCTGATCATTTTCTTCCTATTCGAGATACATTGTATCTAGATCAACTTTCTCGGTTATATGTTAAAGAGATAGTCAAGTTGCATGTTGTTCCTCTCTCCATTATATCTGATTGTGATCCCATGTTTACTTCTAACTTTTGGAAAGGCCTTCAGAAGTCGTTGGGTATTGAATTAAATTTTAGTACATATTTTCATCCTCAATCATATGGTAAGTAAGAACAAACAATTCATACTTTGGAAGATATGTTGCATGCTTTCTCAATGGATTACCAGGGAAGTTGGGACCAACATCTTTCTTTGGCTGAATTTTCTTATAATAACAGTTTTCATTCTAGTATACAAATGGATCCATTTGAGGAATTATATGGGAAGTTGTGTCGAACTCCATGTTTTTGGGATGAATTAGCTGAAAGGATGTTTATGGGACAAAAATTGGTAGAAGAGATGGTAGAAAAAGTTCAGTTGATTCAGAATCACATGAGAATAGCTTAGAGAAGGTAGAAAAGTTATGCAGATAACCATATGAAGGATCTTTCTTTTGAGGTAGGTGATCATGTCTTTCTCAAAGTTTCTCCATGGAAAAGTGTGATGCGTTTTGGTAATAAGGGAAAGTTGAGTCTGTGGTTCATTGGACCTTATGAAATCATGGAGAAAGTTAGATCAGTTTCATACAAAGTGTCTTTACCTCCAAGTTTATCCCAGGTATACAATGTTTTTCATGTTTTAATATTGAGAAAGTATATGCCGAATCTATATCATGTTTTGATCCAAGAGGTAGTTCAGTAGGAAGAGAATCTCTCTTATGAGGAATAACCAGTCTAAATTCTTGACCAAAGAGATAAAGTGTTGTGGAATAAGGTAAATCATCAAGTAAAAGTTTTGCGAAAAAACCATATGGTTGAAGAGGCAATGTGGGAATATGAAAATGCTATGAGGGATAAATACCCCCATTTATTTGATAAGTGAATAAAACTGTAAGGACACAATTTCCAAAAGTGGGGAAGGATGTAACATTTTTTTAAAAAAAACTCCAACATGAATTGGTCACCCAATTCATGACGATATTTATTAAAATTAAAGAGATCGGTACATGCATGAGGGGTAAATAACTTACACCAGCAGGGAGTCAAGAGGAAAAAAGAAAAACATGAACAAAAAGAAGAACAACCAGCTCAAGGTCTTTAGAAAGTAAGGCATTGAGGTTGAAGTCCAAATTCAGCAGGCAACTAGGAAAATACTGCAGTGCAACTCAACTACAAAAAGCAAGAATGGACCACTGGCTCGGCCTCGATCAAGAATAGACAACACAGGTTCCACAAGATAGCTTCAAGTAAAACATCTCTTCATTGAAATACGCATAAAGAACTTTAGTGCAAGCCTCAAAACAAGCAAGACCAAACATAACCAGGCTACATGGTACTCCCAAAAGAAAAGAAAAGTAGCACACAACACCCTTCAAAGGACAATAATATCCACATATCATTATCCTAAAAGAATAAAAATCTTGAAGCAGAACTTATGATTTAAAGAGAGGAAGTCACTCCTAGGGTAATGAAACCATCAGCGTCCACATGGTACTCATAACCTGGTGAAAGAACAAGTGAACCATCCTTAGAGTAGTCTCTACGCTTCTTCATTTTCTTAGGATGTGGGGTAATGAAACCATCAGCGTCCACCATTGGTTTTTTCCCTTTATTAGTTCTTGAGTTTAGAAAGTTTTCTTCAATCTAACTAGGATTGTCATCATCTACAAGCAAGGATTCACTAGCATCAGAGAGTTCCCCTTACTCCTTGTCTTTAGGGTCATATGATTCAATTTGATTCCCTTGCTCTTTCACCAGGTTATGAGGAACATTGAAATCATTAGTGGCATTAGGAAGAGAATACAAAAATCCTGACATATCTATAGGATGGTTCACTTGTTGAGAAGAATGAGAATTAGGTATCAAAGGATCCTTATTGACATCAGAATTCTGCTCTGCATTATCCAAAATGCCAACATTATCTACCTGACAAGAATTTCTCACATCCTTTGAAGGATACAACATGTATTTTGAAATCCAAGAAAATTTCTTAGGCTCATTACGTGCATTTATGGAGTCTCAGTCTTTCTAGTCATGCCTGAGCCTAAGACAAGCATGGCAGTAATCAGGTAACCTTTCATAAACAACATCCTGGAAGAAACCAGACTCGCCATTCTGAAGCCAAATTTGGGTAGGAAGACTCTTAGATAAATCGATTTCAACACATATTCTATCTACTGAAGGTCTGTAAAGATGTGTCTTCACTGAATCCATCCTTAAAGGAGTACCAATAAGCTGAGAAATCGGAAACAAGGCTTCATTTTTGAAAAGGTAAAGCCACAGACAAGGGAAATCAATCCATATCGGGACTATGGGAGGTTCAGAGTGAGGATTGAAGTTCAGGGTCCATTTGAGAACACGCATAGAAAAACATCCAAAAGACCATGATCTCTATATCCAAAGTCTATAAAAATCACCTTTAGAGGAAAATCAAAGTACAACATTAGATGCATTCAAAAGTCTAAGATGGAAACCCAAAAATCCAATGGATTCAAGAGAAGTTCTTAAGAATTTCAGAGACGGTCTACGGTATGGGAATATTCCAACAAGCAAAAATCGAAAGTCGGAAGTAAGAAGGTTTACCTCATTTGCAGAGAAGGAAATCGACAGTTTTTAAGACCAGTAGGGGCCTATATACCCTAAGGGGGGGGGGGTGAATCAGGGTATGAATATTATTTTTCAAAGTTCTTCCTACCCCACTGGATCTTGAACTCTTTATCACAAGGGTCACTTTGTTTGCACTTGTGTGTTTATTATGATTACTTCTTTTCTTCTTTATCTGATGATGATACTTTAAATGCGATACAGGGAAACAAACAGGCAGACACATATATTTTTACTTGGTTCACCCTCACTGGGCTATACCCAAGGAGAATACACCGACAAGTTGTTGGTCACACCCAATTCCACTAACTTCACTAGATGTGGATTACAAAGGTTCAAGATAGATCACTTCTATTCCTAGGCTCACTGCCTTTACAAGGTTTAGGGTCAGCCCACTACTTTCCCAAGGGTCACTCCCTGTTTCTCTCTCTCTGGATCACTGCCAGTGGAGAGGATCACCTTCTTCCTCTTCCATTGCTCACTGCTCTGGAAAGGATCCACCCACAGTTTATAGACCTGTAGGCCTCTTCATTTGCATTAAAAAATTCATATTATTCTGTATGCAGATGCTCTGTTGAAGTCCAACTTTCACCCGTAGATGAATCTCACTTTGCACCGAAGGTATCGGGCAAACTTCCAGCTTCCACGCAGCCTGAAAACACTGCTAGGGAATCAACCTTGGCGTGCAGGTCTAACCCGACGTGCAAGTATCTGCGCGCATGTCACAACTGGCGTGCAGGTCCACCTCAACTACCTACGCAACACAAACCTCGGCTCCTCCCAACATGCACGACTCAATCCCTTTTACACCCAAGCCAATATTGGCGTGAAACTAACAATCTACGCGCAACTTCAAACACTAGCGCACAAGTCCACTTGCGTGACCAAACACCACTGGCGTGAATTCCACACCTGCACAATGGTAGATCTGATTTTTCTAAGTGTTGAACTCCGTTGAAAAATGAGGAGGGGTGGTCTAGTATTTATAGGCATTTTGACCACCCTGCGCGACGGCACGCAAATCTACCCTCGACACGCAAGTCTCAGCGTGCAGGTCTCTTCCCCTACAAGTCACCTATGTGACCAAACCTAATACCTGCACGACACTCTTTCCTTTGCCAAATTTTGATCTTCTGATCGTGAAAAACCACAGGTGTGCAAGTTCTCAAGATTCCAAGTCATCGGCGCCCAAGTCTCTTCACGACGTGCATGTCACCTGCGCGACCACACCAATACCTGTGCGACCCTCTTTCCTTTTCCATATTTTGACCTTCTGATCCTGAAAAACTTTGGGCGCGCAAATCTCCTCTCCTTCAAGTATAGGGCGCACGAGTCTCTTTTCCAAAACCACTTTTCTCCTTTTGTCGATTTTCAGGCCCAAAAATTTGGCAAACACTGGAAAATAGTGCCACCTTGTATCTGTTCTTTTTGTACCGCCTCCAGATCATCCATTCCTTTTGTCGATGTTTTTGAATCAAACATGGATCATTGACCACAACTCTTGAACTCAACATTCCACCTTGAAATTCTCTTTGTCAACAAAATTGTATGTCATGATTTTTATTGTCAATAATCAGAACACTGATGTCCACTTTTTCAAAAAACACAATCACCTAAAAAATGCTTAAATGATAGCTTGAGGGATTTTTTCCCAACAATCTCCCCCTTTGGGTTTGTTGACAACTCTTCCATAAAAATATACATCATTAACTATTCAACCACCATTCACCTATTGCGATTCTGATAGTGATCAAGGATTCACTCAACACATACTCTAAGCCCACATGAGCAATTTTCGGCATGAGAAACAAGAGTAAAAGAAAATTTCATCAATGAATCACTTCAACTCTGACACCCACTATTGACACCAAACTGATACCAATTTTTGGAATACCAATTTTTTTTTGGAAGAACTCTTACCGCATTACAACACTACCCTTCTGCACCACTCTTCTACTTTTATCATGATCCTCAGCTGTCATGATATCTAGTATTTAATCGATCACTTCTAGCATCGTCAGATTTAATACTCCCCATTTCTTATTGCTCCCCCTATCTCGCTTCTTCACTTGTCAGCTTCTCCCCTTATCTTTCATGATTTCTCAAATAGCCACACTGTCTCCCCCTTGAACAATCACTATTTCCCCCCCCCTTTGTTAATGAACCCAAAGGTCACTCCTTTGCAGTCTGTAACAGAGTAGAGAACACATAACAACACATTAGAGAAAAACACATCATACCTCGGGGAGGGGGGGAGTCCACATCCACACTCTTTTAAGTGTGGGGAGTTGACTGAACTCCCAGATCCAGTCGATTCGTTTCAAATGCTTCCTTGGGTAAGGCCTTTGTCAGAATGTCTGCAACCTGGTGTTCTGTAGGCACATACTCGAATTTCACAATTCCTTTCTCAACCTTCTCCTTGAGGAAATGATATTTGATCTCAATGTGCTTGGTCCTTGAGTGATGGATGAGATTTTTTCTAAGATTGATAACACTTGAGTTATCACACTGGATTCCGATCAGAGACTTCACTTCAACTCCCATTTCTTCAAGCTGCTGCTTCATCCACAATAACTATGTGCATGCTTGAGTGGCCGCAATATACTAAGCCTATACAATGCTCAATGAGATGCAATATTGCTTCTTGCTTATCCAAGAAATACACAATCCACCAAGATAGAATGCACCTCCTGAGGTTGATTTTCTGTCATCTACTGATCTGGCCCAATCTGCATCTGTGTAACCCAATAACACTGATTGAGATTTATCATTATACATCAAACCGAAATCCACAGTGCCTTTGATATACTGAAGTATTCTTTTCACTGCAAGCATGTGGCTTTACTTGGGATTACTCTAATATCTCACTGCTTGGCATGTGGAGAAAACAATATCAGGCCTTGTTGCGGTCAAGTACAACAAACTTCCAATGATTTGCCGATATTTTGTGATATTAACCACCTTGCCATCCTCATATTTTGATAATTTCATCCAGGTAGAAACCAGAGTCTTCATATCCTTGGAATTCTCCATGCCAAACCTTCTTAAAACCTCCTTGGCATATTTAGATTGAGAAATGAATGTTCCATTCCTTCCTTGTGTCACCTGTAGACCAAGGAAAAACATTATCTCACCAATCATTGACATTTCAAACTCATTTTTCATGAATTCGGAAAATTGTCTGCACTGAGTTTCATCTGATCTGCCAAATATTATGTCATCGACATACACTAACACCATCATACTTTCATTACTATTGTTACTAAAATAAATATTGTAATCAAATCCCCCATGCTGGAAACCAAGCTTCTTCAAGTACTGATCAAGCCTTGAGTACCATGATCTTGGTGCCTATTTCATCCCATATAATGCCTTATTCAGCCGACAAACCTTTTTCTCATCCTCATGAATGAGAAAACCATCAGGCTGTACAATGTACACCTCTTCTTCCAGAAACTCATTCATAAATGAAGATTTGACATCCATATGGAACACTTTGAACTTTCTTTACACTGTTATGGCTAAAAATAATTTGATTGTCTCCAGCCTTGCAACTGGTAAAAATGTCTCATCAACATCAATGACCTCTATTTGGGAGTATCCCTTGCACACTAACTGTGCTTTATTCTGAAGCACTGTTCCATATTCATTCATCTTGTTGCGATAGACCCATTTAGTCCCGATGACATTATTATCTGCTAGCCTTGAAACAATCTCCCATGTTTGGTTCTTCTCAATCTGATCAAGCTCTTCATTCATATCCTGAACCCAGTTTTCATCTTCATCTGCATCGGAAAAACATTTCGGCTCCACCTAAGATAGAAAAGATTCCTGTTGTAGTGATTTCATTTTCCTTGTCTGAATTGGAGCTGACTAATCACTGATGATATTCTGACAGTCATTTTCAACTCGAATCTTTGGCTTCTATGAAGATAAGGATTTTACTTCCTCATACTCACCATCAGTATCTTCTTCTGAATCAACATCAGCCACTTCTTCTCTCCCTGAGTCTCTTACCAATTCCTCACTTTTAACAGAAAACTTTTCACTGTGTCATTGTTCAATGAAGTCATTTCTTTGAACATCTTCTCTCAGATTTTTGTTGACACAACTTTGATTTTCTCTCGCAGCTTCTTGGTATCCTGAAAGCAGTCAACTAATACCACATTGTTAGAGAAAAATAAATAAGCATGAAATGATTGATTATTGCTGCTTTCCCCACAATATGTATTCCCTCCATAGACTACACCTGATCTGAGTCATCCAATTATTGCATTGATGGATCTTGCATCTGATTTTGTTATTGAATGCTCCACCTATGTTATGAACCAATTCCTATGGTTAGTCCCACTATTTAGACTCATAACCATTCTTATCCTCATGCATCATTTATTCTAATCTGGCACTCAGAATCGAGCCATTAACCAAATCTCTAAGCCTACTGAGTTGGAACTCGGTGTAGGAAACAAGAGATAGAGTTAATAAAACAATCACTTCCTATTGTCCTATATTTACCCCTTTCTCTTTCAACTTTGGTACTTGATTTGAGCCAATAGAAACTCTGAAGCATATAAATTCTCCACATTGCATCTTTAAATTCCACTACCCCTTGGATCGTATCTCCCTAAAACCCGAAACACATGAATCATCAGTTAATAACATTTATATACATAGGGAGAGGGGTTGTCCTCGAGTCTTCAAGATGAAGATAGTGGTTGATCCTGATGGGTCAAACCTTTGATTCTTTCTTGGAGCACATCACACTCCTTTCTTACTTCCTCCAGCTGCCTAGCCAACTTCAACTGCTCTAGCCAGATGACCAAGCATTCATTACCCACATGCTGAGCATTTTTATGATATATATATTTTGTAGGCCCATCCTTTCTCATCACTTGGGGTATAGACCCACTAGTACACATTTACTTCTTTGAGATTCTACCAAAATTCCATTTTCCTTGATTATTTCTCTGAGCAGGAATCTCCTTGCTTGTCATCTTCCCTTGCTTCTTCCACCACTACAGGGATTTTCCTTTTTCTTCCAGTTCTCTCCGTGGCACATGACTTGTGAATTTTTCAATGCATTATTTGTTTATATATCTTTTATCAGATTTATGAGTCACCACCCTATTTTGGGTTGGTTGTGGGTCCTCCACTGAACATAAATTCTCCTTACTCACAGCTGTAGTGTTTCCTCCCTTTTTCTTCCAGATATGTTCATGTTCTTTCTTAGAGGGTGGTTGTGAGAGTGACAGAGGAGGTGACATATACACCTTTTGTTTAACTTCACGTGATTCCCCTAAGGCTCTAAGACTATTCTTCTCCTTACTACTTTGTCTCTCAGTGTAGAATTTCTCATTATGCATCATTGGAGTTGAGAATCTCCTTTCGAGTTCCTTTTCCTTTCTTGCGTTCTTCTTGCTAAAATTTCTTTCCAAATGCCCATAATCTGAACATATAAAACATTTTCCATCAAAGGCATACCTTGTTTCATCATTTCTATGTTAAGATGCTGATACACCTTGACTTCCTCTTCTGACACAAAGCTCTTGAGCCTCCTGGCACATACTCATGGTGTGTCCCATTCTTCCACAGTAATATCATCTAACAGATGATCTCCTCTGAGAGAATCTTCTCTCTAATTTCTCATGATGCTTCTTCTTATTCTCAGATTTAGTAATGTTTCTGTTTTCACAGCCTGAAATGTATTCCAGAGCCTCTAAATAGAAGCTTGACGTGTGGCCATGAATCCCATAGAAAAAGTACATGTCATCACTTCTTTTTGTAACTGTCCTCTTAGGCCTATCTCTAGCACCTATATGGTTTTCTACACTCCTGGAACTATTCATGAATCACATTCTACCATACACGGGAGGGGATTCATCAAATCCAATGTCAGATTTTCCCAAACTTTATGGTCTTTGAGATGAGAAAATATTCTGTTGTTTCTCTTCAGAAATTGCATATTTGTTCTTCATTGTTTCATCACTTGATGAAGGAAAATCAAATATTAAGTGAAATACATCCTTCAACTTGGGCTTATCTTTGGATTTAGATTTATCCATTTATTTCTTGACTGATTCTATTTCTCCCTCCAATTACTGAATCTTATTATCTCTTGATTCAAGTTGATCATTGAGTTCTTTTCTAAGACTCTTCCTGCTACTCACCTCATCTTCTAATTCCTGTGTGAGCTTTTCCACCATGTCACTTTTCTCCCTAACTTTCAATTTTTATTCTTCAATAGAATTAGAACAACATGAATTCTCTTGTTATATCATTTGATTCTTCTGAACTAGCTTAGACAGCTGTGTAGCTAGATCATCATTTCTGGCTTTCAGATTTTGAACTTCATTAGAATTTTGATTTTCTTCATAGCCATCCGACTTTTCTTTTCCTTTCATTCTTTCCATTTCTTGTAGTTTATCACCTTGAGAATCATTATTCTCACTTAGTTCAGTAACCACATTAATAAGCCTTTGATTTATGACTCTTAGATTATTGACCTCAATTTCCAATACTTTGATCCAGATATCTTTAGATTTGACTTCTTCATCCAATTTCTGATCCAATTTCTTTGTCATGTTGACAACATATATTGGTGGATTTCTCATGGAAATTTCTTCATCATCAGTTGTTTCTGTATCACTTTGAATTTTAAATACTTCACTTGTTCCTACATCATGATTGAGCGAGTCAATATTTTCCTTATCAGATTCATCCAGGCCTTCTTTTAGTAAGCTATTTGATTGTTTTAATTGAATCATAATTTTTCCATACACACTTACACACTGAGGAATACCACCTAACTTCTGATTCTTCTTTTACATTTTTCCCTTTTCCATGGCTCACCGAGATAAGAGCAGACTGATTCTTTAACCACACAGATCAACTACACCAAGTCGGAGTAAAAAAATCTGATAAAAGCAACCTTCCCTCTGATACCAATTATTAGGACCAATAGAGGCCTATATACCCTGAGAGGGGGGGGGGGTGAATCAGGGTATGGATATTCTTTTTCAAAGTTCTTCCTGCCCCACTGGATCTTGACCTCTTTATCACAAAGGTCACTTGGTTTGCACTTGTGTGTTTATTATGATTACTTCTTTTCTTCTTTATCTGATGATGATACTTTAAATGCGATGCAGGGAAACAAATAGGCAGACACAGAGATTTTTACTTGGTTCACCCTCACTGGGCTACGTCCAAGGAGCATATGCCGACAAGTTGTCGGTCGTACCCAATTCCACTAACTTCACTAGCTATGGATTACAAAGGTTCGGGATAGATCACCTCTATTCCCAGGCTCACTACCTTTACAAGGTTTAGGGTCAGGTCACTACTTTCCCAAGGGTCACTCCCTATTTCTCTCTCTCTGGATCACTACCGGTTGAGAGGATCACCTTCTTCCTCTTCCTTTGCTCACTGATCCGGAAAGGATCCACTCACAGTTTATAGAATTGTAGGTCTCTTCATTTGCATGAACAAATGCATCTTCCTCTATACGGAGATGCTCTGTTGAAGTCCAAATTTCACCCGTAGATGAATCTCACTTTTCACTGAAGGTATCGGGAAAACTTCCAGCTTCCACGCAGCCCGAAAACACTACCGGGGAATCAACCTTACTTGGCGCGTAGGTCTAACCCGATGCGCAAGTATCAGCGCACATGTCACAACTAGAATGCAGGTCCACCTCAACTACCTGCACGACACAAACCTCTGCTCCTCCAAACCTGCACGACTCAATCCCTTTTACACCCAAGCCAATATTGGCACACAACTACCAATCAACGCGCAACTTCAAACACTGGTACACAAGTCCACTTGCGTGACCACACGCCACTTGTGCGACTTCCACACCTGCGCGATGGGAGATCTGATTTTTCTAAGTGTTGAACTCCATTGAAAAATGAGGAGGGGTGGTCCAGTATTTATAGGTATTTTGACCACCCTGCGCGATAGTGCACAAATCTACCATCGACGCGCAAGTCTCAGCGCTCAGGTCTCTTCCCCTGCAAGTCACCCACATGACCAAACCGAATACCTATGAAACACTCTTTCCTTTTCAAAATTTTGATCTTCTGATCATGAAAAACCATAGGCGCGAAAGTTCTCAAGCCTCGAAGGCATCGGCACACAAGTCTCTTCATGACACACAGGTCACCTGTGCGACCACACCAATACCTACATGACCCTCTTTACTTTGTCATATTTTGACCTTCTGATCCTAAAAAACATTGGGCACGCAAGTCTCCTCTCCTTCAAGTATAGGGCATGCAATTCTCTTTGCCAAAACCACTTTTCTCCTTTTGTCGATTTTCAGGCCCAAAAATTTGGCAAACACTGGAAAACGACGCCACCTTGTATCTATTATTTTTGTACCGCCTCCAGATCGTCCATTCCTTTTGTCGACATTTTTGAATCAAACATGGATCGTTGACCATATCTCTTGAACTCGACATTCCTCCTTGAAATCCTCTTTGTCAACAAAATTGTATGTCATGGTTTTCATTGTTACCAATCACAACACTGATGACCACTTCGTCAACAAACACAATCACCTAAGAAATGCTTCAATGATACCTTGAGGGATTTTTTACCAACACCAGCAGGCCACGATGACGAAAGTATAAGGGGTTAATAGGAAGACCAGGCACCACAACATCATGCACTCTAGGATCTGAAGATCTTCCAGAAATAACGTCTGCGAAGGTTCTCGGCACTGGAGTAGGGAAACCCGATGTAGGGTTTCTCGCTGGAGCCATCGTCACTAGTGCAGAAAATGTTATTTACGTCGGTTATTTTTCATTTTTTACGTCGGGTTTTAGCCGACGTTAATACAGAAGACGTTATAAATAAAGTTTTTTACATCGGTTATTTAAAAACCGACGTAACATACATAACATCGCGGTGTTTATCACGTAGGTTAATTAATAACCGACGTGAAAAAACCTGGGGGGCGGGGTTTATAATGTCGGTTATTATATAACCGCCATGAAAAACCGGGGGGGGGGGGGATTTATCACGTCGGTTATACAATAAACGATATCATAAACACGTGCGGGTGAGTTTATCACATCAGTTATTTAATAACCGACATGATAGACTCCTTGGATATGGTTTATCACGTCAGTTATTAAATAACCGACATGCTAAAACAGTCCCGGGAGGGGTTTATCACGTCAGTTAATCAATAACCGACATGATAAAAGGCCTGGGAAATGGTTTATCACGTTGGTTATTAAATAACAGACATGATAAACCAGTCCCAGGAGGGGTTTATCACGTCGGTTAATCAATAACCGATGTGATAAAAGGCCTGGGAAATGGTTTATCAGGTCGGTTATTAAATAACCGACGTGATAAACCATTTCCCAGGCCGTTTATTAAGTCGGTTATTGATTAACCGACGTGATAAAGCATTTCCCAGGTCATTTATCACGTCGGTTATTACATAACCAATGTGATAAACCATGCCACAGGTTTTTATCACGTCGGTTATGAAAAAAACCAACATGATAAACACTTATCAATTTCTTTATCACGTCGGTAATAAAATAACCGACATGAAATACAATTTTTTGTTAAAAAAAATCCACTATAGTCCTCTGCTCTCCCCCAAAATCAACCAGAAACCAAATCAATAATTCGTACCACAAAAACAGAAGATCAAAACATGAACTAAAGAAAATTTAAGCATTTACATTGATAACAGATAAAACTTACCCACTTGATAGCCCCCACCCTCATGTATACCCCCTGTACAGCCCTCCCCCACCCCATTGGAGCTCCCACCACACCCTTAGACTGCCCCCGACCCCCTGGATAGCCCCAAACACCCCTTGACAACCCCCCAACCTTCTGAATAGAACCCCCTCACCCCACTTGACAGCCCCCGACACACCCCTAGACTGCCCCCGACCCATTGGAGCTCCCACCACACCCCTAGACTGCCCCGACCCCTTGGACAGCCCCAAACACCCCTCGACAACCCCCCCACCCTTCTAAACAACACCCCCTCACCCCCTCACCCCACTTGACATCCCCCACCACACCCCTGGACTACCCGACCCCCTGGATCTCTCTAAACACCCCTCGACAACCCCCACCCTCCTGAACAGCACCCCCTCACCCCCTCACCCCACTTGACAGCCCCCACCACACCCCTGGACTGCCCCCGACCCCTGGCCAACTCCAAACACCCCGGGACAACCCCCCCATCCTCATGTATACCCCCCATACCTTGTACAGCCCTCCCCCACCCCATTAGAGCCCCCACCACACCCCTGGACTTCCCCCACCATCCTAAACATCACCCCTCACCCCCTCAGCCCACTTGACAGCCCCCACCCCATTAGAGCCCCCACCACACCCCTGGACTTCCCCCGACCCCCTGGACAGCCCCAAACACCCCTCTACAACCCCCACCCTCCTGAACAGCACCCCCTCACCCCACTTGACAGCCCCCACCACACCCCTGGACTGCCTCCCGACCCCCTGGACAGCTCCAAACACCCCGGGACAACCCCCCCACCCTCATGTATACCCCCGACACCCTGGGCAGCCCTCCCCCACCCCATTGGATCCCCCACTACACCCCTGGACTGCCCCCAACCCCCTGGATAGCCCAAAACACCCCTCGATAACCCCCCCGCCCCACTGGACAGCCCTCCCAAACCCCTGGACACCCCCAACCCCACTGAACACCCCCCCCACACCCTTGAAACCCCTCCCCCTAGACCAGAATCCATACCAGAAAAACCATCATAAGTAGACCAAAACAAGAAGTAGAGAAAAATTAAATATTCACATATATAACATTCAAAACTTACACTGTCAACTTCAAAAAAAAACACTAAATCCAACCTAAACAACTACCAAATACACAATTACAACGACAATATTCAAAATTACATTTTACATTACAAACAACTAAAATTTAATCAAACCTGTAAAATAATTTGACCACTCCACTTGTAAGTGTTTGATGTCTTCAGAATTATAGGGTTGAGGGTCATAAAAAATATATAAATGAAAATGATAGTAGTTAACGTGTATAATGGGTAAATCAAATTGAAATATTATGGAAAAGTTTAAGAGGAAATCTTACCAGGTCAAAATTCACAACTGTCCCAGTTGTTATTATTTCATACATAAATCTTAACATATAATATCCGCATTCGATGACGCCTTGTTGTTCATGAAAATTCTGTTTTAATGAGTTTAAATTCAATATATTATTTTAATGTAATAAATCAAAAAGTACAAATTATAAATGGATATTTACCTTCGCATTTACATATTTGATATTTGCATTCCTTTTCTTTGCGTTTTTTCGAAAGTAGACCCATGCCCTGTTAGAAAATAATACTAACGGGGTAAATTTAAAATTCATTATAATATATAAAACTATTGAGAAATTGAAACTTACTTTTCCAATATATTGTTAAAACTTTCCCGCACATCATCATGGACAGAGCATATCCAATAAAGTGCTTTCTCCCTTGGGCAAAAACCCCTAACACCCAATGATCACTGATAAAAGGAAATTTAACATTAGTGGTTTTTTATGTTAAAAGATAATTAACTCTTTGAGAGAGATGTTTTTCATACCTCTCACAAAAAGTCATCATCCAACATTGTGTGACTATATTCTTTTCAAGTCTTTCAGCAATATAAAACATTATTTGTTCCTCATCCAATTCACATGCTTCATGGGAAATCAATTTCGGGTCCATGAATCCATATACATCTGTCAGATCATTCCTCTCACAAATTTTATAAAGATACCTAATAAAAAATAGACATAAGTATACATTTTTAATAAATATAACGCAGGGAAAAGGTGTTAAGACTTACATGAAAAAAATTTACACCACGTTGATGCCCAACTTATCTCCAGTAACAAGCTCCATGATATCAGTTTTCATAATCCCCACATTTATTTCACGTCTACAAACATGAGCTTCCATTGGAAACTCATAATGATCCGCCAACAAATTTGAATATCTTGACAATCTATCAAGACTACTAGATTCTGTATCTGATGTCATAGCTATTTTTCTTTGTTGTTGTCTATATAGTATTTCTTTACCTTTTAAGTATTACTGTAAAAATAAATTGAAAAATATATTAGTTTTCAAATGATAAACCAACTTTAATAAAAAAATAAAATAAAATATATAACATTCATACCTCTATGGTAATGAGTCGAAGAAGTATGGATGGCCAAATTAAAAAATGGCCAATACTATGTCCAATTGTCACCACCTCATCTATAGGTAATGGTAACCGAGATGATCTATCTATAATATCCTGTACAGTGACCCTCTGATTCTCTACCTCTAATTGTTGATGATGAACTGTATATCCTATACAATATAACAACCCATATGATACTATATGATGTTGAGAATCATCAACATACAACTCGCAATAAGTAGGAAGCTGTGACAGAGGATTAGGATAAAAAATGGGGTCAGCAGGCTGAGGTGGGGGAGTGGGAGCTACTGGCGGAGGTGGAGGATAAATAATGGGGTATGCAGGGGGAGGTGGAGGAGTGGGAGCTGTAGTATGAAATTGTCTTTGCATGTCTGCAAACATAGACTGCACCGATGCTCTAATCTTGTCCTCAATCGTCGCATTAATATTATGAATTTCAGACTCCAAGTATTTAATTTTTTCTATAAACCCCCTCAATGTTTGAAGTTGAAGAACGTGGCAACACTTTTCTTACCGATACACCTGCCGTATATCCTCTTACACGACCAGGATGTTTGGGTCTTCCCAATGCTACATATAAAATATCTTCCCTCCCAGTAGCTGTAAATGTCCCCTGTGAACTCTGCTCCTCAAGAGAGTCCTGTATTAATTAATTTAACATTTCTGTAATGATTGAAATTATATGAAGAAAATGGTTAACTTAAATAAATAAAATATATATCTTACAATCCTCTCAGCTATGATTCTCGATTCATCCGAAATATATTTCCCTTTTTTTCCCTTCTAAGCTCTCTTCCATTTTTCATGTCTAGATGGAGGGGATGGAGGGGCCACCTCTCCAGATCTTGAAGACTCATCTCTTAGTTATTGAAATTTTTCCTCCATCATTTGTTCTTCCAATAATGCATACCCTCCCCGAGATAAACTATGAGGGTATACATTTTTAGATTGGATCTCCTGATGAGATTTCCTTGTTTACTGTAAATTAAGAATAAGAAATCATTAACAAAACGTTAATAAGATCATTTATATAAGAAATCTTATAAAAGTTTACACTGCCCTTACCAAAAATGACTCTTTTCTTCTACTTTCAAAAAACTATCTCCATGTGTCTTCATCTATAAAGGGATATATACGACATGGATTGTCATGACTCCTATGACCATAAATGAAATCAGATGAGAGGGTTGATTTGAAATCCCTCCATCTCTTGGAAGCCAACGATAAGAATTTCTTACAGACTTCTCTAGTGTCAGGAATATCAAATGTCATCTGATAAAGACGAGGTTAAACATATTATATATACTAGAAACATTTAAAGAATATTCAAACAATAGCAAAAGATCTTACCAAAATCGTCTCCCATAACTGAGAGATTATCGCTTTATCCACACTTCTCCAGTCATCATACAGAATGCTTACTTTTTCTCTTAGCCTGAGTTGCTACAAAACACTTAAAATATTTTACATTTGGACCTCTAGGAATATCATCATCATCAAACTCAATGACTATCCTCTGATCCTGCGTATGGGTAACTGATAATTTTGGTAAACGTGTGCACCCACGTTTACCAACCTTTGAACTCTTTGTTCTAATAGGAGCATGTGAATGTTCCTCCCCAGAGGTATGACCAATATTCTCATCTCCAGAATCATGTGGTTGATCAACTGAATGATCTGTCATTATCCTTCAAATCAAAAAAACAAACGTTAGTTAAAAAATATACAAATTCAAGTATTTTAATACTATTGTAATCAGAAAATAGAAAAGTGTACTAAGTTACGTAATAATAAACATTGGTAATATGGTAAGCATGTTAAACAATGGTAAATATGGTAAAGATGGTAAAGATGGTCAAGATGGTAAACATGGTAAACATGGTAAACCTGGTAAACATGGTAAAGTAATTGTCACTGAACAAAAATAATATATATATAATTCATGTAATGGTAAACATGATAAAGTAAACTAAACAAACTTAAAACAAACAAAAACATATACTTATTTTGTTTTAAAACATGTTTTAATAAATAAAAATTTTACAACATCTAACATTTATGAAAAAAATAAATGTAAACAAGAAATAAACATATGATACCTGTAATTTTAGGAATGTACAAATGGATTGTTTTCCCAAATTCCTTCATCGTGATCATTCCTTATGGCACAAACCATGTCTTCAACATGATCATCATTATGTTCTATTAATCTTTCCATGGAAGTAGGGATCTCACATAAATCAGCATCTTCATCAACTTCATCCTCACCAACATATTGTTTTTTCCCTTGTAAAACAACAACCCACTGCATATCTGATTGATCTACTACATAGAAAATTTGTTTTGCATGTGTTGCCATTATAAAAGAATCAGCTGTGTCTTCCAATCTATTAAGATTAACAAGTGTCATTCCAAATTCATCGTGTCTGACACTGTTATTACCGATAAACCATTTACAGTTAAAAACAGGAACTTTAATTTTAAAGTAATCAACCTCCCATATGTCTTCAATCACTCCATAATATGCAATTGATGCAGAAATTGGGTTTTTGTCCTTAGCACTCGAAAAATTTATTGCTTCTGCAAACACCAATACACCACCATTCTGAACTGCACTTCTGTTGTCCCGAGCTTTCGTATGAAATGTATATCCATTAATGTCATAACCGAACCATGTTATCACATTTAAACATGGACCACCCACTATCCATTTTAATGTCTCTGATACATCTGATCTACCAAGCAAAGTCTTTTTAATCCATGACAAAAAAGTTTTGTTGTGCTCATTCAAAATCCACATTTCTTTCTTCTTTGGATGACATTGTTTCAACTCATTAATATGCAATGTGATATATGGTTGAGCATCAACTATGTTATTCAATATGTATGATTCTAACTTCTTCATCTGTTCAGCTGACAATGATTTGACTTTCAAGCCACGAATCCCCTTTCCCTCATTATTAACTCGTTCATGGCGATATGGAGGCAAACCTATGTGTTGCGCCACAGCCAAGTAGCTCGTACAAAACTCTGCTACCTCCTCAGAAATATACTTTTCAATAATGGAGGCTTCAGGTCGATATGGATTTTTAACATACCCCTTTAATATTTTCAAATGCCTTTCAAAAGGATACATCCAACGAAGATATACAGGTCCAAAAAGCTTTATTTCTCAAACCAGATGAATCATTAAATGCACCATTATATCAAAAAATTTTGGAGGAAAATACATTTCCAATTGACAAAGTATAAAAATTGTATCCTTTTCCAAAATGTTCAAAGCATTCACATCAATCGCCTTATTACAAATTGAATTGAAAAAATAACACAACTTCATCATAGTCTTTATGACATGAATGAGCAATATTCCACGCTATGAAACTGGTAGAATTTGTTGCATCATGACGTGACAATCATGTGATTTCATACCTATCAACTTCAAGTCCTTCAATGAGACAAAATTTTTTACATTTGAAGAATAACCTTGAGGCACTTTGATATCATGAAGACATTGACAAAGGTTAATTTTCTCCCTCTTCGATAATGTATGACAAGATGGGGGAAGAAATGTTCATCTTCCTTTAGAAGTGGGAGCTAACTCCAAATATATTCCCATTGATAGTAAGTCTAATCTTGCATTCAACCCATATTTAGTCTTTCCTTTAATATCTAACAATGTTCCAATCAAACAATCACATATATTCTTCTCCACATGCATGAAAACAATATTATGTTTAACTTCATGATACCTCCAATATGGTAGCTCAAAAAATATTGACCTTTTCTTCCAAATATGTCTATCATTACCAGATTTCTGTGTCTTTCCCAATGTCACATAAAGGTTTTTCACCCCCTCAAAATATAGATCCGGTGATAAAGGTTTTTGAGTAGTATCAAATTCTTGTGAGCCATTTAATGCCTTTTTTAGTCTTCTATAAGGGTGATCCATAGGCAAAAACTTTCAATAAACCATGTACACTGTTTTCCTCCCATGATGCAATTGACAATATGACGCCTGTTGTTCGTAAATTGGACATGCTTTTTTCCCTTTAACACTATATCCAGAAAAATTTCCATACGCTGGGAAGTCATTTATAGTGAATAGAATCCCTACATGCAGTTGAAAATATTCCATTTTATAAGAATCATACACCCAAATACCATTAGCTCATAACAGTTTCAAATCATCAATCAACGGTGACAAATAAACATCAATATCATTGCTGGGTTGCTTTGGACCAGATATCATTATATTCAACATGACATATTTGTGATTCATACAAACTTTAGGAGAGAGGTTATAAATTACCAATAAAACATGCCATGAACTATGTGTGTTACTAAGGGTTCGGTATGGATTCATTCCATCTGTGCACAACCCTAATCGGAGATTTCTTATTTCATTTCCAAATGTAGAATGCTGCGCATCAATTTTCTTCCATTGTGGACAATCAGCTGGATGACATATTTTTCCATCACATACCCACTCATCAGCATGACACTTAACCTTTTTTGCATCATGTGAATTAGCAAATAAACGTTTGAAACGATGAATTATAGGAAGATACCAAAATACCTTTGAAGGGAGCTTTGTAATCTCTACATTAGCCTGTGATTTCTCTTTCACCTTATACCGTGATGTCCCACATTTAGGAAACTCTGACAGAAATTCATATTCCTTCCTATATATAATGCAGTCATTCAGACAGGCATGTATTTTCTTGTATCTCAATCCCATCGGGCATAATATTTTCTTGGACTTGTAATGTGAATCTGGAAGATCGTTATCTTTTGGAAGAACGTATTTCATCAATTGTAGTAGCTCTGTAAAACTTCTGTCACTCCATCCATTTTTCACCTTCAGGTTAATCAATCTTAACACCGCCGACAAAACCGTAAAATCTGTACAACCAGGATATAATGGTTTTTCAACATCACCATATAGACGCACAACTGTCGGTTCTATCTCAATTTGTTCTGCTACAATATCACGAATCATTTCTTCAATTCCATCAGAGTTACCATCTTGTGAATCATCATCATCAGTGAAATTTTGTCCAGTTTCACCATGCCAAATCCAAGGGCTGTAACTCGGATTAAAACCATGACATATCAGATGATATTTTATCTCTCTACTTTTCAACTTCTTCATATTCAAACATTTCAGACATGGACAGAAAAAAATGTCACTACTTGGAACATTTCGTTTAGCAAATTCCAAAAAGGCATCAACACCTTCCTCATATTCATTGCTCCTTCGATGTGCTGTAATAAAACTTCGACTCATTATTACCTATAACAAATATCAAAAATATATATATATTTAAGATAAGACAAATATAAGTTTATATGAAAAAAATCATAATTTGAATGTAAAACAATTTTGAAATATAAAACAAATCTATGCGTATTTAAAAAAATATGCTTAAATATTATTATTAAAAGAAAATATAGTTAGATATAACAGTTTTAAATTCCATTGAATAAAAGAAAACCATGACGCCTACATGGTTGATAGAAAATTGGAGAGAATGGAGTAAACCTGAGAATCAAATCATATTTAAAATAAAAACTCAGATGGAGAAAATCACCCCTCCTGGACACCACCCCCACCCCCTACCCCCTTGGACAGCGCCCCCCCACACCCACCCCCTTGGACACCCCCCTGGACACCCCCAACCCTCTGGACAACCCCCACCCCTGGACAACCCCCAAAACCCTCTGGACAGGCCCCCACCCCCTTGGAAAGCCCCCCACACCCACCCACCCCCTTGGAAACCCCCCTGGACACCCCCAACCCTCTAGACATCCCCCCAACCCCCTGGACAACCCCCCACCCCTCTAGAAAACACCCCCACCCCTCCTGGACACCACCCCCACCCCTACCCCCTTGGACACCCCGCTCGACACCCCCCAACCCCCTTGGACAACCCCCCACCCCCTGGACAACACCCCACCCCTCCAGATAGCACCCCCACCCCTCCTGGACACCACCCCCACCCCCGATCCCCTTGGAAACCCCCCAACTTCTGGACAGCCCCCCACCCCCCGGACAATCCCAAAACCCTCTGGACAGGCCTCCACCCCCTTGGACAGCCCCCCCCCCCTTGGACACCCCCCTGGACACCCCCAACCCTCTGGACAGCCCCCCACCCCCCCAGACAACCCCCCAAACAATGGTTTAAATATAAAAACTAGGCATGGTGAACAACTAAAAACACATGAATTTAATATATACTTCAACATGAAATAGATGGAATTAAATATTATTAAATATTTCTACTTAAATGATCATATGATAATTAAAAATAACCATTGATATTCAACTATTCAAATGATCACAAGTTTTCTCGATAAATAATATCATAATGAGGTAATGGATAATTCTATAAATCTTAAACATATTTTCGAGGCCTTGGCCAAGGCCTCAAAAAAATACTAGTGTAAGCCCTCAGCAGAACCCATTTTTATTTGGAATCATGAGACATAACGATGCATCGAAGGGCTATAGAGGTCAACAACCATTACATTATATGTCTAATAGATTCTCATATAAAATAGGATAAACATAAGCAGCAACAAAAAATGAAATATCATTTCTGAATTTGTACATTTAATCAATAACCAATCTATGCAGTAATATAGGTGAATGAGATCATTAGCTGTCAATGACAACAAAAATTACCATCAATGTCGGGCATTTGTGAAACAAAAAAAAACTAAATAAAAGTAGTTGAGGCTTACATGAATATTGAGAAGATCTAATAGATCCAGGGATGATAAATAAGATGATGATGGAAAAAAGAGGTAAGAGGGTTCGAAATCGAAGAATCTTACCTAGTTTAAACACAATAATCGTAAAACATAAATATAGACTATCCGGGAAAAAAATGAACGAAATAAATTCATGGAAGGCTTACTTGAGTGATGCGAGATGAGATGATAGATCCAAGGAGAGTAAATATGATAAACGATGAAGGAAAAACGAGTTTAACGCAGCGAGATCGATGAGTTGATTAGGGTTTACCGCGCGAGAGAGACGAGCCTCCAGACTGTTGATCGAAAAAACATAAATGACAATCCACGGGGCGTGGTAATTTTTTAAATGTTTTATAACATCAGTTATTTAATAACCAACGTTATAAATTGTTTTTTTACATTTATAACGTTGGTTATTATAATAACCAACGTTATAAATGCATCAGATACAGCTTTTTTTACGTCGGTTATAAAATAACCAACATAAAAAAATCCGCGTGTTGGTTTTTTACGTCTGTTATTCTATAACCGACGTAAAAAAGACATAAAAAATCACAGTTTTTTACGTCGGGTATTGTATAACTGACGTAAAAAACGTTCTGTGGGTTTTTTTGTTACGTCGGTTATAAAATAACCGACATCAAAAAGGCCTCAAAAGTTTGGTTTGTTACGTCGGTTATTTTATAACCGACGTAAAAAACGAGTTATCTACGAGTTTTTTACATCGGTTATCAAATAACCAACGTAGAAAACCCCCACACTTTTGTTTTTTACGTTGGTTAATTTATAACCGACGTAAAAACCGAACATGCGCGATTTGTAACGTCGATTATTCAAATAACCAATGTTAAAAAGCTACTCAACGCATTTGTTACGTCAGTTATAAAATAACCGACGTAAAAAACCACGTTTCACAGATTCTCACGTCGGTTATATATAACCGACGTAAAAAATGGTGACGTAAATAATGTTTTCTGTACTAGTGCGTCGACTCTCCAGGCTAACATCCCAAGTAAATAAAGAATAAGAAATTTTCATATTTATTAATATTTTTGAATTAATTATTAATTTTATTTTAAAGGGGATGCTATGTTTGATGACATACCTGACACACAATAATGGGTTTCTCTGAAGTCAAATGCTACACACAATGCTGAGACATACTGAAAAATAATAATATAATATTATTTTAAATGGTAGTTAATGACTAGCTATTGTATTGGTGGGAATGAAAAGAACTAACTACAATATGATTATACATGTTTGTTAAATGTTTTTACATTTATCCAATAAAAATCAGAGGCTTTAAATGTGAATGAATCTAATTTTAAGCATAAATACTATAATATTCTTTAAAAGGTCAATTTACCGCATTTTAATAGTGAACTATATTTAAATATAGTTTTGGTCTCTTTTATATGTTCTATTTGACAAAATAAAATTCTTCTTTAAAATTGGGACATCAAAATTTACTTTGGGTAAATTTTTGGTATTTTTCTGATAAAATTAATTTTTTAATGAATAGTGAAAAATAATGTATTCTAATTCAAAACTAACTTTTAATCTAATTAATTTATATGGTTAGATTATATTTTTAATTGGGTTTTAAGTGTAATTAGATTATATTTTTACCATTTAATCCAATTTTGGTCCTTGGAAGTAATTTCACTTTGTAATTGGACATAATCAAGTTTCAATCTTTTGATAGTTATTATTTCTAAAACACACACCTTTTTTGATAACGAGAATTAATTTTAAATTAATTAATGCAACTTCTATGTTTTTAATTTGGTAAAATAGACATCATTTTTTAATTTAGAATATCAAATATATATTAGGCTGAATTTTTGGTATTTTTCTGAGAAACTTCAATTTTTGATGAATAGTGAAAACTCTGTGTAGTAGTTAAAAAACCGACTTCTTCATTTAAATGAAATTTTACCATTTCTGAGAATTGAATTTTGAAAATCTGACACACATGGTTGTTATCAGTATGTAAAATGTGGTTCAATAAAATTAAAACATTTTTTTGGTGAATAACAAATTTTGACTTTAATTTACCGTGGTTAAAGGTAAATAGAGTAATTTAAGGTTAAAATAATATTATAATAATATAAAATTACCTTAACACTTGTCCTAAACTTATTGGATGAGTCATGGCTGACCAATACAATCCTTGGTTTTTTTCCTTTGAAATCCATTTGGGTAATGAATAAATTTTTTTATGACACAATAATGATGCAGTGTTTACCTCATTAATGAATGATTTAAATAAATAATTTTTTTATGACACAGTAATGATGTAGTGTTTACATCATTAATGAATGATTTAAATAAATAATATTTTAAAAATTAAAACAATATCTAAAACCTATCTAATTCTTATTGGATGATTTTATTTTGAACAAGAGTCATATTATCTTTGACTTTAATAAGTTTTGGACCTTTAGAAACTGAAAATCATTATATAATAAAATAATATTTTCAAAGTTTCATAAAGATATGCTCCTCCCCTTATAAAAATACCTCACCTCTTACCCATTACTCACACCTCTCAAGCCCCTTAGCTTGTCCAACCTCTTCCCAAATAAGCTCTAAAGATCCCTCTCTTCCACCTAGAAGCCTTACCTTAGGCAGAAGGCACTTCAAGAAATCCTTTTGGTTCAAACCAAAGGGAGTTACCTGATTTAAAAGAGATTAAAGAACAAACATGTCAAGTATGACATGAGGTAAGGGAATTCGTCTCAATCTCCTTTCATTGAGGCATATTTTGATTTTATACATTACTTTCTTTTATATAGTGTATAAACCCCTTTAACTTTAATTTCATTCAAATGGAATCTTTTTCTACATATTGTTTTACTAAATGACAAAGGGAATGTTTCTTATTAACATACGCGGTGACAAAAACCTTTCCGCCTCCATGATCATCATTTGATATTTGGTTTCCTTAACAAGACATAATGTTTTTAAAATGAAAATAAATACCATATACTCTTTTATGTATTTTGGTATTGAAAATGTTTTTGTGAAAGTATTGATCATGTCAATATATTGAAATGATATATTGTGATTTTAATGTGAAAATTCTATCTTTCCTTTATGCTTATGTTATGGGTTATTATTTTCAACTACTTCAGAAGATATTGGGCCATCAAATGAAGTAGTATCAGGTACACTGTTTGTTTGTTCAGATTATGCCAATGTGTTGTTTGATTCAGGGTCTACACATTCGAACATTTTTGAGAAGTTTTCTACTAAATTGGGATTTCCATATGAATATATGAATCCTGAACTTATGGTAAAAACACTGGGGGGAAATGTTGAGACAAAAAGAAATTATAAGAACCTTCCTGTCCTTGTGTGCAGAAAGAATCTACCTGAGAACCTTATTGTTTTTCCTTTAGTAGAGTTTGATGTTATTTTGGGCATGGATTGGATTTTTGTTTTTCATGCTAAGATTGACTGAAGATCTAAAAAGATTTCTTTTTAAAAATATTTTCAATTTGTGTACAAGAATGAACCCTTACTTTTGATAACATATTAGGAAGCTGAGAAACTAGTAAAAGATGGAAATGAATGTTACCTTGAACATATTATTGAGAACAATGGAACTGTTCAAATTAATAATGTGCCAGTGGTAAATGAGTTCCTTTACATTTATCCTGATGATTTGTCTGGTATTATACCTAACCGAGAAGTTGAATTTACTATTGACTTTGTTCCTGATGCTAAGCCAATTTCAAACCCCACTTATCAAATGACTCAAATTGAACTTTTAGAGTAAAAGAATCAATTGTAAGAGTTATTTGATAAAGGTTTCATTCGACCTAGCACATCACCATGGGGTGCTACTGTCTTGTTTGTTAAAAATAAAGATGGTTCAATGACACTTTTCATTGATTATAGAGAATTGAATAACATAACTGTTAAGAACAAGTATCCTTTGCCTCATATCGATGATTTGTTTGATCAGCTCGAGGGAGCTCAGTATTTTTTGAATATTGATTTGAGGTCGGGGTACCATCAATTGAATTTAAATGAAGAAGACATTCCGAAGACTATGTTTCTTACTAGATATGTCCATTTTGAATTTTTAGTTATGCATTTTGGGTAAACCAATGCACCTGATATATTCATGGATCTTTTGAATAGAATTTTTTGTGAGTTTTTGGATAAGTTTGTGGTCATGTTTATTGATGATATTTTGGTTTATTATAAAAGAAAATAGAAGCATGAAAGTAATTTATGGGTTGTCTTAAAACCATAAAAGAAAATAAACTGTTTAGGAAATTTATCAAGTGTGGGTTTTGGTTATAATAAATTTCATTCCTTGGTCACATTGTTTCAAAAAATGGAATAACTATTGATCATGCTAAAATAAAAGTTGTTAAATAATGGCCAAGAACCACAAATATAACTGAGATCCATATTTTTCTTGGTTTAACAATTTATTAATGAAGGTTTGTTGAGAATTTTTCACGGTTATCTAGTTAAATGACTAAGTTAACTCAAAAAGGTGTTAAGTTCATCCAGACAGAATAATGTGATGATTGTTTTCAAGAATTGAAAATAAGATTGGTGAATGCTCTAGTTTTGGAACTGCCTTCTAGAAATGGTGAGTTTGTTATCTACAGTGATGCTTCGTTGAATGGAATTGGCAGTGTCCTTATGCAGAATGATCAGGTAATTTATTATGCTTCACGTTAGTTGAAATCTCATGAGTTAAATTACAATATAGATGATTTGGAAATAGCTACTATTATTTTTTTCTTTAAAGATTTTTAGGAATCATTTGTATGGAGTAAAATGTGAAATATATATTGACCACAAAAGTTTAAAGTATATATTCACTCAGAAAGAATTAAACAAGAGAAAAAGGTGGTGATTAGAATTAATCAAGGATTATGATTGCATGATTCATTACCGTCCAGTAAAGGAAAATAAAGTGGCTAATGATTTGAGTCGAAAAATTAATGCTACATTAACCTTGTTACATTTGGAACAAGATCCTTTGGTTAAATATTTGTTGAACTTTGGCATAGAATTCGGTGCAGAAAATTACTCTATTTTGTTTCAGGTGTCAGTGAAATTATATCTATCAAACAGAATTAAGCAAGCATAGAAGGAAGATAGTGAGTTGTAGAAAAAATTAGAGTTGGTTCAGAAGGATAAGTTGACAGATTTTAACATTGATAATGATTTTGTTTTGAGATTTGGGAAGAGATTATGTGTGCCTTGTGATTCACAATTGAAGAAAGTGTTATTATGTAAGGATTATAGTTCTCTATTTTCATTTCATCCTGGCAGTACTAAGATGTACAAAGATCTTCAATAGTAGTACTAGTGGGAAGGAATGAAAAGAGATATTGCTGATTTTATTGTTAAGTGTTTGACTTGTTAGTAGGTTAAAGCAGAGCGGTAGTTACTAAATGGGATGCTTCAGCTTTTTCCAGTTCCAGAGTGTAAATGGAAAAATATATCTATGGACTTAATTGTGGGATTACCAAAGACATATTGAGGTAGTAATTAAATCTGAGTTATTATTGAACGATTGACTAAATATACTCATTTCCTTCCTATTCAAGATACTTTGTCTCTAGATCAACTTTTTCAGTTGTATGTTAAAGAGATAGTCAGGTTGCATGGAGTTCCCTCTCAATTGTATCTGATCGTGAACCCAGGTTTACTTCTAACTTTTGGAAAGGCCTTCAGAATTCATTGGGTAATAAATTAAATTTTAGTACATCTTTTCATCCCCAATCAGATGGGCAGTCAAAATGAACAATTCATACTTTGGAAGATATATTGCATGCTTCCTCAATGGATTACGAGGGAAGTTAGGACCGAGATCTTTCTTTGGTTGAATTTTCTTATAATAATAGTTTTCATTCCATTATATAGATGACTCCATTTGAGGAATTATATGGGAAGAGGTGTCTAAATATAGATTTTTGGGATGAATTAGCTGGAAGGAAGTTGATGGGACTAGAATTGGTAGAAGAAATGGTAGAAAAAGTTCAGTTGATTTAGAAGCACATGAGAATATCTCAGAGAAGGAAGAAAAGTTAAACAGATAACTGTAGGAAATATCTTACTTTTGAGGTAGGTGATTATGTTTTTCTCAAAGTTTCTCCATGGAAAAGTGTGATGCGTTTTGTTAAGAAGGGAAAGTTGAGTCCGAGGTTCATTAGACCTTATGAAATCATGGAGTAAGTTGGATCAGTTGCGTACAGAGTGGATTTACCTCAAAGTTTATCCTAGGTACACAATGTTTTTCATGTTTCATTGTTTATAAAGTATATTCTGGATCCATATGATGTTTTGAGCCCATAGGTAGTTCAGTTGGAAGAGAATATCTCTTATGAGGAACAACCAGTGCAGATTCTTAACCAAAGAGAGAAAGTGTTGGAAAATAAGGTAAATCATCAGGTAATGGTTTTTCGGAAAAACTTTATGGTTAAAGAGGCAACATTGGAATTTGAAAATTCTATGAGGGATAAATACCCCAATTTATTTGATAAGTGAATAAAATTATGAGGACTCAATTTCCAAAAGGGGGGAAGGATGTAACATCCCAGGTAAATAATGAATAAGACATTTCCATATTTATTAATATTTGTGAATTAAATATTAATTTTATTTTAAAGGGGATGCTATGTTTGATGACATACCTGAAACTCAATATTGGGTTTCTCCAAACTCTAATGTTGCACACAATGCTGATTCATACTAAAAAATAATAATATAATATTATTTTAAATGGTAGTTAATGCCTAGCCATTGTATTAGTGGGAATAAATAGAACTAACTATAATATTATTATACATGTTTGTTAAATGTTTTTACATTTATCCAATAAAATTTTGAGGCTTAAAATGTGAATGAATCTAATTTTAAGCATAAATACTCAAATATTCTTTAAAATGTCGATTTACCGCCTTTTGATGGAGAACCTTATTTAAATATAGTTTTGGTCACTTTTATATATTATATTTGACAAAATAAAATTATAATTTAGAATAGGGACATAAAAATTTACTTTGGGTAAATTTTTGGTATTTTTCTGATAAAATTCATTTTTTAATGAATTGTGTAAAATAATGTATTTTAATTCAAAACTACCTTTTAACATAATTTATTTATATGATTAGAATATCTTTTTAATTAGTTTTAAAGTGTAATTAGATTATATTTTTACCATTTAATCCAATGTTAGTCATTTATGTAATTTCACAATGTAATTGGACATAAACAAGTGTCAATCTTTTGATAGTTATTATTTCTTAAAAAGACGCCTTTTGTTTTGACAACAATAATTAATTTTAAATTAATTAATGAAACTTATATGTTTTGAATTTGGTAAAATAGACATCATTTTTGAATTCGGAATAACAAATATAGCTTAGGCTGAATTTTTGGTATTTTTCTGAAAACCTTCAATTTTTGATGAATAGTGAAAACACTGAGTACTAGTTAAAAAACAGACTTCTTCATTTAAATGAAATTTTACCACTTCTTTGAATTGAATTTCAAAAATCCCACATACAAGGTAGTTATCAGTAAGTAAAATGTGATTCAATAAGATGAAAATAATTTTTGGCAAAGAGTAACTTTTGATATTTATTTACCGCAGTTAAAGGTAAATAGGGTAATTCAAGGTAAAAATAATGTTATAATAATATAAAGTTACATTAACACTTGTAATAAGATTATTTGATGAGTCACTGCTGACCAATACAATCCTTGGGTGATATTTTTGGCCTTTTAAAGCCATTTGGGTAAGATATTGACATTAATAACTTTTTATTTAAAGTAAAAAAAAACATAAACCTGTATTATTTTGATAAAACAATTTTAATGTGGGGTTATATAATTGATACATTTGATTATAAATATTCATTATAAATATAAAAATATTTCCTACATAATGGTATTTTATTTATAATTTTTAGACATCAAATAAATAAAATTATTTATGACAAAATAATGATGCAGTGTTTACCTCATTAATAAATGATTTAAATAAAAAGGATTATAAAAATTAAAACAATATCCAAAACCTGTCCAATTCTTATTGGATTATTTTATTTCGAACAAGAGTCATATTATCTTTGACTTTAATAAGTTTTGAACATTTAGAAACATAAAATAATTATATAATAAAATAATATTTTCAAACTTTCCTAAAGAGCCCCCTTATAATAAGCCCTCACCTCTAACCCATTACTCACACCTCTAAAGCCCCTTGGATCATCCAACATCTACCCAAATAATCTCTAAATATCCCTATATTCCACCTATAAGCCTTATCTTTGGCAGAAGGCACTTAAAGAAATATTTTTGGTTCATACCAAAGGGAGTTACCCGATTTAAAGGAGATTAAAGAACGAACGAGTCAAGTTAGAAATGAAGTAAGGGACTTAGTATCAATCTCCTTTAATTGAGGAATATTTTGATTTTATACATGAATTTATTTTATAAAGTGTATAAACCCCTTTTAATTTTTATTTCATTCGAAGAGAATCTTTTTCTACGTATTGTTTTACTAAATGACAAAGGGAATGTTTCTTTTTAACATACACGGTGACAACGACCTTTCTGCCACCACAAGAATTATTTTATATTTGGTTTCCTTAACTATCCATAATGTTTTTAAAAGGAAAATAAACACCATATAATCTTTTATGTATTTTTTTATTGAAAATGGTTTTGAGAAAGTATTGATTTTGTCAATATATTGAAATGATATATTATGATTGTAATGTGGAAATGTTATCTTTCATTTATGATTATGTTATGTGTTATGATTATGTTATGGTTCTTGGGTATTTTTTACGTATATGGGTGGTTCTGTAATAAACCTAGGGTGGGTGAGCCCAAGATAACTCTCCAATTCATTGGGTAACATGACAGAGGTAAATGATAATGTTTCTCCTAAGAGATTTAAGGAATATACTATGATGGGTATTCCTAATGTAACTCTCAATGTAGCTATGAAAGCTACAACATAAGTATGTTATGGATGTCACAAGTTACCTTTATGATTTTTGTTTTTTATTTGTTATTCATAAATCTTATGATTTCATGAGGTATGTTAAAAATATTATGTTTTGGTGGACTAATGTTTTCTTTCTATATTTTATAACCCTTACTGAGCTTTTTATGCTCATCCCAAGTTTTGAAATGTTTTTCACAGGACTTAAATATGAATAGAGTCAAGAATGGGATCAAGGAAATGTCATGCTATCTAAAACACGGAACTAGACATGACTCTTTTTTTCAAGATTTTTTATTTTATGAAAAATGGAAACTGAGTAGAAGTGTCTAATTTTTAATTTTTGAGATGTAATGTTATAGTTATAGCCTAATTCTATAAAACTATAAACCTAAAAAGATCCTCGATGTGAATTATTAAATTAATTCAAAATTATGTAATGTTTTAAGGCTGGGTTATTATAAATTATATACACCATACAATAAAAAATTTGGTGAATATGACATATGTCTCATAGAAATAAAATGTGAGATGAGAAACCCTTACCTCGAGTCCAAGCCGTACATGTACATCCTTCAAATACTATATAATAAGCTTATATCAATTATTTTATTTCTTAATAAACTTTTATATGTTTAATAACTTATACTTAAATCATTTATTTCATTTTTTTAATGACATATTTGATTATTTAATCAGTTAAGTCCACATTGAGTGTTTTGAGGACGTTCAGTTCATTATTTCAAAACAACTTCACTGTGTTGACCATGGTCGAAGGTGACATTACTTAAATGTATAAAAAATAATAATCATGAAATATTTATAATATTTATCCATAAATTATACTTTTAAAACCAATCATGTAATACGGTAATGAAAAATGAACTATGTTACAATCATGGAGGTGGTAGACCGTACGTACGCATGTGTAACATTTCCATTTTTCAACAATCATTATGAATAAAAAATAATTAATATTTTTTATTTAAAGAATTATAATAATATCATAAATACCACATTTTTTTAATTAAACATACTTATATATATGTCATCCCTGTGATGTGATGTTGAGAAAATAATCACATCGCTTTGTAGAGGTGGTAGTCCATATGTACACACGAATGATGTTATCATTTTTTAGTGAGTGTGAAGTTAAGAAATAGAATTATATATCATATTATAATAATGGTAAATATTTACTGAATATTATAATTATTTCATATATATATCATATATTCATTAAATTTATATTTTTTTACCTTCTATGAAATGATTTAGTGAATAAATAATCACATCACTTCATGAGGTAGTAGTCTGCCATACACACGAGTTCCGTTATCATATCCCCAATGGAATGGAAAATAAGAAGTTATATGTGATATAATAATTAGATAAGTATAATTATTATACAAATATCATATATATACTTTAAATACATCATTATAATAATCCATGAGATGCGATGATGAAAAAAATCACATTTGTTCGTGTGGCGGTAGTCCATTGTACACACGAATGATGATTCCATTTTCTATTTGGTGGAAGAGGAGATTAATTTTGGTTATTAAAATAACATAATAACATATAAATATATGGTATATACTAGTGTTATTATATCATTATGATTGAATAATATTTTAAGTATGTGGAAGAATAAATAAGATAATAACAATCAGTTAAGCACAATACCTCTTCTTCAGACGATCTCCTTAGGTTAGAAACAAAAGCTTTATTAGGATGGATTTTTGATAAAAAAAAGGATCTATATAATGGGTAGGGAAGTTAGTAACTAATTTGGTTAGGTATTGTCTGAGGAAAATGCCTTTGAAGGTGTGAAGAGGTGAGGAGAGGGGTGACCTTTTATAAGTGAGGTGAGTGGCACACTTGTAATATTTGAAAAGAAAATGGTATAACCATGTTTTCTACATGATGAAAGGATAAAATATTAACCATTATCAAGAATTAGATAATATAAGTTCTAAATATATCTATTAAATTAATTTTAGACATGTTTTATTTCATTTTAACCCTTATCATTTTAGTTCAACCCCAGGTAAACCTATTTTCAACTTAACTACTGTAATTAATTTTTACTATTTTCATTATTAATTATGGTAAAAAATTAAGTTAAACTTATTATATTATATAGAATATTATTATTCCAAATATGGAATCAATTTTATTAAATTAAATTAACACAAGTGGTAAAATTTAATTTAAAATTAAACCCGCATGATGAAAAAGTGGGTTTTCAAGAAGTGTATTTTTCAATAAAAAGATGATTTTATATTAATTATAAGACTGATAATAATAATTATGTGAATAAAAATTAATAAATATTTATATATAATATATAAATTTAATTTAAATTTTTCTTTAATTTGTGTTTTTTAATTAATTAAAATGGAGAAATATTATGCACTTTAAAATATTTTTTCAGACAAATTCCATTTTTAAACCTAAAAATAAACTTATACTAAAATCCAATATAATGATGATTAAAATGTAATTTAGTGGATTAAATATGAATAAATAAAACTTATGTTACTTTAAAGATTATTCAAAACATAATTGGACTTTTAAATTACTTAATTTATTGAAAATAAATGATAGTTTTACAAAAATCAATATTTTTCACTATTCGTTGAAAAATCAATATTTTCTAAAAATAAAAATTTTTAACCATAATTTAGTTTTTATTTTATGATTTAAGAAAATAATTTAATGTTATAAAATAAATTTTCTAAAATTTACAAAAATTAATTGTAATATTTTCTCACAAAATTCAATAAAAAACATTTTTAAAGAAAACCTTTTTTTGAAGAATAAAGATACTTTCCTAAAAATTGATTCATTATTTACTATGAATTTATCAATAATTTATATCAATTAGGAAATTTTTAAATATTTATATTTAATAAAGTAGTTATTACTATTCATACCGTCCAATTTAATAGCTAGGTTACAATAGTTATATATTTCATGGGTTGTTTAAGTTTGGTGTTGCATGTTGAATATATTATTGATTATAGTGATATTATTTTAAATTATCAGGTTTTTACAATAGAATTTATGTTTTACTAAAACATTTATTAACATATAAACAAAATAAAACAAAATAAAAAATTTTAATCCCTCTACACCCGTTAAATCAAGTTTTAAAGATTTTAAAAAACAAAACCTTTTTATTGTATTTTATTTTTCAAAAAACACATATAAAAAATTCCCCTAAAATACTTTTATCAACTACCCATATCAATCACTTATTTTTCCCCATATATCTATCATATTTCTATTATTTCGTATTTTTATTAGTTATACTTGGAAATATGATTTTCAAGAGGACCATAAGAAAGAATATTTTAAGATTATAATGTTTTTATTTACTAATATTTGTTTCCATTTTATAGTTTTAATAATTATGTTATATATATATGTGTGTGTGTGTGTGTTTCTTATAATGTCATATTATAATAGTTATTTCATATAATGTTATAATATTCAACTTTAATGAACAATTTTTTTGTTCATTTATATATGTTTTGTGTACAAAACATGTTATTTAATTATAACACATGTGGAGAGACAAATTATACTAATACCAGGGGTGTTACACTCTCCCTGTGTTTTTTCATCGTATGGTTAACCAAAAAATTCACCCTGTAAACTATTCATACTATTTCTTTAGTTATATAATCCCCAATTCTATCTATTTTACCTTTATATATCTAATAAAAACACATAAGTAATACACCAATCATGGATAAATATGGTTTGGGAACCTATGAAAATGATATACTCAAACCCAAAATTATTAACAAATTAATATCCCAACCCAAATTCAAACACATTTAATACAATAAATTTTGGTAATAGATTTTTTAATATTACTTGAGGATCTATTATCATTTCTAAAGGATTGAAATTTGAAACTCTTTTACTTACTGTTAGAAAATAAGGATTCAAAATGGTAAGAGAATAAATTTATGAAAGTTAAGAGTTGTGGCACTCTCAGTTGGGTATTCTCAATGAGATGAGTATGAAGATTCTAGTAGAAAAAGGGTTGTTGGAGATTGATCATTTATACATTGTAAATTGTGAATGTTGTATGTTTGGTAAGTAATAGAAGGTGTTTTTTAATCCCAATTGATGAACTACGAAGAATCATAAGCTAGATCTTGTACATACTAATTTTAGGGTACCTTCCTCAGTCAATTCACATGATGGATCATAAAATTTTGTGACCTTCATTGATGATTCCATGAGAAATTTATGATTTTATTGTTAGGTCCCCAAAGGGTGATGGAAATTGACAAGGGGGAGGGGGTGAATTTCCTTTCTTTAAATAATAATCAGAGTTTGAACATTATAAAAGAAAATGATCATTTCAAATATTTAACAATTAAACCACATAGATATAAGAAATGGGAGAGAAAATAAAATATAGAATATATAAGATGAACATAATATATTTTTATAGTGTTTTAGATTTAAATGATCCTATTACACTATTCACCCATCTCAAAAACTAAGAAAGATATCACCCACTATGATATATAAATTTTCAATGAGAGTGACAAATATTTACATATTCCATTTTCACACATGTAGGATCAACCCAATTCCCTTATCTTTTATGGGTTCAAGAAAAATAGCCTTTTGTAGGAGAAGACCCAACCTATAATTTTATAGGATCAATCCTAACCCCTTGCATTTTTGTTTTTAGAAAAAACCCAAAATTTTATGGGGAAAGAATTTACCTAGACTCTTACAAAATAGTAATTTCATCTACTATTTTATGAGTTAAGTAGAACCCGTTCTTCTAAGGTGATATATTAAACCCAAAAATACCTTTTATTAGGGAAGTATAATCCCATTCATGATACAATATATGAGAAAATTCAAAAAAAAAATTTAAAGAAAAATTAAATAATAAAATACTTTAACCTAGTGAATGATTATTGATGAAGATATTCAAAAATGAACTAGGTAGTGCTCAGGCCCTTCAAGATGATGAAATAGTGAATATCAAAAAACCAATGGTTTACTTTAGCAAGTAGTTGAACAATGAAGCTCTAGGAATCAATTTAAAACTATACAATATGAAATAGTAAAATGATATTCACATCTATATTTTCACTGCATAACTTGGTCCTTTTTATAAAGCATAATAGCAATGGTTTTTTTCCACTTTAAATTCAACAAATCTCCTTTATAATTTCAAAATGATAAAAACATCATATGGAAACAGCATTTCATTATGATATAAAAATGAAAATCATATTATACACAAATAATTTTAAGAATAATAAATGATTAATAATATAGTAAATATATACATAAATGTTGAAAATAAATTCCTTTAAACACTCCCATAATTCATGTGAGACAAACTCTTCATATTCTAAATTCTAATTTGAACTTTGATTATGATTATTTTCCAGATGAATGATTCACATGTATTTTCTAGAAAAGAGAGATATTTAATATCCACACGAACTATTTCTTTAAATCATTTCAATACAGTTGTTAATAATCAATATTAGTATTCTTTAAAAACTCCCTAATAATATTCGAGAGAAACTCTATGTATTCCAACCGATTTAAATTCGAATATATCATGTTCTAAAATTTAGCTTGAATATCCATACATACTTAATCCCATATGAATCTCAGTTAATAATTCATCAAAAAAATTAAAACCTATTCACATAGACTCTATATAATTAACAAGTAATATTAAAATAAATAAAACACTAAAAATATATAGTAAAAACTTAAAGCAAATTGAAATGTTAAACAATACATAAAACAAAAAATATTTTCAAGTTATAGACAATTAATTTAAACTATTAACATTAGAGAATTCCATGTAAGGGATTCATGTAAGGTATTCACATTAGAGAATCACATAAGGGATCTATATAGATAATTAATTTAAGGGATCTATATAGAAGATTCACCATTTAAGTGAATTAATGTAAGGTATTCACATTAGATAATCCCATAAGGGATCTATATAGAAAATTAATTTAGGGGATATATATAAGAGATTCACTATTTAAGTGAATTAATCATGTAGGCATTTCATGTAGATGGTTCTGGAAGCTTGTAGACTACTTTACTTATAAAAGTTTAGACATAAAAAGGCCTTCAAAACAGTATAATAATCTTTAGATCACGTTGAATTATATTTTTATAATTTAATTATATTTTAATTTAATAAATAATCAAATTAATTGGACTTATATATCTCAATTTATCCTCATAATACAATAGAAAATTGTTTCTAGAAAACTAAAAAATTCAGATTGAAAAAAATAGTGACTACTAACCTAATTTAGGACATGATAACAATTGATTTAGAGTTTTACATCTTATAATTAAATTTAGATACTTTTTTATTACCAACCATATAATAATCACTTAATCTTAAGTTATTTATCCTAATTTATAGTCAAAATATAAAATATAAGCTCAACACTTTACAAAATTTCACTCACTGTCAGTTCTCATGGTCAGTTCCAGACTTTTCCAAAATTTCACTCATGGTTAGTTCTCAGGGTCGATTATAAAACTTTATAAACATTCAATCATGGTCATTTCTCATATTTGGTTCCAAACTTTTCCAAATTTTAACTCATGGTTAGTTCTCATGGTTAGTTATAGACTTAGCTAAATTTTCAATCATAGATAGTTCTCACAGTTGGTTTTCACAGTCAATACTCACAGTTAGTTCTCATGGTTAGTACTCATGGTTAGTAATCATTACCATTTCTGATGGTCAGTACTCACAGTCAGTACACATGGTGAGTTCCAGACTTTTCTAAATTTTCAATTTCCATACTTCTCCAAATTTTCATTCCAGAATATATAAATGATATTTTAAGTTCTCAAATAAATTATTTATCTAAGGATAAATTCATGAAACTTGTAGTACTTGTTATGAACTTTAAAAACTAAAGTCATTTTAATCAAAAAATAGTATGATATGATCATGGTTAATAATTTAGCATCCTCGACCCCAGTAGCCTGAAGATAATGTCTACTTTATTACATTAGAATAAGATATAAGGAATAACACCTTGAAGGACTGAATAGTTTAGTATTATTGGTAAAATATATACATAGATGAGTCATTCATTACATTTGAAAACACAAATTATAGTATAATGTTTTTTGAGAATAACATTATTCACTCTAGAATATCCTTTAATATCAAACATAACACACTTCATGTATTCATGAGAAAGGAAAAAAATAAGGGTGAGATAAAAAGACATGCAAGGTAAATAATGAATTAATAAATAATAATCAATATTGAAATAAAAATAACTAAAAAAATATGCTATTTAATTAACTTTACTATATAATTAGACAAGACATTATCAATATGGAAAGGTAAATAACTGAGAACCATTAAATTTAATCTATAAACTGAGAATGAAATGTATCCATAAATAATATATGACAGAATATTGAATTTTTATTAAAAGAAAGGGGGTTGAGGAGGGAAAAACCCTGCCATAAACAAAAAAAGAATCCATATAGGGGGCCTAAAGTGATGCAGACCAAGGGAATAACCTAGAATAATGTTTTTAAAATGAACTGGGAGAGAACCAAAACTAGATAAAATGATAAGAGGCTCACCTACATGACCTCCTCTAGCTAAACTATCCATAGTGAATTTTCATTCTCTCTAAATAAGCCTCACCGCAACCCCAGGGGCCAAATACCTTTTCCAACCCCAGACCAGATACACAAGGTCCTAAGGAGAGTCCACCTTCCCATCCAAAATATTCACTAATAACTCTGAATTATATTCCACCACCTTGACCTAAATAAGAAACCTTTTTCACAACTACAAGACTGCATGCATTTCTCTCATCTCCATCCCCAAGGAATTTCCTGGGCCTAAAAAGAACTAAAGGAAAGGACAACCGATCCCCTGTGATATCTGACTACACCACCTCCCTTAATCTGACCATTAAAGAAGGAACCATCCACATTGAGCTTTAATCCATTGTAAGGAGGGGATCATATCACCCACCACCCCTAAGGGCTTAGTCCGAAAATCAGTCTATTGAGAAACCTATATAGAGGGTGGAAACATGAACCAACTTTAAGTAAAGAGCTTAGTTCCATCACTCTGGATCACACTCTAACCGATAAGTATAACATAGAATGTCACACACCCATTTTGTCTTGGTTCCTTGTATCCCAAATAGTCCATAAAACCAAAGTAAAAAATGATAACTAAATATTTAACAAAGGAAATGATTAATTATCAGACATCATGTTTTAGACACATGATACCACTACTTTAAATAACTTTCACAGGACAGTTTAAAACTTCTGGATACAAACCAATCCAGTTTTAAAAACTAAAGCTCTAATATCAAGACATTTCAAAAGATAGTTTAAAACTACTGGGTAGAGACTCATAGGGTTTTTCCAACTGATTTTTCCTCATGATATATGTCAATGCATCAAGGGGATATATAAAATTAGTATCCCACCCATAACTACATGTCAAATACATTCCTCACATATCAAATAATCTATTTAATTCATGAATCAATATTACTTATAAAAAATATCTATATTGATCAAAATATATGGATTTATCAATATTTCACCAGTCATTCAAATAACTCTCAAAGAAAATCACCACATGTTGAAATGAAATATGGTTTTAGAAATAAACATATTCATGATAAAAAATATTGGAATTTAAGGAAAATTTAATGTCCATAGGAAAGTGAATAATTCAAGGGAAAGTTAATGAAAATAAAAATGAATCAAGGAATTTAATTACAAAACATTTCTTAGTCAAAATTATCACAAACCATTTAGAGAAAGAATAAGGATGGTATCAATATAACATATACCCATTGGAGTAATAATTAAGGGTTGTTGTCACTGATGAATGTAAATACCATAAAAATATCTTTAAAAAAATTCTTGAGGAAAATATAACTTTTATTTTTAAAATCACTTTTCAAAAAAATAAACCATATTGAAATCATTCTCTTTGAAAATCACTTTTAAAAACTAATAATTTTTAAAATATTATGAAAATAATTTTTCTTTAAAACGTTCCTTATAAACATACAAATGAATCTTCAATGAAATTACATTCATGATAATAGGTAATTACTTATACTCAATACATGTTAAAAAGAACATTCCTTTTTTCACTATAAAAAGGTTAGGAAAGTACCTTGTTAGTAAAATGATAAGAAGAACCCTTTCACATTTTCAGTAAAATCCAAATGGGCATTGTTTTGAACATGAAATAAGATTCATTTCATTTTATTTTAAAAAGTAATTTTTTTTAAAAATTACTTTAATAAATCATTTTGAAAAGGTTAAGAATATTTTTGAAAACATTTTTCTAAAACATGGTTTTGGGAAAAAGCAGATTTCTAACCGAAGAAAGAAATGAAGTTAGATTTTCTTAGAAAAATATTTCCTTAATTAATTTATGTACCAAAGAGTGGAAAAATGGTATTTTTACTTGAAAATATAATGAATAAATATAGAAGAATAAAATTAAATGGGTTTATTATAAAATGATAAAATAATTTCCTTCAACTAAAATTCAAGAATAAATAATCTCGATTAGAATGATATTGTGAAATAAACCCTTAAAATGATTATAAAATTTAAGTGAGAATTAATAAATTATTTGATTATGTGTTGGAAATTTAAATACATACAAAAAAGTCTAAATACAACATAAATTAATCAAAATTAATTATACACATAATCATAAAATTACATAATCAATAAAGTAGAAGTTTAACCCAATGAACAGGAATTGAGTTCAGAAATTCCATACATCACACTTCCTTTTGATTTAAAATTATTTAAACTCATTTATAACGGTTTTAAAGGAGTTATTAACTTATACTAGAACTATATTACTATTTATAATTTCATATTTGATCATTTTATAACTTGTTATCACCCATTTATTAATAATCATTCATTATTTTATTTGTTTTAGATGTTAATTGTCTTGTTTTCTTATTCATGTTTTTTTATTAAAGATCTATTTATTGAAAATATTACATAGTTTCACAATCTCTATAATAATAATAATGAAATAATTATCATATTTGTACATAAAAAATCCTTTTAAAACAAATCATGAAAGATGGTTATGAAAAATGAAGTATTCTACTGTTTCTGATGAAAACTTGTTGCGTGTTTTGTTCGATGGTATGATTTTTTGGGTTTGAATGGTTAGAAAATAATTAACATCAGATCCACCATTTTTTAAAATATTCTAATAGGTTTTGTTCATGGATCTGGAAACACCCAATTATTCCCTCATTCAGATTATTTTATGAACCTTCTTTCCAAAGCCTAGTGATTATTAAGAAACGGTCCAACAATGCTTAGGGACTCACATTGGTCGAGAGGATAGGAGTTTGGGTGCATCAAAACCTTGGGGGGGGGGGAATTATTTCTTACTCTAGAACTCTCTAAAATATTTAATACATATTTATAAATCCATCATTCATTCCCAAATATAAATTTTCTCTCCCCCAGGATAACAATCAATTATTTTCATGCATGTAATTTAGAATCATATGTACGTATATGAGGTTATTCATTGATGGATATATATATATATATATATATGTATCTTAGGTTCTACATCAATGAACACATTTTATGAATGTATTATATTTTCTTTTTTCATTATTTATTATGATTCTAGTCTTAAGCCACACAATGGGGTGCTCTAGAATTTATGATTATCCAAGGAGATGAGAGTTGTTTTGATGTTAAGATCAGGCCCATGAGATGAGATTTATATGCATCCTTGTGAAAGGAATAAGAACCCATATAGCTTAGTGCCACTTAACAGGACACATGATACCTTTTATAGTCATGTGATAAGGACCAAATTGTGGTGTTTAACATCACACGACAAGGATATCTTGGTGAAAGGTTCATATCCAAAGTTTGGGGTGGGAATTATGAAGAGGTGTCCCAAAGAACCTGAAAGGAATATGGGCTACTTGGTTAGAAATTACCCGAATGGTAATGTTTCCTAGAGAGAATCAGGGTTGATTTTTTGGTGTTGGGTTTGGACCTCAAAGAGGAATCTTACGTATCCCATTTAGACGAGAATCAAAACTCACATAGTTCCGTTGTGATGACCCACACCTATAGAGGCCATTTGAAGGTTTTTCTCATAAGGAATATGGACCTTTTAGAGGATCAAGGGATGATTAATGGGATTAAACAATTTATAATAATTACATTTTGGTTGCATACATGGATTTGAGGACCCACACCTATAGAGGACCTCTAAAGGAAGGGAAGAGGAAGATATGGAAAAAGATTATCTATCGAGACATGCAGCTAACCATATGAATTTCATGAAAATATCTAACCTATAACCCCATGTGATTCATTCTAGAATGTGATAAATAAGAGGAAGTATAAGATCATGAAGATTTCACAATCTCCTTCATTCATTGGTGGATGAGGATGGGGTGATGGGAGAGAGAAAGGTCTTCATGGTGTCCATCTATTCTCCCATTTTGGTAATCAGAATAGTCACATCTAACTACCTACCTAGCTATAGCCCATAATAAAAGGCCAGTGGATTACTTTAGGAGGGATGACTTACTCCAGATTCTAGAGGATATAGGAGGATAAGACACTATTCTACACCAAAGGGAAAGTCAAGTGTGATTCTCCCCCTTCCCACCTAGAGCTGGTGGTGCCTAATCTTAGAGACGATGAGGGAAGGAAAATGACATAGATCTCATTTCAAATACTAAGAGGTCCTTTGAATCACCCACATGGTTTGGTTCCTCATGACTAATGGAATGAATAAATTCATGCACCCCGAGGACCCTACCTGTGGGGTAGGAAAAGTATGGGAAACCTCTAACCGAAGAAATGCATAACCAAATGAGAGACAGGTTGGTGTGTCTATCCCCATGTTTGCACAAGTCCAAATGATGTGGTGGAGGATCAATTCCCCCCCCCCCCATACATGGGATCCAATGAAAGAGGATCCCTACCATAGGTGTCTTGAAATAGGGCTTATAAGGTTTCTCGTACAGGTCAATGCTTGGAAAGCAGGAGGTTTTTTACACATAGTAGACCAAGGAGGATCTAGAAGTGCTTTGTTTAGGGTAGTCCTACATGAGCTATAGATACATTGGGTGTTGAAAAAACTAGGGAAAACACTTGGGTTAGGAATTTTTCTATACACTAAGGGTTTCGTTAGGTGTCCTTAGAAAGGTCTCATTTAGGTCCGAAGTTTGGGGAGGGACCTTTGTGCTAATGGTTTTCAACTAATGGGGTGGGGGTCCATGCATAAGTGTCTTGATTTTTAAACCCCAGAAAGAATTTTATCCCAATATACCCCCTAATCCCCTCCTCCATAGGGTTTTTGAGGGCTACGTAAAATATTTTTTTAGGGCCTGGGTGAAGGGGCTTCATGACTAGAGCTCTAAATCTTCTTTTGTTTTTCCAATCCCCCAAAATTGGAGCCACAAGTCCTATTTATAGAAAAACACATGACTTTGGTCGAAGGAGGTTTATTATATAGGTAACCTGTGTAGGTACCTCACACGGGTACTCTGTATAGGTACCCCATGTAGGTAGCCCTCGTAGGTTACCCTCACAGGTACCCCACAGAGGTACCCCTCGGAGGTACCCCTCAAAGGTACCCTGCACAGGTACCTCACACAGAGGTGGAAAAAATCTCTAGGATGTATAGGAAGGGAAAACACAAGCCTCTTGGTGCATAGGTTGTGTGCAAGTAGGACCACTTGGGTAAACCACCTAGGTAAACCTCCTACTCCATTTCGTGGGGGTTGTTCCCTTGCACCCCTTCTCAACATCCGTTATGGGTTGTGGTCCCGGCCCTTCAGGCCGGTCCCTTTGCTACTGTCACTAACCCCTATGAAAAAAATGAAATATTCTCTGCAAACGTTTCAGGATGGGTTGAGTATGTTTTGGGTTGCGATATATACAAACCTCATGTATCATTCCAATTACATGACCTGCTCTCCAAGGGAGGTTCCCACCACCATGACATTGTATTGGGAAACATTTTTAAGGAATCTATATCCCCTGATGTGTGAAACTTTTTGTGACACATGGAAATCCAATATAATCCTTTCAGTATAAAGATGAATTTTTACTCAAACATGAAATTTTGTGTCTAAGTGAGGATCACATCATGAATTCTAATGAAAATTTCATGGATTACATTTTTCGGTGCCAATAAAAGTTTCCACCATTAGAATTAGATTCATTCATAATGAAAAAAATATGGTTCTAAGGTAACTATAGGGTAATTTGACACATTCCAACATCATTTTTTGGGATTTGGATCTATCTCAACTATGGGATGATGCTCTAATTTTTTTTCCTAATCCATGGAGCCCAGCGAGTGTAGTTCGACTATTTCTAGGGTCATATGAAAAACCTTAAAACTTTTTGTCTTTTATGTTTCATCACCCTAATTTTTTCTTAAGTCAAATATGAGGAAGACTTAGTGGGTGGGACCTGGATTTTGATTAGTTATCCCTTTATGGGTTTTCAGGCTAATAGGTTTTGTGAATCTTATATTTTCATTTCTCAATTATTTCCTAACCCATGCAGAGAATAAGTTTAGTGAGCTGAGCTTCACTTTTACCTAGGGTTCTCTTTTTCATTTGTCAACATGGTGAGTACTATGTCTCTTTTTTTGGGAAGTTTAAATTATTTCATGCTAGAATAATGTGGTTGGTGTTTTAGGCTGAACATATTTGACCATGAATTTTTTAATAATGACTCAAACAAGGATTGTTATCCAATAATGTTCTGACATTCTTCAGATACCCAAAAGGGAATTTTGAGTCACGATTTTCTGATTTATGTACCTAAAACTTGATGTTAGACAAACATACATAGAAAGATAATAGACCTTATTCAAAAAGTAGTTTCCAAAAAGATGTTTTCATTTAGGGTTTACAGAGATAGAAGAGGTATCTCCCAAGAATGAATATACATATGGTTGATAGGCCCCTTTTTTTGGGTGACTAATGAAAATCCATCAGGGGCATATTTCTGTATAGTCAAGCAATGAAATCCTCTTGATGATAAACCCATTTTGTGGGCGACGTATGCAAATCCAACTAGAGTGTATTACTACATAGTTAGACAAAGGAATATTCATGAATCTGAAATCCACTACCGATATCTAGGAAGTTTATGAAGATCATTATTTCTCAAGACCACAAAGGGTGGGTTTTTAAGGGATAATGTTAGATAATGAAGAGAGAATCTGTATTGTCATTGGCCATGAATGGAAAACCACTCCACGAATTTGGATTATGCAAAGGAGGGTACATTCTATTAAATGACTGATTTCATGGGGGAAGAACCCTCTCAGATAAGAGTCAAAGCCATGTGAAATTCAATATCATGCATCCAAGACATAGAAAGTGATATTTAGAATGTTGTAGTGAGGATAATGAGGATATAGTTTAAGTTAATTTATATTTGACCAAAATATTAGTGATTTTACCCTTTCATAGTAAATTTTCCAAGAATGTTCCATCATTTTCAGGTATCATGGAGAGAGGATCATAAGCTATAATATGGATTTTTTTGGATCTGAAGAGTGATATGGGATGAAAATGTTGTTGGGTATTATAGATATAAAAGAGGTATCTCTTAGGGATGAATGTAACACTAGTTGAAAGACCCTTTTGGGGGAAGACTTATGAAAATCCAACTAGGGTGTATTACATTATAGTCAAATAGTGGAATCATCTGGATGACCATACCTTTTGGTGGCTGAATTATGCACAACCAACTAGGGTGTATTACTATATATTCAAAAAATGATTTTCTCAAGAATATGACATTCCACTATTGATGGTTAGGGAAATATTATGGAGATTCAGGTTGTCCCAAACACATAGTTTGATTCATGAGAGGAAAGTACATTAATATGGGAGGAGAATTTTATATCAACATTATTAATAATGGAATGGAGATGATTCCCTATATAGGTATAACCCATATATAGTAAAATAAGTTTTTCTTTTTTATTTTGTGTTTGGGATAAGGGATACGATCCATGAATCATTACATATATTTTCAGGTCAAGAATCAATCCACACATAGTTCTAGAAAATATTCTCCATAATGATCAAATTATTTTGTGTAGAAGAGGATTTTTTTAATATGGGCTCACTAATGGGGTGAGAACCCATATTAGATCCTCTTATTTAGATCAAACTCAAACATATGAGAGTGAGTGAATTTCATGTATTGTAACTTGACCAGTATGTAGGATCCGAGTGTCACTATATATCTTGTGGGAATGAGAATCACGACACATGTAATTCTTAAGGAACCATGTATTTTAAATTCATGTTGAAAGTATTTGGGTTCCATGACACAAAAAGGAAATATTACGACTGGACCCAATATTCGAGACCTAGATGTCACTACATATCCTATGATGGTAAGAATCAATCAATATTTAGTTCTTAATTTTATCTCAATTATGCAGTTTAACATTATGTGGTAAGGACATATGGTGTTCCTTTTAAGGTCTTTACACTAGGACTATAGTGACCTTGATGTGTATTGATATTCCTTGATCATGTGGGTAATCCCTTACTAAAACTCATAATCCCATGTGAACTATTCTCGATTTTATAAATAAGAAGTAGAAAAGGTCTCTTCCACCACACAAAGGAGATAAAAATGAAGGATAGGGGGATTTTTTTTGGGTGGATATACCAGGATGTGAGATCCATGCATTTTTACTTATCTCTTCAAAGAAAGAATCAATCCTTACATAGTTCTTGAAAAATATTAAGTTTAGTGTCATGTGGAAATGATATCTGGTGTCTTTTAGTTTTAATTAATATGACAAGGACTATTTTTTATGGAAAAGATGAGTGATATAAAGATCAGAAGGATAAGGATTCTTTGGAATGCTTTGGATGTGGAGGAGGAAACTGTAAACCATGATCTTGGGGGTTCTCAAAATTGAAGAGTGATGTGGGATTAAAACATTATTGGAGCTTACGAAGATAGAAGTGGTATCTTCTATGGATGAATGTACTCTTGGTTTACATGACCTTTTGGTGGGTGATTTTTACAAATCCAACTAGGGAGTATTACTAAATAGTAAAACAATACAATCCTCGGGTTGACATTCCCTTTTGGTGGGTGACTTATACAAATCCAACTAGAGAATATTATAGTATATTCAGAAAAATGAGTCACCAACAATCTGACATTCTATCACCATTTTCTAAGGAAATCTTATGGAGATCTGAAATTTTTTAGGGCAAGGAGTATGATGTGTGAAAGGTATATGTTCAAGAACAAAAAAATAATTTCAACTAGCATTAGACATGGAGTGTGAAGCTCCCTTACATAGATCTTTTTTGTTTATATGAGGAAGATGAATCATTCTATTTCTATGAAGGGATATTGAATGTGGGAACCAAAGTTGAGGTCTCATGTATAGATATTAATTTTTCTGCATGAGAGGGGGGATTTGTTTACCCTATGGATGAGCCTAGAAGATGAGGTCTATATGTCTCTACACATCTCATTGGAATGAGAATCAATACACATATAATTCTAGAAATGATTCCTATGCAGTTTTGACCCACACATAGGGAGTGAGGATTTTTTTATAGCTGGACCTAGGATTAGAGATATGAGAATCACTATGTATACTATGTTGAAAATAATCAAGCCACACATGCTTCTTGAATAAATATGTAATATTATGATCTTCTCAATCATGGATTGGCATGTTATGTAGTTTTTGCATTGTGTGGCAATGAAATTTCCATATAGTTTAGCATCTTATGACTAGGATTGTTTTCTATGCAGTTTAAAGTCTTACATCTCAAACTATGTTGAATTATAGTTTGGATGTTATGACTATGAACATATGGTGTTCCTTTTAAGGTCATGCATATAAGACCATGATGCTATGTAGTTTAATGTCATATAACAAGGATGTTGGTGTAATGTAGTTTATTATCTTATTACATGGATACAAATTCATTCTTTTTATGGTCATGCAACATAGACCAACTATGATATTTAACAATGTACAACTGAGACAACCCATGATCTATTATCACAAAAAGTATTTCTTATGAAATATTTCATTGGTCGGGTCTATAATGAGCCCTCTATCGATCGAGATTAGGGAATAATATCTGTTAGAGTGGAACTATTGTATTTAATAAGGCCTCTTCTACTTTGTCCCAAGCTTTAGAGGATTCTTCCTTGGTACCATTGGAGTCCTAGGGACTAGTACAAGTTCTCCTTGGAGGAACGAACAAAGGTGGACTTTGTGCTATCCAATTTTGATGGACCTCTAAGTGATGCAAGGTATGTAATCTTTTCCCATTAAGTCATTCCAATTCATCCAACCATTTTTGGGATTTTTTATATATGGATAAATGATCATAGATGGAAACATAGAGAGAGAGTAATTATACCTCAATGGGCAGGACTACCACTGTACCCTAACCAAGTGAATCAAAGTTTCTCATATGGTAGAACATGTTGTAGTTTGGTAGGCCCATAGGGAATGAATGATCTTATAAGACTAAGGATTTTTTTACTTATCCACCATCTTCTAGATTTTTTTTGATAAGTTCTTGTTAAAGGCCTCTATTTATCCATTAACTACTGTATGATAGCATGCTGAGTGGTTAGATTTTATATTATAATTCTTATACAACTTATCTAACTCAGTAGACTAGAAATTGGCATCATTGTCTATCAATATTTTATAAGGGAAACCAAATCTAGTAATGATGTTGGATTTCACAAAGATAATGATGATTATGGCCCTGAATTCTTTGAGGGGTATTTCCTCATACCATTTGAAGAAAAAGTTAGTAATAGTTAGGATATATTTGAACTACTTGGTCATAACTGGAGGATATGATCCTACAATATCCATTCTACATGCAGAAAATGACTAGGAGTATTTGGATGTATATAGCAACTCTAATGGTTGATGGATGAATTTGGCGTGTTCTTGGTAGGAATGACATTTTGTGGTGAATTTTTTGAAATCCAATGTTATTGAAGTCCAAAACTATCCATGACTCTTAATTTGATGAGAAATCCTGAAACCTGACTAGTGGGTACCATAAGCTCCTATATACACTTCTCTCATGTCAATAAAGGTATCTTCTATATCAATTAATTAGATAAGTACACCATCAAAGCCACATTTTTAGATACTTTTTGGTGATTTGGGCCATCATAAAGAGTAAAGTTGGATGCTCATCATTATATTTTCTCTTTTATGGCCTTGTTTGATAAGAGAAATCCATTTTTAAGGTAGTCCACAATGGTATCATCCAATCAGTCACGAGACCATCTGGTTTGGGAATGGGACATACCTCATTGACCTCTTCCATTATGACACAAGAAAAAGTAAAGACCATTCAATGATTCACAATTCTTATGAATGTTTAATCACAATCTGGATCTTCTAGGTCCATGGATGCAGTAACCAATGCATCAACCTAAGAATTATATGATTGTGGTATATGAGTGAATATAGTATATAAGGAGAAATATTCAATTAATCCTTGGACATAGTCAAAAAATGTGATTAGTTATTCTTTTCTGATATCCTAAACCCTGTTGATCTGTTTGGTTACTCACTCAAAATCTAATTTCACCTCTAGGTGGCCCACTGGTATTTGAAATTCTAGTTCTAGGACTAAAATAAAGGCCTAATATTCTACCTTATTGTTTATACATCCTTCTGAAAATAGGAATGATTAAGGCAAGACTACCTTCGCAAGAGATATTAGTATGAATCCCAACCTAACTTTATTGATCTTAGGGTCTTCCATTCTCTTACCTGTTGGGTTTCTGGATGTGCTGTCAAAATAAATTTCCCATGTATGGGGTCAATATTGAATTGAAAAGTTCTCTTCATCTAGAAATTTAGTATTTAATGATGTTGTTCTTACATATGGGTGTTATGTAAGAAAATTGTTTCCAACGCTTTTTCTGGGACACGCGCGCATCTGTCACGCAGAGGACGCGCTGTTGTTACCCCACATTCCCTCTTTCCAAAGGCAGGTGACATCCACTCCTTATTCAGGGATGTCTACTCCTTGATCGAAATGGGATGATGGGATGTCAGTTCTTCCTTCCATGGATTCCTCCTCGGAGCTCGTCACCTAGTCTGGGTTTCCCTCATAGATTTAAGACGTTGTTCGTGAAACTCTTCCTAGCGCCATATCTTCATGGACACCAGTTAATTATGACGCTTCTGTCAGGACATTCCAAGGAGTCTGGTCAGGGCAGAAACCTTTGGTTAGGATAGTAGTCACATTGGGCATCACTGGCGTGTCTTGACGCTGGGGGATTGACATGTCTGGATTATGTCCCTTATTGTAGGGCTTCTCGAGGGTGCGGAAGCCCGAGGCATCCCACACCAGACGTGGGGAATTGTATGCCATGGGCATGTATCTGAGGTTTTCCTCAGCTTCCCATGTTTAACATAGGGTATGCCGCAAGTTTAATGTCCAGTGGAGACCGATCAGACTGATCAGAACACTGGTTAGAGTGGATCAGATGGACGCAACCCCCGGAGGGGACACCGAGGTTGGGACCGATGCGTGGGTGGCTTTCTAAATGCTGTTAAATGGAATGGGGTGTGAGGTGGCATGATCTCACCGGGATGTGGCAGCCCAGGTAAGGATCAGGATGGACGATGGATTTGGGATTGAGCCTCGAAGAGACTTCCTACGTATCCCCATGGTGGGGAGTCAAAGTCTGCGTAGTTCGTTGGAACGATGGGACACCTGAGGAGGCGACCCGCGAGAATGGACGCATGGACGGGACCCAAAAAAAGTGGAAACTCCAGGTCATGGAATGTGCTTCCTGAGACACATGGGGTCGAGGGAGAGATCAGGATGAGACATGGGTTTTGGGATTGAACCTAATGGAGGCTTCCTACGTATCCTCGTGGAAGGGAATCAAAGTCCACGTAGTTCAGGTGGCATCTGGGGATTACAATCTAAGGCAGCCCATGGTGTCGGTAACCCGACGTGAAGGTGGACCTGGGGTCCTGATGGATAGTGGGCTTGAACCTCGTGGAGGCTTCCTACGCACCATGCATTGACACTGATCAAAGTCTTCATAGTTCGGGATGATGAATACAGTTTATCGTCATGCCGGACGGGGGAAAACCTGACGTGAAGGAATGACCGGGTGGTGGGCTTGAACCTCGTGGAGGCTTCCTACGTATCCCTGTGGTAGGGAATCAAAGTCCACGTAGTTTGGGATGGATTTTGGATTACACTCTAAGGTTCCCCAATGTGGAAATGGGGCATGGCACACCGACATAGAGATGGTCGGGGCCAATGGTTGTTGGTCTTGAACCTCATGGAGGCTTCCTATGTACCATGCCTTGACATGGATCAAAGTCCTCATAGTTTAGGATGGATTGGGGCTTACACTCTAAGGCGGCCCAAGGTGGTTGGGGCTTGAACCTCATAGAGGCTTCCTACATACCATGATTTGACATGGATCAATGTCCTTGTAGTTCGGGATGGATTGGGGCTTACACTCTGAGGCAGCCCAAGGTGGTTGGGGCTTGAACCTCGTGGAGGCTTCCTATGTACCATGCCTTGACATGGATCAAAGTCCTCATAGTACGGGATGGATTGGGGCATATACTCTGAGGTGGCCCAAGTGGTTTGGGGATTACACTATGAGGTGACCCAAGGTGGTTGGGGCTTGAAGCTCATGAAGGCTTCCTACATACCATACTTTAACATGGATCAAAGTCCACGTAGTTCAGGATGGATTGAGGCTTACACTCTGAGGCAGCCTAAGTGGCATGGGGATTACACTCTGAGGTGGCCCAAGGTGGTTGGGGCATAATCCTCATGGAGGCTTCCTACGTACCATGCCTTGACATGGATCAAAGTCCCCTTAGTTCGGGATGGATTGGGGCTTACAATCTGAGGTGGCCCAAGGTGGGTCATGGTCGGTGCTCACTCTAAGATCACGTGAGACATGCTCGGTGTGAGAAACAAGAGCTAGCAGAGACCTGACGATCACGTCGTGAAGGGTGAGTCCATGGGAAATGAAGAGGGGATTACGCGTTGAGCGACCCAAGGTGCCGAGACTTACTCTAGGATAGAGGCCTGTGGGCGATAAAGCACTGTGGGTGAGGGATTTGGGACAGAAGAAAGGAGAAGCACCATTCCCCATCACACCCTTGGCTGGCCTTGGCGCTGAGGGAGTGAGGAGGAACATGGGTTCTAACTCTTGCAAGAAATGTTAGGGGCTTACACCAAGGTGGATTCCCTTCCTCGTGGACAAACACCACTCCAATAAGGAGGATATTACCCCGTGTGAGGGATGATCCCATCCCCGTGGAGACGAGTGGGTGTGGAGAATGTCCAAGGCGGAGGGAACCTACGTGAAAGGCACGGGGCTAGGTCACAGTTTAACATCATGTGTTGAGGACGAGGTGTTTCGCAGTTTAACATCCTGCAGCTCGGATGAGTTGGGTTCGTTCCACACCCCTAGGACTTACATAACCAGTACCCCCTGCTTCTTGTGAAAGGGAAGGCATCGACAATGCCATAGTGAGGGGGGGGGGGGGGGGTTGTGGGGAGAACCATCAAGGGGTCCACGTTAGCGTGGATATGCAAATAAGCAATACCCATTAGCGTGCCTATGAAAAGAAGCATGAGGCAAATCAATGCAATGGGAAAGATTGTACAAGGGACTTTGAAGTTACCTCGTACGAGCCATGAAGGTCTCACGGGAAGACGGTGCATGATGTGGATACCTGAGGCATAAAAGGCACCCGTGAATGGAACCCACAAGAAGAGAATAGGGGTGAGGGGTCCCAGGGAATTGCACGCAACCTTTGAGTCTTGCACGTGAAATAATAGACATGCGTGAAAAACACCGGGTTGACGCGAAATCTGTGATGCTTGCGCGTAATTGGGGACAGAGGTTTTATGCGCGACTAGGAGTATTGCGTGCAAGGAGTTTGAATTGCACGCAAGGGGAAGAGGCCGCACGCAAGGATAGGGGTGCATGCAATGGAAGGAATTACCTGCAAGGGGGGAACCCTGAAGGGATTGGAATTCAGTCTAAGCCATGGGGATCTTATGCGAAGGTGGACCTCAGGGTGACTTGGCATGAAAATAACCATACCTGAAGGCCATATTGCATGTGCGTAAGACGAATTTCGCACACGAGAGCTGGTTCAGATTCTTTATCCATGAAATGGAAGGGGGTCGCCTTCTATTTATAGAAGTCTAGGGGCGTGGAAAACCGCTCGGTGCGAAATAATTGTGCGCCCGAGGCAGCAGCATGAAATGTTAATCACACGAGGCGCGGGCGCAAAATTATTTCACGTCTGTGCCGGAGACTCTTTGTGAATCCTAGAACTTTCCACGTGGGGGTATCTTTTTTTGCGCACTTGGGAATTTATTTCGTGCAGCCCCTCTAGGCCCCCTAGACGGGGTTCCCAGGTCCGAATATGACTTCACTTTTTTGTTTTGAAAATTTCTTCTGCCCCATAGCATTTTTCGGCATCTACAAATTCCCCCCTTGGAATTGGATTGGTGAGGGGCCGCAATAGTCAGATTCTAAGGGAAACGCCGAAGTGCAGGGCTTCACAGGGTCCATGTGTGCAAAAATATGAAGCTGCGTGCAAAACTCAGAATGGCGCGGAATTCACTTTTCAAGCAGGCACAGAATCCCCCTTACGCGTGGCACGGAACCCAGGATTAACCTATAAAAGCCACCGCGGGTCCCATGCTCCGTACAAATTTTCTCGGAAGACAGGCTTCGAGCTCTCTTGTGCAAAAATTTCTTCTGTTCTGCGCAAAAAACCACTCTGGCTGTGCATAATTCCATTGATATCAAGTGTCATTTTATGTGCAAACCCAGGTTTTTTCCCACCATAGTCTGAAATTTCGCGATGCCCGCTGAGATTTCACGCCAACCTCCCACATTTTGGGCCAGCCTCCCAGGTTTCACGCCAACTACTGAGGCACTTAGTCGGAAGAAGATGGCTACCAACCAGGTTAATGAGGGAGAAGACGCTGCTCGCAGAGCTAAAATGGCTGCAAACCCAGAGGTTTATAGTGTAAAAAGGATTGTCTCCAACAACCATACCCTCTTCAACTTGATAAACCCTTCCCAAAAGGAGTATGCCTTGTCCAATAACCAGCTACTGTGGGACATTGGTATTCTAGAGGAGGTCCCTCTATCAGGCTTTGAGGTGGATATGCCACGGTCATGGGTGACCCACAAGGATGACCTTCCTCGATACAACATCACCAACAATGGTCATCCTGCCAGAGAAACCAGACACATGGATGTATATGTCCTGAATCCCAGGACTAGGACTATTGCTGGGGGTGACCCTGTTGCGGAGAGCTCCCCGACCCTCTATGCAAGCACTTTCTGTCAAAGTGTCACTAATGAGGCTAAAGGTTGGCTGCAGGACTGGGACCTACAGTCTGGAGGAAACTTCACTAGTGAGTGGGCCTGGGTGTTCTTAGTCCTCCATAAATTTGACCAATTTAGGGTCGAGCTATGATATATTAGTCTGTTCGAGGCGGTATAGAAATCACAATTTCACTTCTACCACCAGCCTGAGCTTGGTCCAGAGCTATTCACCCGGTGGTCCCCTAATACAAACACATTCCATCTCTATCATGGGGAAGTCAGCATCAGTCTCTGAGATATTCACTACATTAGGGGTATCCCATTGGAGGGCCATCAATACAATGAATTCCTTCCGCCGATGAACATCTGGGGTGACAGATCACGAACCCCCATACTGACATGGCACCTACTATAGATGGCCAAGGAAAAGATGGGGGTCAAGGACTTCCTGAAGGATATCACCTACAGGGACTGGTTCAAACTATTCCTGGAGAGGGATTCGGAAGTCAAGATGCTAGGGCGGGGGAGATGGTGTCCAACCACAGCACAGAGGAGCAAGAGAGGATCATACTGAAGGATCCTCGAGGCGAGGAACTACCAGTCATGGGGCTACAACATAAATGAGAGTTGAGATCCGAATGTTCGGTACACCAGATTTCTCTCTACATTTATGAGAGGGTGGCTCCTGTCCATTAGGGATGCAAGGATGGGCGTCCATCCAGCAACTTTGGTGATGGTAGACATCATGGATGCCAACAAGAGGTTCAACCTGGGGGTTCCCATGCTGGATCAGCTGTACACCATCTTGGGATGCATCTCGAGAGGGGGATCACCTAGGATAGTATGTGTCCCTTTCCAGATTTTCCATGGATGGGTTGCGGCTCATTGTGGAAGATAAACTTTCCCAAATGCCATCCGTCCCCCGGGCAACGTCCTGTGACCCTCTCTGCTAAATATTACTGGGGTCATGCCATTGATGCTCAATGAGAAGGGAGTACGGATCAGGATTGGTAACCATGACAACTTCACCTTCATCCCATTCCCCACCCCAACTGGTCAGCTGATATATGATGGGAAAGGATCACTGGAGTAGAAGGAGTACTTCCATAACATCAGAGGCGGGGTGCTTGTGGCCTGAATTGATGGGAAGATCTTCTGCGAGCCTTATGTGCTGTCCAAGTTCGCCAGGCAGTTTGGGTGCCTCCAGCGAATACCATAAAAAGTATACACAGACATCCGGGAGGAGAGGCATCCCTGTGTTCTTCGTTAGCTGTGGCTGATGTTCATGACCTATGACTCTGGTGACATCATCACCTTTCCTCCCATTGGAGTTGACACTAGCCTATCAATCGAGTATGCTAAACATTGGACCATAGCATACCCTGAGGGGCTTCTACAGAAGCGACTTCCACAGCTCAAGGTCTCCAGTGTGGAACTCGGGCAGCGAGAGAGCAGTCAGGGTGCCACTAGGGGGGAGATCAGGAGTGCATCAGGAAATGGGGCCCATGCAGGCCGGAACTTCAGCAGCAGGGGCGTCACATGGCGTGGTCGTGCCCACGTCGCCTAGAGGAGGAGGGTCCCATGGAGCATCCAGAGAACTTCCTGGGAAAAAAATAAGATACCTACTTCAACCTTCTCAAGATTCCATCTTCCCTGCGTTGTGGTCGGCTTGGCTAACCCTGCGGCAGTTAGCGAGTACCAAAGCCCTCTGGTAGAAGATAGTGTGGGACGAGATCCAGCTGCTAGAAGTCGGGCTTGTTTAGATTTCCAACAGAGTGAAATTTCATCATTGGCATGCATATCTGACAGCCATGGACATGTACGCATGCCAACGGGGTCGGCGTGTGGAGCCAACTCTCTTGGTGAAGGTGATGCTCAGCCAGGTGCATGATCCAAAAACAATGCCACCGGGGGAATATGACAAAGATGATGAGTTGGAGGGCAGTGAAACAGGAGAGGAGGCAGAAGGAGAAGGGGAAGGTGAAGGTGAAGGAGTAGAGGATCCCGAAGGTGAGGGGTCTCAGGGAGCGTCCCACCAAGGGAGCTTCCAAGAGAACGGTGAGATTGTCAACTCTGAAATAGACGTAACCTAGATACTCGAGGTATGCTTCAACCCTTGTCCATACTTCTCCTTTTATTTGAATTACTTTGTAATCCTTAATCCACCCTTCTTTTCCTACTCAGGAGCATATGGGTGCTGATCAAGAGTCCCTAGCTGAAGTAGGGGAGGAAGAGCCAATGGGTAAAGGTGGAGAACCAATGCCCATTATTGAATTGATGAGTGCTGAGGGATCCCCCGCCACGATAGCTCTTGTAGCGTCCAGAGAACTAGACGATGATGCCTTGGGTTCTTGTAAGTTCCTTGATTCGATACTAGTGATTATCGTCAGAGAACTCAATTGATTAGGGTGATCCTTGTCTGTATAGTGATTAAAACATTGGAGGCTCATCGGGCTGCTAAGCCCGGACCATCCATGAGTGTGCCGATGGAAAATGTACCACCCCATCCAGAACATGCCTCTCAAACTGAGTTGGCCCCGACAATTGGTGAGCAAGGAGCGGCGGATACTAGTGGCGCTGTTATCGGGGTAGGGCCGGAAGTCTACGAGGGTGCCTCCATGATTGATGGGAGAGAGGAAGGTCACCTAGATGTTGAGGAGCCTATTCCTCTGGGAGGAATCTCTGAGGAAGACCCTGCTGTTGGACTGTTGGATATCTTCCCTGTCTATCGACCCACTGACCCCGAAGAAATAAATGATTCAGATTCAGAAGTGGCCGAGGAGAGCTGAATGGCGCGACACAAGGGATGGAAGTGCATTTGGCATTTTCTCAGTCAGCCTCATGTGGAATGGATAAAGCAGATGGGGTCACTCCACACCTGGTTGCATTTATTGTGTGATGGAGGGGTAGACTCTCAACACCTTCACCTGACGGTTCATGATTACATGGCCGAGAAGATGCGTGAGAGCAGCTGGCGCTCCGATGTTACCCAATGTCGGGGGGAGCCGGGGAGTACCCGAGCATTTATGAGGGTAGAGCAGGAGGTCTAATGCCTTGAGTAATAGGCAAAAGAATAAGAGATATTCATCGAAAACTTCTCTGAGATCGTGGAGAAGTTGAGGGCCCAGCTGACAGACGCCCAAGAACAACTCGTGGAAGTGGGTCGCAAGATAACTAAGCTCCAAACTGAACAGGTGTGAGCACGGGCCAGGGTCATCGAACTATGCTCCACATCCGCTAATAAAGAAAGGGTCCTCAGGGGATGAGAGGAAGTCCTGGAGGCCACCAGCCAAAAGGTGGTGGCATTGGAGAGATCTATCTAAGAAGTCGACCCTTAAGGGCCATGTTTTGGACAAACCCATAAAATTACCTCTCCTTACAGCTTCATGTCTCCTTTTTTGAACTGTATGTATGGAAAAATTTACTTACTTGCCCCCTGCTTAACATACTTGTCCCTTTTGTTTAACATGCTCAACCATAATCCCAAAATAAATAGCAATCCATCCCTAAGCTCACGTGGGCCGTACCCGACGTGAGAAGTAAAGGAGGCTCGTACTATCACTTTGTTTGATCATGGGAGCAACAACCAAGCTTCGGGAATTTGAAATTCAAACTCGGATTTCAGAGGAGAAGAGGGAGGCCTGATCAAAGGAAGAGGACCTCAAACCAATCGATGTATCATCTTCTCAACGTGCTCTAGCGCACGAGTGGGGCAATGTAAGAGGCATTGGAATCAGTCAGAACATAGGGGAATGAAAAATGTGAATCATGTTACCCAAATTCGGAACACTATGGGAGAGGTGTGGCAATAAATGATGACTGTTGACCATGTTCGAAACATAGTATTCCTACTGAATTAGCCTGAAATAAGGAAAAAAATGAGGGTCAACCAATGACCATGTTCTCAACACGGGACCTAACACAAATATCATCCATTAGTCTTCCGGAACATCGGCCTAGGACAGCAGGCGGACCATAGGTCAAGCATCCATACTGTTAGGGGGTCCCTTCAAACATTATTAGTCTTCTGGAACGTTGTCCCAGGACAGCAGGCGGACCATAGGTCGAGCATCCATATTGTTAGGGGGTCCCTTCAAATGTGAAAGAGGATGAGGATCCAAATAAAGGGGAACGTGAAGTGTGGAAAGTGAATTAGTGGTTTGTTCACATAGAATCCAACACTCCCAAAATTACGCCATCATGGTGGAATCACATTAGGCAGGCGCATTAATCTGATCATGGATCATCCCTACTTTTAGACAGAACCTCTCCGGTGAGGGAACTGTCACTTTCCAATGTCATTATGGGGCATCCTGAACTTGTTCAGGGCAAATTCTGCAGTTACACAACTCCTCAGGGGGGGGGGTCAGGGCAAGGGGCTGGCGGTGGGGGAAATGATGAGATTTGTGATTCATAGGGCTGGACCTGAGACGAAATGTCTGGGCATTCCTACATATCCCAAAGTATGGAAATCAAGCCATAATTAGTTCTTGGGTGGTGGCATGGTATGGTAAGGTACCAGTGCAAAGGATGAAAGGGGCGTGCAGGTCTATCCCTCGCACCCAAAGAAGCGGTATTTAATGTATCTTGTTTGTCCTTTTAGGTAAATGGGGTTTTTTTGTGAAGCGACATGCCTAGGGTAGAAATTCTGGCATCGCCATAAAAATCAATCCATATATAGGTGTTGAAAAATGGTATGGTGGATGACCGATACCCAACGTAATTCCCCCTATGATGTGGTCATCAAAATGAAGTGTCATTTTTTGTCGTGCGACCAGGATGATATTATCACAGTTTAGGGTCATGTGATTGGACCCAACAACCCAGTTTAAGGTTATATGGCTTGGAATTGAGGGAATGTGCATGATGTGATAAATAATACCTGATGTGAATGAAGACGAGGTCCACACCACCATTGTGCGCGATTCCGGGAGAGGAGCCTTGGGCCAGGAGGCCAGTGAGGGTCAGAGGATAAGGGGCAAGATAAACTAGCTCCCAACTGAGCTAGACCTGGAAGCACGATGTCCAGGTGATCCCACATATCCCATGGGGATGGGGATCGAGCCACACATATCCCTTAATGAAGATCTTATATTATGGTCTTAGTGGTCAGACCGTGGGAGCCTCGAAGAACGCCAGATTGCAGCTTTTTCCCCCTAACGTGTGGAGGTGCACTGAGGGATAGTGCCAAGAGTGTCGAGATTCCACCTAGAGATGATGGGGTGGAACATAATGTGAATCATGTAACCAACATTCAAGGCCTGAAGGGGCTAGTGTGACGACGAAGGATTACTACTCACCATGTTCGCAACACAGCATCCTGTCGCGTTAGCTTGAAATGGGGGACCAACAAATGAGCATCGACCACTGACCATGTTCACAATGCGGGATTTGTATCAATTTTTTGTCTGAAACCCTCAGGGGAATTGGCCCATAACGTTAGGAGAGCCCTTAGGCGTGGTATCCATGCCATTTTTGGGGGTCCCTTCAGGTGTGAAAGAAAATGAGGGCCCAAATGAAGGGGAACACGGAGCTTGAAAAGTGGAAAGAACTTGCCTAAGTTGAATCTGACACTCCTGGTCCTAGACCAGAGCACTCTTAACACATTGTAAAACCACTGCAAGGGGTTGAGGGACTCAACTTGAGAGCATCCAAGAGTTGGAAGATTCCCGGGAGAAGGGGGGGAATGGTGCCAAAAACCCAACGCGAAGGAGGGAATAACCCTATACCACAACTATATATCCCCCTCGTGGATAGGGACAGACCAAGGGGCCTAGGTGATCGGGTGATTGGGAGATCTCTAAGAGATGGGGATGGACCCAAAATCTAAATGTTCAGGTGGTCCTCTATATCCTATAAATATGGGAATCAAGGCACATGTAGTTCTTGAAGATACAGTTTAACATCATGTGGGAAAACATATAGTTTAATGTCATATGGGACGAGTGTGTAGTTTAACGTCATGCGGGACTGACATTTTAAGGTTGTGTGGGACCGTAATCTAGTTTAAGGTCATGGAGGGCCCTAAAAAGGGTCAGGCAAAATATTTTTTGAGGAACCTGACATTGGTGGGAGGAGTTATATGCTCAACATCCATGGTCGCCAAGGATTATGCTCCATTGGGATAAACCTTATGAAAAATGAAAGGTCCTTCCCATTTGGGCTCCAACATGGGTGGTTTCTTTCCAGGGATCATTGGTGCCCCGAGGGATAATACCAAATCATCTTGCAGGAAAGAGCGGAGGTGAACCTTCTTGTTGAAATCTCGATCCATCCTGCTCGGATGCCTTTATATGTTGTGCAAGGCACGAAGCTTGTTCTCGTCCAGTGCTTCTAAATCATCTAGAAGGATCTTATCCACTCTATCTGGCGCTTTCTAGTCATATACTGTTGTGCGCAATGATGGAAACTGAATCTCAATGGGTAGGACTGCCTCTGTTCCGTACACCAGGGAATATGGGGTCACCTGGGTGGAATTACGAGTCGTCGTTCGATAAGCCCAGAGGGCATTGGTGAGCTAATCCGGCCAACTCTTCTTGCTGTGACAAACTATTTTATGCAGAATGTTAGAGAGGGTTTTATTAAATGCCTCAATCTTTCCATTTTCCTGCGTGTGATAGAGGGATGTATGGTTCGAACGAATATTGTAATTATCATACAATTTCTTCAACTCAGCTACTCGAAATTTGGTGCCGTTATTGGTGAGGATAGCATGAGGTAATCCAAACTGATGGATGATATTGGAACTCACGAAGTCAACGATAGAACTGGCCTTGAATTCTTTGAGCGTAACTGCCTCTTCCCACTTGGAAAAGAAATCCATAGCGATCAGAATGATCTGACATTGGAGAGCCATTGCTGGTGGGTATGTTCCTACAACATCTAATCCCTAGACTGGAAAGGGCTAAGAGTACTTGGTTGTGTGGAGAAGCACTGGTGGATGATGCAAAAAGTTAGCATGAACTTGGAACATGTGTCACCTCTTGGCGAACTCGATTAAATCCCAGATCATAGAGGGACAAAAATACCCTAGTCTCTGAATTTGGTGAGACAGTTTTAGCCTAGCCTGATGGGAACCACAGGAACCGACATGAACCTCTTGCATGACCTGTGGAATCTCAACACCTTGAATGCAACAGAGGAGAATACCATCAAATCCGTGTTTATATAGGATCTTCTCAAGGTTGGGACCACTCTGAAGAGTAAACTACCGCGTGCTGTGCCAGATTCGCTCATGCTCAGCCCGGTCTGATGGGAGATTACTGTGTTGGAGGTATTTAACCAAGGGTGTCCTCTAGTCGGCAACCACTTCGATCACCACATCCAAACAACCCTGGGGTCCTGACGCAGAGGCACTGGTGGTAAGATAGCTTACCTATGGGACGTCATCGCCATCCAGGATAACATGAGCTATGACTCTCCGATGCGTCACATGGATAATCAGATCATCCTATTTGGGCTCTACAAGTGATGCAGCTAAGCTTTCCAAAGCATCCGCTCGACCATTCTCTGACCGAGGGACATGGATAACCTTTGGCTGAGAACGGAACTGGGCCATTAGTTGGAGAGTGCAATCTAAAAACGGTATGATCTCTAGATTCTTGACAACATAGTCGCCATTGAACTACTTAATAACTAGCTTTGAGTCCCCTTTCACATGAAAATGGGGCACGTCGATCTCAAGGGCCAGCTTGAGACCAGTAATGAGGGCCTGATACTCTGCCTCGTTGTTAGTGCAGCCTTCTGACAACAGGAATGAGTATGGAAGGACGGCTTGCACCAGGGTGATAAAGACAATACCCAGTCCTACTTTGTTGAGCCTAGGATCATTGAGACTCCTTCTATTGGGGCTCCGGGAGGCACCATCAAAGTGCATTTTACAAAATGGGATGGCTTGATCGACTGAGAGGATTGAATCATCAGGAAAATCCAGGTCCAGGTACTGATCTACGGAGGTTGGATGGGTAGCTAGAAAGTCTACCAACGCCTATACCTTGATAGCCTTATGAGGCACGAAGATGATGTCGAACTGCTGGAGGATCACCATCCACCATACTAGTCAGCCAGTCAACATGGGGTGATTCAGAATATACTTCAGTGGGTCTAATTGAGACACCAGCTGTACCTCATGGTGCTGTAGGTAATGACACAATTTTTGTACTGTGAATACGAGTGCAAGGAAGCTCTTCTCGATGGCGGAGTATCTGGTTTCTTTATCGAGGAGAATGTGGCTAAGATAGTAGAGGCTGTTCTCTGTCCCCTCACTATTCTTCTGGGTGAGAAGGGCGCTGAGGGACTGTTCCAGGGCGGCGACATAGAGGACCAGCGGCTTCCCCGAGATGGGTGGCATCAAGACCGGAGGCTGAATAAGATACTGCTTTATTTCCTCAAAGGTGGTCTGGTACTCCTCATCCCACTCATAAGCAACACCCTTCTTCATGATCTGATAAAAGGTCTTACACTTGTCAGCCAGATTCGCAATGAATCGGCATATATAGGCTAAGTGGCCTTGGAGACCTCAAAGCTCCCGAATATTGCTCGGGGGGGGGGGGAATCTGGCTGATGGCCTTGATCTTTTTCGGGTTGATCTCGATGCCTCGATACCAGAAAACAAAGCCATGAAACTTCCCGAAAGTGACCCCAAAGGCACACTTCAACGGGTTCATCTTCAGGTGGAGGGAATGGAGGAAACCAAATACTATCTCATGGTCCTTGAGATGGTCCTAGAACTAGCGAGATTTGACCACCGGATCATCCACATAGCACTCCACCAATGTACCAAAAATTGGTTTGAATATGCAATGCATGGCCCACTGATAGGTGGAACCTGCATTTTTCAGGCCAAAGGGCATAACCTGGTAACAGAAAGTACCATGGGGCACCCTGAAAGCTGTGGAATCCTCATCCTCGGGGGCCATTAGGATCTGATTATATCCATAGTAACCATACATGAAGGAGAGGGCCTAGAACCCGTCTGCAGCATCAATCAACAATTCCGTCACTGGAAGGGGAAAATCATCCTTTGGACAATGGAGATTAAGATCTCAGAAGTTGATACAGACTCTGATCTACCCATTCTTCTTCCTGACTGGTACAATGTTGGCCAACCACTTGGGGTACTGGAATTACGTGTCAAAGTTAGCCCTGATGAGGTTGTCAACTTCAGCCTCAACGATGACACCATGAGTAGGGTTCATCTTTCTGGGAGGCTGTTTGAATCCGCGATGACTTTCCGGAAGACCGAGGTGGTGGAAGACTACCTGAGGATCTAGTCACGACATCACATCGTAACTCTAGGCGAATACATCACGATGCTATTTAAGGAAGCCTACAAACCGCCACTTCTCCTCGGGGGACATAGCAGTGCTGATCAATGTGGGCCTCGGGTCCGCCTCACTTCCGAGGTTCACCTGTACCAAATCGTCGACCGTGGCCAAGACGCCTTCCTCAAAGGCAGGGGGGCATCCTCTATATCTTCTTCTCCACTTATGGAGGGATCCTCCATGGGGGAAGCTGCTTCTGAGCTACCAAACCTTGATGGGAGGCTGGTAACAGCTTGTGTGGCAGTGGTTATTGCATCGGGGAACTCTGGCACTGCCAAGACCATGGCTATGAAGGCTGTCGACCTGATCCCATCTAGTCACCAGCCCAAGGGGCCATGCTTGAAAATATCAAAGTAGTAGTGGCATGTCGGCTGGAGCCAAATTATTTTAGCCCAAAGAAATAGACAAGTATGACGTACTGCCGTTGCCATGATCCAGACGTCCCGATACCTGATCAGAGTGGGAGGAACCAGGATCACTGGAGCCTGATTCGTATAAGAATACGAAGTGATCTTCCGACGCCACCTGGATTTGGGAGAATGATTCCCCCTTGTCCTGGAAATGAAAAAACATTTCCCCATATTGGGGGTCATGGCCTCAAACCAATGGATCGGGAAGACATATGCATCATTCAGGCCTACCCAAGGGCCGGTCGTAGCGGTGAAAGGCTCAACTTCACTTGCCTGGACTTGTTTATCCTTGCTCTTGTAATAGTCAACATCCAAGTAGCGGGCTTCATAAGAGATGAAAGAAGATGAATCACCTTGGAGTATGTCCACTCGACCATTAAGGGATTACTTGAGGCATTGGTGATATGATGAGGGGACCACCTCATGCAAGTGGAGCCATGGTTTTCCCATCAATGCATTATACGCGGTGTCCTGGGAGACAACCATGAACTCGGTGCTGGAAACTAGGCTGCCGAACTGGGTCTCCAGATGGATCTTTCCCACCGGGGTCTATTTAGTCCTGTCATATCTCTGGATTCTTAAATCAGAGGGAGTCAGGTCTTCTTCATATAACCCTAGCTTCCACAGCGTCCGTGTCGGGATAGGGTTGATCCCGGAGCCGGTGTCAACGAGACAGCGGTGAACTTCCACGCTGTTAAATTGGTCGGTGATGTATAGTGGGTGGATGTTCCCCTGTATGGGGGAGCCTTTATACTCCCCAAAGAATGAGATGATGGCTTGGAATTCAATATCCTCAACTATCTCAGCATGGAAAGATTCTGCAGCTGCTACCTCTGTCCCAAACTAGAGGAGGCTCCTTAAAGCCTCAGTGAGTGGTTCACGCATATCTGGCGATAGGAGAAGGGCTTCAAGGATGGAAAGCCTCACTGGGATGCCATAGATATTTTTGAGAATGTTGTAATTCTGTTCCAGGCACGAGCTTCTTCTTGTAGGGAGTCGCTCTGTGATGGAAAGCATGGCAGCCCCTGCCGGTCAGACCGGTGGCTGACTGGTACTGGGAATATCCTGCTGCTCACTAGTTTAATCCTGGAGAGTGGTTGTCGGATGAGGAACAAAAGACTAAGATCAGCCTATAACAGGTAGAATCTGGTCATGGTATGACCGAAGTGGTTATGCCTGATCCAGTAGCACAAACGGTGGTAGAGATGGTCCTAACGACACCAGATGAAGAGGTTGCGGGTGCTGAGCTCTGTGCTGGGCCTGCTGTCTAGTCTCAGTGGCATGCATGGCTTGGATAGAGGTTCCAACTGGCATTCCCCAACAACCCATATGGCCATGGCTCCGCCGACGTTGGCATCAACTGGGGTCATTAGGGAGGTTTTTCTAGCGCTCCCCCTCATCGGGAGTCATATAGGGGTTTACCAACTCGACGGTGTTAACCGAAGTGTACCCTTGGCTATCACTAGATGAATCATCCACCACTGGGTGGATCCTAGGGGGAATCCCCATCTCTGGGGGCATAAAATCGATGAGAGTGCGGGACAATGACGACATTGGTGGGGCGCACTTCTTTTTCTTACACCGCTGATGCTTGCTCTTTTGGGAAGAGGATGGATGAGGTGATGACGCAGGGGTGGTGGCCACAGATTCTGAAGGCTCCGGTTGATTCAGGTGTGCACAGATAATTCCATGGGAACAGGCGGCCGTCCTGTGAGCCATATAGTCATTATACTTCAGGGACCCGTGGTCAAAAACCTGCTGCCACTCACCTTCGCCATCTCTACCGCTATCTTTCCTCACAAAGACACCTGCCACTTATGCCGAGGCTAGGCCCAACCTGATTATGTTGCCGTCAATTTGGTCTTCGAGCCAGTCCTTGAACACATAGAATTTCTTGATGGTGTGCCCCAGGATCCGATGATAAGGGAAGTAGTTGGGGTGATCAGTGAGATGCGCCTCTTCTGGCTTCCGGCACTCAGGCAGTTGTACAATTCTCTACTCTAAGGCGCTGTGGAAGTAACCGAGGACCTGAGTGTTGTCGAACAAGTAGGCTAGATTCCTCCTGTCCGGAAAGGGGGCTCTAAGATACTGACCCTAACGAGGGGACGAAGGAGCCTGCTGAGGAGGCGGAACTTGATTATCTTGCCTAGGTGGTGGAGGCGCGTTATGCGGGGGCGCCTACCAATTTGAGGTGGGAGCTGCTGGGATAGAAACTGTGCCTATGGCTGTGTACTTCTGCGGGGTTGCAGAGCTGGCTCCACTGGTAGAAATTCTAGCTGCCTAGGGGCCTCTACCTGGGCCACCGTGACAGGCTTGGCTCTGGAAGCCCTCCTTGCTGGGATCACATGGGGAAGCGAAAGTTCCTATATAGCATGTTGCGGAGCTTCTTCGAGGCAATGGGCCTTATTCGAGAAGTCTTGGAACCCTCTAGGATAATTCGGAGTGATTAGGGAGGGGAACAGTTCGGTCTTGACATTCTCTACGCACATCATCAGTAATTTCTCCTGAGTCAGTGGCATGTCGAGGGAGTATGTGAGCCCCTTCCATCAGGTGACAAAGTCTGCGACTCTCTCATCAGGCCTTTTCTTGCACTTGAAGAGGTTTGTGATGTTCGTTTTTCGAGTGGAAGAGATGAACTGGTAAAGGAACTGCCTGTGAAGCTCCTCCTAGCTGGCCATGAATCCAACAGGGAGATGGCTGTACCAAACAAATGTCAGCCCTTCTAGTGTCTAAACAAAACAATGTATCTTGGAATCCTTCTGCTGTGCTGGGGTCCCTAACATAGGCCCACACCTTGAGTTAAAGTGGGCTAAATGCTGCGGCAGGTCTCCCGTACCATTAAAGGGGGAGAAGGCGGGGTTCTTGAATCCCGCGGGTGCTAGCATGTCATCCACCCATGTCGGATATGACTTTCCATTAGATGGGATGGACACCTGTAATGTTTCCAAAGCCTCGAGGTGGGCGATGAGTGTCGAAATTGGATCTTCTAGATGCGGGTCCCTGTCCTGACGGGGATCCCTAACCAGGAGTGCATTGTCAGGATCTTCAATGCGGTATCCAAGCTCAGCAGCTCGTGGATTGGCTAGTGGAGCAACCCTTGGGGATGCTGGGGGAGCCCGAGCGGGGTTCCTTGGATTTTCATGCCGTTTAGGAGGGTTCAGTGAGACATTCCGCGCCCTCTTGCCGTAAGATCCGGCCTCTCCCCTTTCTGCATGGACAGGATGTTCAGGGTTACTCGGGGGAAATTCTCCAGGGAGAAGCTGCATCTGTCCCTACTGTACTGGCTGAGGGTCACCATAATCCGGACGTTGTTCCATAGCACGTTCGACCAAGATTTCATCAACCAGTTTCTTCTGCTCGACAAGTTGATGGTGCAACGTGGCCTTTTCAGGATCTTCCTCTGTCTTCTGTACTGAGGAAGACAAGTCGGAGTGTTTGGTGACACCAATATGCTCCTTTCCCTTACCAAGTTTTTGCCTGAGTACTAATGCCTCAGTGGGTGGAGGGAGACCCATGAGGTTCCTCTGCGGGCGAGTGACTCTCCCCGACAGGACCAGCAGTGGGGGCACGTCCTCAGGGAGGAGGTTCCCATCAAGAAGTTCCAGCTCGTTTCCCCCTCCTGACAGATCAGTCATGTTGACTGCGACTCTTATCAGGGGTATGTCCTTGACGTCGCCGAGCAAGTCGGGTTTCCAGAGAATAGCATTGAAGAGGAGGGAAGCGTACTGCCCCCAGCCACAGACTTTTTCATGGGGGTACCCTCCTTAATAACTTTGCGGAGTACTTGGAAACTTTGGATGAATTGCTATTGGAGGGTCCTCCAGTGTCCAGGTGACTCGGGGTGCTGGACCACGGGGAGTGTGGCCAGGTCAACCAAACGACATTGTTCGCCGATGTATTCTAGGTTCTCTTGGATCCCAGGATAAGTCACTTTCCGGTGGCGAAGACAGAAGTGATTCGCTCAGAGGGTCTGGTGGAAACATTCAAACTCCTCCGGGGTGAGCGATTCTGGTGTACCAAAATTTGGTCCTGTGACCTGCCAAAACTTCTCGTAGAAGTGGCCCACTGTGAGTATGGTCTAGAAGCTCCTCAACTCAGATTCATGGTTTGGCCTTTGATTTCCCCACTTTTCAACTTAGGGTGGCGGATGAACTGGTGGCGGCACAGAGGCCGACCGCTGGGACGACGGGCTAGCCGACAGATAATACGGTGAGTGGGCTGATTGGCCGCCGAACCTCGGGCTATTCTCTAATTATTGTAGCGACCCGACCACTATATCACGATAGAATGGACCGACGACCAAATCTCCTAACACAACATTGGTGTCTGTCGAGAGTGGGCTATGCTACAACTCTTCCTCCATTGACCCCAAAATAGCTCTCCACCATCTCTAGCCGAGGAAGATGGCGCTTCTGGAGATGATGGTGGTTACTGTGTGGTTGGTCCCTGGGGACACGCCAGGTTCTCATCGTCCTGGATATACCTTAGGAGGGAGGCATGGATCCTATAGACCTCGCATTCCAGGAGTATGAAGATGATGCGCCTCGTTCCTGCCCCATCCCTTGACTCGGAGGGCTGAGGAGAGGGCTCTATCGCCGAGTCGTACTCCGCCGCGGAGTCTGAGAAGCGAACTGGTTTGATTCATGTACGGCCTTCCCCGATATTCCTCTTGCGGCGGCGACGACCCGCCTTCCTACCCCTGGGTGGCTCCTCAGTGTAGGGCTGATTTCTGACATGGGGTCCTCTGACCGCACTGGTGCTGGGGCAAAGAGGGTTTCCACCTGAGAAAGAAGGGGTGCGGGGAGCACTGGGACAAATGTCGAAAGTGACACGGGGAGGACCTCTAGGATGGGCATTGGTGAAGTGGGGTTTCCCTCCACCTCTCCGATCACTGGGGCGAGGAGGACCTTCGCCTACTAGCATGGGGACATGGGGAGGAACTCCATGTTGGTGAGTGACTGGACATGCAATGTCTCCATACTCACGGTCCGTGGCAGGGGGAGTGACCCCATACCTAGTGTAGTGAGCACGGAAGATACCCGCATACGAAGTGTTGCTGTCACGAGGAAGACCCTCACTTGGGCTGAAGGTGGCATGAGGCAGACCTCCAAGCTGAGGTTGGAAGTAGGGAGGGCCCGCACCTTCCATAGTGGCGGTATAGAGTAGGCCTCCACACTGGGTGGCATTGCTGCAGATTGGCCCGCAACGACCATCGCCTATGCCAGCGACCAGGAGAGTCAACCAAACCTTCCCGTGGGGTGGATGGGGCCTCGATCCGGGTAGAGCATATAGATACCCCTTCTCAACATATGCGGGGAGTTGGTGATACGAGTCAGTGGTGGCTCGGGCTACAATATTCGCCGACGTTGACACCCCATGGCAGGTTCCCTCTTCCATTTGCACCCGACGCTGGCGCCGAGTTAGATGAACCAGAGCCGGTGGTGCAAGCACGTGGCTTTCCTGCTCCTTGGATCGGGGAACTGGGCGATGGCGCTGATGTGTCTTGGTGGGAGCCCTCATCGGGAGCCCTTGAAGCGAGACTCCGATTGGGACAACCCGGACATCCCCTACCTCAACGACGTAGGGGAGGGAGTTGTCACGACATTCCGGGGACAAGCTCCCAAAATGATTGAATGTTGGGGTGGGGAGCAGCGGCTCCCTGCGTGGCCCTCGGGGGAGATGTTGATGGTGAGGCGCAGCTGCCTTGAGATCCAAGCAGGCCATATCCTTGGTGGGGATGGCCCCCTCCTCCTCATACCTGCGTACAGGGTCATTAATTTCCCATTGCCGGATAATCTCTGATGGGGAGAGGGGGTGTGGGCGCCCAATAGTCATGGCTGTTGAAGCTGTCATGGAAGAGGCAGAACCACGTGGGGTAGCTGCGTCAATATTTCCCCTTCTCCTACGCCAGTGGGCAGGTGATCGGGCTCCGGATACAATAACTTGGTTCCTGAAAGTAGGGAGATGAACTCATTAATACTACTAGGAAAAGAAATTGACAACCAGTGCCCCAACGTCGTTCCATATTCCGTGGTTGGTAAGAGGGATCCATGCTGACAACATCGCAGGATGAAATGCTCAACATCCTGACTATCCCATATTTTGGCGAGTTTCACGTTAGAATTACTTGGTAGGACCTGGTACCGGATGACGCGGTCATATGACATGCTTATCCACTGATTCCCTGAACACTACTAGCCTCCATGCTGAGGACGAGACCATTCACATCGGGTACACTATTTCTATTTTTGATGCTTTCGCCGGGGCGTGCATGCATCCATCACGCAGAGGACACAATGTTGTTACCCAACATTCCCTCTTTCCAAAGGTGACGACATCCCCTCCTTATTTAGGGACGTGTGCTCCTTGATCAAAACGGGATGATGGGATTTCGGTTCTTCCTTCCGTGGATTCCTCCTCAGATCTCATCTCCTAGTCTGGGTCTCCATCATTGATTTAAGACGTTGTTCGTGAAACTCTTCCCGATGCCATATCTTTATGGACACCAGTTAATTACACCGCTTCTGTCTGGACATTCCAAGGAGTCTGGTCAGGGCAGCAACCTTCGGTTAAGAGAGTAGTCACGTTGGGAATCACTGGCATGTCTTGACGCTGGGGGATTAGCATGTCTGTCTTCTGTTTCTTATTATAGGGCTTCTCGAGGGCGCAGAAGCCCGAGGCATCCCACATCGGATGCAGAGAATTTTATTCCATGGGAATGTATCTGAGGTTTTCCTCAGCTTCCCATGTTTAACACAGAGTATGCTGCAAGTTTAACGTCCAAAGGAGACAGATCTGATTGATCGGAACACTGGTTAGAGTGGATCAGATGGGTGCAACCTCCGGAGGGGACACAGAGGTTAGGGCCGACGCGTGGGTGGATTTCTAAATGCTATTAAATGGAATGGGGTATGAGGTGGCATGATCTCACTGGGATGTGGCGGCCCGGGTAAGGATCAGGATGGACAATGGATTTGGGCTTGAGCCTCAAAGAGACTTCCTACGTATCCCCGTTGCAGGGAGTCAAAGTCCGTGTAGTTCTTTGGAACGATGGGACACCTGAGGAGGCGACCCATGAGAATGGACACATGGATGGGACCCAGAGTAAGTGGAACCTCTAGGTTAGGACACGAGCTTCTCGAGACACATGGGCTCGAGTGAGAGATCAGGATGAGACATGGGTGTTGTGCTTGAACCTCATGGAGGCTTCTTATGTATCCCCATGGAAGAGAATCAAAGTCCACGTAGTTCATGTGGAATCTAGGTCTTATGCTCTAAGGTGTCCCATGGTGTCAGTAAACTGACATGAAAGTGAACCTGGGGTCCCGACGGATGGGGGTCTTGAACCTCGTGGAGGCTTCCGACGTACCATACCTTGACGCAGATCAAAGTCCTCATAGTTCAGGATGATGAATATAGTTTATTGTCATGTAGGACGGTGGAGAATCTGACGTGAAGGAACGACCAGGAGGTGGTATTGAACCTCGTGGAGGCTTCCTACATGTCCCCATGGTAGGGAATCAACGTCCACATAGTTTGGGATGGATTGGGGCTTACACTCTAAGGTGGCCCAAGGTGGAAATGGGGCTTGGCACACAGACACGGAGACGGTCGGGGCCAATGGTTGTTGGGATTGAACCTCATGGAGGCTTCCTACGTACCATGCCTTGACATGGATCAAAGTCCTTGTAGTTTGGGATGGATTGGGGCTTCCACTCTAAGGCGGCCTAAGGTGGTTGGAGCTTGAACCTCATGGAGGATTCCTACGTACCATGACTTGACATGGATCAAAGTCCTCATAGTTTGGGATGGACTAGGGCTTACACTCTAAGGCGACCCAAGGTGGTTGGGGCTTGAACCTCATGGATGCTTCCTACGTACCATGAATTGACATGGATCAAAGTCCTGGTAGTTCGGGATGGATTGGGGCTTACACTCTGAGGCGGCCCAAGGTGGTTGGGGCTTGAACCTCATGGAGGCATCCTACGTTCCATGCCTTGACATGGATCAAAGTCCCTGTAGTTCGGGATGGATTGGGGATTACACTCTGAGGTGGCCCAAGTGGCATGGGGCTTACACTTTGAGGTGGCCCAAGGTGGTTGGGGCTTGAACCTTGTGGATGCTTCCTACGTACCATGCCTTGACATGTATCAAAGTCCCCATAGTTCAGGATGGGTTGGGGCTTACACTCTGAGGCAACCAAATGTGGGTCATGGTCGGTGCTCACTCTAAGCTCACGTGAGATATGCTCGGTGTGAGAAACAAGATCTAGTAGAGACCTGGAGATCACGTCATGAAGGGTGCATCCATGGGAAATGAAGAGGGGATTACATGTTGAGCGGCCCAAGGTGATGGGACTTACTCCATGATGGAGGCCCGTGGATGACAAAGTGCAGCAGGAGAGGGATTTGGGATGGAGGAAAGGAGTAGCACCATTCCCCATCACGACCTTGGCTGGAATTGGCACTACGGGAGTGAGGAGGAACATGGGTTCTGCCTCATACAAGAATGGTTAGGGGCTTACACAAAGGTGGCTTCCCTTCCCCACAGACCAACACCACTCCAATAAAGGGGATATCACCCCTTGTGAGGGATGATCCCATCCCCATGGAGATGAGTGGGCGTGGATAATGTCCAAGGCGGGGGGACCATGTGTGCGAGGCATGAGGCCAGATCATAGTTTAACGTCATGTGTTGAGGATGAGGTGCTTGGCAGTTTAACATCCTGCAGCTCAGACGAGGTGGGTTCGCTCCACACCCATAGGACTTACATAACCAGTACCCCCCACTCCTTGTGGAAGGTAAGGCATCGACAACGCCGTAGTGAGGGGGGTTGTGGGGTGAACCATCGAGGGGTCCACATTAGCATGGATATGCAAAGAAGCAATAGCCATTAGCGTGCCTATGTGAAGAAGCATGAGGAAAAGCAACACAATGGGAAGGATTGTCCAAGGGACTTTGAAGTTACCTCGTATGAGCCTAGAAGGTTGCACAGGAAGACGATGCATGATGTTGATACCCAGGGCACAAAAGGTACCCGTGAATGGCACCCACAAGAAGAAGATCAGGGTGAGGGGTCAAAAGGAATTGCGCAAAACCTTTGAGTATTGCGCACAAAATAATAGACCTGCATGAAAAACACTGGGTTGGTACGAAATCGGTGATGGTTTCATGTAATTGGGGGTAGAGGTTTTACGCACGACTAGGAGGATTGTGCGCAAGGAGTGAATTGCACGCAAGGGGCAGAGGCCGCACACAAGGATAGGGGTGCACGCAATGGAAGGAATTGCGCACAAGGGGGGAACCCCAAAGGGATTGGAATTCAGCATAAGCCATGGGGATCTCACACGAAGGCGGACCCCAGGGCGACTTGGTGCAAAAAGAACCGTACTTGAAGGCCATATTGCACGCACAAAAGACAGATTTCACACATGAGAGCCGGTTCAGATTCTTCAGCTCTAATATGGAAGAGGTTAGCCTTCTATTTATAGAAGTCCATGTGTGTGGAAAACTGATCAGTGCAAAATAATTTTTCACCAGATGCGGCGGCACGAAATGTCAACCGCGTGGGGTACGGGCGCGAAATTATTTCGCTCCTGCACCAGGGACTCTTCGCGAATCCCAAAACTTTCTGCACGGGTGTATATATTTTCATGCACTTGGGAATTTATTTCATGTGGCCCCTCCGAGCCCCCCATACGGGGTCCCTGGGTGCGAATATTACTTCACTTTGTCGTTTTGAAGCTTTCTTCTGCCCCGGAGTGCTTTTTGGCGTCTACAAAAATCTTCAAAACTCATTCCTTTCACCGCTTTCTAAGGAAAAAACTATATGTAAAACTATTTTAGAATAACTTCCCATCATTCCAAACATCTAATCAACATTGAAAAACTAAGGATATAATTGAGTGGGATTTTGTGAGAGACCAAATGGACCTTGTAGTGCTATAGGTAGTTCCTTAGTATCTAAACTATGAATATTAACACTAAGAATCTATTCTTGATATCTGAATAATGAGTCTCAGTATCGATCATGGTTCTGTTGAGAAAATTAAGGTTGTTTTAATTTACAGAGTCCTTTTAGGTAAGGAAAGCACATAGTGATCACTCTAGGACCATCACATGTAAAATTAGTGGATTCCCCCTATAGGTTGCATTAGAACTGGTGGTGTCAAGAGATATTTATTAAGGCTGTCAAATGATTCATGATAGTCATTGGTCCACTAATATGTGAGCCCCTTATTTACAAACATGGTGAAGGGAAAATACTTTCCTATGGGGATTTTTATAAAGAGAAAGATGTATAAAAATGTCCGTATAAACCCCTCAACTCCTTGATGTTATGAGGTGGTGAAATACTGAGGATTTCCTTTTTCATCTCAAGGAAAAATTCAATGCCACAATGGCATACAATGAAGTTAAGAAATTTCCCTAAGGCGAATCTGAAATATCATTTCAAGGGGTTCATATTCTATATAAACCATCATTGTTTTTTGAAGATGGTATCAATATCATATAGGTGGTTAGAATGATTTTTGGACTTAACTATCAGATTATCAATGTATCATTTGAAAAGCTTCCCCAAGAAGGGTTTGAAGATGTGGTGAATGGAATGTTGGTATGTGAATCCAATATTCATCAAGCCAATGGAAATTACTTGATAGCAGAATACTTCTTGGGGGGGTGGATGGAGGTGGAGGATTATTTATATTATAGTGCCATTAAATTTGGTTGTACCCTGAATAACCCTCGATGAAGGAGAGGTCTTGATAGATGAATGTTGCACCAATCAGCAGCTCTATGATTGATACTAGGAAATCATCATAGGACAATGCCGATTGAGATATATAAAGTTGATAAAAACCATTATTGTCACATTATTCTTCTTTAATGAGACTATATTGGATATCCATATGAGATACTAGACTTAGTAAATTAAATTTTATTGGATAATATTATCAACATTGACCTAAATATGGGTGGCCTGAGTTGAGTGTGTCCTTATAGATTCTTGTTTGTAACCATGGTGGTTCTATGGAAATCTGAATTAGTGAGTGGACACCTCAAGATCATGGAATGGAATCTATGTATAATTAAAAGTGAACAAGTCCTGATGTTTCTTCATTAAGGGGGTGTATACCTCTTTTTCTTTAGAAGACATGTACATACTGATCAAAGGGGGTTGTGGAACTTATCATATACCCATATTTATTTCTCTGATTTCATAAATGGTGATAGAAACATCTTCCTAAAATGATGGATGGGAATCCTTGAGGTCCTCCTCCTCTTCCTCCTTTTCTCCCCCTTTCTCTTCCTCTTCTTCCTTACTCTAAGTGTAAGTAGTTAATGGAGGAATATCTCAAGAGTTAGGAGGTGTGTATAAATTTGGAAATTTGGAAAATGAAGAGACTCCCTCTAACCCCACTAACAATGTGGGTTTTTTTCAAAGATTAGGAGGGGATAGAGTGAGGGATAGAGAATGATTATGTTTATACTCTCTTGGATTAGCTGATTAGGCTGAGATCTATTGGGACTCCATGGATAGAATGAGGGAATTTTTATCCAAGATTCTATAAATTTTTGGAGGGTCTTTGAACTTTTAGCACTATTGGGATCAATTTTTAATACTGATATCATGAATTTTTTTGATCATATATCAGAATTTAGCCCCATGCCTTTGATTTGATAGATAGGTTGCACATATTCTTCACTGATCTATTTGAAGGGATAAGATGGGGTCATTTATAGACCATTCAGGGCCATGCCCTAAGAAACACCATTGGACATGGGTTGCTTCCCTTCCCTATTGTAGAACTCTACACCAATTTACTGATTTTCATAGGATTTTAATAGTGATTTGTCATCTTAAAATGTCCCAATTTTCCATTAATGCAATATTTGGGGCATTGGTGGTATGATGAGGGGATTGACACTTACTAATGAAACTATGGTATTCCTAACAGAATGTTAAAAGCCGTGTCTTTCCAAACAACCCGAAGTTATATGTTGGATATAAGGTACCAAAATTGGGCCTTGAGCTTGATCCCTCTAAGTGTATTTTTCCAACTATTGTCATAACCCTACAGTTTCAAAGTGAAAGGGGACAATTGGGACTTTCAGTAGACCCATGAAAGAAGTGTTCAGACCAGAATTAGGTTGAATCCTGATCCATTATCAATGAAATATTTTCGGATATCAACATCATTTATCCCAACACATACATAAAAAAGTATTATGTGTCACAGTATAATAGAATATATTTCCTGGTCCATGAAATAGATGATCTTGTGGAATTCTAAAAGATATATCTCTGCATGGTATACTTCAGTAATAACAACTTCATACTCAAATTCTCTAGGGTTTTAAAAATACTATATGAGTGCTTCCTATAGGTCCTTTGATAGACTTAGAGCACCCATGATTAAAAAATTGACTAGAACTAGGACCAATTACTTTAAAGTGTTATACTTATAGGACAATGGTCTTCAATTATTAGTGCATGGATACACTTTTGTAGTCAATTTATGAACTGAAGTACTTGATTCAGGTGGATTGACCCCTGGATTAGGAGTTGGAGGCACTTCTATCCTTGGTGGGTTAGGTTAAATAGGTCTTCCCATGCATCGAGGGTGGTTTAGTGATGACTTTCCCTCTATATGATCTTCTAAGATGATAAAGTCAGGGTGAAACTTGGAATGTGTGGGGGATATTTCTTGCTCCTGCTAATCTCATTAGAGGTCTCTCCCACAAGTTTCAATCGCATAGACAATCCAGCCAGGGATATGTTCAGAGTATTGATTTCTAGTGTAACCATGTCTTCCCCTATATCCTTGACCCCTATTTACTCCTCCCATAATTTCCTTATCAGATGTAGTCAATTCAGGTTCATATTCACATTTATCATCTGAAAAGGGATCCATTAAGTGAATAATATTAATGTAATTGAAGTTTAACTCCTCATTTGATGAGGAATCTGTATGCTAGGTCAACTCTTATTGTACCATTTGGTGGGGTGGTACCCATGATTCTAGGACTGAAGGCATAAAGTCCGATAGATTCAAATCCAAATTCATCATTGGTATAGGTTCATCTACTTGTGTTTTCTTCTCTCTTTTATAGACATTTAATTTCTTAGAATATTGGATTTTGGAGGATTGTGGTGTGGATAGAGTTGACTATGTTATAGTGAAAGCAGCAGATAGAATATTTAGTTGTTTCAATAATTCTCAGAGGACAGTATGAGCCTGTTTTATTGTCTTTCTAACCATAAAATCCCTAAAATTATCTATAAATTTGTAATTAAGTTCCTACCATTCACCATCTCCCTCTATACTGGTGGTAGAAACACATGATACTTGTTATGGTGGCTTTCCTATCTATACTTGTCCAGAGTCCATCATTTTTGTTAAAATTTATTTGAAACAAAAAAATTCCTAAATAGTGTTCCCTAATGTTCTATGGAAGGGTAAATAGTTTGGGAGATTTTAAATACTAGCCTGATAAGGTCTCTTGGTCTTTGGAAACTTGTGCATGTTTTTTTCCAAATCCACGACAAAGTAGCCAAGGAGTTGGTCATCTTAGAATGAATAAACCATATTATTTATCTCCTCAAAATGGTTTAGCCTTTTATTCTTCTACTCAACCTGAATAGGTGGCTGTTATTGATGATTCTAAGGAGGAGGGTCCGTGTGATATGACATGAGTTTCAGATATGGAACTAGGGTAGGGGATGGTTTAATATTAACAGTGACAGACCATGCTTTCTTTATTCTCTTCCTTTAAGCTACTGGAATTACTCTGTACTTAGACTTTTTTCAAAAGATGAAATATTCCATTTTGAGCCATTTTAGTGAGATACCAAAACCCTATTGTATATTTCAAAGAGATGAGTGGTGGATAAAACTCATCATAGAGGTTCTCTATACATATATAAAAAAAATATTCTTTGGTAAACTATAGGTTTAGGGAGTAGTTCAACCATTTTCATCGAGAAATGAAATCTGAGACCTTATTCTTTTCTCACTATTAATAGTTAGAGAGGTCGAGGATTTTTGTCTTCTATATTGTTGAGTTTAATTGAAAGAGAAACTATCGACAAAGATTTTCCCATATCACGATTGATTGAGATGGAAAATTGGTGTACCATATGAAGGCTGTCCCATATAGTGTTTATAAAAATAATCTGAGTTTCACTGCTTCTTGTTGTGTAGGGATCCCCATCACGAGATCACAAAAAGACCCTAAATGTTTCAAATACTTCTTTGGATCCCATGAAGCATTAAAAATTGTAAATGTGGGGTTCTCAAAATTTAGTTGGGGAGGGGTCGGATCCAATCATTTAGGGTAAGACCTATTTTCTTGTTGTAATGGTGCACACTATTCTTCTATAGCTTCCAACTGAGCTGTCAGTGACTCAATAGTATTGAGGATCACTTGAGAGATTTCTGGTTGAACAAGAGCTTGAGTAGGGGAAACATCACGTAAATCCATTTATGGAATCTTTACTCATACCTATGGTTGGTAGTCCGTAGGGGCTGGTCCACGAGGATGTGTTTAACCTAACCCTAGTTGTGTGCCAAAGGGTGGGAAATCCTGATATCACACTACTGCAGGGTCCAGATATACTATTTTTGGGCCCCTTAGATTGGGAGGATATTATAGACCAAGTTCAAATGTTGGGATAAACCCTATTTTTCAAGGTACACTAGTTGGGAGTATAAGTTGAGGCTCTATTTGTAGAACATATCGAATAGGAATGTTGCCTCAGAGTAATTCTGTATTGTTTCTTCTTAACTATTTCATCTCTTCCTCTTGTTGAGAACACATTTCATTGAGTGTAAGGGGTTCAACCTCCTCAGGATGTGGGTGAGTCACAAACCTTAACTTTACCCTTTTCTTTGGTTGATGATATTTGAGGAGGTAGTAATAGAGTGCTTGAGGGAATGATCAAATTTAGACAAATACTCTAATTATGGGTATGCACACGTCCTTCAATCATTTTAGTGTGGACCGTATTATGAATAAATACTTCCTCCTCCTACTCCTCTATATTGGCCTAATATTCTATAGGTTATATAGGGGTGGTGTTAATGAAATTCGTCGATCCGTATCACATTGCAGGAATTTAATTAGTCTATTTGCATGACTAACTCTATTTTATCCCTCCACGATGCCTTTTCATCTCCTCCATTGGTTATCTTATACCTTTTTAATGAACAGTAATTTAAAGGGAATATACATACAATTTTTTATGCATTTCTTGAGAGATGATACCGGGTCATAGGATGGGATGAACTAGGAGGATTAATTTTTCAATGTTCCACCCAATTGGGAGAAGTATTAATTCCATTGAGGAGGAGGTTGTTAATGTAAAAAAATCCCCCAAACTTATTGGTTAGGGATGTTCCCACTCCATTTCCACAAAATTTCAATTCTAGTTTTCAAATCTCAAGGGATGTTTAAAAAATACCCCATCCCTATAGGTTGGGGTTACTCCTGGATTTACATATATGCTACTAATTTTAATTACTTCATGATTTTATGGACTCGTGTCCAAACATGGGATGGGTTCATTATATGAGTTTCACCTGAATTACCTTATTTTGAAGACATTTGTGCCATTTATGACATTTTCACTATCTAGAGATTGACTTAACTGGGAGTCATACTCAATATTTTTAGATTCCTGATGAAAAATTATTTTGATGGATTTATCTCTTCCAGGTCTATGTCATTAGGAATCAGTTAGGGCCCATTTTTTTGACGTACCTTTTATTCTGAAAAGAGTTTGTTTTTTGAAGTTGACCTAAAGATATGACATTGAATGCTATTACCATCAAAGGGATTTGATGATTAGGGAGCGTGGTAAAATTAAACGACCCATGTTCACCCCATCCTATAATATAAACACTAGATAGGGAATCTATGATTAGTTAACATAATTCTTTTAACGTGCCGAGACATGCATGTTGAAGTGGTCCTTGTTGTTTTCCCAATTTTGGATGTCATGCATCCATGAGAGTCACCAAGTCAATTTGTAGGTGTATCCCATATATTACCTTAACGTGGACTAGATATTCATCATAAGGTAATACTTCTTCTATTAAGTGACAAAGAGTATTCTATATATTGAGGTTGATTCCATGCACAAAATCTTTCGATAATACCTCTAGAATGCTATATTAGGGAGTGGCTAAAGTCCAGAATATGACTGGCATATTGTGTTTATCCAAATGTCTCCTCATGTTCAACATGTATTCTTCATATTTCACTAGAGGCTACTTAACTTGGTCAAAACAAAGTGGATGATTCCCAACTACTTTATTATAAACAACAAGATTGGTAGATACTTACTCTATTATATCATAAGGAAAGCGATCTATGGGTAGTTTGAAGAATAATTATCATCTTGGGTAGTCTTCTGGATGATAAAGGATTTGAATTGTCAATGAAAAGGCATCAAGTATGACTAGGCTCATTTTCCCAAGTTCCTCATAGTATGAGGTCTTTATCATCATTAAATTTCCAAGGGGAGGTCCTACATGATGAAGTTAAATACCTTTATGGGGAGGACTACCACCATAGATTGACATCCAACTATGATGAGAGTTTCTGTAGAATATACCCCAGGGAGGACCTTCAGGGAAGATGATAGAAAGGGGAGGTACTTATTTTTTTTGATATTATTGCCACAAATAGGGTTACTATGGATCTCATCAGGAAATAGGCACTCAAGATCGATCATATAATGTACATGAAGCAAGCCTTTAGGTAAGGTATATAGAGAGGACCTCTAAAACCACTTCTAATGTTCATATAATTTGGTAACTGGAAATTATAATCCTAAGCTTTCATAGATAAGTATTCAAAGGATTCAAGAACTATAAAATTAATCAGAGTGGGATCGTATATCATCTATTCATTTTCAATAGTCTCTAGTGAGGCTTCTCATTGGATTCCTTCTTGTGAGTGACTGGGCCATTGCTGGGGAAAATGTTTTTCATATACATAAGATTATTTTTTTAGATCCTATGGTATCATTTCTATCTACACTTGTAGAAAAATACCATTCCTTTTTAACCAAGTACTAAGGTGTTTCTTTCCAAAATTATAATATTTGGGGAAATCGTTCTTGGCCTTCTTACCTTTATCCATCCTTTTCCTATCCATAATCTTATTCTCTTTCTTAATTTCGAAGCCATAGTACTTATATAATTATTTCTCTATCCTATTAGTATATAATACTATGACCTCATATGATGAGAATTTTTGGGAGACTAGTTCCTTTTAAAATTTTGACTTAAGACCATCAAAGAAATGATCATTATTACTATTTGGATTATGTGCATTGATGTGGTTCTTATTCCTTATACTAGGAACTATTTCTAAATGATGGAATACACTAGATTAGATCATATAATTATGAAAAATAAATTATAATACCAAAACTAGCGAAATATTTAACATAAATTAAAAAAATTATGCATAACTAATATCATAATCACAAACCTGGTTTCTTTTGGGATATATTTATTTTCAAATACTTCATAATAGTTTATAAATAAATTTTGAATTATCCTAAGTATATATCCTGAGAATATTATGACAAGTTCAAAGTAAGGCCCATTTTCATGCACCAGGTGATGATCAGGTTAATACCAATGCACCCTTTTTAGAGTTACTACCCCTAGGTACATCAATGCTAGAACCGTATCCAGTTGTAATATCCAGAAAGAGATGTACTATAAGGAAAAAACACATAATATCTTCCTTAATTACACTTTAAGATGTCATTATATAATTAACCTCAGAGTCTATCATAGGTTTATGATCCCTAATATTGGTTTTTACTAAATTTCTCAAGGTTTCTACTAAACTTTCTCTGATACCAACTTTAGCACCCCTAAACCCAATAGCCCAAATCCATTGTTTTCTTTATTATTGTAGAGACCCGTATCTTGACGTACATTAACATTACATTACTTTTGCGGAATACTTAGTACATAACAAAACACACACACACAAGGATCGTAATAGTTTAGTGTCTTTGGAAACTCGGAACGTAATCTTCTAATCGTGGTGAAAGATCTTCAATATCTCCCATAAAGATCTTCCCTTTTTTATACCTAAAACGTTTCTTTATATCCTGGGGAAACGAAAACATAAAAGGGTGAGCTCAAATGCTCAGTAAGGGTAAACAAAAGAAAAATCAATCACATCATATTCATAAGAACATAACTTTTGGAAATCTTAACCTGCAAAAGAGAGCATAATTTCATAACATGGGATAAATCATAGTAGTGAAAAAGTAATCCCAATAATCATAACTTAAAACATGAAACTTTGTGGCAAACACACATAATCATAGAGAATCATTTCTTGTTAGTCAAGACTAATTTCCAAGACTATCTTAGTGGACAAAGTCCCTTTCTGAATCGAGTAACCCTCGTTTCAGTCCTGTTTCACTGAACCGGTATAACCTACCGTTCCAGCCCTGTCTATCTCATGAGATATAAAATCTTTACCCAATGCATTGGAGGGAGATATAGGTCCCACCCATCTTATAATGAATCCTTTCTTATGTGTGCCACATAATCATAAAACATACATCATCGCATAACACATGTAACAAAAATGGGATTCTTGAAACATCATGACATCATAAATCAATTCATATAAAATAAAGGAATTCATAAACATAATTCCATCACAACATAGTCAAATCAATTTAAAAATATGGATAGAAACATAACCCTTTATTATCTTAGATGGAAAATAATTTTGATAAAACACTTGAATTGAATTCTTGAGGAAAATATCCTTTCTTCTTCAAAATCAATTTCTTTTCACAAAACATCATGCAATTTTAAAAGAAAGAGATTTTATTGAAAATAGTCATGAAATCTTTTAGAGGAAGCTTCATGAAAATAAGGCTTTATAAAACAGTAGAAATCCGTTCGTGCCGTATAAGTTAAAAAAAACATTCTTTGTACTTTTGTCGAAAAAGTCAAAATGTACCTCGTACGATAAACGACAAAAGATTCCTTTCATATCTTTTACTAAAAACTAACCAAAGGGTAAAATTGGATTTAAACCATTGTAGTTGGATGGAAATAATATTACATATTGAGGAAACATGGATGTGGATGATAAAATAAACCCTAGTAAATACTTACGAATAAACAATCTCGGATAAAAATGAGATTGTGATATTTCCCTTACCTTAGGTCTGATTTGCTTTGTATGTGTCCGAAGCTCCTGTATAATGGTTTAAATAATGTTATTGACTTATTCCAGAATCATATTAATTGTTATTATATCATATATGGTTCACATATGACTTTATATTACCCGTTCTTTTGTAAATTCATGTTAAAGTAGTGTTTTGGGTAAAATCGTCTCATTTGTCGTTCGTGTTTTAACTTGTAATTATTAATATGATTACTTAGATCATTATTACTTAATTATAGAATATAAAACATGATTTATATATAATATATATTCAGAATATACATATATATAATGGATCTATAAATGGAAAGAAATACACCGTTCATGGAGACGGTAGGCCGTACGTACGCATGAACGCTGTTTTCGTTTCCTTATTGAATTGAGTAGAATTAAGTAGATGACATACATATATATACACATAAATCCAGTAGCTTTATAATGTCATATATTTCATTATTATTGGTTATATATACTTTATAATCATTCTTAAATGGTTAACATGGAGAATGAATCTCATCGCGTCGTGGAGACGGTAGTCCGTACGTACGCACGAGCCATGATATCATTTCCATAATTATTGAATTGAATTGGAGTGGATGATACAATATATCAGAATCATTATGATGTTATAATAACTATGTATAGTTATTCTTTACACCATAATACCCATCCATGTAAGGTGTTGGTGGAAAAACAGATTACACCACGGCGTGGAGACGGTATTCCGTACGTACGCACGGGCGGTGATTTCCTTTTTCCGTAGGATGGATAGAAGGTTAATTAGAGTTGTTTCATATTTATAATAACATATCAGTATGTAAGTAATACTGATGTTATTACTTTATCATGAAACAACTAAAGAAGAAGAAGTTGAAGAAGAAAGAAATTGAAAAGATCGGTAATGGATATTACCTCTTCTTTGGAACGCTTCTTTGAATCCTTCACTTAGGGAACTAAGATTGGTCTTTGAAGAAGACCAGGACCTCTAGGACTATTCTAGGGAAGTGGAGAAGGGATTTTGTCAGGGGTTGGCCGAGCTTGAGTTCTCAATTTGGTGTGAGGAGGAGGGGGAGGAGGTGTCCTTTTATAGGGGAGGAGATGGGCACCTTAGGAATTCTTAAAAATATTAATTTATAATAAATCTAACCCCACTTAAAAACCTCCAAAAATGACTCATATTCGAAGCTTAGATGAGATAGGGTTGTAATCTCATCAAAAAATCAAATTTATACATGTTTGGATCTTATTTTAAACCTTATCATTTTGATTTATCCTTATTTAATCTATTTAAGTTTATTTGTGGTAATAAAATTCTAAATTTTAAATTATAACAAATAATTACTTATTTGTTGTGAATTTTACATAATTGTTTACTTTATAACATTATAGACCATATAAATATAAATTTATAATTTTTAAATATTTTTGTGATTTTTAAACAATTTTATAATATGTTATTTTTGTAAAATAACAATAGTGTCAATTTTGACACTATTCATTTATTTGAATTTAAATAAAATATATACAGAAGATATGTTCGAACTAAAAGCTTTAATATATTAATAAAAGGTCATATGTATCTATAAAATTAGTGTATCACATTAAATAGTTCATATAATATTTATTTTATTATTTTTTTAAAACCATTTATTTGGTTTATCTCTTAATAAAATAATTACTACATCATTTTTGTATAATTATTTATTATACTTATTTGTTGTATAAAAATTTAAAATAAAATTCTATGATGAAGATAAATATATTACCTTTCACAATAATACTTTTACTCGAATTTATCATCTTAAAATCACAATATTTAAATTGTTATATTTATTAAATTATGAAGGTGACAACTTTGGCATCATTTAAAATAAAATAATATAAGTGTCATAATCGCTTTTATAAGGCTCCAAATGGTCAAATATTCGACCATTTGATGCTTATGGTTTACATTTACATGTAAAATAAGTTTTGGTTAGGTATTTGTGCATTTTATGGTCACTATTAGTTTAAAAAAAACATTATTCTTGATTTTTCACTAGATAAACAATTTCTGCATCACTATTGTGTCATAATTAATGATAATTATTTAATCCATAAAAATTATAAATAAATTTATATGATGTAGATAATTTCATTATCTTTCTGTATACTATTCATGTTCGAAGTTTCATGAAGTTTATCACTAAATTAAAATTAATATACTTATAAAATTTAAGAGAGTGACATGTTGTCACTTTCTTTGGTTTTAATAATAATTAAGTTATTTTCATGGACAAATGCTCATTAAATGATTCTAATCCGACCCTTAGGTGATATGGGTCGACTTTTAGTCATCCAATAGGATTTTGACATTTGTTAGGGTAATTTTAAAATATTATATTTACCCTTAATTACCCGATTTACCTTTAACTATGGTAAATAAAATTTACCGTAGTTACTATTCATAATTCCCAAAAATAAAAAGTAGCTTATTAACATAATTTGGACCCACTGATTCCAAATATGGAATCCATTTTTTAAAATTCCATACACAGAAGTTGCAGAAATTAAATTAAAATTAATCCCGTTGTCGAATAAAAACGGGTTTTTGTTTAAAACATTGCAAAAGATTGAATTGATTTAACCTACGAATTCAAGGTAAAATCAATGCTAATGACATACATTATATTAAATGGTAAAAATATATTCTATTTATACTTTAAAACCATTCAATATTATAATTTAACCACATAAGATATTACGATGAAAAAAGTTGTTTTTAATTAAAATATAGCGTGTTTTTACTATTCATTAAAATGTGAAAGTTACCAGAATAATATGAAAAATTTATCCAAAGTAAATTTTTATTTCTTGATTCCAAAGAAGAATTTTATTTTGTCAAATTGAACTTATAAACATGTCCAAAAATATATTTAAAGTGGGTGCGCCATCAAAAGGCGGCAAAACTGCATTTTTTTGAAAAATACTTATTTTACCCGAAAAATTTATTTTGTTCTTATACCATGTTCTAGAAATGTGTAAGATGAATAATATTGTTATAAAATTCAAAATTTAGTTAATACTATTCATAACGGCTAGTTCATGACAATATTATAATAATATAACATTGTTTATTAGAACCCGGTATTGCGTACAACACACGCTATCGAGGAAGGTCGCGATTGCGTGTAATGCAAGCCAAGTCAGGGTTGCGTGTTGTGAAAGAATCCTTCGTTGTTTCGTATAACAGAATCCAACCATATTTCATTTATACATTTAATATATATATATATATATATATACTCAATGTTGCGTAGAATAATTATTATCAAAATTGTGTGTAACACGGTCCAAGAATAGTGTTGCGTATACTGCAAGCTAATACGGTGTTGCATATAGAACAAGGTAATCTTGGTGTAGAATACAACATAAGACATTAATGAAATTAAAATAATATTTTTCATAAAATCTCTGGGTGTTACAATTATATTGTTATAAGATATAAGGAATCACATCCTAAAGGACCAAATAGTTTATTAGTCTTGGTAAACTCGATACATACTTGAATGATTCATTACATTTGAAAACACAAATAATAACATAATTTTTTGATAACAATATCACCCCTAGAATATCCTTAAACATCAAAAATTATAAAATTCATGGATTCTTGAGAAAAAAAATAAGGGTGAGATCGAATGATTAGAAAGGGTCAAGTACAGTGAAATCTATCATGAATCAATAAAAAATAATCAATATATAATGGTAAATAAATAAACATACATTCCATTTAAATAACTTGAATACTAGAATAGATGAGGCATAATCAATATGGAAAGATAAATAACTAAAAACCCCTCCATTTAATCTATAAACTGAAAATTAAATGCTTCCAAAGATAATATAATTCTGAAAATATCAGGGAAAATAATAACAGAATTATTAATTTAAGAAATGATAAATTATCAGATGTCATGTATCAGGAACATGAAACATCTACCATCAATACCTTTCAAAGGAATATTTAAAACTACTGGGTATAAACTAATCTATTTTATCCAACTATATCTATACTGTCAAGGCCTTTTACATGACAGTTTAAAACTACTAGGTTAAAATTCATAGGGTTTGACCAACTAATTTTGTATCATGAGACTAGTCAATACATTGAGGGGATATAAAAAATTAGGTCACCACCCATCACTGCATGTCCAAACCATTCATTATATATTGAATAGTCAATTTAATTCATGAATCAATGTACCTTATCAAAAAAATATCTATATTGAGTGAAATATATGGATTTATCAATATTTCCCTATTTAATAAAATAACACTCAATGTAAACACCATATATAGAAATGATATACGGTTTAAGAAATAAACATACTTTGATAAATAATATTGACATTTAGGTGAAATCTAATATCCATAGTAAAGTGAAAAATTCAAGGAAAAATTAATTAACACAAAAATGAATCAAGGAAGTTAATTTCAATTCTTTCCATGGTCAAAATTATCATAAATCATCTAGAGTAATAATAATAATGGTATTAATTCAACATATATCCATTAGATTAATAATAAAGGGTCATTGTTATTGATGAATAAATATAAAATAAAATAACTTTAAAAAATTTCTTGAGGAAAAAATCTTTTTTTTTAAAATCACTTTTTTAAAATAAAAATCATTTTTAAATCCTTCTCTTTGAAAATAAATTTTAAAAACTAATAATTTCCAAAATATTAGGAAAAAAATTTCCTTTAAAAATAGCATTGTAAAATTAAAAAGGAAGCATCAATGAAATGGTAGTCATGATGATAGGTAATTCCTTACGTGCTATACAAGTTAAAATTAACATTCCTTTTTCAATATAAAAGGTTTAAGAAAGTGCCTTGTTGGGAAATTGACAAGAAGATTCCTTTCATATTTTTAATAAAAGCCAAATGGGAATTGTTTTGAAAATAAAATAATATTTCTTTACTTTTTTTAAAAATGAAAAAATGGTTAAAAATGACTTTAATAAATTATTTTTAAAATGTTAAAAATATTTTTGATTTTTTTTGAAAACATGGTTTTGGAGAACAGAATATTTCCAACTAAAGAGAGAAATGAGGTTAGATTTTCTTCAATATTTTTTTCTCAATTAATTTAAGTATCAAAGAGTGGAAAAATGATACAATTAATTGAAAATATCATTATTAACTATAGTATAATAAAATTAAATATTTTTATTATGAAATTTTCAAATAGTTTCCTTTACTGAAATTCAGGAATAAAAAATTTCAATTAGAATGAGATTGTAAAATAAACCCTTACAATGATCATTATGTTTAAATAAGAATTAATGAATGAATAAATAATGTGTTTCAACTATAAATACATACAAAATATGTGTAAATAAAACATAATGTAATCAGAATAAATTATACACATAATCTTAGAATTACATAATCAACGAAGTAGAAGTTTAACCCAATGAAAGGAAATTGAGGTAAGAAATCCGTTACCTCACGCTTCCTTTTGATTGAATGTTATTTAACCTACGGTATAGTGGTTTTAAACATGTTAATAACTTAAAAAATAACCATATTACTATTTATAATATCATATCTGGTCCTTTTATAAAATCTTATCAAACATTCATTAATAATCTTTCATTATTTTCATGGTTTCTGGTGTTAATTGCCTTACTTTCTTATCCATGTTTTATCATTAATAACATGATCCTTGAAAATATTACACATTATAATCATATATTTAATAATAATAATGACATAATTATTATATTTTAAATCAATTTTACTTTTAAAACCAATCATCAAATATGTTTATGAAAAAGGAAGTATGTTACGATCATGGAGATAGTAAGTCATACGTATGCATGAGTAACGTTCCCATTTTCCAATGATCATTATGGAAATAAGGTAAGTAATACATAATACTTAAATAATTATAATAATATCATATATACCATATCATATACTTATATATATCTACCATGTGATGTGGTGATGAAAGGAGATTCACGTCATTTCATGAAGGCGATGGTGCACACGTACACAAACATTGTTATCATATTTAAGTGGGTAAAAATTTAAGAAAGAAAATGATATATATTATCTTATAAGAATGATAAATATGTAATGAAATTTCATAATTATTTCATATATATCATATATAATCATTAACTATATCCTTAACACCTTCCATGTGAAGCGTTAGTGAAAGAAAAATCACATCACTTCGCGAGGCAAAAGTCTACTATACACACGAATGACATTATCATATCTCCTATGGAACAGAAGGTAATATATATATATATATAATATAATTACTAAATAGGTATAAATATATTATAAATATCATATATATACTTTAAATCCATCATCATGCACAACCGTGAAAGGTGGTAGTGGAAGAACGAATGACATCTGTTTGTGGGGTGGTAGTCTGTCATACACACGAAAGATGACTTCATAATCCATTTGATAGAAGTGGATATGGTTTTAGGTTATGCCATTATTATAAAATCATACCATTATATGAAATATAATTAGGTTATTATATCATTATGTTTTAAAAATAATTGAATGAGGTGGATAAGGAAATAAAACAAAGATGTTCGTTGAAGAACGTTACCTCTTCTTTGGGTATGCTACTTAGGTTTTCAATAAAACCATAATAGGTTGGATTTATACACAAAATAAGTCTTATAGGATGTGTGGAGTAAATTTTATAAGTGATTTGGGTAGGTTTTGGCCGAACCAAATAGGTTTTAATGTGTGAATAAGAGAGGATAGTGATCGGCCTTCTATAAGTGAGGTGAGTGGCACACTTGTAATGTTTTTGAAAATATTCAATCATAACCATGTTTTTATTATGATAAAATCTTCCAAAAAGGAAACTATAGAACCTATAAGAGAAAAGGTGGAAATAAGGTCATCCAATGGATATTTTACAAGTTTTTAGGTCATTTTTAACCCTAATATTCTTAGTATAACCCATGGTAAATCAATTTTTAACTTAAAAGTGGTAATTAATTTTTAACGTTTTCACTATTAGTTTTGGTAAAAAATTAAGTTTACCTTATTAGAAATTATATATTATTATAATTAAAAATATGGAATCCTTTTTTATAAATTCAATTCATAAAATTGTAAAATTTTAATTTAAAATTAATCCCGTTGACATGATATGAAAACAGGTTTTTAAAGAGAAAATGCTCAAAGGTTTACCATGTTTTTTATATAAAAATTAAATATAAAAATTATTACAAAAAAATAAATTGAATTAATTGATATATAATTGAACTAATTTTAATTTAAATTAAATTTAAAATATAACTTAACTCTATAAAAAATTTAAACAAAAAGAAAGTTTTCAATTAAAATTCATTATTTTTCACTATTCATCAATCAATTGATTTTTTTAGAAAAATCACAAAAATTTACCTTAAGATAATTTTGGTATTCTAATTTGAAAAAAGAAGTTAATTTTATAAAATAATTTTTGTAATTATGGTATAAATTAATTTTAAATTATATTGAAAAAGCACGACTAATCTATCTTTTAGAAAAAGTACAGTCTTTTAGAAAACATTTCTTCTTATTCTAAATGATTATTATTTTATTAATAATCAATATATAATCATATTTTTTATAATTTATTTATTACTATTCATACCAACCAATTTAATAGTTAGGTTATAACTATTATATTAAATAATAATATTTTAATAATATTTCACATTTCATTTAAACTCAGTATTGCGTGTAACACAAGCTAAACCCAGTGTTCTATGTAGAACAAGATAAAATTAGAGTTGCATGTAACAAAAGACAAAATAAATGTTGTGTTTAATTCAATATATTAAATATATTGAATTTATTTAAAAATAAATTTATCTTAATGTCTAGGGGTGTTATATTTTCTTCAAATCTTGGTGTTCCATGTCATATATACTACCAACTACAATGTTTTTCTTATTAAATTTATGGGTGCTATAGAGAATAATTTAATTAATAATTATTTCAAATTATTATGAATTTTAAAGAAATTAAAAGAAATAAATATTTTTAATTATCAAAACATAAAGTGTTTTAATAATCCACTCAACATTCCCCCATTTTTGATAATTAGAAAACAAAGTATAATTTCAGAAAACTTCTCCCCCTTTTGAAATTATCAAAAAGTCTCTATAGAAGAATCATCTCTTTGAAATTAATACTTAAAAAATATTATTTCCCGTTAAATAAAAACATATTAATAAAACATACTATATTTCACAACTTTCTTAAAAATCCATATTTCAAAAACATATATCAATGATGTACTTTAAAACCTTATAGCTCTATACGATGAGTAGAAATTTTCAAGTTGTTTGTGAAAACTAATAATAAAACCTTCATAAACATCATTTTAAGCACAAAAGTTTAAAATTAAGTTAAAATCATTTAGTATGTAGGATAATTCTTAAAAAAGAAATATAATAAACAAATATGAATAGAAATAAAAAAATAATATACAAAAAATAGTTTCCAAATTTTACAAATTTCTTGAAAATCTAAAAAATTCAGCACATTCAAACTTCATATAATTCTAAAAATTTCTTCACATACAACACTAAAACTCTCCCAAATTTTGATAATTAAATAATATTATCCCTGAGTGTAAAACAATAAATAAATTTATATAAGATAAAATTAAATTTTTATGATAAAAACTAAATAATAAAAATAAATATTTACATCCCATTTATTTGTCATGTTATAAACTAAAGAAAAAATTCTATATTCCTAAATAAAAATAAAAATCATATTACAACATGATCAATATAGTATTAATAACAAAAAACTTTTATAAAAAAATATATCATAATTGATATAAGGTTTCCTCCCCCTTAATCAATGTATTTTATATATCAAATAAAACTATTTCATTTTCAAATGAGAATCACCACCTCAAATCTAGATTAGATAAAACAGTGAATAATTTTTTTTAGTATAAACATTTAAATTTATAAATTATATTTTAAAATGATAGTAACACCCCTAAACTAATTATATCATTCCAAAATGAAAATATCAAAGTAATATGAGTAGAATTTCAATTTCCATAGTGAACACTCCTCCAAAAACATAGTTTAATATTACAATGAGCCACAGAGCCTGTCATAAGGTTTTCAAAGAATTTTTAAAGTAACCAAATGATAATATATTAAAATTAAACCATAATTTACAACTAAAATAACAGATTCAAAGGCCATATAAAGATATTAACCAGATTAAGTGAAATCTAAAATTAATGTTATCGTAACATCTAAAACTTATATAGAGAATTTAAGATTATCCAAAATTAAATAATAAATATTATAATTCTAATGTTAACATGATAATAATAAATCTATAATGACATTCATGTTTTATCCTAAGGATTATAAAATACCGATTTATTGATTAAAAATAATGGAATGATTTTACATGAATTCAAATACATAATTTTAGCTACCCAAACAGTAGACAATTTTACATTTTGAACATAAAATCATATTTAGATATGAAAGTCCTTTTTAAACAAAAATATTGATTAAAATTAAAAGATCAATCACAAAAATAATGACCATAATATCCACATTTAAATAAATTAACCAATGAAATCCCAAAAGACTTTCCTTTCAAAAAATTGTTTCTAAATATAATAGGAACAAATGAATCACAAATAATTTCATTCCATTTATCATCACATTTCTTGAAAAATTAGTATTAAAAAAATTGAAATTTAAATAACATTTATTTTAAATTGTCCTTTTCAAGAAAACCATTTCATTTATAACATTATGTAACTCATTCTAAAGCCTTTCATTTTCATTTTTAAAAAATCCTAATCATCACAAACCTTTTCATGTGAGGAAGAAGATATGATTATAAGATTTTGATTTTCCTTTATAAGATTATTACATTGATCCTCAACTTTATTCATATCATACCAAAATAAATTAAATCTTCTTTCTTGATCTTAATTATTCTTGTAAAGAAAATCATTAATCTAATCATTTTCAGCTTTAAAATTTAACATTTCGAATCAACGTTTAAGTTTATTGATTCATCAATTTGAAGAGATACAACCTTATTATCTTCAATAAATTCCTTAAACCTATTAGATAAGTTCATTTTATTCTCCCTAAACCTTTTATATTTATCTCTGAGTGATACATATATATAAGTCATTTATTTTATTTGATATTCATATGAATTATAGATTTATTTCATATCATAAATACTTGGACCATAATTCTAGGATTAATAGAAGCTTTAGAATGAGAACTAAAATCACACTCATTAGTTATAATTGTCACACATATATTTATATATTTTTATCATATAAACCAATATCACTAGAAAAAAATATGGAGGTGAAAATGTTACCTTAAAAATATTTTTCAAGAAATGTAAAATTAAAAACCTCTTTTGGATTTTCAGCCTTGTTTCTAGAGATTTCAGAATCACTCTGTGAAGTCATAAATTTTCTTTCTTTTTTAGGACCTTCCTTATATTTTTCATCTTCAAAAAATTGGGTGTAATATGTACTCTCTTGTTTCAACCATAACAAATGACATTTAAACAATATTAATTCAATCATGATTTACTTTGATTAATACCTCCTTTAAAAAATGATGTTTTCCATTTTTATGGTTGGAAACAAAATTTTCATGTGTCCATACTTTCTATAGTCAAAGAAAACAAATTTATCACAATCTCCTTCTCCAAAGGTAGTTGTCTCAAGCGATTTCAGAATCTCATAAGTAGTGCTACAACTACTGTTGAGCCCTGTGATTGCATTTTTGTCAATGATATGTCAATATGTGCTTAGTGAGTGGATAGTTTAAGTGATTATGTTTGGAGTTCCATTATGGATTCATGAAATGAAATTGGATGTCATACTATAACGTTCTACATAATAAAATCAAACGATTTTTGAATTGGTTATAAGTCCAAAATACATGTGTCAAAGGTGACACAATGTTTGCCTAAAAAAGGAAGGATAATTGGAGAGAGATAAGTTGATGTGGCCATGAATTTCATATTTAATTCCATTCTATACTTGGTTTTTAACCAAGTGTTTATATGGGATTTGTTAAAAAATAATGTCCAGCCACACAAGCTAACCTTCCAACTTCAACCAATGAAATATGCGGGATTCTGGGTCAACCATGCCCAAATGAGGCCATCTAGACTAGCTCCCAGGAGGAAAAGAGGGTTGTGTAGGCATGAAAAATGTGGGTAAAATCCCACAAAAAGGTGGGCACAGAGCGTGCCAGCAGAACTAGTATGAAGCGGTACCGAGAGGGGGAGAGGAGAATTATAACCCTATCCTTGCAGTGCTTGATTGATATATCACGAAGAAACAAGGAGATGTTTCGATGTGGGACAAAGGTGATTCGAGTTATTGTTCTTGAATTTAAAAAGATATAGACATATCTTTTCCTTATGATCGATGCCGATCCGATGACCATCGATCATCAGCGCTGCCATCTTCTACCTCCAACCGCCTGAAGCATTTCTGACGCATATCAGTATGCCAAAAATACATCCTCACCTCTATGATCGAGATTCCAGACACCATTGATGATCTAACCTACTACATGGGGGTCATAAAGATGTCATGAGATCATTCATTCCATTACATTTTAATGCATGCAACAAAATTCAAAGTAATGAGTATCAGTTGGGACTGTAAACGAAGTTTCAGGCCATTCGAGAAGGTGGTAATTCAATCTTTACAAATGGGAAGAAAATGAGGATGAAATCCAAAAGGAGAGTCTAAAACTCATGAAATAAAAATTTTATGAAATGTGTCATATGTTTGAGAGGGTCTCAAATGTCTTGGTCATTTGATGATATTCCATGATATTCCATAATTTTCATGGTTTGAATAAGTCATGGATGAGGCCCAAAATACCAATAAGAGGTGGTTCATGGTGTTGTGTTCCTCTCCTATGAATAAAGATCCCTCGATAGAGGGTTTGTGGCAGCATATATTAAAAAATCTATTGTTTTTGAAGAAAGAGAGAACCGCGCTACCCACTGTTTGTGAAATAAAAAATTGTTCCACAAAACTCTTGCTTGAGTGAGGAAATTATGCCTTACACAAAAGAAATTTTGGATCCGGTGTGTTCTCAACTTGTGTATAGCACTTTTAAGATTCTTTCCAAATAACTGGTTCATGACACTATATGGAGACATTGAATTTCATATCCCTAGTTTTCATGAAATACTAAGAGTAGAAAGGCTTCCTGGTTCATGTTGAGAGATCCGAAAGACATTGTAAATATACACTGTATTTTGGGAGCAAGGAATTGCACTTACTGAAGGCCTCTACCCATTTGGGTTAGCACACAAGTGGTTGGATGCACATGAAATACACACATATATTGAACCCAAGGTAAACAAAAATTGTGTATGTGAAAAAAACTAAAGTAGAATAATTTTAGATGATATGAAATACATGCCTAATGTTAACTTGAATTAATGTGAAAATTCAAGAAATATGTGAGTTAATATTGTGAGAGTTATTATTGAATAAAAGTTTGAAGACAATGTGTGCATCAATTACAAATAACCAAGTGAAGATAGGACATAATTTAGAAGGTATAATTCTTAGACCAAGCATTTATTTCACTAAGGAAACTGATCATTAATGGTTATTAGTATAATTGATTAATACCAACAGATTCAATCAGATATTTTTGAAGTTACTTGAATAGGTACATGATAAAGTTAGATCCTAAAATATCATGGAGGAAGATCATCAGATCATCTTGTAGTGGATCAAGCCATGTAAAGAAAGAAGTTGAAGCTGGGGGTATAACCAGTTTCTAGAATAATAATGTGTAGTTGGGGTTATATCTAACTAAAAAAATGAATTGAAGTTGGGGTGTATAACCATATTGTAAATGGGGAGTTTAAACAATCACTATTTGTAATCACCTTATGATAAAGTAAGGAATATGTGTTGGGTGGATAACCAACATGGAAAGGATTAGGTATTTGTACCAAACCTAATCAATCATTATGTTCTATGACTTTGTTTTACAACATCATTTGAAGTAAAACTAAGAGATACATGAAGAGTGGATCGAGGCCTTAAAGAGCCACAGAGGTTGAATTGAAAGAAAGAGAAATTAATAAAATGGAAAAAATTAAAAAGGGGATCACCGATTCACCTCTCCCTTCTCAGAGATCTTACATTGAACTAGGTATCTCAATTGGTATTAGATAAAGTTTCCCTCTATAAGGATCTACTACATTTTAAAGATAGATAATCTAAATTTTATAAATAGTAGGGGTGTTCCTAATTTCGATAGAAATAATTATAACAGTTGGAAGAATAGGATGTTACCCTATCTTATATCTCTTGGCCTTGAAGTTAGAGATGCAGTTACTATCAGATTCCCTCCTACTACTAATGAAGTTGTCATGAATTTCCCTGGAAAAAATAAATATGGAAGTTGATGGAAAAGTTCAAAACGCCATTTTGATGTCTCCATCAGAAAATGTTTACACCAAGGTTATGTGACTCAAAAATGCCAAAGAAATTTGGGACAAATTTGAGAGAAACTAGGAAATAAACATGAAATTAAATGAATCCAAATAGTATATTTGGAAGAGAAAATTCAAAGATATCAAGATGGATGAAGAATAAAACATTGATGATTATTTCACAAGAGTCAATTAAATTGTCAATAATATTTGGGGGTTTGGAGAAAAGTTAGAAGATTCAACTATTGTCAAAAAACCGAGGAGAATTTTTTCTAACATTTTTTATTCTAAAGTATCATATTTGGAATATAGGGACAATATTTCCCTTGATTAATTACACAAAATTCTCATTTCATTTGAAATGATAAAGATCCGAGCTTTCAAAAATAAGATCAAAGATGATATGGAATTTGAGGCCATGAGAAAACTCAAAATCAAAGATGATAAGTTTCAGAATCAAGTGAATTTTATTATAATGATAAATATGAAGAGTATAATAGAATCATTGCTCTTATATCAAAGATATTGAAGAAGTCAAAGTTTAAGGGTAAAGGAAAACTACCACCAAGATGTTACAACTGTAATAACATTGGTCACTTTTCTATAAATTTTCATAATAAAAGGTTTCTTTTCACCTGAGACAGATGAAGAAAAACCAAAGAAGAAGAAATGGGATAGAAGCTAAAAATATTCAATCAAATTTGGTGGAATAATGAAAAAGTTCTTTCCAGTTGAAAGAATAATTTATCCGAGAAAAGAATAAGATGTAGACTCTACATGCGACATCTAATTAGAAGATGAAACTAATTTCATGGCTCAAGTAGAAAATGGGTTTGGTACTTCTAGTAGTGAAGATAATGGAAGTGAACGAAAAGATCTAGAAAACATGTTGAAGAATGAATTATAATCTTTTCTTGAGAAAAAAATATCAAAAAAGATAAAAGATTGTTATTGAAAGAACCAAAAAATCTAACTAAGGGAAATGGAGAAAGTGAAAAGAAATATATTTTTTAAATTGAATAAATCAAAAGACTTAAACTAAAGGTATATGAAATGGAAAATATCGTAAAATAACTTGAGGAAAAGCTTTAACTCAAAGAAGATGAGCAGTAAATGTCTTATTATAAATGCCTTGAATCCCAAAATAGCTTGAAAAATATTATATAATATTTCGACACGGCTGTTGAGGTCAATCCAGAATCATTACACACTGGTGAAATGATCAGATCAAAGAATCAGGTCAATTCAACACTCATCAAATCTAAAAAACAATCCATTATCTCTAACAATGTAGGCATAAAACTAAATATGAGACATGTTGGAGCAAAAAGTATAGTGAGAAATCTTCTTATAATCTAAAGGAAGAGGAAAATTATCCAAGAGGATTTGTTCTCCCAGAACAGAGATAAAATTAGTTTATTAAAATAAAACAACAACAATCTTCAAGATAAAGCATTTATCAGTGGGTAAGATCAAGGTTTATAGGATACTACGTGTGTTGTATAGTGTTTTATCACAAAGCATATTTTTGTTTGTATAACATGTCCCTACCATAATTGAGGCATGAACCAAGGGGGAGATATTCTGAAAACAGAAGAGCAATACAAAAATATAAAGCCCAATGATATGTTGTTTTTTGAAGGATTAAAGAAAACATTGCTTAGTGTAATTAATAATTATGATTTTGGACATGAGGTTTTATTCAAAAAGGATTCATATATTATCTAGATCTCAAAGGATGGAAGAATTATCACTCAAGGAAAAAGGATCACTGGAAATCTATTTCAAATTGGTGATTATATTAATTCTTGTTATTTGTGTTTGAAGGATGAAAACAACCTATGGCATAGAAGACTTGGACATCTTTTTCGAAAGAGTATTTGTAAATTCTTGATGTATGACATTATGAGATATCTGCCCAAGATGAAAAGAGAAGGTGATGAAATTTGTGAAACATGTCATAAAGGAAAATTGACCCAACGTCCACAAAAGGGTAGGATATCCTATATACTACCCCCTTGAACTTATTCATACTGATATATGTGATCCAATGAGACAAAAGTATATAAGAAGTGATATGTATTTCATAACATTTATTGGCGACTAAACTCGAATGACTAATGTCATGTTTATCAAGCATAAGTCAGAGGAAACTAAAATGTTCAAAAAATTTATAAGGCAAGCTGAGAAAGAGATGGGTCTCTATATCAAGAAATTGAGATTAGATAATGGTAATAAATATACTTGTGATTCTTTTGAAATATATATTTGCAATCATGGAATCAGACATCAATACATCACACCATATAACCCACAACAAAAAGGGGTAGCTAAAATAAATAACAGAAGCATTATTGAGTTGGGAAGAACTATGTTAGCCGAACACAACATCTCAATGTTTTTTTAGAGAAGATGTATGTATTTACATACATATATAGAACATATGTCTATTGAGACCAGAAACACAAATGAAAACATATAAATGTGGTACAATAAAAAACCAACTTTTAAATACTTCAGAGTTTTTGGAAGTCCCAACATCATTAAGATTAAGAACATTAATCTGGGAAAATTGGAAGAAAAGGAAGAGGAAGGAATATTCGTGGGATACCTTTCTAATGGTAAAGGATACAAATGTTGGAACAAAAGGATGAATAATCCAGTTGATTATATTGATGTTATAATTATTGAAAACTATATAAAATTAGATATTACGGATAATTCAGATTCCACATATTTGGATGAAAATGGTATAATAATGGTACAGAAGAATGATGAAGCTACTAAGAAAGAACCAAATGATGTTGATATCAATTTTTAACATACTAGTGATGAATAAGAAGCTAATGAAAATAAAAGGAAACTGTACAAAAAATTATATAAACAAGTTGAGATAGAAAATATCATTGGTAATAAATGGTGTCTATTGAAAACAAGAATAAGATTGAGAATTGAAATCAAACTAAACTTATTTCTCAAGTTGAACGACGTATAGTGGTAGAAGCAGTTGAGCATGAGGAATGGATACAATATATACTGGATTAGCTCAATAAAATTGAGAATAATTCCACATGGGATCTTGTATCAAAACCCAAAAATAAAAATGTTATTGTCAATAAGTAGGTTTTAGAAATAATATAAATGTGAAAGGTGAAGTTTCAAGTAACGTAGCTAGGATAGTATGAAAAGTATATTAAAAAATAGAAGAAATTGACTTTGAAGAAACTTTTACACTTGTAGAAATACTAGAAACCATTAGATTTTTCATGGAAGTTTCAACACACAAGCATTATAAGGTTTATCAAATTGATGTGAAATATACCTTTCTAAATTGAGATCTTGAAGAAGAGGTATATATCAAACAACTAGATGGTTTTGTTCTAGACAAAGATAGAAGAATGGTATGCAAGTTGAGAAATGCTTTTTATGGTTTAAAACATGCCCATATAACCTGGTAATCCAAATTAGATGGGTATCTAAGGAATATAATGTTTTTCAATGGTAAAGTTGACAATAAACTTTATGTAAGAGAAATGTCCATTGGTACTCTCATAGAAATTATTTTTGTGGATGACATTATATTTGATGGGGAAAAGGAAGTTCTATGTGAATAATTTTCTAAGAAAATGAAAAGAAACTTTGAGATGTCCACGCTTGGTCATATGACATATTTTCTGGGATTTTAGGTTGAATAAAAACCAAATTCTATATTTTTATCACATGAGAAGTATGCGAGAGAATTTGTGAAAAAGGTTGGAATTGAAAATGAAAAAGAAGTTTATGCACACATTTTATTTGGAATGAAATTATGCATGGATGAAAATGGAAACATTTTTAATCAAAAATAATTCAGAAGAATCACTGGAAGCCTACTTTATCTCACAATGTCAAGGTAAGATATAACTTATACAATCAATCTATGTGCCATATTTCATAGTGATCCAAAAGAGCCTCACTTATTGGAAGCTATTTTTTTTGAGATATTTGATAGGAACTATGAACTATATGATTTTACACAAACACAATTAATACTTGAAATTGTTGGGGTTTACAGATGCTGATTGGGCTAGTGACCGTACTGGCAGGAGGTCAAATTCAGGTGGAACCTTATTTCTGGGAGAAGGATATGTCAATTGGTATAACAAGAATTAGAATTTAGTAACTTTTAGCATAGTTGAGGTAGATTTCGAGTCAGTTACACATGAATGCACTCAAATGATCTATATGAAAGTGAAGCTTGAAGATTTGAAAATTGAGACAAAAAAACCACTTAAGATTTTATATGATAATCAAAGTGCCATTGGATTATCTAATAATCCTATAAAACATTCAATATTCAGTCATATTGATATGAGGTATCATTTTATGAAAGAAAAGGTGGCTGGTGGAGATATCAATCTAGAATATATTTCTACTAAAGATCAAGTTGCAGATATTTTCAAAAAAGAAATTCCAATAGAGAGGTTTGTTGAGATAAGGACAAAAATTCATGTTCAACATTATCCTATCATTTTAAGTATAATAAAATCCCCCTCCTTATTCCCCAATATATACATGATTTTTTTCTAATTTACAGGGAATTGAAGGAGATGGATGCATCCCTTTAGGGGGAGCATTGTTTGTTGAAGAATGTGTAGTATTTTTGAATTTCTTTGATAAATTTGATAATCTATAACCCCTTGGATTATAATTGATATATTCTAAGCAAGATTTCACATGCATGGTTGTTTATAGACAACATTTAAAACCTTGGTCATATCTCTATTATTTTCTATAATGGGGTTTCCCAAGTAGACTTAGATTTGATTAATTAAAGGCTCTTTTCTAAGTGAACCATGGGATATCATCCCTATCTTAGTAATATTCATCAAGATATTCTTTAAATGGAGGAGAAAATGTTTTTGAAAATTCCCTAATTACCCTATGCATTTGATTACCAATAAGGGGGAGAAAAAATTGGCACACATATTGACTCTTACAAAGTGTTATTAGGATATATTGGAAACAAAATAAAAATGGGGAGATTGTTGATCCCTGTGATTGAATTTTTTATAAATGATATGTCAATATCTTCTTGGTGAGTGGATGATTGAAGTGATTATGTTCAGAGTGTCATTATGTATTCATGAAATGACATTGGATATCATACTATAAAATTATCCATAATAAAATCAAATGATTTTTGAATTGGTTCTAAGTTCAAAATACATGTGCCAAAGGTGCAACATTGTTAAAAAAAAAGAGGAATGATAATAGGAGAGTGATAAGTTGATATGGCCATGAATTTTATATTTAATTCCATTATATACTTGGGTTTTAACCAAGTATTTATATGGGGTTTATTAAAAAATAATGGCCATCCAATCAACCTAGCCTTCCAACTTCAACCAAGGGAATATGTGGGACAATGGGTCAACCACATCCAAATAAGTCAAGCTAGGCAAACTTATCGGAGGAAAAGAGGATCATGTAGGCACACAAGTAGTGGGGAAATGCCCGTAAAGGGGTGGTCCAAGAAAGCACCCAAAAAACTGGTATGGGGTGGTACCAGGAGGGGGAGAGGAGAATTCTCACCCTACCCCATAGTGCTTTGTTGATATGTCATGAAGAAACAAGGATAGGTATTGATGTGGGATAATAGTGAGGGAGTTTACTATTCCTACATTTAAAAATATATGTACATATCATTTCCATCCGATCTGTGTCGATCCGACAACTATCAATATTCAACATTACTATCTTTTAACTCTGACCACCCAAAGTGTTCTCGACACATATTAATATACTGAAAATGCAGCCGAATCTCCATGATCGAGATTTCAACCACCTTTGATGATATAACCTACTACATGAGGGTCATCCGGATGCCATGAGACAATACATGCAATTACATTTGAAAGTATAAAATAAAACTCAGAGGAATGGGTATCGACCATGACAACAAATGAAGTTGTAGGCCACTCTAGAAGGAGGAAATTCAAGAATTAAAAATGGGAACAAAATAAGGATGGTACCACAAAGGAGAATATCAAACTCGTAGAAAAAAAACACCATGAAATGTGGCGTATGTTTGAGATGGTCCCGAATGTCTTGGGCATTTGATGACATTCCATGGCATGACATATTTTTAGGGGTTTGAATGAGTTGTGGATGAAGAAAAAAATGTGGATCATAGGTGGTGAAAGGTGTTGTGTTCCTCACCTATAAATAAAGATCCCTTGAACTAGGGTTTGGTGTTTCATATATTGAAAAATCTCTTTTTTACAAAGAAACAGAGAACCGCACAACCCACTGCTCATGAAAGACATAAGTGTTCCGCGTATCTCTTTTTTGAGTGAGGAAAGCGTGGCTTACTTGAAGGCGATTAAGGATACCACAAGCACTAAAATTGTGCATAGAAATTTTAAGATGCTTCATGAAGAACTAGTTCATGAATCCATATGGGGACAATGCATTGAATCTACCTAGTTTATGTGAAACACCAAGAGTGATAATCCTTCCTGGTTCATGTTGAGAGATCCGAAAGGCAGTGTAAACATACACTGTATTTTGGGACCAAGGAATTTCATGCATAGAAGGCCTATACCCTTTTGTGTTATCACTCAAGTGGTTATAACTCAAGTGGTTAACACTAAAGTGGTTGTATTCACATAAAAAAATCACATATATTGAACCCAATCTAAACAAAAATTAAGTTTTTAGAAAGAACTAATATAGGAGTTGGGATTCCATAAAATCCATGATTGATGTGAGAATGAATTAAGGTGGAAATTCAAGAAACATTTGAGTTAATATCGTGTGACTTATTCTTGTATAAAAGTTTAAAGATAATGTGTGCATTAATTACACACATCCTAGTGAGGCCAAGACATCAGTCATAAGCAAGAATTCTTAACCCAATCATTTGATGCTCTGAGGTAACTGATCATTACTGGTGATCATAATAATTGAGAAAGACCAACGGATTCTGTCAAAGATTGTTGAAGATACTTGAATAGGTACACGGGCAAGTTATATACTATGATCTCATGGAGAAATATCCTCAGATCATCCTGAAGTGGATCGATCCATCTAAAGAAAGAAATTGAAGTTAGGGGGTATAACCAGTTATTGGAAGAAGAAGGTGTAGTTGGGGTTATATATAACTAAAAAAGGTGAATTTAAGTTGGGGGTATAAAAAGTTTGTAATTAGGGAGTTTAATCAATCACTATTTTTAATCACCTTATGATAAAGTAAAGAAACCATGTTGGGAAGAATAACCAACACAAAAAGAAGGTGGTCTTTGTACCGAACCATATAAATCATTGTGTTTTGTGACTTTGTTTTACTAAATCATTTGAATTAAGGATAAGAGATACATAATGAGTGGATCTAGGCCTTAACCAACTAGATAGGTTGAATTGAAAAAGATAAATTCATAAAAAGGAAAAATTTAAAATGGGATCACTGATTCACCCCTCCCATCTCAGTGATCTTACACTGATCTGGGTATTTCAACTACAAATTTTTTTATTTTTTTTCAAAAAAATAATAATAAAGAATATTCATGACGTTATTATTAAGATCATATTTAGCAAAATATTCTCCTTTAAAATCAACCAGATCAGATTTAGGTAAATAATAATATTTAATGAAAACATACCTGAATATAATTTCAATACTCTTTATATAATATACTATCTATATCTTCCACTAAGTATACATACTACCATATAAATTTTATGGTAATGTTGGATCCAAACCAATTTTATTCCTCAAGTCATCCATCACTAAAAAATATATTTCCTTTAGTCTTATTAAGGACTATGATTAATTTTTTTGACAATTAATATAAACCAAATGAATAACAATATATCCTAAATTATCTAACAATTGATATTAATTTTGAGGTATCAAATAAATTGAAAAACTAATTTATCCTTAATGGGCCCTACTATGATACCAAGTGTTAGGTATCAGACATATCAACTAACTAAAATTATCCTCAAACGAGACAAGCTCTGATTCCAAATGTTAAGTCTCAGAGCGTTGATGGAAATATACAAGAGGGGGGGGGGGTGAATTGTATTTATTTAAAAAATAACTAGAGTTTAAAATTTATGAGTGGGAAATAATATGTTCAAATATTAAACAATTCCACCACATAAATATAAGAAATGAGAGAGAAATAAAATGGAAAAAGTATAATATAAACACAATATATTTTTATAGTGGTTCAGATCTAAATGACCCTATTAAACTCTTCACCTCTCTTATGAATTGATATAGATGGAACTCACTGTGGTATATAAATTTTGAAGGAGAGTGAAAAATATTTACATATGCATTTTTCACACTTAGAGTCTCAGCCTAATTCCTTTTTCTTTTATGTGTTCAGATAAAAATCCATCTTTTACATGAGAAGACCCAACCAAGATTTTTATAGGCTCAATACTATCCTCTTTCCTTTTTTATGTTTATATGGAACCTAGTATTATACGGAAGAAAACCTAAACCATTATTTTATAGGATAATACCTAACCTAAAATTTCATAGGACCTGTCATAACCTCTTCTATGTTGTAGGTCAAGAGGAACCCAATCTTCTACAGGGATAGACTAAACCCATAATTTTATAGGAGAAATACTTTACATGGTTATTTAATATTTAAAGTGGAACCCATTCTTCTAAGAGGATATAATAAACCCAAACATACCATTTTTAGGGTAGTATAACCCTGTGCAAGATGCACTAAGTGAGACTATACATTCCAGACAATTATAAAACAATTAAAGAATAAAATAGTTTTACCCAATGAATTATTATCGATGAAGATTCTAGTGAATAAATTAGGCAGTTATCAGGCCCTTCAATATGTTTAAATGGTGAATATTTGGAATACTTCAGTTTAATATAGAAATTAGTTGAACAATAAATATCCATGATGTAGTTTTGGACTCTGTAACATGAAAGAGAAAAGGCATAGTCACATATATATTATTCACTACAAGCCTTGGCCCTTTTTATATACCAAAATATCAATGGTTCTTTTATCTACTTTAAATTCCAAAAATATACTTCATAAATTCAAAATAAGTAAAACTTAACATGGGAGAGTCTTTTAATTATACTATGAATTTGAAAATCATGATATACACAAATAACTGTTAGAAGAATAAAAAATTAATACAAAAACAAATATATCCATAAAAGTTGATAATATATTCCTTGAAATACTCCCATAATTCATGTGAGACAAATTATTCATATTCAAAATTCAAATTTAAACTTCACTTGTACTTATTTTCTAGATGAATGATTCACATGTATTTTTCAGAAAAGAGAGATAATTGATATCAACAAAAACTATGTCTTAAAATTATAAAATACAGTATTTAATAATCAATATTAATATTCTTGAAAAAAACCCTAACAATATTCAAGGTAAACTCTATATATTCCAACTAGTTTGAATTTGAATATCTCAAGTTCTAAAAATTCAGTGTGAATATTCATACACACTTAATCCTATATAAAACTCATTTAATCCTTTATAAAACAATTTAAAACTTGTTTTTATAGACTCTAGATAATTTAAAAGTAATTTTAGGAAAAATAAAACATTAAAAATATTCATTAAAAACTTTCATCAAATTGAACTGAAAAACAATACGTAAAATAGAGAATATTATTGATGTTTATAATGTCCTTTAGAATTTTGAATAACTGCGTAGGAAAGTTACATATAAGGGATTGAAATAAGGGATTAACATTGGTTAATAATGTGATGGATATATGAAGGTAGTTAATGTAATGGATCTACAAAGTATATTCACCATGTAAGAAAATTCATCTCATACGGGTTTTACTTAGGTGATTATGGAGAGTTTTAGATAACTTGAATTATAAAATTTCAGACATAAAAAACTCCTTAAAAATGGTAGAATCAGCTTTATCTCTAGTTTAATTATATTTTTATAATTTTATTATCTTTTTATAAAATCAAGAATTATCTTAATTAGTCTTCAATAGATCAATTTATCCTTATAATACAATACAAAATTGGTTCTAGGAAAATATAAAATTTAGGTTGAAAACATGCAGTGACTACTAACCTATTTTAGGACATCATAATGATCAATTTAGAGTTTGATGTATTATAATTAAATTTATTTAAAGTTTTTATATTTAAAACTCAAAAAGAATCATGTTTATTTATTTATCCCAATTTATAGTCAAAATAAAAAAGATAAGTTCAATACTTTACAAAATTTCACTCATAGTCAATTCTCAAAGTCAGTTCTAGAATTTTCCAAATTTTCACTCATGGTTTGTTCTCATGAACAGCTCTAGACATTTTGAAAATTTTCCTCATGTTCAGTTCTCACAGTTAGTTCTAGGAATTGATTTTTTTTATTCATGGTCAGTTATCACAGTCAGTACTCACGATTATTACTCATGATTAGTACACACAGTTAGTACTCATGGTCAGCACTCACAGTTAGTTTCATACTTTTCTAAATTTTTAATTTCAATAAATTTATTTATTTTAGTTCTAGAATATGTAAAATGAAATTTTAAGGTCTCAAATGAATTATTTAGCATATTAAAACTTCATAAAACTTAGAGTACATGTTATAAACTATAATAAATAAATAAATTCTAAAAAAATTATGATATAATATGAATTAATCATACTTTAATTAATACATAATTCAAATTATTATAAGTTTTAAAGGAAATAAAAAAAATCTTTTCAATTTTTGATGGATAAAGTGGTTCAAGGATACACTCATCATTTATTTCCTAAAGCACAAGTCATATTTGTTTGGAATCTTTATCCAATGGAAAGAAATGGTGGAGAGAGAAATGAGTTGTAAGCTGAAGTGTTTAAAATTTGATAACAATGGTGAGTTCAATTGACAGATTTTTTAGAATTACTATAGATATAGGGGACTTGGACATGATAAAATAGTTCTTTGATTCCTAAATAAAATGGTGAATTTGAGAGGATTAACCAAGAATTTATGGAGAAGGCATGAAGCATAAAAATTCACTCTTGAATTTCTAAGGATTTCTGGGAAAACCCTGTGTATACGTCCATATATATGATCAAACCAAGAACCTCTTCAGTAGTAGGTCAACAATTACCATAATCATGGTGGTATGATAAATAATTGGAATTTCATCACCTCAAAATCTTTGGTTGTGTTTCCTATGTTCATTTGGATGATAAGGGATGAGAAAAAATTCACACAAATTCCCTCACATGTTTCTTTATAGGGTATAATAATGAAGAATTTTTTTACTTTGAGATGATAGGAAAAGGAAAATAATCAAAAGTAGAAATGTTCAATTTAATAAGCAAGTTATTTTGAAGGATGAGAACTTGGTAACAGAAGAAAATGAGAGAAAATAAACATCTCAAGTCCAAGTTGACCTGAGTGAAAGCTCTGGAAGAATAAAAATATTGGTAATTATAAGGGGTAATGAGTCTACCATAATCTTGGAAATTATATAGGAAAGTATATATAGAATCATTATAAGTTTTTATAGTAGACTGGAAAATGATATACAAGAAATATGAATAGTTTTTGAAGCTTGAAATAGAGAATCGGTAAATGATTTACCAGATGCATCAACACCATAAATAGTTAAATATTAGGTTGAATTATGAAAATATTTCATTTTAAGAAAACTAGAATATAATTGTGGATTTTATATTTACTTTTTTACTGTATAGTTGAAAACCTGAATGTTTAAAGGATTCATCTAGTCTCAATAATTTGTCTTTGTGAGAGCTTTCTATGAAGGAGGAGTTGGATTCTCTACATGAAAATAAAACCCAACAGTTAGATAAACTTACATATAGAAAGAAGAGTTTGTATGATAAATGGATATTCCGATTAAAGGATGAAGCTAATAAAAGCATTGGGTACATGGCTAGGATGGTGGTAAATGGTTTTGAATAAAAGGAAGGTATTAACTTTTTTGGGAATATTTTCACAAAATTTTCATCATACCACTAAAATAACTATACTATGTATGGTGGCTAGAAAAAATATCTATCTAGATAAAAGTGATGTAAAGATGGATTTTTTTATCATGGGGATATAATGGATGATATTTAAATGAATAAACTAGATAGTTTTATTGAAAAATATAATCATGAATTTGTCTGTAAACTTAAAAGGAATATCTATGGGATGAATCAAGAACCAAGGAAATGGAAATGCAAGTTTAATTATTTATGTTAAAGAAAGTTTTCATACGAAGTGACTTCGATAATTATTGTTTTTAAGTGAATTTTGAGGGTGGATGTTTCATTTTCCTTCTCATCTATGTGGATGATATGATTCTAGTTGTTCCCAAATTCCAATAGATTCAAAATCTAAAGAAATATTTTCTAAGAAACATTGAAATTAATGATTTTGGTGAAACTAAAAAGATATTGGGCATGAATATTAAAATGAATCAGAGTTTTGTAAATTTAGTACTCTCCCAAAATGAGTAAATGCGGAAAGTCATTGAATATTTTGACATGAATGAATGTAAATATATTTCTACTCCTCTTTTTAGGAATTTAAAATTATCCAAATAGAAATAAAATAAAAAATAATATGAAGTAAATAACATGGATAAAATTTTATCCACATCTTCCCTTGAAAGTTTGATGTATGTCATGGTGTGCACTCGTTGAGACATTTATCATTTAGTGGGAGTTATTAGTGTATTCATGTGAAATATAGGAGAAGAATAATGGTAGGTCCTGAAATGAATTCTTTGCTTATCTAAAAGTAACTACAGATACTTCCATGTGATTTTATATGAATAAACCACTACAAGGGTATATTGATGCTATTTTGGGGGAGATTCTAATAGTATAATAATTAATTATGGTTATGTATTTAATTATGTTGAAGAAACGATAAATTGTATGAATAGACTACTGTTAGTTGTAACTATATCATTAATAAAGGATGAATATATTTTAGAAATAGAAACATGAAAAAGATGGCGTGGTTAAGGTATCTTCTTGAGGAACTCTCTAATTGTAAATGGAATGAGACACTTTACTGTGATGGTCAAGGTGCAATTCACTTAGAGAGGAATTATATTTTTCATTAAAGGACTAAACATATAGACATAAAGTACCACTATATCGAGTAGTTTCTAGAATAAAAGAATCTCAATATGGAAAATATTATTGGAAAACAATTTGGTTGAAGAAATTTGGAGGTAACACTATACCTTCAGGGGGAAAGTTTGAATGGAAATTAAAGTTGAATTGGGTTCACTACACTGATTAGAAGGACTATATGGATTTTTTGGATCCATGAAGTAGTATTCAAGTGGGAGATTTTTAGGATTGTAAATTATCTTCAAGGTTATGGTATTAGTTTATCAAAATATTGTCATTTAGTTAACCCGAACGAGAATTAGAAATTTTTTCAGAAGTGTGTCAAACCATCAAACTTTTGAGTAGTCAAATTACTGAAAGTTTAGACAGTGAAGTCACTAGTTGATGAATATGTGTCTACAACTAAACCATTCTTTAGTTTATTTTTTTAGGGAAGAGTGAAATATATTAATAGTATTTAATTACCCATGATCATAGTTTAAGGAAAGGAATTCTATAAGATACTACTGGTTTTATAGTACAATGGATAGATGCCTATGTTTGTAGAAATCCAGTGAAACAGATTGAATGAGTGAGACCCTCTATATAAAGGGGAGTGAGACCACTTTTATGAGGTGTATTGAATCATCGATTGAAATTTTCACTCTTTGATTCACATGGATGAGAAGTCACAATTTTTATACATTATACTCCCTATATAATAAATCTTATAGTGTTCTCCCATAGATGTAAGATGAAAATATAAATCACATAAAACTAGTGTTCTTCATTTGTGATTATTTTCTCCTTCAATTATTTACATGCATATTTGTGAGTGTAATTAATGTGGTGTTTTTGGTGTAATAATGATTCCATGTTTTGGTACACTGAACTTTTGGAGAATCCATACTTATGATCTGTTTCTACCTTTGTGATATATCAGTGGGTGAACTTCTGATGGTTGAATTTATGTTTGGGTTCTGATCATATTATACACTTGTTACATAAATATATCGTTGTTAATTTATGTTAATAAAGTGAGTAATGAAAATTAGGAAGAATTGGAATGATAAAATAAAATAAATAAGCATTGAAGATGACATTACCTACTTTGAAGAAATTATATTTTCACTTTTAGAAATTAGTAGCAATGAATGAGGGATTTGAGACTTCTTTTTATGACTAGAGCCTCCCAAACGATGTGAAAAAGACTTTTATAAGGAGATTTTGGTGAAAAATTGAATTTATTGTATTATTTGGAATGAGTGTAATGGAAAAAAATTTATGTATAAAATCGAAATACATTTCATTAAAAAATTGAGCAAGATGAAAGATGATATTAGAGTTAGATGAGATTTCAGTATGTTAAGTGAGATAAGGAAATGTTTATTGGAATTGTAAAAATGAATTTCAAATAAAACAAATGTGTTCTAGAATATATAGATATCAATTTATTTATTTAAAATTCATGTGATTTCATATTTACCTTTTTAACATATTTTACCTTATTTATTTATTAATAATAGTAATTCTTTTTTCCAAAAACACAATATTTGTTCTTTATCCTAATTTCACCATCCTGAATTCAAATATTCCATCCATTTTATTAAAATAATAATCTAGACATGATAAATTTAATTATATATATATATATAATATGAAAAAAACTTTTTAAATAAGAAAGATATATCTTTAACAATGGTGATTAGATTTTTATTTCCTATTATTCTATAATTATACCATAAATGATAATTACTTATTTATACATTTCAGGTAATTTTTTTAATGTATAATTTATTTTTTAATTTCTAGATATTTTTTTCACTTAAATAATATCGATAATACAATATTAGTTTATAATGAGTATATTATGAGGTTCACCTTTGATTGTTACTTCATTTGTGTATCCTATATTTTATAACAAACTAAATAACAAAATACTTTATCTCAACTATCAATTCTTATCCAAAAATACATATATACTCTATGGTTATATAAATTCAAATGTTTATCCCTATAATTATTACAAATCTCATAATATTACAAAAAGGTAGATTCATGGAATAAAAATACTCATCAACATATAATTTAACATGAAACATTCATATCGATTCTCAAAGTTCAACTTATGGGTTCTATGATTTAGATATGATACAAGAGAGGGAATCGAGGTATGTTTTGTCCTGCATCCATGATAAAAATATTTCCATACACATATTCAAAGTAATTTTGGATAAAAAATTGAGCCAATTATGTTAGTGAGGGGTCTGAAGTCCCGTATGTCCACAAAGGGGTAGTCCTCTTAGACACGTGTGCAACCAATATTTTTTTATGAATCCAATAATGATATTAGATTTGAAGAGTCTATGAGATAATATATTCAATATTATTTTTTTACTCTAAATTCTAGAACATTAATGTATGTTGTGATTTAATAAATTAAACAAAATTTCAATTGAGGGGGAAATGGGGAAATTATACAGAAGTTTCAGGCATTTTAATTGGAATTAGCTTGGTCATTCCATTAACACCCACATTTGAAGAAATACAAGAAACCCATCCATTCAATTTACCTTGTTTAAGACTTATAATCAATGAGAAATTTACAGAAACTCCTAGAATTCTTGCATTGATAATCCTTTTACAAATAGATTTGGACACTAAAATGTATATGATAAATTTTAATACATGATTAATGGTTAATGATAAATATATGATGAACCTGTAAATTATACATATAAATTGAATCAATCACCCTTTTATAAAAATATTTGATCCCCTATAAGAAATGGTAACTAAAATGTATATAATACATATGTGTTTCACCTAATTTAATGTAGGATTAATGCAGACATTTTCTACCTCATTCCCACACAGTTTCATTTCAAATATTAATCCATTTTGAATGGATTAAATGGATTGAATATTCATTGAATATTATTTAATGAAGTAATGAAAACTTGAATAAATGTATATATATAAATTTAATATAGATAAAATGTTTCATTAAATAAAACATGTCATGGATGGATGTATAATGGGATGGGATACCTTATGTTGTGAACATTAGATTGTCATCTTAACCCCAAATACTCTCTTCCTCTTGAGATGAATTTTATCACATGATGAAGGTTATATCACCTCTTACATGTTTAGGGATCCCCAATAAATGTTTTTGGATCTAAAGGATAGTATAATCACCTCGAAGGGAGGAGGAATTCATCTGCTGCTACAATGATCTTTCTCAAGAATTCTCTTCACATCACGAAATAAGAAAGATGTTTCAAACAAGATCCAGGTATGATATATCTTTCAAGTACTTTATTTATGTTGTATTTTTCTTCCATTATAGTATATTTCTTACCTATTTTGGTATTCTTATGCTACCAAAGGATCATGTGATAATCTTAAAAAACCAAACTGTGGTATCAAATGAAGCCTCATTGTTAGATCAACATGCATTTATCTCCATTTATGAAAAAAATGATACATGATATGTTATTGGTTCGAATTTGGTTGATATTTTATTATAGGATTAAAATTTAAAATAAATGATTTAGTTCATGAAAATGAACAATTTAATCTGTTCACTTGAATAGAAGAAACGTTTTCTCCAATTAAGGGTTTTAAATTATAAAATAAGACTTAAATATAAATAAGTTTATATTTAAAATTATGAATAATTCATAAATAATTAATTCTAATGTTGTTTTATTATAAGGGGACCTATTTTGAGTAATTATCAAAAGTGTTTTGGGAAATAAATTAATTGTTTATTTATAAGTAAAATAAAATTATGAATTGAAATATATTATATATAATTTTTTTATAAATAATGTAAAGATTTTAGAGAATTTTTACAAAATTTATAAAAGGGAGTTTTATCAATTAATTAACTATAAAATGTTTCTAGTCAATGGATTAAATGTTTTTGAACATTTATTAAAAATATTACCTGAATATTACATATTTAATATTAAGAATATGATTTCCACATTAATATGATTTTTAATTGTTATAAATCATAATAAATGTTTTTAAAACATTTTCACCTTAAATTATATTGAAACTTTGTAATATTTAAATATAGTTTTTATTTAAATATTATAAAAATGATTTATAAAATAGTTTATAAATATCATAAATAAGGTCAAAATATAAAAGGCTTTTATATTTATAATTATGAATTGATTATAATTAATTATTTTGAAATTATCCAAGTTAAAAGAATACTTTCTTTAACAATATTTTTTAAATATTTTATTTAAACTACATAAAAGATGTGTTGATTATTTATTTGAAAAAATATATAAACAATAAATTGAAGTTTCATAAAATAAATAATACAAAATATTTCAAATTGGATTGAGTATAAAAGAGTTTATATTCAAAAGTATGGAATGCACATGATGCTAGATAATTTATAAAAGGGTTTATAATTATATTTTATTTATGAATTATTCAAAATGTTTGATAATTTATAAAGGGTTTATAATGATCTAATTTATATTTAAAATTATGGTAATTCCATAATGATAGAAAATTTATAAAAGGGCTTATTATTATTTTTTATTTTTGAATTATTCCTAAATAGTTATCTCATATTTAAATATTTGAATTATTCATTTTGTTTTAAATTTTATTACTTAATTTATTATTAGTTATAAATTCTTAATATTATGAATGTGTGTGATTTAGTTTAACTATTAAACTGCTTTTATGATATAGAACATTTCATTACATGCTAGGTATGTCTTTATAAAATTTACTTTTCATCGACCTTTACCTTAGTTTATAATTGATGTTATTTTCTTAAATTTAGTTTTTAGGCTTATTTTTTGTATATTATGTGTATATTAGATCTTATGGATATTAATAATTGGATTCTATTATGAGTAAAGACTCCCCAAGGAGAGGGACATGGGGTCAGGACGCTTAGAAACCTGAAGTATTATGCCTTTCTAGAAAGGTGAATGGGGTTGGCTATCTGACACTCTGGTATTACTCATCTAGTGATTGTCAATATCATATAGCTATAACAATTTACATTAAGAGCTAATGTAACTTATTCATATTATGCATTCAAATATTTATGAATATTTTTAGCTTTTATTTTTGGGAGAGTATCACAAACTTATGGGTTAGGTAAATAGTTTCATATTAATATGGAATGAACACATTAATTTTGTGGATAAAACCAGGATTAAAAAACTATATAATTAGTATAATTCATATATAAATAGGTAATATAAGTTAAATACTACATAATATGTCATAGTTATTAATTTTATATGCATATAATGTATATTAAATTGGTGATATTGAAAACCCTCTTAATACTAAGTGTGAGATTCCTTCCAAAGTGAAACTTATAAAACCTTGATCATTCAATCAGTTAGGTTCTTCCCTAGAAAGGTGACTCTAAATTATCATTTCTAAGGAAATAAATTGATAGATAACATTATATCGTCCTTGGTTATGTTCTTTCCTAGAAGGTTTCCCTTAGGCTGTCTTTTGTTAGTCCATTCTTGGAATTTTACTTTGGTTACACTTAGTTGGGAAACCCTTAAGGAAGGAACAACATGAATAGAGTTATGTTTATCCATATGATGGGTTTGGATAAATATTTATCTACTAAAATATCTAAGATTCACAATTGATATGATTGGGATGATTCCCTATCTAAATAATTAAGTGATGAGAGGAGCACTCTAATAGAGTCATTACTTAATGAAATTTGGATCTTGGATCAATAAATAGATATGATGTATAAGGTGATCAATTTTAGTGGGATAACTATAAAAACATAAGATTTTATAAGTAATTCCTTTGAAATAAAATTTATATATTCAATAACTTTCTTTATATGCAACCTCGAGTCTAAATAAATATGTGATATATTATACCATTATGACCCAACCATTGGATTGATGAATATGAATAGGATCAACCACATTATAAAATATATATATATATATACACATATATATAGAAATTTTTTCTTAAATTAAAATGTATTGATTAATTCTTAAGAAATAATCATTGAATTTTTAGTAAAATCATTTACTGATTAAAATACCCATTTTTAGGAAGAAATTATTTTTTCTTGGTGTTATGAATTTTTATGAAAAAATATATAGAACACTATTAAAAAGTAATTTTAATGACATTAATTCATAATTTATGAATAATTTTCCATATATTAGTTATTTAATGGTTATGAATAAAGATAATATCATTTAAAGGTAAAAAGGGTTATATTTTATATAATTGTTTTTTAAGTGCACAATGTGTTTTTATCATAATAATTTGAATAAATCATTAATGATTAATGGTTTTATATATTATATAAATTTTTTTATATTCATTTGATAGTTTTTACTTGGAAACAAATGAAAGTAAATTCATTTTTATGCTTAAAAATTCATTTTTTATAAAAATGTGTTTTTTGTGCTTTACGTGATTATTTTAAAATTATTTTCTACCACTTATAGAAATAGAAATTTTTAAAATAGATTCTATATTTGGAATTATAATTTAATTTTTTTAAAATATAACACTTTCATTTTTTATCATAATGAATAGTAAAAATTGAAAAAACTTGTTACCACAGTTAGGGTTTAAACGGGTTTACTGGGGGGGGGGGTTAAACTAAGAGATAAGGGTAAGAATGACACAAAGTGTATAATTATTATTGTTTGAAATTATTATGACCTATAATGTCTTAAATTATAATCCTTGTACATTTGGTTCCACTTACTCATGAAAGTGAGGTTATATTATTTAAATCTTTTATGTAATTCCATGTGTGTTATCTCCTTCACTTATAGATGGGAACCTCCCCTTCTCCCTTATTTATGAAAATTTATCCTTATATATTATCCAATAACTACCCCAAAACCTTAATATATTCATTCCATTCATCCTTTATACTCTTTTATCTAAATAAGACCAATATTTAAAGGTTTAAAGTGTATTCCAAAAGAGGTCTCTCAAAGAATACGTATAAATCTTAGCCAAGCTCTTTCAACTTTATTTCTTCTTCTACCACATATAAAAATATGGAATCCATAATAACATAATTAATCCTATATATTAAATATAATATGATGTTATTATGATGTTCATAAAACCATTTTCTACCTCTTTTCCATTAAATGGGAAATTAAAATATCGCTTATTCATACGCGTGGACTACCACCTCCATGCAGTGATATGATTAATTTTAAATAACTACCTCACATTGATGTATATAATGATGGAATTAAAAAATATATATGATATATATGATATAATCATGATTATATAATGATAAAATATTATTTATCCTTATTCTTTTATTTTTATTAGAAAATGAAAGCAACGCTCATGCGTACATACAAACTACTATCTCTCAATGAATGGTGTAAATAATTTTTCTATGTATACCATTAATATATGGATATAAATATGAATATAATGAATATATATGATATTTATATCATTATTAACATTTTTGAGATAATGGAATTATTATCAAGATGTAAGGACTATGACAACAGAATAAAATCATACAAGAAAAACAAAACATTTATCACATAGAACAGTATATTTTAATAATGGATTGTTAATAAATAGTTGATAAGATCTTGTAAGTAAGACATGTATGGTATTATAATTAGGAATATGGTTATTTTATATAATTATAATAAATTTAAATTTATTATATAGGAGGCCATAGAACTTATGAATCAAGTCAAACTTGATATAAGGGTTTTATGTTACAATCTAACTTTTTATCGGTATTTTTATGCATAAATATTATAATGATGAAAATAAATGATCTATATCTAAAAAATATTATTTATTTTGTCATCCTATTTTTATTTGTTGAAATAACAATTTATCCTTTTATTTTCCTCTCTCTAAGTACTCAAAGTTCTAAAATAATGTTTTGAAAGAAAACTGACTTTGTTTTTATATTTGAATGAGAATATTTTCTTTTATGTATACATTTTATTTAAAATGTTTTAATTAATATTTTTACTATTGAACAAAGATTCATTAAAGTCCTTTTTTATCCTTGTTTTGTTTTCTATAAATTTTTTTAAAAATAATCTTCTTGTCATTTTCCGAATGATGTACTTTTTTTACCAATGGTGTGAATGAAATATTTTATTTTACTTATACCGCATGAAAAAATTATCCCACCATCATGAATAATCTTGGATTTGAACACTAATTTTCAATATTTCATGGTTAATTTGAAAGAAAAAATTTTCCTTAATATATTTAAATTTTTTATATTTTAAACAACTGATTTCAAAATAGAAAGTGTATGTTTTCAAGAAATATTCTAGTGATATTTTAAAGGATTTTTTCATTTATAATAAAATCCTTTTATGTTACTTAAGATTAAATAGGTATATGATCCTATAATACTATGCTTATTATTTCCCCAGATAGATTATTAATTTAGAGATTAAATATTGATGAAAATCATTTTCATTTCTAATAAATGTTTTCACGATCTTTTGGAATAAATTGAATGGATTATATGATGGGTGGGTACATTATAACCCTATTTTTAATTGGGTAAAGATTAATGTATCCTGAGATAAAAGGGTACATGTGAGTTTATCCTAACCCCAACAATGGTACACAAGATTTTATCCAAATCCCAAATTATGTACATGGGTGGTTAGACCAAGGCTAACTTGTGATGAATGTCTTGGTAGGTAGCCTTGATATAAAAATTCTATGATTATGATTATTTATAAATTTATTCACTCATTTGTGGTTTTATATTATGAAAATATTACGGTCACATGGATCATGTTATTTTAATCTTTTATTATTCATGTCTTATAAACTACCAAGACTTTTACCATGACTCACGATTATGATCCTTGAGTTTCTGGGTAGGAATATTAAATGTTAAGATCATGTTCTCATACACTTATTTTCATTCTATGATTAAAAATGATTATTGATTGATATATCAGTTGTTTATACTTATTAATCATCTTAGACCACCCATTATTATGTTTTATTGTCACAAAGATATGAATAAAGGATTAAAGTATGATATATCTAAGAAGAGTGTTAGTTATGAAAAACTTAGTGGGATATGATGTATATATTTTATGCACCAGTTGTTTATGTATTCCAGTTTCCAAATTCACTTAACCATTGTTGTTCTAGTGTGGATCATAATGGTATGTAATGAATATTTATCTAATAATATTTAATATTTATATATGTAATATTTGGGTCACCCTAGTTTGTATTAGAGAATGTTTTAGTTATTTTTTTGGAATCTAGGATGGAAAAACATTAGTGAGAACCCTTAGGATAATAATAAGTATATGATAAAATCATAAGTTATGGTAAAGGAAGAAGTTTGGTTTTCCTAGAAAATATACCCATGTCTAGATACTGGAAAGTGGTTGTTACTTTAGCTTATATTCACTTAAGAGTAACAACTCTAAAAGGGGAGTATTTTATATTAACTCAATCATCATTGGTGGAATATTATTTGGTCTAAGACTACACACTTATCAATAAACTAATGGGGGATATGATTAGAATAATTCACATTTTATTTATGAACCATTATAAAGGATCCACATAAATGATAGCCATGGTTAAATATATAGTTTCATAGATTTAAAATAAGGTGTCATTATTTAGATATATTATAATTTTTTTAATGATTATATGGTTTATCACTATGATTTTTATTGCACAAACTACGCTTCTTTGGTTATAGTCAACGGCCAAAACCAGATGGAATTGTGGTAAAACTGAATGTGAAGAAAAATTCAATGATTTTCCTCTTGAGAAATTGAATGTTATGGGATATGAAATATAAATCTCATTGTTATTATTATTAAACTTTATCAAACCATGAATCTTATTTAGATTCCCAATAAGAAAAGTTTTGAATAATGTTTTGTTGAATCTTTCATGAGGTAAAATCCAACTTCCTTTATCAGGTCTATTGATTCACTATTTACTGAGAAATAGATCGGTAATATTGGAATGATATTTTTCATTCTCCAATGATCATAACATGGAAATTTTATTTTGACTACTTATCATTTGGAAGGAGAATTTGATCAATGGTGGACTCTTATAAATAACATGAGAAAACCTGAAGAAATTGACTCTATGGAGAGGGATGAGTTTAGATGGTTATTTTTCCACATGTAATTTCCTTTTATTCTTTAAATGAAAATGGAGATGGAATTCCTTGAGCTAAAGTAGAAGGTTTATGAATCCATTAGTACTTATAAGGAAAATTTTACAAGACTTTTGAGGTATGCTTCATGTATTATCATCCAACTTGAAAAAATATTAACTGATTCTTTAGTGGATTAAAACCAAGTCTCCAAAGGGTGTTATGCATAAGAGACTTCAGTAGCTACAAAGAAATAATTTTATGATATCTCAAGGTAGAAATGGATATCATATCCCTCCACAAATATCATGGTTTTTATAAGAAAATAAATATGTAGTTTAAAGGAAATTCTAATAATAAAAACCATGGAGGGAAGAATAATATGTTTCTTTATTCCAGAAGTGTATAAATAAACATAGAGGATATTATCTTAAGGGGAATAGTAAATGATTTAAGTGTGTAAATGAAGTTCATTGGACAAGTCAATGTTGAAGTGACGGAAAAAGTTAGATAATGATGTAAATGGATAGAAGTATCTATAGGATACACCACCAAAACTCTAGTTTTTAAAATAAAAGGAGTATGGGAATCATGTTAACCAATACTTGAATCTAAGGGTTAATGACAATGATCATAGTTATAAACCACTTAAGTTCATAGAAAAATGGAAATATCATGAGATCAAAATTACCAATGTGGGTTACATGAATAAAGTGGTGAAAGGTATACCTAACATCAACTCTAGAATTGTTAATGATGTATTTGATTATAGATATACCCACTCTTTTATTTCTGAATATTTTTAAAAGGGAATCACATTACCACCTCATCAATTTTATTTTGAACTCCTAATGATGAGATGATCTCATCTCAATTTTATGATTCTTCTCTGATTGAAGTTTATGTAAATTAGCTTCCAATAAATCTAATTATTCCACCTTTAGTTAAATTTAATGTTATTTTGGTCATGGATTATATTTCTCTATATAGATTGAATATCAATTATTGAGGAAGGGATGTTAGATTTGATACTATGAAACAACTTATGTTTTTATATAAGTGTGAGAAAAATATGAAATTCTAATTGAAATTAAACCCATTATATAGGTATTTATTACTATTTAAAAGGGTAATTTATCGGATATAGCTGAGGTGAAAATCAACATCGAATATATGCCTATTCTATGGGGTCTTTTTGATGTCTTTCTAGAAGTGTTTCCTAGTCTTCCTCTAAGTATTGAAGTTGAGTTTTCAATATAACTCATACATGGTGAAACACCTATTTCAAAGACTCTATAGAGAATGTCCCTTATTGATTTGTATGAATTTAAGAAGAAACTCTAAAAGAATATTGATAAGGGAATTATTTAGCTATATACAATGACATAGGGTGAACCCGTTATTTTTAATAAGAATAATTTAATATAAATGTGACTCTTTATTAATTTTATGGAACATAACAAGATCATGATCATGAATAAATATAATCTACCTTATATTTATAATTTTTTAATTAATTTTGAGGATTTCAATACTTCTCAAATATTGAACAATGTTTTGGATACTATTAATTGAGGGTCAAAAGTGAATATACACCCAAAATATAGTCTTATGTATGAAGTATGTACATTATGAATTTATAGTTATTACATTTGGTCTTACTAATGTCCTCGCTATATTCATAAAATTAATGAATAGAAACTTTAGAGATTACTTTCATCAGTTTATTCCAGCCTTTATAGATAAAATTATAATATATTCCAAGAGTATGGAATAATATAAAGATCACTTGAGGATTTTATTGAAGATATTAAGGAAGGAAAATATGTATGAAAATTTTACCAATTGTGAATTTTTTCTATAGAAAGTTTAATTTTTGGGACACATAATCTCAAGAAAGGGTATATCGGTGGATCCATCAAAGATGTAAATTATTGAACATTGGTCCAGACTAACCATAGTGACTGAGATCCATAGTTTTCTTATATTGGATATATATTATCTATTCTTTATGAATAATTTGTCATTGATATCTAATCCACTCACCAATTTAACTTAGATGGGATTAAAGTTCCTTTAGGTAGATGAATGTGAATAAAATTTCTAGGAATTGAAGAGATGATTGGGAGGAGCACCTGTAATTATACTATCCTATAGTGGATAGATATTTGTGATTTATAATAATTCATTGGAGAAGTGGAGGGGATATTTTATTATTTATAATAACACATAGATAAATTATGACTCTTATAAATGAAAGTCTCACAAGAATAATTACCTAATTCATGACCTAGAGTTAGTAGTAGTAATATTTGGATTTCTAATATAAATTCAATATATTTATGGATATATGTGTGACATATATTATGATTATAAATGTTTAAAGCATATATTCACCTATAAAGAGTTTAATCTGCACCAAATAAGATAGTTGGAGTTGATTATATATTATGAAAACTCAATACATTACCACCCTAGGTAGAAAAACAACCTGGATAATACTTTGAATCAAAAGGATCATGCTATCTTATCTATGATGATGATCCAAAGAGATCCAATATTTATGGTTTTTTAAATTTTAGACATTAAAATATTGAAGGAGATAAACATTTTCTTTCTAAAATGATTGTTTAACCATTTACCTATCTAAAGATTAAAGAGGTGTAGAAGTAATATATAGAGATAAAAAATGGTGAGAAATTTTACTGTATTCAACCTTAATTATGATGAAAAAATATGGTTCAAGAATCTAGTATGTGTCACATTAATACAAGAATTTAATAAGGAGTTATTGGAATAATCTCATAGAACATCATTCTCTATTCATCATGGAAGTACAAAGATATATAGTGATATGAAAGAGTATTTCTAGTGGCACAATATAAAGAGGGATATTATAGAGTATGAATCTTAGTGCTTTGTATGTTTGTAATTTGAAGATATGAGATAGAATTATAGGGGATGTTATAACCATTAACCATACCAAAATTGAAATGGAAAGACATCACCATGGATGTCATCATCAGAATCCCCAAAAAATCTAAAGTCCATAATGGTCTTTGGGTTGTAGTCAAATTACCTTAGAAAGTTAACAATTTTCATTGATACCAAAAAATATTACTATATTTATTAGCTTTATAGGGTATAAATTAAATAAATTTTAAGGTTTCATGGAGTACCAATTTTTATTCTAACTGATTGAGATTCCAGGTTTACCTCAATGAATTGGAATATTTGGAAATATAGTTGTGCTTTAGTACTTACCATCATACTAAAATAGATGTCCAGTATTAGATAAACATTCAAAAAATGGTGGGTATTGTGATATCATTTTCCTTATATTTCAAAGGTTGTTGTGATTAACACATTCTTATTTTTAAATTCTATTATAACAATAGAATTCAATCAAGAATTCAGATAGATCCTTATATAGCACTCTATGGAAGGAAGTGTATATATATAACATATTGAGATGAATTTGGAGAAAATTTTTTTTGGTACCTAAGATACATAATGAAATTTAAAATAATTTTAGATCTAATAAACAATAAATCAAGGCAACTCAAATTCGGCAGAAAAATTATATAGACAATCAATAGTGTGATCTAGAATTAAAAGTTGGTGAGAAGGTATTCCTATGAATTTATATATGGGGGAAGTTTATGGTATTTAAAATGAAGGTAAATATAATCCATAGATATATTGTCCCACTCAAGATTCTTGATTGGATTGGGATAGTTTCTTATCGCTTGACGCTTCCACCATACCTCTCTCAAGTTCATGATGTGTTCCATGTATTTCTTTTGGGGGAGTACATACCCAATCCTTTAAATGTACTAAAATAAAAGGTTATACTATTAAAGAATGATATTTCTTATAAAGAAATATCATTATAAATATTGTATCATAAAGATAAATTTCTATGGAACAATACTACTCACTTATTTAAAGTACTCTAGTGGGATCAAAAAATTTGGTGAATCTACTTGGTAACTTGATAATGTAATAAAGAAAATACATCCTCATTTATTTGTAATGTAGTGGTGGAATTTCAAGGTTGAAATTTAGTTTTACTGAGGTTATATTGTAATACCAAAATATTTTATATGTATATCCTTTGAAATAAACTTTATGTATTTGATAACTTGCTTTACATACAACCCTGGGTCTAAATGAACCCGTGATATAGTATTTGTTTATAACATAGCTATTAAATTTAATGGTATGAATATGATTAAACAAATTATTATATATATATATAAATTTAAATGTTTTCTTAAATTCAAATATATTGATTATTTCCTAAGAAATAATTATTAAATTTTTAATAAAATAATTTCATGATTAAAAGACCTATTTTATGAAGAAATTTAATTTTATAGGTGTAATACATTTTTATATAAATAAAAATATTATTTACTATAAAAAATTTATTTTAATTAAATTTATTTTTCATTCATGAATAATCACCCATACATAAGTGATTTAAATGCTAGGAATGAATATAATATCACTTAAAGGTAAAAGAGTTATTTTTATAAAACTATTTTGATATACGCAATATGTTTTTATTATAATAAAATAAATAAATCAATATTTTTTTAATGGTTTTAATGAAATATATAGATTATATATTATGAAAAATATTTTGACACCCATTTTTTAGTTTCTACTAGGAAAATATGGAATCTAAAATCATTTTTATTCTTAAAAATGCATTAAAAATATGTTTTTATTGCATTTTCCATGCTTATTTTGTAAATAATTTCTGACACTTATAGAAATTTAATTTTAAATAATGTGTCTTATATTTTTAGACATCATTTAATTTTTTTTATATGACTCCAATTTCATTTTTTTCAATAATGAAGAGTAAAAATAGTTTAATTTTTTTACCGTGGTTAGAGTAAAAAGAAGTTTACTCAGGGGTAAACTAAGAGATAAGGGTAACAATGTGTATAAAAATGACTAATTATTATTTTTTGAAGTTATTTTGATCCTATATTATATTAAATGTGAATAATGGAATCTTGTTTTCAACTTTCACATGAAAGTGGCCTTATATTATTTAGATCTTTTAAGTAATTCCATATGTGTCCTCTCCCTCAATTAAAAAAAGGGAACCTACTCTCCTCCATTATTCTAGAATTTGTTTCCTTCTAGTTCAAAAAATATCTACCCCAAAACTTCCTAGATTAATTTAATTCATCCAAGATCCCCCGATCTCCTCTTTAGACCAATCTACGGTTAATGTGTAAGCCAAAGGAGGTCTCTTAAAGAAGAGGTATAAATCTTAACTAAGTTCTTTCAATTTTATTTCTTCTTAAACCTTATCTAAACCTATTGTTTCCACCATAAAATATTTTTATCAAGTATAATAAATATTGTGATATTTTATTATGATAATGTAACAACTATTTTACATATCCTTTCTATCAAATTGGAAACAAAAGTGTTGCCCATGCATACATGTGGACTACCGCCTCCATATAAAAATATGATTTATTTTCCATATATTCCTCACATTGATGGATATAATTATATATTTAAGAAAAATATATGATATTTATTATATAATTATGATTTTATAATAGTAAAATATTATTTATCTTTATTTTATTCATTTTGTCAGAAAATGAAAATAGTGTCTATACATACATACAAACTACCTTCTCCACGAATGATGTAATTAATTTTTCTATATCCAAATTTTATGGACGGATATAAAATTGTATATAATAAATATATATTTTATTTATATAATGATTAAAATTTATTATTTTATGGAACCACGATCGGGATTCATGTAGCATAATAGCTGAATCGAACCATGCATGATAAATAAAACAATTATCACCCATAATAATGAATTTAATAAATAATTTTTAATGAATACATGTTAAGATGTTATAAGTAACAATTATATTGCATTATAATTATGGATATTGTTCTTCTATAGAATTATAATAAATTTAAATTTATTAAACCGAAGGTCAGTGTTCTTAAGAAGATGTTTAACTTGAGGCAATAGGTTTATATTATAATCTCACTTTTTACCAAGATTTTTTCTTCTTAAATTTTCCAATGATAAAATTTATGATATATATCTCAAAAAAATTATATATTTTGTTCTCCTATGGTTATTTATATAAATAATAGGTTTTTTATCATTTTACAGTCTCTAATTACTCAATTATATCAAATAATGTTTTAATGAAAACTAACTATGTTTTCTATTTAGCTGAGAACATTTTCTTCCATGTCCATATTTTATTTAATTTTTTTAATAATGTTTTACTATTATTTGATGATGAATTAAATTCACTTTTACTATGATTTAATTTCTATAAAAATGTAAAAAAGTAATATTCTTTTTTTCTTCTAAACGAGGAACGTTTTTGACCAAAGGTGGGAATGAAATCATTGTTTTAACATACATTGAATTTTTTTCCTACCATCATGACTAATATTTTTATTTTAAGATTACATTACAAGTTTCAATGATTCATTTCATATAATTTTTTCCCTTAATATCTTTAATTTTTTTCAATTTTAGATAAGTGATTTCAAAATGAAAAGGGTATTTTCCTCAAGAAATATCTAAGTGGCCTTTTAAAATAATTTTCCATCTATAATAATGTCCTTTGATGTTACTTATTATTTACTAGTGATATGATCCAATGATACCATCCTTATTATTTATCTATATGGTTTGTGTTTATGAAGATAGAATATTGATGAAATCATTTTTATTTTCCATGGGGTAAGCTATGATTAAATTATTAATGTTTTCATGATCTTATGGAGTATATATGAATGGATTATGTGATGAGTGGGTCTATTATTGACCAAAAATGCATTTGTAAATGATTAATGTTTTATAAGCTCAAAGGGTAAATGGGAGGTTATGTCAATGCTAACAAGGATACATGGGAGGTTATCCTAATCATAAAGTCGGTGCATGAGTGGTTAGACTAATCCTAATATGTTTTGAATGTATCAATTGGTATCCTTGATATAATAATTCTATGATTTTGATTATTCCACACTTTATTACACTTTTATAACATGATATTATTCCATTGTTATGCTCTCTGATCTCATGTTCTTTTATTCACATATGTTTCATTACTTATGAACTATCAAGATTTATAACATGAATCATGATTATGATATATGAATTGTTAGGATTGAATTTCAAATTTTAGGCTCATTTTCTCATGCCATTATTCCCATGTTATTCTTAAAATTTATTACTGATTGATATCTCCCTTGTTAACCCTTACTAGGTGTCTTAGCTCACCTTTTATTATGTTTCCTTTTCCCTAGGATTTGAAAAAAGTTTTAAATTATGACATGTCTATTAAGGGTGATAGTTTTAAAAACTTAGATGGCGATGATATTGGTATTTTATGTATTATTTTTTTATATATCCATGTTTCCAAATACACTAAACTTTTATGGTTATAGCATGGATCGTAATGATATGTAATGAATATTCATAGAATAAGATGTAATATTTATGTATGTAATGTTTGTGTCACCTCCAGAACTATCATTAAAGGAAATTAATGAGAATATATAAGACATCATATTAATATATTAATTTTTTATAGATATATTCATTATCATCATCAATATAAACTTTGAAATAAATCCTTGAAATAAGAAGGTTAAAGTGAATAACTCCTAAGATCGAAGGCTTACTAAAAGTTCATGAGAAATAAAAATATTATATGTATTAGAATAGTTCCTTCCTAAGTAACCAAGTGATTAAGTTGTTCCAAAAGAAAACAAATATTATTTTAGAAGCATGGAATGATTCATTTAAAGTTTCAAAGGCACTTTATGATAATTGGTATAAAGAATCCTTGTCTCATATACTCAATACGAGTGGGTATGTTAATAATATTAAATATTATTGAATATTATTAGTGATACTGAAGAATTACTAGAAGGATTATTCTTCCTAAGTAATTACTTTTACTACCATTTATGGAAATCTGTTTACAATATGATTTAATTAAAAAAAATTACCTAATATTCTCAAGTGTTGAGAATATAAAAACATAGTATATGATGTCTAAGTTATAGTACTTTATATACAATACAAGTAGGTAAAATTTTAAACTAGAAGAATAAAATAAAGTTATAGAGTCCAAAAATACCTATCCAAGGTCATAAAAACCTAGGTTTGTTAGGAAGGAGGAGAAATAATTCCATATGATGGGTTTATTCAGAACACCTAAAGGAGTTTTAGGAAACTTATTAGAATTTTCATGTTAGGTATTATTGTTAAATAATAATTTTTTTTAAATTTTTAAGGGTATTTGGTATGGAATGCATACTTTAAAAGTGTTCTAAATATATAAGAGTTTGAAACCCAAGGAATAATTGACATAGCTTGTAATTTTCATCAAAGAGTTGAATTAATAAGTTTCTACATCAAGGATTTGAATGTAAAAGAATGTGTCAAGATTGGATGAATCTAATTGAATGATGTGTATCTTCACATCATTTCTCTTATATGATGTGTTTCATTAACAAATATTTTTTATAAAAATGGTATGGTTAATTGTATACACAAGGTTTAGGATTCACTGGATTCTGTAACATGTTTTGAGAAGAATATATGGATAAAGGTGTTTTATCTAGGATAAAGTGTATCTCTAGATATTTGTTAAAATATGATGGAACATGATTCCCACCCAATAGTGGTGAATTTTAATAAATAAAATATTTTTTAAAGGAAATACTCAAAATGCATAGAATGACATATGAGACATAAAAACAATATTTTATTTTTTAGATATTCTAGCTAAAAGAAAATAAGTGTTATATCCTAAAAAATTAATTTTTTTGGGTCTTATAAAGATAATATGAATAAAATATAGTGTTTAAGAGGATATTAAGGACATGTTTGAACTTATAGAAGTTCAAAGTTAACAAATTAAATATTTTATTTAGTCTAAGATTAATTAATTATTTACTTAATATCTTGAAGAGTTAGGATACATGATAGTTAAATGATGGGCCATTTTTTAGTCTAAGTTTGAGTGTTTTTATAATATCCTAAAGAGTTAGAATATGTGATAGTAAATAAAATGTAAATAGTTACATTTAGTTAATATAATAAAGTGAATATCAATATTTTTACAGCTTATTTAGAAAGGTAAATTTACCTGATATCATAAAAGAGTTTAGTGTATAATGATAATGAAAAATTTAATTGGTTACATATGTTTACCATAATTAAGTGAATGTAATATTATCCTAAAAGATTTTAGGATATGTTGGATAATAATAATGTAAATAGTTATATTTATTTTAAATAAAATCTTGATGGAATAGGTTTCAAATGATGAAAATGATAAAACTATAAACACTTTTAAGTGGAAAACATAAGTTGACATCGTAACATTTGATATTTTAAAGTTAAGGAGTTTAAATATAGGCTCAAAGAGTTAAAATTAGGGAATATGATTACTAAGTCCCACCATTATTCGAACTATATTGTTTCATAAATTTTTCTCACTAAGAGGTTGGTGGGAGTATTTTATGAGATGGTCACATAGGTATGTGATAGGAATTAGATATGGATGTAATGATTAAATACCATTACTACAGTAGCAATAAGAGAGTTATGTAAAATATCATTATATTAAACAACTAAGAGATTTATTGTAATGGTTATAAACATATAACGAAATTATAATAAAAATAATCTCTATTTATCATCCATTCATGTGTGCTAAAACTTTACATGAACATTCGAATGATAAATTTCCCCTCAATGTACAGAATTTGATTTTTTCCTAATCGATGATCATCATAGAGTATTACGGGATGTGGTGATATGTTAATTTTAAATTGAATATATTCTTATACTCATAAAAAAGTGTTGTATATCCCATGGAATGTCATACAACCATAGATATACTTAGTGGCATAATATTATTATCAATCCTTATTACTTGAGGTTGTGATATACATAACATAATAACCTTTATAATTTTATCCCATAATTACAAAAGTCAAAATATGAAAATAGAAAATTAGGGGTGGTTGGGTGTGCTATTGATCTTGTCATCAGTTGGAGTGAAACCAATATGGGATTTATCCACTTCTATGACAAGAAAAGACAAATATCCCTTTATTTAATGAGAATAAGAAAATTCATGGACATTCTTAGTTGAGTCACATAATGTGTTAAACTATTATTATGAGGGGAATGTGATGTACTTATTTGTTATATGAATGGCACAAGATTCATTCATGAACTTGGTCAGTTTGTTTCACATAATCAAGAAAATATGAGATGATTATACTAGATTAAAATGTTAAATGATTATTGGTCACTTGATTCCATTTAAAAAAGATTATATGGTTATAAATATGATTTATATTGTCACGACCCGTCCCTCGGGGCCTGTGCCGTGACTACCCCAGGCCTGACTTCTATAGGCTAGGGACTGGCGACTAGCACCGAAGGCGTATTCCCTAAAACTGGGAAGACATTGCCTTTATAACCTATAAGCACACGCAACCAAGAACACAAAAAGATACAAACTCAAGTAAACTGAATAGTAAATATAGTGAGTGAAGTAAGTAAAAGGGTCCAAAATACAAGCCCAACTGGAAAGTACAAGAAACTAAAAGTATAAGTAAACTAGAACAAATCATATAAACAACCACTAATTATCCTACCTGAAGGGTAGGTACAACTCTAGATCGGTTGTATCTATGGTACGCCTCATCTAAGATCCACCTCCGAGCTACCTCCAATCCTACCACTCTCGTCCTCAGTCAGTGCTGTTGGTCGTTTACACCAAACACAATGAAGTGCAGGCATAGCCCATGAAGGGGTGAGTATAACGATACTTAGTAGAGAACCCGAGACCCTCAATGTCATGCAAAATACACCAACGATAAACAAAAAAGCATGTAAACCAGTGACAACCCTACTTAGGTATATGCCGATACATATACTAAGTTATCATGTATACCCATTTCAATCATGAGGAAACACAAAGTCCAACTCAAAATCCCAAAGATAAACTGTTCCACAAAGGAAGAAGTACCATGGTGGTAAGTACCACTCAAGTATGCCACACAGAAGAATTCCACCAAGGTATTACCAGAAAGGAAAGTACCTCTTAGGTACGGACACAAATCACACCAGGTATTTCTTTGGTACAGTAGTAGAGATGATTAGATGTAACTACTGAATCATCTTACTCTGTTAAGAGGAAGACCCACTAAGGATTATAAACCATCATCAGAACCACAAAGGATCATAGTACATCTTCAGTACATCATCATAACCACATAAGATCTCTAGGTGCTGACCCACATAGGATCACTCGGTGCTAACCCACACAGGATCACTCGGTGCTGACCCACACATGATCACTTGGTGCTGACCCACACATGATCGCTAGGTGCTCACCCACATAAGATCACTCAGTACTAACCCACATAATATTGCTCGGTGTTGACCCAAATAGGATCTCTAGGTTCTGACCCACACAGGATCGCACAGTTTTGACCCACACAAGATCACTATTCATTCTTCACATCACAACCAGCTACTGGGTTCCCACACTAAGCATGCTTGTCTCTGAGAGTGTCCGCTCCTCAAGCCACTGGTCGATTCTACAACTACCACAAAGTCCCACAACGAAGTATCTCAAAGTACCTCCACATCATATGGGAATAAACGCAACAAACGGTGCGTCAATCGGACACCCAATCAGTAAGTTATTAGCCTTTTAGTCCTGAGGCCCTGGTTGGATTTGTGCTCAATCCAACCAGACCGTACCCCAAATTTACCCAAAAATCCAGTGGGGGTATCCTAAGGGGACCATCTCACTCCAAGGTTTACAGTTATGTTGACGGTTTGTCAAACGGATGCTCGGTGGCAAAGTTATGGCCAATAGAGAGAAAAGATCGAAGCTGGTCTGGGTCTGGTCTGACTCAGCCTGGGCCGACCCCACCCGGTTTGGGTTGACCAGGCCCGCAATTGGTAGAATAGGGGTTGTGGAGTGGCACGAGGCCGCGAGGGTAGCATGGAGGCCGTGAGGGCGGCGATGTTTGCGGGGGGCTGCGAAGGGCCACAGGGCCACAGAGGCCGCAGGATGACAGGGTCCATGGGGGCCGTGGAGGGCCGCAAGGCCGTGAAGGCTGTGGGGGCCATGGAGGATGCGAGGTTGCGGGATGGTGGAGGCTGCGGGGTCCACAGGGTGGTGAGGCCACCTGGGCCATGAGGTCGTAGAGGTCCATGAGGCGGTGAGGCCGCGGGGGCCATGAAGCCACAAGACGACGGAGGCCGCGGAGGGTTGCGAGGTGGCGGGGCCGCGGGGGCCGTAGAGGCTGTAGGGCGGAGAACGCTATGGGAGGCATGGGTCCACGGACCAGCGGAGGCCACGGGGGCCACGGAGGGCCGTAGGGCCACAAAGGGCATGGGGGGCCACGAGGACATGGGACAGCGGAGGAAGAGGGGTGGTGGTTCGTCGTGGCTGGTCGTGCGGTGCGATCACGCACCGTGCCTTCATCGGCGACCAGCTTGACTGTCTGTCCTCCGTTTTTCCCCTTTGATGCGGCTGGCCGTGGTTCCAGCCGCGATTCTCAAGTTCCACCGATACCAAACCCCGACGCTATTCTCCGTCACCATCGCGAAGAACACACAAAAGAACCATAAGGTTTATGGAGGGGCCAAACCATGTTTGTTTGACCCGTACCCTATCTATTTGGGTGGTAGAAAATGGAATAAGGGGAATGATTCAATGTGAGAGGAAAATTAACATTGATAAATTTAAAACAGACCCCTACCTTGATTGCTCGTTGACTTTGGAAGGGGAGAAGTCGGTGACGTCAGAGTTTCCCCAATCGTAGGTTCGTTGTCGTCGAAGAAGTCCTACATTTGTTGCCTTCTCAAGGTGCTTCTGATCCAGACCGCAGTCAGTTTCCTCATTCTTCGATCTCTAGTGGTCGTTCTTGATTGGGAGGTGTTCTTCATTGGAGAGGGTAAAAGTTTCTCCTAGTTCTTTTCCAACACTCCTCCCAAGAAAATAATACCCAATATAAATTAATTTTTGTTTTATTAATTTAATTTGAGTTGTCACCATTAATCAAGAGGTGTTGGCATAATTAATGTGAAGTAAGTTCAAGAGACTTCTCCATATTAAAGAGGGAGTTTAAGAGTTTCCCCTATTATGATGGTTCGGGTGGCCCTACCTTTAGGAATTTGAAAAATGGGGGGTTTTAGGCTCGGGTGTTCCCCACCACCATAAACCATGTGGGAGGTTTTAGTTCAGGTGGTCCCCAATTTTATAACCTTCACATGAGAGTTTCAAATAAAAATAAAATGTTACACAATTTTATTTTATTTTATTCTATCACAAATAAGTGAAAAAATAACTTCCACCCTCGACCTACTACGGTCAAGGTGAAGGTCTCCTTAAGCGACTACCAAAGTTGTGAGTTCAACAGTGCCCTCAGATTTCAATTTTGATCATCAGTTCAAAAGTTACAAAAACATACTCACACGTTTACTAAAAATACCTGAAAAAATGTTAAAAAATTAATTCCGATCACAATGGGCCTCAAAATCACGCACCTTCAATTTTCGCGGACTTTTAAAATTCCCATATAATTAAAAAAAATTACAATAAATTTTCAGTTCTTTACATATATGATGCATATAATGGTGTAAATGATTGTAGAGATATATGATTATGATAGATGGATATCAGAAAAGACTCCTTAGTAAATTGAGTAGAACTGATGATTTTATAAAGGCATATATTTTCTTAAATCTATGAAATATGAATTTTATATTTGTTTTGAATGTTACTAAGGATCATAGGGTCACACTACCAGGAATCAAGTTGGGGATTATGTTTTGGACAATGTGTTTATTCAAAAATGAATATATTTTCATAAAAATATATACAATAGGGGTTTGGATGGATTCAAAAAGGGTTTTGAAGTTTGGCACAAATTACTTATGGATTTTAGTGAAAATGAGAGATTACATGATATTGAACTAGAATGTGTATGATATATATACGTTTCAACTAATTTAATGGAGGCTTATTGCATACATTTTCCACATCACTCACACATAGTTTCATTTTAGTTATTAATCCATTTTGAATGGATTAAATGGATTGAACATTCAGTGAATAGGATTCAATGAATTAATGAAAACAATAAAAAATGCATACAGATACATTGAATATGTTTTAAATGTTTCATTAAATAAAACACATCATGGATTGCTCTATAAATGGATGAAAAGCCTCCTACTGGGAACATCATATTATCAACAAGACTCCCAAATACTCTTTTCCACCCAAGATACGGTTTATCACATGGTGAAGGTTCTAAAAAACAATCTATGTTTAGGTATCTGTAATAAATTTTATAGGATCCAAAGGATAGTGTAATCCCCTTGGAGGTGGGAGGCTTTCATCTACTTCTATAGTTATTTATCTCAAGTTTTATCTATATATCACAGAAGATGAAAGACATTATAAACAAGAACCATCCATTCTATATTTTTTTTGTATTTTATTTACAATGTATGTTTCTTCCAATCGAGGATGGTTTCCACCTATATGGGTATTCATCCGCTACCAAAGGTTCATGTGATGATCCTAAAAAACCCAACAACCTTAAGTGATCTTGGATTTGAGGAGTCCATGGGATATTACACTCAATACTATTTTATTCACCTTGAATTCCAATTCCATTACCAATTTAATTTTCCAAAATGTTAATGAAATTTGTGATTTAAGTGACTAAACTATATACAAATTGAGAGGGAAATATGCAAATTATATAGAAATTTCAATCATGCGAATTGGAGTCACCTTGGTCATTGAGTTAACACTAACCTTTAAAGAGACATTAACAAAAAATCCCTATAATTTCCACCTGTTAATCCCTATAATCATATAAATATTAATAATGACTCCTGTAATGATTTAATATATTATCCTTTTAGAAACATATCTGGACACTAAAATGTTTACAATAAAGTTTAATATAGGGTAAATGCATGATGATACATATACATTGCAACTAAAATATATATGATATGTATACAATGTATTAAAAATCCTTTTATAAATTTCTTTGAATCCCTATTGGTTTTTTGAAATAAAATTTATATGATACATATACATTGCACCAAATTTAATTCAAGATTAATGCTTCAATTTTCCACCTCATTCCCATGATGTTTCATTTCATTTAATAATACATTATGAATATATTAAATGAATTGAATATTGATTTAATAGGATTATATGAATTAATGAAAACATGAATAAATATATATTGATACATTTAATATGGTTGGAACGTCGCATTAAATAAAAGTTTTTGTGTATGTATACACAAAGGGATGGGATCCTTCCTGTTGTGAATATCTGATTTTAGGAAAGCCTAAAAAATACTCTCTTCCTTCTAATATGTAGTTTATCACATGGTGAAGGAACTATGATTTGTTAAATAATAGTAAAATTAAACATATTATTGTGTTTACTATATTTTGAAGTTCAAAAATCCTCTTAATAAATGAATGTTTAATAATAAGTTGTAATTTTATCAAAATTAATTACATAAACATGTTTAAATTTCTATGATTTTATAATTATATACTAATTTTCCATGAAAATTCTATAAAATTATTTATTTTTTTAAATGAAAATTTTGTCAAATTTTTTATATCCTTCAATTATTATTGCACACCATCTATTAAAATGAATTTTTATTTGAGATTAATCCATTGGAACCAACTTTGGATAAATAAAAAATCAAATGAATTTCATATATGTGTTTTATGATTTTCAAAAATCATTTTCTTCAAACCTAAATATTTTATTATCAATAAAAAATAAAATCTTTTGGTGGATGAAAAAATTGATGAACATAATAAGATAAATATAATTATATATATATATATTTTTTCAAATGACCATCCAATAAGAAGAATATAGAATAAATCATCGACCTACACCCTAATTCTCTATAACCGACATAACAACACATGATTGTGCTTGGGGTGAAGAAAAAATAAGAAATCATTGCGTTATTTGTATTCACTAATTGGATGAATGAAATAGACATTCCATAAGAAACATAATTTTTCTCCTTTGAAAATTATTTTCACCCAAATGAAAAACACAACATGATGAAGTGTGGAGTTTTCATGACATTCATATTTTTATCCAAATGTTGGTCAATTTTATAGAATGATGTGAACATGGGAGAGTAATATTTCATCATTTGATGTGAGAGATTATAGATTTCCATGTATCCATATGTGAATAATTGACTGGGAATGAGTTTTCATAATAAAGAATAACCATTCTACAATTTGATTTATCCATTCTCACAAAATCATGATTTTTTTCATTTAAAATTGTACTAGGATATAATGTTTTCAATTAGATGTATAAAAATAAAGATATTTCATATTGTAGGTGAAGGATAACACATGATAGGTTTGCATGCTCTAATATAAGTATGGAATTGTGTACAACCTAGTTTTAACCAGAAGACTTCCAAGGTAGTGTTATTGGAATTAGGTATGGATCATAATCTCCACTGGGACTACTTGACTAGGACAATCCGGACTCTAGATCCCGAATCTAAGATTGGTTAGGAATTTCCACTTAGCTTGAAGCATTTTATATAATCATTAGAGATTGAAAACTAGTATTGAGACATAATAATAATAATTTTGGAATGATTCTCCCTATGAATAAGAAAACAAAAACATCTGACACAAATAAAACAATATAATTTGAAATTCCAATTTTTTTTTTTAAAAACCATATAAAGAAAATGAAAAAAAATAGAGTGAAATAGAAAGAAAATAATAATACAGGGCTGTTATGAAACAAAAAACTAGTGTAGATGACACATATCCGATGTGGATAATCCAAATCCTATACAATTGATGGTAACAAATTTCCACAACCACCATGAACATTGCTCCTAGGATTCATCCCAAATTTAAATTATGTAATTTTCTTACATAAATCAAGATACAAGACACACACACACATGTGTGTGTGTGCATAGGGGTGATTATGAAAATACCCAGTAGAATTTCCCTTTATGACACTTATTCAATCACATGAAATTCCTATTCCCAATCATGTAATCAATTACACTAAAAAAATACCCCATTTTATAAATTAAATAATTTATCATAAAATTAGATGAAGTCAAATCAGCACCTAAAAACAACTCATCTTTTTTTCCCATTATAAGTAAGTAATGATCAACCATAGAAATTTACAAGAGACTTAAGAAATAATAAATTATTTAATATAAACCCATTCCAATGATCATAGCATACATATACTAATTTTTTAAAGTATACCTTAGTTCTTATTATGCTAATAAGTTACGGAAGATCATTATAAATAAAAGGGGATGATGTAACCATTTCTCATAAAGATATGGAAATAGGAAAAAAATCACATATTTTTTTATAATTATTCCAAATACTTATAATTATTCCAAATACATATAAAAGAAACAATTCCATAGGGGTTTGGTGGATCAAATTACCATGAATGCTCACTTTATCACCATTAATTATTATTTCTATCTTGACAAAAATTCCATGATATATTTCAAGAAAGTGTTGATTCTACATGGGGAAACACTTCTAGTTGTATCTGATGAAGACCCAAGGTTCACCTCTATGTTTTATAGGATTATTCAATATTACTCAAACACATAGTTGAATTTCATTATGAAATATCACCCTTAGATAAGTGGTCAATCTGAAAGGATAACCCAAACACTTGAAGAACTTCTTAGATCTTACTTGATATATTTTAATGGAGGTTGGGATTAAAATATAACCTTTATTGAGTTCTCATATAAAAATAGTTTCCACACAAGTATTTAGATGTCCCCATATGAAGTTATATATTGGAAGTGATGTATAATCCAAATATATTGGGATAAAGTTGGTGAATGGAAGTTTTTGGGACCTTACTTTGTACTATAAATTTAATATAAGATTCCAGTCATTCAAAAATATATTAAAACATCACAAAGTTGATATAATAACTATGTTGATAAAATTAGGCTGGGGAAATTCATTTCAAAATTTTCAAATTTGATAATTTTTTTCAAAAATTGAAATAAAATAAATTCCAAAAAAATATTTTTGAGAGAGAAACCATTTATTTTACTTGATAGATTCCATAGGGTAAAACACTTTTAAGAATCACTTATTTATTGGTACTATAATCCTTTATTTTCATGATAAATTGGTATTTATAGAGTATGATGAATTAATTTCTTAAGGATGAGAAATATCTTAAGAGTGAGTGAATTTGATGTAGATTTGTATTGATACGAGTTTTTTTACATCTATTTTACAAAAAATTTAATATTTTTTATTTAAATTTTATTTAATTGTAAAATTATTGAATCTTGATTATTCTTGGCAAGAAATGATAATATTTGAATGTTTTTATGAAAATGAATATTTTTGTGTTTCTATTGATAAAATGAAAATTTCTTTTATTTTTATATGCTTTTAGAAAAAATAGCTATGTTATTTTAGTATAATTGTTATTAAAAATTTATTCAAAAGAAGTTTTAAATGGGTTGGGTTTAGAATTAATATTTTCATATTCTTTGGTTTGTTTTTTAATTTATTTTTTTGTCAGAAAAATTATTTATCTTATTATTGAAAGTTTGATATTTTTTTGATGAATCTAAATTTTAGACAATTTAAGTCATTATGAAGAGTTGAGTCAGTATTTTACAAAGGGGATAATTTTATAAGACTGATTATCATTTCATAAGAATTATTTTAGGTTTTAAAACATTATAATTTGTCTAATCCTTAATCATGTAAGACTAATTCTGGATACACGTAAGACTTATTTAACCATGTAATACTTATTCTAAGCATCAGGAGGCTAGAATTTTTCTAAGACCCTATATTATAATATTTTATCCCGAAATTTAAATACTTATAATATATTTAATATGGATTAAACCACTACATTATACTTATAATCTATTTCATATAAGATTCAATAATATTTTAAGACATTTTCTATTTCATAAGGCTTTCCACTTTTTTAATGAGTTAGTCAACTCAATTGAATAGGAAAATAGAAAAGTGAGTGTTTCATAATAATTTCATTCAGTCATTCAAGACTTTGCATCTATTTTATAAGACTTCATTAATTTTGTTATACTTATCCCACCACATAATAATTTATCCCCAGTGCATAAGACTTTGGAATTTTCTAAAAATAGAAGATTAGATACTATGAATTTTAAATTGATAATTAAATATCATGTTTTCCTTATTTTCATAACTAAAAATTAAATCAAGGGGAAGGCCTGATCTCAATAAAAGGTGTGCCTAAGAAGCTATTAGAGAGTGTTAAGTGAAACTATTGAAGATTCAATCAATAATAGAGATGTGTATGGGTGAATAATATGTGGATCTTAAGTAATTAACTTATGGGGTTGTGATAGATTTAGGGAAGTTTTTCTCAAGTTCCAGCTAAAGAAGATAAATGATAGGTGCTACATGGTGACCTAAGATACAAACCTTGGTGTTTCTGACCATGAATAAATGAACTCATAATCCCTATAATAAGTGGGGTAAATTTTATTTTATGGAGAGACTTTGTGGTTGAATTTTGGGTAAAGAGAAGCGAAAATCAATGGTAGACGATTTTGAGTAAGCATGAGTAGGAGCTTCAAGGAGAGATGAATTCAATGGAAAATCGGGAGAGGAATACTATCACTCAACAAAGAAATACCTGTACCTTTATATTATATTTATTCATCTGTATCTTTATTACTTTGTGATCGTGTGAGATTTTTGGCATGTCTCCTACCTTATAACACCTTTCTAAGATATTTTACTTGATTCCCACTCACATTTTAATCTTTTACTCTATCAGATTGAACTCTCCTTTCTCATAATCAACAATTATTTCTCTAGATTAATCATAAATAGAACCCTTAGAATACTCACTATCAATCCCTTAGGTTATACCCTGCTTTACTACTATACTAGTGTGGTTTAGGTTTATAATTAATTTTTTTTACTCAATAAACTCATCAACTATTTACTTCTCATAGATAGCATAGAACGCAAAATTATAGAAAATGATATAATTCTATGTAACTTCAGTTAATGGGAGTTAACCATGAGGGATAAAATAGATTCCTTACATGTTTTCAGGACATGGGATCTAATGGATCAACCTATTGGTAATATATTACTTTAGAACAAGTGATTTTATCATTTGAAAGAGAAAATGTATGTTAATGATTCATAAAGGCGAGGTTTACCATTAAGGGTTCTAAAAAATTGGAGTGTTTAGTTTTTTATACAATATTATATATATTTTTGTAAACACATGACCATTTAGAAGGTACTAATAATGGTTTCCATGAAATGGTGGCATCTAGAACATATATATTTTAAAACCAATTTTCTTTATAGAGATTTTGATGAGGATATTTATATGGAGAAACCAACATGTTTCATGGATAAATAGAACATGGATATTTTGTGCAAGGTAAAATGAATAAATTATGTTTTGAATAAATAACCATGGTGGTGGAAACAAAATTTCAATTCCATCATAGAGGAATGAAATTTCATTAATAGAAATTTAGATCATTGTTTCTAATTAAATTTTTATGGTGATGGGAGTTTTAATATTTTACTTATGTCTGTGGATGGAATACTTAATGTTGGACTATTTAAGGAAATAATCAGTTGGTTGAATTATAAACTATCTATAAGTTTTGAGATGAAGGATCTTAGTCCTTAAAAATGAATTTTGGGGATATGAATTATAAGGGACTTAAATTTAGAAACTTTATTCTTGACTCATTATAACTTTATTCAGAAGGTGGTGGAACACTTAAAAATGAGGGAAGATAAATCCAGAAAAATCAGTTACTACACACTTGGTCAAACACTTTTAGATAATAAAGGAGAAGACACCTATAACAAAATTATATATTGAGAAAATGGAATAGGTTCTATTTGAATCATCATTTAGAAGCTTGATATATGTTATGGTCGATACATGGATGTACATAGAACATGAAATGATATTTTCTAGTAAGTTAATTGATAAACATGAAAGAAAACATTGGGAACATATAAAATGAATCCTATGGTATATCAAAGGTTATAAAATTTTATCTCCCCATTTCATAATGGAATAACCATTGTAGGGGTTTGTTGATTTAGACAATGGGGGAGATGTGAACACTTAGAGGAGTACCAACTTCTATGTGTTTACTTATAGAGACACAACTATGACTTGGATGTCAAAGATTCAACTAGTAGTCATAATTTCAATAAAAAATCCATTGTGCACTAGACTAATATTTTTTTGGGAATGATTATATTTGGATGAGGTGGATATTGAAAGATCTCATATGAAGGTGGGAGGCTGGGTTTTTAATAAGTGATTCAAAAAGTGTGATCCACTTAGAAATAAAATATAATGTTTCACTATGATATAAAACAAATTCAACTAAAGTATCACTTTATTTTTATTTTTTTGGAGGAAAAAGTTTTAGATCTATGAAATTTTAATAGAGTTAAGAACCTGTAAGATATGCTAACCAAGATTATAGTCCAGGATATGTTAGGGTAGTGTTAAGCATTAGTCGGGTTAGGATGAAGAAAATAATGTTGGGGGAATTATACAACTTCAAAGGAATATTTAAAACACATTGTATTTGAGGATACTAATGGGGGACTTAGATCAATATCCTGTAAAATATTCTCAAGTGGGAGATTTTTTGGGTTTTAATGGTGTGGTAACCATTTTTCAATGAAGTGTTAGAACTACCAAAATGAGTGATTCCTAAAGTCTAATTCTGAAACTAGATGAAGATGGTGTATTAATGAAACTAAGGTATCCGGAAGTAAAGAAATAAAATTATGAGTCTAGAAGGGGGAAGTGTATAGACACAAAAGACTCATATACGAATTATTTGTGAATTTATGTAAGATGTTTTCAGAATCCATGAGTATTAAAATATGTTTTATTTAGAATTGTATGCAAAGAGAACTCATTTTTCTTTTGAACTTGTTCATTATTCACTAAAAGGAGGAGTTAAGATGGTGGATTCCTTTAACCAGGTGAAAAGATGCTTATAAAAATACGATCCAAATTGTATTCCATCCATGAATAATGGAAGGTGATGGTACCGATTGTACATACTGGTTCATACTATAAATAATATGCTAGGTTCATTTTTTTTTGAAAATATTGTTTGAAATTGTAATATTCTCCCTCTTATTCGATAAATAATTTTCTGTATTCCCCCTATATAGTAAGATTTTGTATGAACCATGTAAAATAATTGTGTTTTTATTTTTATTTTTGACCTATAATTTTCTTGTAGAAGGTCTTGTATAGTGTATATGTTGTGTTATAGTGCGTGGTTGGAGTTCTTATCTTCTCAGTTCTGAAAACACCATATATGTGGGTTTATTCCAATTTGGTATTTTTGGACTTTATTTCTACATGTAGAAGTTTTAGTGGATAACTTATGATTGGTAGGCTTTGAACCAAATAGGTACTATGTATTCCTCACTACTCTAGATTTTCCACCTTTCATGGTTTAACTTCATGGTTCCCATGGTTGTTTATGTGGACTCTGCATTCTAGTAAATTCCTTAAAATTTCATCTTTTTAAACTCATACACCATAAAAATGAATAAAATTAAAAAAACATGAAAATTAATTTATATCAACATCATGGGTGTCAAATATGTAATTCTAGACCTTATCATCACATAAAATATATCCATACATGTCTGTACCATTGGAACATGAAAACAATCACATATTTCTCAAATTCATAACATTATTAATCCATAAAAAATAAAATATGTTGCATAATAATTTTTTTTATGTATAAAAACATATAATAAGATAAATTTAATTATATTAAGAATTTAAATACCCAAATAAATATATAAAATATAACTTAAGGAATTATAAAAAGGAGGAATATAAAAGACTATTGATATAGATGAAAAATACTCTAGAAGAAGATAAGAATTTGGAAAGATGTTAAAAATGAATTTTCTTAGAAACATCATTATGTTAATGTAGTCAAAATGAAGAAAGGATTAATTTGATTTTTAGATTTCATATATTCTATAAATAATTTTAAAAAATAGTAATAATAAAGAAAAAGTTTTTTAAGAGATTTAACAACAATAGAAACTTATAGGAAACAACCAATAAAACTTATTAAGACAAAAAAAGGAATTTATATGAAAACTAAGAGGAAATAACTTTTTCATTTTGAAAATTTTATGGACAAGGAATAAATGAAATATGAATGTAAAATATAAGGATAAAATAAATAAAAAGTATTTAAATAATATGTAATATAAATCTTCCAAAAGAAGATATAGAAAAATAAATAAAACAAAGAGGTGATAAAAAGAGATCAGGTGAAAAACATATAGAAATAAATAGTGAAAAAATATTTCAGACATCATAAAATAAGGATCAACCAAATTCATGAGACATCCATAAAAGAAAAGGAAATTGGTATATAATTTATTCATAAATTGAGATACAAGAGAACATGGATATGAAAGAGAAAAACCAAATAAAAAGAGTTGTCAAGAAGTATTCCCCATATCATAATTCCATACTTTAATGAATAAAATTTATCTCCAAGAATAAACAAAATAAGTTTATGAATTCACTATTTTAAAACCATATATATATTTATTCACTTTATTTTTAATCTATTATTTTTATTATTATTTATTTATTAGTTATAAAACACCCTGAGATTTTAGTATATATTTATTCTTAAATAAATATTGATTTAACAGCTTGTTTCACACACAACACCGAAATAAAATGAATCAATAATTTATTACAGTGTAATGAATATGAAATATGAAGTATAATAATGAAAATTACAATAAGAGAAAAAACTAATGTAAATTAAAAGATTATAAAATGATTCAATATAAAAAATATATATTTTAATTCTTTACATATAATAATAATAATAATAATAATGTATTATTATATGTTTTATAATAATATTTAATTGATTAAAATATAATAATTAGAGGATAAATATTTAATGGGATGTGATTAAATCCATTTAATATTAAAAAAGAATATTTTTCAAAGAACTAATTTTAAAGTGTTGTGTGGTTTTATTGGTAAATTTTAAAGTGTTATTATAACAAAATATTTTAATGTTTAAATAGATAGATTAAAATATATTTAATTAGTAATTTATATGAAATAATATTTTGAACTCTTAAAAGTCTTAAAAGTCAATTTCCTATAAAAATAGTTTTTTGTTATATTTTATGTTTTTATTTAAAAGTTAAATTCTAAAATTTAATAATTTTAATCATAATATATAAAATTCATTTTTTGATTTAGTATGTCAAAATTAATTGAGAGCGATTTTTTTTATTTTTCGGAAATGGTTGATTTTCTGGTGAATAGTGAAAATACCATTTTTACAAATATGATAAAATTTGTGATGTTATCATGATATAAGAATGAATTAAAAATTTAGAAACCACTTGTATTGACCATACATATATATTTAAAGAGTAAAATAAACAATTTAAAAATATTATTTTGAATTTATAAACATATATTTGACATTTTGGAAACCAAGTGATATTTTATTCTAATATTTTTTTAGGATTTCTCCATTAATTAAGTATTCAAAAGGTTCCAATAGATTTTTAATAAATTTAAATTAAAAAAAATTCCAATATTTTAATCATAAACCAATAAATTTTATGATAGTCACTACTATACATGATATTGGTGTAAATTCATTTTTACACTTAAAAGGGGTTTTTTTTGAAAATTTCTTTTGTGTATTTAAACATACTTTTTCTAAAATTAATTTTTACAATATATATGAATTGAATCATGAAAATTAGTTATCATATTATGAATCAATTTAATCAATTTAATTATTAACTACCATTTTATTTTTATTCATAAAAATATGTTATAATGATAAATTTGAGTTACTAGGGTAAAGTGAAAATGAGGATAAAAAGTTTAAAAATAAGTGATAAAATATGAAAATATAAATAAAAGTATATTTAAATGTGTGTTTTAGGTACTTTTAAAATAATTATTATAACCTATCCATTATTTTCCACTTTTTATCGATATGAATTTTAAATGGATATGTCTTTGATATCATGTAATGAGTATTTACAAAAATTACACTTCTATCACTTATAAAAGGATACTTCCTTCCCCCTTTGAAAGACACACATAAATTTTGAATACCCCACATTAATATATTAAATATAATTACATATAAATACCCTTCCACATTTGTGAGATTTTTTTTCCAAAAAATAAGTCACAAACCCCTCATTTTTAAGAATTCTTTCAAGAGAGGATTCAAGTCCTCAACATGAGTATAATTCACTCCTAAACATTTTCTTCTAAATTTTATCATCCACCATTATAAAAAATGATTCTAAACAAAATAATATAATTAAAAACTTCTATTAGCATACTGAAACGTTATTATTTTTATGAAACAACTATTATATATCTCTCTCCCATACATTGAAAAATGGAAACATCGCCCAAGTTATGTGTATGCTACCACCTTCACGAATGAAATATTTCATTTTTCATCACTAAATTACATGGATGGTTTTATGAATTTATTTAATGAAAAAAATAAATTTATTACATGAATAAGATTCTCTAAATATAAATGAGTTATTCTATTAATAAAATTAATAATAAATGATCATTCTAAATTTATCCACCTAAAACAGACATTTCAAGAGGAAAAACGATTTATTCTTATCATTATTTTTATTTTATCTTTTTATTATACCTATTAAAAATTATTATTTATCACATTAAGGAAACCTAAATAATATCATTATACTTTTGGGATAATTATATTATAATTTAATCACTTCATAATCAAACTTATCCATTGATTATATCATTTTCCTATTTAGGTAGGTCTAACCACCTACAAGAATGATGCTATAAATTTCAATCACGGATGGATATTGAAAATTATTTATTGGTAAAATTGGATATTAATAAGTAAATATTTTTTTCTTGGTTCTGAAATAGTAATATTAATATCTAATTAATTATTAATTTACCACCTTTTTTTAAAAAAAATTACCGAAAAAAGATCTTCATGGATTCCATTCTAAAAACCAAATCCCCATCAAAATTAAATAAGACATAATAAATAATTGACAAAAATGATTCAACTGCATTGAATAATATTGAAATGAGGAATTTTATATCAAATAATGAGGATTGAAATCATCATTACAAAATGTGTATGAAACAATAAAAATTAAAAACGTTTGATGATGAAATTAAACAATAACTAACTTATATATTTATAATAAATGATTATAATTGAATATTATAAAAAATAATGGATATGAATAAGTTTATGAAATATGTTTTTTGGATAGTTTTTTTTGTTATACAAGAGGTTAGAGTGTGTCCAACCTAGCAAGAATCCAAGGTAAGGGTTTTTTGTCTCAATTTCACTGAATTGAGACATAATTCAATTATGAAATCATTTTCATTTATATGGTGTTCATACTAATTATTTTGAATATTATATCATGTATATATTTATACTCAAATTATTTTAAGTTGCATATCAAGTAATTTATTTGAAGTGGGTTTTGATTTTAAAAGTCATAAGGGGTTTTATTTAAAACCATTTCTTCAAAAATTTTAAAGTATTTTAAAAAATCTATTTACATTAAAGTTATATGTTCCTTATATTGTTTTAAAAATGATATTATATATAATTAAAGGATTTTTAATTAATTTTAAACTATATTTGATATTTATATAATGGTTTATAAAATGAATATTTTTATCATTTTTTGTAAATGTTATTTCTTGACTTTATAAAGGCGTGAAATGAAAGTTTTTTTCCACATTTGCCACTTGACCATATTTTCTCACCATCATGAATATTATTTTTATATTAATCTTACTTTCCAATTTTCCGTGTGTTTTTAAAGAAAATAATATTCCCATTATTCTAGGATTTTTTGTTTTTTGAAGGTTTCCAAACAAAAAGGATATTTCTTCCCATTTCTCAAAGAATATTTCTAATGATTTTATAAAAATATTTTGCATCTATGAAAATATACTTTAATGATTATTATTCTTGACTAAGGATATTATACAATTATACCATCCACCTTATTAATCTATATTTATTATGATGATGTTTTGAGAAAATTTTCATAAAACTCAATTCTTTTCCCTAGGTTAATCAAGATATGAAGGAATGATGAATTCTATTAAATTATTGTTGACTATATAATTATGGTTTATCATTATATGATGGTTGGGGAATTATATATCCCTTAAATGTAGTTGTTAAAGTTTTATATCTCAATAGATAATGATAATGCATGGGCATGATTGCGTTTCTTCATGACATAATGCATGAGCCTAATTAGGGTTGCTTATATTTTAATGTATGGAAATGATTAGGCTTATTAAAATTTCAATGTGTGAGAATGATTGAGTTTTATCATAATGTTATGATCACCTATAGTTTTTCTTATGCCACAATTACATGTTATTCCATGTGATAAAGTTATTCATCTATGGTTTATGACTATTTTCAAATATTTTCAAGCCATGGTATATTTTTATGCTTCTGTGATGGTTTATTTATGATCCTATAATCTTATTACATCATTAATGATGTTCTAAAAATCTTTATGATTATCTATTATGATTCTATAGTCCTTTTAATTATATATTTCTTCCATGTCACATTCTATCTCATATGCCTATGGTAAAACCCTTTAATACTCATTGATAAGTTTTCTATTTATGATAATTTAACCTCACTCCTTTTGTTTCCCAATTTTACCATTGGAATTATATTCATGAATATGCATAAAATTAAGTTTTATGTAGATATGTGTATGTGAGATGTTAAATAAATGATGCATACAATTATTTTTATATATCTAATCTATAGAGACACTAAACCATTGGGTTTTGGGATTGTTAGATTACTTTTGATAAGTATTGTTTAAATTATGAAAAGGATGTAAAATACATGCATGTATAACTTTGGTAGCATTAGTTGGTATCAGAGTTAGTGAATAAAGTGCATGTTTTTAGAACCAAATCTAGGAGTGTGGGTCTGGGGTGACTCAATTGGTATCATAGAAGGGTTTAGTTATTTTTGGGGATTATTTTATAAAGAAAAATATGACAGGACTTAAACACAATCTATTATGAACTAAAAGTGATAGGGGATAAACCAAAAATGTTATAGGCTGAAATAAAGATTTCATAAATTTAGGGTATTTTATGATTGATTTTCATTATCCTATGATTGCTTACTTTGATTATTATTTCTCAAGACTCACACTAACCATTTTGCCTCAAGTAAATAGTTGGGACAAAGAAAAACTAAGTTAAGAATGAGTGTGGTGAAGAATACAATGATTATATAAATTAGCAAAGAAATGGGATGACATATGGAGTGAAAAATTTAGGGGAATTATATCTTAGGTTATGAATAATAGTTTAAACTATATTGAGCTTTGAAACACACCAAAGATAGAGAAACATACTATCCCATCCTTACCGCACCAATGAACACCATACTTTAGTGGGTATTCCAATCCAATAATTTCTAATAAACTGATTAAAATAATAGAAAAGTTATTTTCCATTATCTAGATTTGAGAGCATAAAAAGGCTGTTTTAATTGTTTATTGATTGGAAGGTGAAGTTGATCAATAGTGTACATTGATAAATAACACCAGGTTAAAGAAGAAATTGACTCCATGAAAAGGGAGGAGTCTAGGATGATATTTTACCCAAATATTTTTCCTGAACTCTTCAAAAAAATAAATTCATAACCATTTTAGTTAAAGAAAAAAGATGATGAATTGACTAGTTTATAAGAATAAGACATTATGAGACTCACAAGGAATGTATTCGATTTTATTATTGAACCTGAAAGAAAGATAAATAATTTCTTTAGTGTCCTAAAACCAAAACTATATAAGTCAATGAACATATGGATCTTTGGTAACTATGAAGAAATAATTTGATATTCCCTTAGGTGGAAGTGAAAATTGGAAACTTTCATTATGATCATGTATTTAGTGATAAGGAAAGAAAAATGGAGTTCCATGGAAACCCATATGTTAAATCACATAGAGAGAACTTCATCCACCTAAAGTAAAAAAGTGTGGGAAGAAGAACCTATGGGATTACTTAAAAATAACATAAGAATAATTAAAGTATGGAATGATTTTTCATTGAGTTAGTGATTTTCAGAGAGGGATGATGAGGCCAATCAATACAATGATATGATATAAAGGCCCCGACCAATACACAAGTAACACCCCAATATTTTTATGAAATAGATTTTTAAATAATTTACATTCTTTGGTAGCTTTAATTACATGAAAGGAATAGTTTATCTTGTATTATAAGAAAAACTATATTTATCTTACATTTCACATAACATCGAGTTTCTTCAATATCTTATGTCACACTCAAGACTGTTTCTTACCAAACAATAATATACTATTAATATATAATATTATAGTAATCACCCAGCTATTGGAATGATGGGAATCAATATAATTAACTTAATTATAAAAATATGGTTTATACATGATTATAAAATGAATTCTTTGGTAACCAATTAATTATAAATTAAGATAAAAACCCATTGAAAATAAAGGATATGTTTTATGAAAAATTATTTTAATTCCCACAAAGAGATTTTATATTAGTAAGTTAAATTAATCAATATTAGTGAATTATTTTAATGAAATTTATATATTATATAGTCATTAATATGTTTTTAAATAAATCTAATAATTTTAAACGACATAAAATATTAACAAATCTAACTTTAAACATAAAAACTATATTTTTATAAAACATAGTTTTTTCTTATTTTAATGGAAGTATTGTTTGAAAACTAAATTTTGAAAATTTTATTATTTTTATTTGAAAAAATAAAATTCCTTTTTTGAAAATGGAATATAAAAATTTACTTTGGTTGATTTTTTGGTATTTTCTGATAAGTATGTTTGATGAATTGTAAAAAATAATGCATTTTAATTGAAAACAGACATTTCATATAAATAATTTACAATGTTAAATTATATTTTAAATCAGTTTTAAAGTAAAATTTGATCTATTATACATATATTAATACAATTTAGGTCATTTTATAATTATTAATATTAAATTTGGATATAAAAACATTCCAAACTTTGGAATATCTTCACTTTAAAACCCCACCTTTTCGCCCCGTCTGCGGGATTAATTTTAAATTAATTTTAGCCACCTATTTGTTTTGAATTTTGAAAAATAGATTAATTATTTGGAATTATGAGGTCCAAATTTAGTAAATAGGTTCCTTTTATTTTTGTAAATTATGAATAACACACTTAGTAATTTTATTACCATGGTTAAGGGTAAATAGGGTAATTAAGGCTAAAAATAATATTATAAATATTAAAAAATTACCCTAATAGATGACATAATTTTATTGGATGAATGAATTTAAAATAAATATTTTTATGAATTTATAACCTCTTGGATCCACTTCTATAACTTTAACCCCTTATAGTATTTTATTTTAAGAAAAGTCAAACATGTCACCCTAAAGTTTTTAACAAGTATAACATTTTTAATACGTGGTCATCCAAAAAATATCTTATAAAATAAATATTATCTAGAAATATTAACTATTAATATTCATTATGATAATTTATTTTTAAATTTTAGTTATGAAATAAGTTCCTTAAGTAATTACACAATGATGATGCTATAATTATTGAATTAATGAAACAATCAAATAAATGATATAAAAAATATTAAATGAAATATAATTTGAGTTAATTAAGGTGATAGAAGAATTTTATAGATATTTATGAAATATTAGGGGTTTATTTTAATATTTTGTTTGAATATATCTTGTTTACTTGATTTTCTTAAAGTAAATGTAATGAATAGTGTCAAAAATGACACTAATGATATATTTATGAAAATAATATATTATTAAATTATTAAAAAATCATAAAAAACCTAATGAGGACAAATTGTATTATATATGGTCAAATATGAAAGAAATTATACATTTATGGTCTAATTTAAACTTTATAAGTAAAAATTATAACCTTTTAATATTGAAAAATGTGTTACTATAGTTAAAATTAAAATAGGTTCACAAAGGGTTAATCAAAATGAGAAGGATTAAAATAACACCAAAACTTGTATAAAATATATTTTATGATGTTACTAAAACCTTATATCATATTATATTCTAATACATGGAAATTTTTAGGTATCTGGATTGATATATAATTTATTATAAATTAATCTTTTGAGAAATTCCTAGAGTACCCCTCCCCTCTCTTGTAAAAGAAAACCCATTCTTATCATTTATTAACACTTCAAAACCTATTTTAATAATCCAAAAACTATATAAATATCCTAAAAAATTTTATAAATTCATTCTATATGTCTTTATTTGTCCATAAATCCAAACTAGGTAGTCCTTTGGTGAAAACCAAAAAGAGATACCCGAAGAAGAAGGAACACTCATCAACAAACATTTTTGTTTTATTTTTTCCTTAAACCCATTAAATTATTTTTATTTCAGGTTTATATAATAGAATAAATATATTAAATATAATTATATTATTTTTATGTTAAGTTTATGACCTAAAACTTCAAACACTTCAATCAAATGGGATACCCAATCATCGTTCATGTGTATAGAGGACTACCGCCTCACAAACCGATGTCATTCGTTCTTCTATTACCACCTTTAGAGGTTGGTAATAATTTTGGATTTATAATTTATATATGATATATATTATTTTATGATATTATTATTATTCTTAAATTTTTATATTACACATACCTTCAAGCTTTCCATTTTTTGGGAATATGATAACGTTGTTCATGTGTACAACGGACTACCACCTCACGAGGCAATATGATTCATTCAAAATGTACAAGGAATGTATTAAGGATGGGTTTAATAAAAATATGTTATATATATGAAATATAAATTATTATTTAATGATATCACATCATATATATTTCTTTCTCTTAATTCTAAAAGAAAATTAAAACATCGTTCATGCGTACGTACAACCTAGTGTCTCTATGAAAAATGTATTTTATTTTTTAACTCTAAATTTTATGAATCAATATAAATAAATATATAATAAATATATATGATATTTATATCATGTATGTAATTCTTGTTATTATGAGATCATTATCTTTATATGGGAACCAATAATAACAATTCAAAATATGTATGAAAAACAAATCATTTTTTAACCAAAACATAACTTTAAAATTGAATTGATAATAAGAGGGTAATATAAAGTCATAAGTAAATAATATATGGTATTATAAATATGAATATGGTTCTATTTTAGGTATATAATATAATTATATTTATTATACATTAGGTTTGAATGTGTATAAAGGAATTCAATACTGAAGGTAACGAGATTTCTAGTCTCACTTTTATTTATGCGAGTCTTATGCCATATTCACCACTCGTCTCTTTTGTGTGGTCTATATACTGACCAAGAATTTATTCTATGATTATTAAAATTAAATATATGGGTATTTACATATCCTATTTATGATATCTCTTTCATGGGGTTTATAGTTCAAAAATTACCAAATTAGTAAGGTAATTTTGTTTCAATTTGTGTTCTTTGAGACACTTGTTATGTTATGCACCTATATTATTTAAAGAGATGTATATAATTACCTTTGACATATTTTTTCAGGAATATATTTATTTTTATGATATTATATGTTTCATGTAATGTTATTACTCTTTGGCCAATTTTTTTTAATTAAAAAACCATGTTTTCTAAAAATGTTTTAAAAAATGATCTTTTAGTCATTTTCAAGGAAAATTATTTAAAATATATATAAAATGGTTTTCAAAGATTTATTTATAAATTTTCAAGGATATTTTTAATGAAATATTTTTTATAAAATTTTTATAATTTAAAAATTATTTTTCAAAGTGGAAAGGATATTTTTCATAAGAAATGTTTTAAAAAGATCTATCAAAACTATTTTCCATCTAAAATGAAATTCATTGATGATACTTATTCTTAAATGGGGATATGAACTGAGGATACCATTGTTATTATTTATTTTAATTTTTTATGTTTATGATAACATGATTTTTATGAATTCTATATCTTTCCCATGAGTTATTTTATGATGAAATGTGTATAAAACCCATTTCTTCTTACGGGTCCTAATATGATGAATTATTTATATTCATGTGGAACACACATTTATAGTTTTCATTATGTGAAGGGTTGGTCTTAATTATCCCTAAAATTTATTGGGTAATGATAAATGTTCTATGAGCTCAAAGGTTACATGGGTGGTTAGCCCAAGACCACAATAAAAGGGCACATGGGTGGTCATCTCAAGATCACAAAAAGAGGGTACACAAGAGGCTATCCTAAGCTCAAAACAAGAGGATACATGGGATGTATTACTAATCCTAAAACTAGAGGGTACATGGTAGGTCATCCCAATCCAAAAGAAGGTATACGAGAGAATAGACTAATCCAAACATGTTATGCATGTCTTGGTAAATATCTTTGACATAAGATTTTTTAATCTTATACGTATGCCAAAAATTTCAGGTCTTATTCAATTTTTATATTCTAATAAATCATATTCTTTGATTATCTTACGATTCATTTCCTATGAAATTTCAATCTTTAATTCCATGACTCGATATTATGATATTTGTTATTAAGTGTATGCTTTCAAAATTTTATATTCATGTTCTCATACCCTTATGTTCATGTTATGCTGACATATCTCCCATGTTTACCATTATTGAGATTACAAGATCACCCTTTATTACGTTTCCTTTCCGCAGATTATGAAGAAAGGTTTTATGTATAATTACTAAAGGTAAATATCTTTAAATGAGATGTTTATTATATTTCACTAAATTAGAAACATTTGTTCCATGTTTCCTAAGGCACTAAACTTTAATGGTCCTCAAGCATGTGTTTGCATAATGTAATGAATATTCACATAAAAATATGTATTATCCATGTATGAAAATCCTGTAATTTTATATTTAGTATAAAAAAAGGTTTAGTCAACCTTTGGAAAATAGGATGAGAAAAATATAGTGATATCCCATAGATATTTCTAAAGATATGTATAGGGATATCTCTAATTATATGTCTAAGGATGAGTTATTTTATAAGAAAATTTCCTAGAATTTTGGTAAAGATAGGTTGAGTGGTTTCCTAAAAATAATCCTCATTTGGAGACCATAAGCGGTTATGGATTTGGCATAAATATACCTTTGGGTAACAACCCCAAAACACCATTTTGAACAGGGCTCGATTGGGAACTGGTGCACAATAATGTTCCTTACTTCTCACGTAGTTTGACACTCCCAGGGGATTTGATTTGAAAATTTAAAATCATTTTATGAGCTATCACGAAATATTTAAATAGATGATTAATATTAATAACCTAGGATAAACCTAAGGTTTCAGAGATTAAATAACTTGGTGTCATGATTTTGACATCCTATAAGTGATTTTCATAACTTTGTTGTTTTCCTCTATGATAAATGTTTTTCAAGATATGATTTTTGGTTTAATAAATGTATATAACCCAAAGTAAACATGTTTATGAAGAATTTAATGGATAAAGAAATGATGGTCCTCTTGATCAATCAAATGTTATGGAAGATGAAATGAAAAACCATGTTTCTATACAACCTTATCAATCCATGAGTCATACTGAGCTTCTAAATGACCAAAAGAGGGAACAAAATTTTATTGAATCCTTATTAAGGAAACTTACACCTCTTTTAGTGCAATAAACGATTGACTATTTGATAAGAAATTGATATGTACCACTAAAAAGATATTTTTCATTCTCTGTTGTTCAGAACATGAAAAAGTTAGGTTGGTCACTTATCTCTTAGAAGGTGAAGAGAATGAATGGAGTAAATTTATTAGGAATATGAGTAAACAAGGTAAAACTGAATCCATGTTTTGGGATAAGTTCAAGAACTTGTTTTTCAGTAAGTACCTTCCTCGTATTATTCTTATAAAAAGGGATATTTAACTTTTCTATTAATCTCTTGGTTATGATAAAAAAAATAAGGATATAATTCAAAGAAAACTCTAAAAACTCTAGAGGGAATAATATTAGATTATCAAATTGTTAAATTGAACATAGGGGAATTTGTCTTTGGGGAAATTATAAACGTTTTATGTATGAAAAGAATGATCACTAAGTGGATGAATTCAAAATTAAATGAAATAAAGAGAAATATCTAAAGAATGAACCCCCCACAATTCATTATTTCAAATTTAATAAGTATGGGAATTATACAAAAAAGTTCTTAAAACAAAAAGTTAATAATGATGATAGACATCAGAAATCTCTTAAGTTGGGAGACAAGGTTAAAGCTAATGTAATCACAGTGGATGGAGTGAATCATGATAATTAGGGAACACTTATCCTCCCCATCTATGTTTATAATTTCACATTTTATTTTGTATGAATAATCTATATAAAAAACTTATTTTTCACCCACTAGTGAAATTTCATGTGATTACCTCCCACTACATAGATTCTGGAATAGTAAAATTTCATTTTATATTCTATCGGTACAAGGATGAACCCAAGTTTCCAATGAAAATGTTTTTGGTATAAGATGAGTGCTTATTTAAGTAATCAAAGGTGAATTATATTTCGGTAGGGTTATGAGATTAACCATTGATTGAATGGTTTGAGTTGAATATTGGATTAGGTTTTTGAGATTAATGTATTACTTTATCATATGAATATTTATTCATATTGGATAATCTGTGTTAATGTTTTTTGTTTTAATGATACCCAAAGATATACGAAATGAATTATAGGTCAATCTATAGATCTTATGATCTGTTATTGATTCAAGTATAAAAAATTCACCTTCATTTAATAGAGTATGGGATAATTTTGAAATTGATAAAGTCACAACCAAAGGGTGACATTTTTATATGAAATGGAATGAAATCATGTAAGTATATCTTCTCATGAAAATTCCTCAATTTTAGGAAAATGGATTTTGGAATAAAATCTTGTCATGTTATTATAATTTTTATGATGTTAATGAGATTTTTTGAATCTATTAGGTTTATGGTTTTGTGATAATTAATTATTTCCTAACCATGTTTTTTATCAATCTCCATTGGTATTCGAGTGTTTGTTTTCACTTCAATGACCATATTCTCACTTTCCACCTATATTCTCCTATGTGTAAACCTAATTATGAGTGGATTTAGGTAACCGTGAAATTTCCAAAAATTACATATTTAAAGGATGTTTTAATATTAATTTATTATGTGGGTTTCTATGAATGTAACTTTTATGTAGAAAACAATTGATTACCAAGACATATTTTAAGGTTGAAATTCATTTTAATAGGGTAGAATGTAACACCATGATATTTTTATGAAATTGATTTTTAAATAATTTAAATTATTTGGTAGATTTAATAACAAAAAATTAATAATTTTTCTTGAATTATATTAAAAAATGTTTGTCTTGTGTTTTATGTAACATTGAGTTTCTTTGATAACTTGTGTTACATGCAAGACCGAGTCTCACCAAACAACAATATACTATTTACATTTAATATGATAGTTATCTCCCAGATATTAGAATGGAGGGAATTAATAGGATTAAATAAATTATGAAAATATTCTTGAAACATGTTTATAAAACAAATTATTTGGTGACCAATTAATTATATATTAATTAAATAACCAATTGAAAATAAAGGGTGTATTTTTTTTATGAAACCTATTTTTATTCACACAAAGGTGTTTTATCTTAGTAAATTAAATTAACCATTATTAATGAACAATTTTAATGAAATTTATATGCTATAAATTCAATAAAATGTTTTTAAATTCATCCAAAAAAGTTTTATAGGCATAAAATTAGAAGAAATCTAATTTTAAATGAAAATGTTATATTTTTCTAAAAGGTAGTTTTGCCACATTTTGATGTAAGACTTGTTTTAAAAAAAATTTGGAAATTTTATAAATTATTTTTTAAAAAATAATCTTAATTTTTTAAATAATAATATAAAAGTTTACTTTGGTTGATTTTTTGGTATTTTTTTGATAAATTTAATTTTTTGATGAATAGTGAAAAATACTGCATTTTAATTGAAAACAGACTTTTCATATAAATAATTTATTATTTAAAATTATATTTTGAATTGATTTTAAAATAAAATTAGATCAATTAAACATCTATTAATCCAATTTAGGTAATTTTAATCTTTTTTATAATAAATTTGGATATAAGAACATTCCAATCTTTTGAACATTTTAACTTTAAACACCCACCTTCTTGCCCCATCTATGGGATTAATTTTAAATTAATTTTAGCCACTTATTTATTTTGAATGTTGAAAAATATATTCCATATTTATAATTAGGAAGTTAAAATTTAGTAATTTTATTCCATTTATTTTTTGATAATATGAATAGTAAACCTAGAAATTTTATTACCATGGATAAAAGTAAATCAGATAATTAAGGGTAAAAATATTATTATAAATATTATAAAATTTTCCTAAAAATTTTCATAATTTTATTTTATGTGTTATTTTAAACATAAATCTTCATTGGGCATAAATGAAAGCCTCTTTTAGCAACTTGGATGAATTGAAGCCCCTTATAGTATTTTATTTTAAGAAAACTCAAACTTGACACCCAAATGTTTTTAATAAGTATAATATTTTTAATATGTGTTCATACAGAATATATAATAGACCATAAATATAATTTGGAAATATAAAATATTTATAATCATTATGGTAATTTATTTTAAATTATTATTAAACAAATTAGTACATTAAATAATAACACAATGATGATGCAATTGTTACTCAGTTAATGAAACAATACAATAAATTATATTAAAAATATTAAATGAAATATAATTTAGATTAATTAAGGAAATAAATGAATTTTATATATAATTATTTCATATTAAGAGTGTATTAATATATTTGGTTTGAATAAATCTTATTTTTTTTATTTTCTTAATGTCAATGTAATAAATAATGTCAAAATTTTAAACTAATAATATTTTAGAAAAATACTATTTTATTAAATTGTTGAAAAGTCATAAAAATATTAAATAAGGAAAAATGGGATGAGATATTCTCTAAAATAAAACAAATTTATCATTTATTTTCCAATATACACTTTATAAGTAAAAATTATAACCTTTTAATATTGAAGAATGTGTTAATATAGTTAAAACAATTGGTTAACAAATGGTAAATCAAAATGAAAAGGTTTAAAATAACCAAAAAACCTATCAAAAATATATTAGTTGATGATATTAAAAAATTATCTCATATTTTATTAGAATAAATAACCATTTTCGGTATTTGTATTGATATTGAATTTATTATAAATTAATCTTTTGGGAAATTCAAAGATTGCCCCTCCCCTCTCTTATAAAAGGGAAACCTCTTATTCTCTTTTATTCACTCTTAAAATCCAATTTGGTTCCAAAAAACACTATCCAAATTTCCTACCAACATACCTAACTTTATACTATATTTATTTATTTGTCCATAAATGAAACCAAGGAATTTATTGGGTGCGAATTAAAAAGGAGATACATGAAGAAGAGGCAACGTTCATCAACGAACATTTTTGTTTTATTTATTCCTTAAACCCCAAATTTTTTTATTTATTGTTTATATAATAATAGAAGTATATAAATTATACTTATTTATTTTAATTTTATGTTTAAAACCTAAAATTTTACACAATTCCATCAAATGGGATACACAACCGTCATTCATGTGTACTGTGGACTACCGCCTCACAAACTGATGTTGTTCATTCTTCTATTACCACCTTTAAATTCTAGTAATAATGGTTGTTTATTTTTTATATATGATATATATTATTTTATGTTGTTTTTATGATTCTAATTTTTTTATATAAAACATAACTTCAAGCTTTCTATTTTGTGGGAACATGACAACATCATTCTTGCGTACGATAGACTACTACCTCACGAAGTAATGTGATTCATTCACACTTTACATGAAATATATCAAGGATACTTTTAATAAATATATATGATTTATATGAAATAAAAATAATTATTTAATTATTATATATCTTATACTTTTCTTTCTTTTAATCTAACAGGAAAATGGAAACAATTTTCATGCGTACAAGCGACCTACTATCGTTATGAACGATGTATTTTATTTTATACCTTTAACTTTTAAAAATCAAAATAAATACATATATAGTGAATATATATGATATTTATATCATGTATATAATTATTTATATTATTAAATCATGATCCATATATGAAGACCAATAAAAAAGTTGAAACATGTATGAAAAACAAAACAATTTTTACCTAAAACATCACTTTATCAGGGAATTGATAATAAGAGAGTAATATAAAGGAATAACTAAATCATATATGGAATTATATATATTAATCTGTATATATGGTATATTTATAATAAAGTTATATTTATTATATATGAGTTTTTAAAATGTGTGAAGGAAGTCAAGACTTAAGGTTAAGGGATTTCAAGACTCACTTTTATTTATACGATACTTTTTCCACATTCACAAGTTATTAATTTTGTGTGGTGTATATAATTAAAATTAATGTATTATATTATTATTATACTTAAAGTTATAGCTATTTACATATCCATTTAACTATCTCTCTTTTATGGGTTTTACATTTCAAAAGTTACCAAATCGGTAAGATAATTTTGTCTTAATTTTCCTTCTTTGTGAAAAATGTTATGTTATGCACCTATATTCTTTTATGAGGTTTATATAATGACTTTTTACTTGTTTTATCATGAATAAAGTTCTTTTAATTTTATTATATCTTTCATTTAATGTTATTCTCTCTTTGAGCATAAATTTAGTTTATTTAAAAAGAAAGTATTTGAAAAATGTTTTCAAAAATGATCTTTTAAGAATTTTCATGGAAAAGGACTTAAAAATTGTTTAAAATATTTTTCAGTGCTTCCTTTATAAGTTTTAATTATTATTTTCAATGATTTTTTTTCGAAATTTTTTATTATTGAAAAAGAGTTTTTCAAATAGGAAATGCTATTTTCCTCAAGAAATGTTTTAAAAAGATCTCTCAAAATTATCTTCCATCTAAAATGTCATCCATTGATCTCACTTATGATTTAATGGTGATATATAAAAAATATTTAATTCTTATTATTTATTTAAATGGTTTATGTTTATTATAGCATGATTTTTATGAATTATGTATATTTTCTATGAGTTATTCTATGATGAAATATTTATTAAATCGATCTCTTTTTATGGTTTGTGATATAATGAATAATTTATATTATTATGGAACACAAATGTATGGTTTTAATTATGTGAAAGGGTGGGACCTATATCTCCCTAAAATAAATTGGGTAATGATAAATGTTCTATTAGATCAAATGTTACGTGGGTGGTTAGCCCAAGTCTACAACAAAAGGTCCCATTGATCATCATTCAAAGCCCGTAACAAGAGGTTACATGGACAGTCATTCTAAGCTTGCAATAAGAGGATACACAGGAGGTTATCCTAAGACTAAAACTATAGGGTACATGGGAAGTCTTCCCAAACCCATAATAGGTACATGGGGGAATAACCTAAGCTTAAAAATTTATTCATGTTTGGTATGTAGCATTGAAATAATATTTTTTTAAGCTTATGGGTATTTCCAAAATTCCATGTCTTATTCCATTGTTATACTCTCATGGATCATTTTCTTTGATTATAATTAGATTCATATATTATGAACTTCCAATATTTAATTACATGTTTTAAGATTATGATATTTGATATGCAGGTTATTCTTTTCAAATGTTATGTCCATGTTCTCATACCCCTATTCTCATGTTTTGATTACGTATCTCCCATGTTTACCCTTACTGAGAATCTAAGATAACCCTTTCTTATGTTTACTTCCCTCAGGTTATGAATAAAGGTTTTAATTAGGAGTAATAAAGGGGAATATATTTATGTGATATATTGAGTATCTTTTACTAAATTAGAATAATGTGTTCCATATTTCCAAATCCACTAAACTATTACGATCCTTAGGAATGTACCTATGTAATGTAATGAATATTCATATAAAAAGATATAAAATCCATGTATGAAAAGAATGGGTTTTTATAAAACCAAACACACTCCAATGTTTCAATTGAAATTAATTTGGAAATTATGAAAATAAATTCCCCAAATGAAACTTTAATGGTAATAATCAATGTGAGCGACCACTTAACTAATAAAAAAAATTGAAGTCTTATATAATCATAACTTATGAAGTGGTACATGAAATTGAAATGGTGTAAGGTACAATCATAATCCACTCAAGAACTAAAAATTTCAGGTTTAATTATGGTTTTAACAACTTCTTTTATATCTGGGAAGGTTTCTTATATCATTAAATTACTATCCTAACAACCAGATAAAGAATTATTTAGGAAAATTATTAGTAGTAAAATTATTTAATTGTATGGGAAAATTCTTAGTGGTAAAATGATTACTTCCCATGCTTATAACTAATATCTACTTGAAATATATGGGAATTTTCTCCCTTTCAATCTTATTATTGTTCCTTTAGTGTGATTTGATGTGATTTTTTGAATAAATTATATTTATCCACATATTATCCATATTTAATAATGGGAAAACAAACTCACATTTAATATTCCAAATAAACCCATGATAATTTATTATTTCAAAGATGATTATGAACACTTTATGGTAATTACTCCCATTATTTGTGTTTTAATAGCCAATCACGATATAAAATATTATTTTCCATAGTCTTACCTAATATAGTCAGTTTTATATCACATTATAAATTATATATAGAGTCATGTATATCTTATGAAAATCATTAGATATTCATATTTGTGAGTGATAATAAAAATTGTGAGGACATAATTTTTTTAAGGGTAGAGAATGTAAAACCCCATGATTTTAGTGTATATTTATTATTTAATAAATATTTATTTAATGGCTTGTTCCACATGAAACAACGAAATTAAAATAAATCTATACTTTATTAAAATTTAATATAAACATTAATACATTATGAATATGAAATTTGAAACATCACTATGAAAATTACAATTAGAGTGAAACCTTAAGTAAATAAAATAAAATAAAATGATTCATTATAAAAAACATATATTTTAAATACTTATATATTATTATTAAATAATTATTTTATGTGTTAAAATACCAATTAATTGATGAAAATTTATTGTTTAGAGGATAAATAATTAATAAAATGTGATTAAACCCTTTTAATATTAAAGAAAATATGTTTCAAAGAATCATTTTTAAAGTGTTGTGTATTTTTATTTTCAATTTTAAAGGATTATTATAATAAAATTTTTCAATGTAAAAAAAAATCAATTGATTCTGATTTAATTGGTAATTGATATGAAATAAAATTAGAAACATTTAAAATATAGAATTCCAATTTCCTATAAAATTGAGTTTTTGTTATATTTTATGTTTTTATTTAGAAGTTAAATTATAAAATATTAGAATTTTAATTTTAAAAAATACCTTTATTTTTGGATTCATCATGTCGAAATTATCTTAAGGTGATTTTTTGAGAATTTTATAATAATTGTTTATTTTCATGTGAATAGTGAAAAAATACTATTTTTACCAATATCACAACTTTTATGAAATTATAATGATATAAACATGACTTAAAATTTTATAAAACATTTGGAGCAAAGAAATACGTATTTTAGGAGTAAAATAATTATTTGAAAACATTTATGTTGAATTTAGAAACCTATGATTGACATTTTGGAACCTAAGCTATATTTTATTCTAATGAAAAACTATTTTTGGTCTTTTTTCCTTTAATTATGTTTTCGAAATTTTATATTAATTTTTGGATAAATTTGAAACTAGAAAAACTATCCTTTTTTAATCACAAACCAATAAATTTCATTATAATCAATACAATACAAGATTTGGTGTAAATTCATTTTTATGATTTAAAAGGGATTTAAAAAAAAAAAATTTGTTGCATTAAGTAAATTTTTATTAAAATTAATTTTTACAACATCTAGGAATATAATATTAAAAAATATTTTTTAAATCTATAATAAAAATATTTAAATTAAGTAACATGGACCATATCATTTTCATTCATATACAAATAGGCTACGATGGTAAAATTCAGATACCATGGTAAAAGTAAAATGAGATAAAAGGGTTAAAACATAGTGAAAAAAGATAAAAATATCATGAAACCATTTCTATAAATGTGTGGGTAAGGGATTTATTGAAAAATAATCATCCCATTTCAATTATTCTATAATCTTTTCCACTTTCCTTTGAAGGTGACCTTTCTTTAAGATAATGTAATGAGTATTTACAAAAATGGCTCTTCTCTCTCATCTAAAAGTATGTCTCCTTCACCCCTATAATGTCCCTCAAAATCTTTGAATACCACTCATTAATATCACATATTTATTTCCATAATAATCCTCTCCCACTTTATTGATATTTTGATCCCAGTAATAAGTCTTAAACCTCGTGTTTCGATTACATTTTTCAAGAGAATATTTAAGCTCTCAACATGAGTATTATCCACCCCAAAACATTTTCTTCTATATATTTCTCATCCAACATCTTACAAATATATTATAAGTATAATAATATAAATAAATTAGTATCATTAATATACTTAAAGGTTATTAAATTGATGGAATAATCATTATATGTCTTTCTCCTATCCATCGAAAAAATAGAAACGTCACTCGTGTTGTGTGTAGACTACCACATCCATGAATGATGTATTTCATTTTTCATCACCGACTTATATAGATGGATATAAGAATTTAATTTATGAATAAAAATTATATTTACAGTATGATTAAGATTATATAAATTTAAATTAGGCATTCTATAAACAATATTAACAATAAATGATCATTGTACATTTTTCACCGAAATCGAACATACCAAGAGGAAATGTGATTTATTCTTATCATCCATTTTAATTTATCTTATTATTTTAAATATTCTCAATTATATTTTATCAAATTATTGAAACATAAATATAATTATTACACTTATTAAATAATTATATTATAACTAAATCACTTCATAATCATATGTGTCCATTGAGTATAGCATGTTCTAGTTTAAGTCGGTATAACCACCCTCATAAATGATGCTATAAATTTCAATAAAAAATGAATATGGAAACTAAATTACTAGTAATATTGGATATTATTAACTAAATACTTTTTTTTGGTTCTGGAATGGTAATATTAGTATCTACCTTGTTAGTAATGTGTAACCTTTTGTTCATTAAAAATTACCGAAACAAGCTCATCCTGGATTCCATTCCAACAAACTATACCCATGATTTACAAAAAATAAAAAAAAGAAATCCTAAATCATTGAAAAATAATTATTCAATTACCTTTAGTAATATATAAATTATTACCTTTATATCAAATAAAAATGGCTGACATCTTCTTTACTAAACTTATTCTAAATGATAAAAATTACTAATATCTAATCATGAATAGTGTATGTGAATGGTACATGGGGAATGAAAAGATTACAAAGTGTTTAATTATTTGTATTTGTAGTGATGTATTTTTAAATTGAATGTATTCTTTATAATTTTAGTTATATAATATTTTCATAGTGTTTTTTTCATGAATATAGTATAAATTTTCCAATGCATATTAATCTCTTGTGTTCTTTTAATTCTTTATATACTTATGTTGCTTGATTTTTCTCATTACTTGGATATTTTTATACTAATATGTGTACAAGGTTTCTTAATTATAGTGGGTAAGTTATAATTATACCCTTCTCCTAGTACATTTATTTTACAGGTGGTAGAATTCTGATGGTTCAATTTCTCGCTATGCTTAGCTACTTGATAAATTTTTGTCGATTGATGATTATGATGCCAACAATGTCTATAGGTAGCTCAAGAAATTAATTTATTCAAGGTGAATACCCACAATAATAATTAGTGGTATCAAATAGAGGTTCAATACACCATCAGCAACTCAATGATGAGATCAAATGAAAGGAATATCCATATTGATAAATTTAATGGAATAGATTTTATCTCATAGAGAATGCATATATAAGATTATCTCATCCAAAAGTTCTTATAAGTTGCATTGAAAGTTGTTAAGACTAATATAATAGAGTTGGTAGAATATGAAAATCTTGATAGATAGGATTTGGAATTGGAAAGAGTGTATTTTTAATGGATTATTTCTTTTAACATTTTAGATTAGATGATTATGGTGTATTTTATGAAGGCCTTGGGGGGTATGTATATAATGAAAAAAACTCTTACAAAATTTTTTATGTTGTAATTATTCTTTAGATTAAGGTTATCATAAGTAATACCATCTAATAATCATTTTAATTTATTTAACATGACATTTATATATCCCTAATTAGTGAATGTTACTTTTTCTAATGATGTATGGGAACTACTCCTATTATCTTATCTTATAGGGAGTGAGGATTCTATGGTTATTGAGGTTAGTAATTGTAACATATAAATTGATTTTTTTATTATATCCAAAGTTTAGTCTTTAATAATGATATTGGGAGAAGGAAAGTTAAGGAACTATCCATTAGTTCCCTTAAAACTTACGAAAGGGGAAGATCACCCCATAAAAAATTAAACAAATCCAAGAAAAGTATCATGGAAGGACCTGATGAAAATAGGATGGACTAGATCCCATATATTGGATTTATTGGAAAAAAAATTAATATAAAAAATAATTTAAAATGTAACAAGGAGAACATTGGTAAAACATCAAACCATTATACTGAAAATTCCATAAAATTAATAGAAGGAACTAATTTTTTTTTTGGTTTAGTGTGAATACTCTAGTAGAATCTTATATGGTTGACATTAAAGCATTTTATCATTAAATTGGTGATCAATGATACATGGTTAATTATATATCTAAGAAGTTTGATAAATTCTATTTGAATGATTATAAAGACTTATAAATTGTTGAAAAATGAGATTTCAATATCCAAATGAAGACAAGAGGATTCTTGAAGTTAATATAAGTTTTCCACAACATTGGTTTATAGAAAAATATTATTTTCATTATAAAAATTAATGAAGATTGGTTTTCACTAACTTTATCAATAGGGTATGAAAGTTTACCCAAGGTTCCCGAGTTATTTCAAGAGGTTTAAAATATGTAGCTCTTTTCTCGACTAAAAATTCAGATGGAGTTGATGTTTTTAGAAGTAAAACTTCTGATGATTTGGAAGTAAGGAACTGTAGGTTGGGTCACCTAGTAGAGAAGAATTTGAAAATTCTAAAAGATAAGGGGGTACTAATTCTTTATCATATAGAATTTGAAATGTGTGAATGTTGTTTATTGGGAAATCATAGAAGAGTCTCTTTCAACATAGATGGTTAAAAGCCTATAAATAAAAGTTATATCTTCCACATTCAATGTTTGGGTAACTACCTCTATACAACCCTATAGTGGTTCCCTCTACATTATTAATTTCATTAATGAGTCTACTAGTAAAATACAGATTTAATTATTGAATCATTATTCTTATATATTTTATGTTTTTACTCAGTGGAAATCATTGGTAAAAAATTAATGTGATAGGATGTTAATGTACATTCAAATGGAAAATGATGGTGAGTACACCGGAAAAATATATTGAAATTTTTTCTAGAAATAAGGTATATGGAATTAGAATATGGTTCCAAAAAATACATATAATAATGGAGTAGATTAAATAATTAATAAAACCATGATAGAGAAATCTATAAGTATGAGGTTACACTCGAGAATGCCTAAGACAATTTGGGTGGAAGAACTGATCACATAAACATATCTCATAATCAGAAGTCTAGCATTGAAAGTTAGATTAAAACATATAGAGGATTTTTTTTCTTGAAAATTATTAGAAGTTCAACATATTATAATCTTTGTTATTTTATAATATGTACATGTTAATGTTAATGAAATTGTTAAACTTAAAGAAAAATCCAAAATGTGTTTTTTCCTTGGTTATAGAGATGAAAAATATTGATATCATTAAAGGGATGATGAAAGATAAAAATCATTAAGAGAAGAGATGTTGTTTTCAATTTTATTTTAAGGAAGGATCATAACTTGGATAAAAAATAAGTAAAATAAAAATCAACTATTGAAGTCTAAGTTGATTAGATTATGGTTACCGGGAGTTTACAGCTTCTAAATAAATTTTATAAGAGTATAAAAAGCACTACAAGTCCAGGATTAAGACCATTATAAAATCTATAAAGATCAAGGATGGATAAATATCGAGTGGGAGAATCAAAAGTATGGGATCTGAAATTCATAATATTGGATGTTTACAACCTAAAGAAAGAGTATATTCAAGAATTTCAGTTTAGGTAACTCAATTTAGGAGATCAACTAGAGTTAGAAATATATTTCATAGATTTATAGTTGATTTGAACTATTTAATATTATTGGGTGTAGCGGAACCTAAATTCCTAGATTAATAAGAAACACACAATGACTCAAAAAAGTTAGAGTTATCCATAAATTATGATATTGATTTATTAAAGTTCAAAAAAAACATTGGAAACAGTTGAACTTAGTGAGGGTAAAAAGGAACATGAAAATAAGTGGTTTTACCATATTATATAAGAGATAAATAAAAAAAAAGATACAAAGTACATATTTTATTAAATGGGTTTCAACAAAACGAAGGAGTATATTTATCAAAAAGATTCTCTCTAGTAGTTAAAGATTCTACCATGTAAATATTACTCTGTATAGTGGTGTTAGAAGGTTTGTATCTGGAGCATATAGACATCAAAAAAACATTCCTTTAGGGTGATTTAGTGGAAGGAATTTAAATTGAACATCTAATAGGTGTACCAGAAGTTGGGATCTATAATATGGTATGTATATTGAACAAAATATTGTATATATTAAATCAAAGACTCCAATAATGGAATAAAAAATTATATAGATTTCTCTTGAAGTAAGGGTTTAAAATATGTAACTATAAGAATTGTTATTATCAAAAGCAATGGGATGGTGATAATTTTATCATTTTTTTGTATTTCAATGACATAATACTAAATAGACTAGATGATAGAAAGATTTAAAAAATGAAAAATTTGTTTTCTGGAAGTATCAAGATGAAAGATCTCAAGAAAGAAAATATGATATTGGTGATGGGGATAAAAATATATAGGAATACCGAAATGTTGGTACTTTATGAGAAGGATTATTTATATAAGATAATAGAAAGGATTTTAATTACTATATGCAAACCAATATCTATTATTATCACCGCACTTTGAACTATTAAAGGCATAATCACCACTAAAGAAAGATGAGCATCAATATGTAGAGAAGATGATTTATTCTTTAACTATTAGAAGCTTAATTTATAATATGATTTACACTCATCCAGATATTAATTTTTCAATTGGGGTTGTAATTCAATTTATGTTGAATACTGGTAAGGGAAATTTGTAATCTATCAAGTGGATCCTTAATTACTTGTAAGGAACAGAAGGTAGGGGTAATTTTTTAGGAGGAATATTAGTTATAAGGCTTTTTTGACTCATAATTTATAGGATATTTAGAAACCTTGAAGAGAATAACTATTTTTTTATTCACATGTAGAGAAATAATGGTCAGTTAGATGAAAAAGCTATAGAATATTGTTACATTAATTAAAAAAATGATGAGAAAAAATATGTTTTATATGTAAAAACAAATCACATTGACCAAAAGTACATATTTATTAGGAAAATGCTATAGGAAAAAGTGTTAGATCTTTGATAGATCACCAATATCCAAAATATGATAGATATATTCCAAAATATACCAAGAAATGCTGAGGTAGATCATGCCTTAGTGAGGTTTATGTGGAAAAAAGAAGGTTGTGGGGTTTATGTGGATGAAAGAAGTCGTAGGAACACTGTATAGTGGGGAAGAATGATATAAGGGAGTTTTTTGGAGAGTTTCTTTAGTCAATTTCCTAGATAAAGTATTTAAGTGGAAAATTTTTGGGATGAATCTTAGTCTCAGGTTACTAGAAGTTCATTAATTAGGCTCACATTTACTAGACATATAGTATGTAGTTGGAGGTTAAACTAAGTAGGATGATAGTTTTAGTTTATTTTTTAGTGGTAGTAGGATCATCGGCATTTCATTCTACTGATTCCATCAAGGATAGTCTAGAATTATCAGTGAGATCTCTAGAGGTAATTATCTTGAATGAAGAATCTGGAAGTTTACTGGTGTATGTGGTTAAAGTCAAAAGGGTTACCAAAAATCAACAGTAAATTACTATATAGAGTCTCTCTATGAATGTGGGAAGGTAGGGAGATTGATATAACTAGATAAGGTTCATATAAAAGGAAGTAGGGACCGACCTTAAATATTGCATCTTGATCATCAATAAAACACATGAAAGGTGTATAGAGAATTAAAGGATTCCAAACTATTTAATTTTTTGAATTTTTACTGATGTATTTTTCATTTGAATGTTTTCTCAGTACTTCTGGTAAAATAAGAGCAACATAATTTTTATCTTGTTCATGTAGGATAAATCATCCCAAGCATGTTAAAATCGTGTGTTCTTTTACAACTTTATATACTTACGTTTAATGTTTTTTCATTTCTTGGGATTTTTTTGCTAAGGTATGTGTATGGTCTAAAAATTGTGATGGGTAAGATTTTATGTCTTCCTACTTCTGGTACACTTACTCAAGGGGAGCTGGACTTCTGAAGGTTTAGTTTTTTTCTATATTGACCTATATGTGAACTTACAACGGATCGATGATTTTTTTATTTGTGACATACATTATAATATTTGGCTATTAGTTTTTTGATTTGTTGATCTCCTCTTTCAACAATGTTGTTATAAATAAGTATATTTTATCATCACGTGATGAGTGAAGTCCTATATAGTCCATCAATTCATTGGATAAATTTTTATATCTCATGAGATAATGATAATGTGTAGAAATTTTTGGGTTTGTTAATAAATTAATGAATGGGAATGATTACATTTTCTCATAATGTTGTGATAACCTATTGTAACACCTCAATATTTTTATATATGATTACCTTTAAATAAGTCAACGTGTTTGATATATTTATTAACACACAACATTGAACATAAATGAAACCATGTTATATTTAAATAAAATATAAATATTAAAGTATGCCTATTAAATACAATCCATTAAATTAGTGGGAATGAATAGGTGTAACCACTTTATAAAATATTTATAGAAATAAAATAAAGGTAACTTTTAATATGGATGAAATTCAATTAGTTTACCTAAAATTACTAATACAATCATTTATTTTTTTTAGAAGAGTATTTTTATAAAATATCTATTTTATGCGATATGATTTTGTATTTAAAGAAGACTATGAGTAATTATGATATATTTTGTTTAATATTAATAATTTTTACCACCATTGTTTTGATAAATGATATGAAATTATAATAATGAAAGTCAATTTTTGAAAGTTTCATTTTCCAATAAAAACAAATATTCATTATATTTTATGGTTCTATTAGAAAATGGAATTTATAAATATTATAATTATAATTTTACAAAATTAAAATCATTTTTTATTCATAATAATAATATTATCTTAAGATTAATGTTTGGTATTTTTCTGAAATAATTGGTTTTTAAGTGAATAGAGAAAAAAATACAAATATTGATAAAACCATCACTTTTAGGACATTATCATAAGAAATTAAAGAGTTAAATGTTTTTGAAACTTTTTTATATGAAATATATATATTAATAAGTAAAATATACTATGAAAAAAATAAAATATTGATGTTATTAAACCCATGTGTAATGTTTTTAAAATTTAAGTAATATTTTACTCTAAAAACTATTTTTATTCACTTATATTAAAAATTATTTTTTTTCAATTATAGAAATTAAATATTTCAAAATGGATTTAAAAAATTAGATAAAAAATATCATAATATTTAACTTATTCAATTTAAATTTTATTTATAAAAGAATGATTACAAAGATTAAAGTTAATGACCATGATAATTGTAAAACTGTAATTTACAATAAATTATTTTATTAATATTATGTAATTTTTATCTAATGAAATAGATTAATATATTTTAAATTAAGGATATAATATTATTTTATAAACATAAATATAAATGATATTAACATACATTTAATTTTCAACCAATGATAAATAATATTAAGGACACATAATAATTAAAACACTATTTTTCTTCAAAAAAATGTTTTCCTATTTATAAAAATTTTTAGTTTAAAAGTTAAATTTATATTATTTATAAATTAAATTATATTAAATGGGGGTCAAATTTAGATTCATAAATTCCAAATTTGGTAATTGGGTTTTTTTATATTTTAATTAAAACATAAATCACTTAGTTAAAAACTAGTTAACAATGTTAAACTAAAACAATTAAAAGTAAAAACTGAAATAAAATGCATCAAACATGGTTAAAAAATGTATGGGAATAATTTTATGAGACCTTATCAACACAATATAATCCAAAAATCCATTATTTGTAACTTGTTGAGTCTTTAAACCTTGAATAGTGTAATGATATCATCGAAAAGTAAAGAGGTATTCACAAAAGTGTCCTTTTCTTCACCTAAAAAAGAGGACACTTAATCCACTTCATAACACACCCATTTATTAGAATTTATTATTTAATGTCTTCCATTTTTTTCATACTATAATCATATATAAATTTCATAAGACCATGGTATCAAGTAGTTATCCCATGCCCCTCATTTCCAAGGATACTTTCAAGAGAACATTAAAAATCCCAAAGTGAGTATTATTTAATCCAAAATTTTCTTCTTAATCTTTCTCTTCCAAAAAATATCAATAAAATATTAATATTATAACCTACATATAATTATTATACTTAGTTTTATTATATTATTAGAAAACCCTTTATTTATTCATTTCTATTCACACATAAAAACAAAAGAATGTTAACCGTGTGTTGTGCGAACTACCTCCTCCACAAAGTATCATTTTTCTATTTTTATCTTGATTTTATTTATTTATAAAAAAATTAAAATATGATTAAAAAAATTAAAATTATATAAATTATATCATTATTATTATGTTATAATGATATTATACACTTCCTTAAACTATATTCTCCATTTCAGGATATAGCGTGTTCATGTTTGGGGTTGGTTGAATCACCTACTTGAACAATGCTATAAAACTATATCACAAGTGACTATGGTAACTTAATTTAAAATGTTATTATAACTTAATAATAAAAAAATAATAATTTTTTGGTTATATAATATTTATATTAATTATTTAACTTAATATTAAAATATCATATTTGATCGGTAATATCTTGGAAATTAGTTGACACCAATTAAAATTTCACACTAACATAAGAAAAAACCATATAATAAATAAATAGAATATGATAATAAATAGTCTATATTAAATTAAATATATAATAATAAGGTTAATAATATAGTCTCAAATAATATTAATTTTATTATTTATAAATTTAAGTGCATGCGCAAAATGACTATAGAACAAGGTAAGGGTATGTGCTAACTAAATTTTCTTCCATTGAGTTATTTTTTTATTGAAATATATTATTTAAATATTTAATTATTATAACTAATTAATGATTTAATTTTTATTTCATCCTTAATTTATAAGGTTTTATTATTCTTCCTTATGAAATAATTATCAAATTACTCCTACCTTAAAGATTATGTTTCATGTAAGGGGTTTTCATGACTCAAATATTTTACTTCAGTTATAATCACCCCTTTTAAACTATTATCTTTAAATATTGATCTATTATAACTTATTATTATGTTATTTTTTATTTAAACATTCTTTTATGGTGAAACAATGTTTCAAACAAAATATTTACACTTTAATGATTCTATTATTTAATGAAAATTCATTTTTGTTAAGAGTAATTCCCATTTCATTTAATGATTTTTCTTCCATATACATGTTTTTATTTCCCACAAATATTATTCTATCACTAGTGAAAAAAATATATTATCTTTATCTCTAATGATCCTAAATTCCCCTTTATTCATTTTAAAACAAAGGTTTCATTATCCTTTTAATTATGTGGGTTTTTAATTAAGGAGTTTTAAAATATTTCAAAGAATTTTCCTTACCATGATCTTATGACCATCCCTTATACTTTACATATTAATATATGTTTTATTTATTATAAAGGTATATTTATTAGAATATATTTTGATGTAATATTTTATTAAGTTTTATCCTCATATTAAAAAAATTATTTTTGAAAAGTGACCTGAAAATGACTTCTTTTTAAGTTGAATAAAGAAAAAAATTTTAAGAAAAAGAATTTTTGTGATTTCTCTTACATTTTGAAAGGATTATTATTAAGTATATTAATGTTTATTAAATAACCCTATATATTCTCTTTCATTTTGGGAGATTGAGTTTTTGGTATAAAATGATCATTTATTTTTATTTTATATGATTTGGAAAATTTATAAAACCCATTTTATTTTCATAGGTTATTTAAGATATGATTAATGATTTGATTTCAAGTGGAACTTATATGAATAGATTATGACAAATGAGTTCCTAAATACCCCTAAAATGGATTATTTATTGATTTTTTTGTCACAAGACAAAGATTTTAAGCATGATTTTTTGTATACAATACAAGGCATGAACATTTTTTCATTAACAACATAAATCAAGTGATTTTGTTTGTTCAAAAACATTAAGGATGAGAATTTTTTTTATCTCAACATGAAGTATGAGAATTTTTTTATTCAAAACATGAAGCATAATTTTTTTTAACAATGGTATAATTTATCTATGCTTATGCATATATCATAGTTTCCTATTATAATATATTTCAAGGGAATGTTTCATTTCCATGCAATATGCCTATGATTATGATCCATGGGTCATGTTTATTATCTCATGTTTTCACACTCTTATCCCATGTTATATGTTTTTTCTATTTTGAGATTACATGTTTTTCTATCATGTATTTCTGATAACTCTTAATTTTCCATGTTCTTTTAATAATATATTTCTCCTTTTCTCATTTTTTCATATATGTTTATGATATAATCCCTGGATAACCCATTGATACGTCTTACCTTAATATGTGTTTGATAACATCCATTTATTATATTTTCTTTCCCCAATTTATAAATATGATTATAACATATGTGATTTTTATAAGTTGATTTAGTGTGGTTCAACTGTGGTGAAACGTTCACAAGTATCATGAAATAAATTGCTTATGCATCTAATCCTAAATGACACTAAAACTTTCGATCCTCGGGTTGTGTGACTATTTGTGAGATGTATTATCTAAAACATGGAATCAATGTATTTTTATGCACATTTATCTTGTTTCACCATAGTTGGTATCATATGAGTGTTTATTTATTAATTATATTAGTTTATAAAACTTTTATGAAAATCCTAGGAATAAGATTGAGTATAGGACAATATGTAGATGTTTTGGTAAAGTAAATATTCTGTGGGTTTTCCTAGAAATATATCCCTATCTTGACATTAGAAAGTTTATGTGGTTATGAAAAATATGAACCTATGGTTAATAATGTAGAAAAATATTTGGTTGATCATTGAATCAATCATCTAACTAATGTGTTATGATTAGGCCTTGGAATAAATACTTGGATAGAAACACCTGGTGGTTATGATTTGGTTAGTCATATTGTTTTTATTAAATGCTATGATGGATTGGATTCCTAGTTAGTTTGGGGGATTAGGTTTAGAAGTATAAGATAACCCAACTTAATATAACATAGGTTAAACTAAGATAAATATCATTTGAACTAAAGGAACTATAGGACAACACAATAACATAAAAAAAGATGTTTTAAGGTTGAATTCCTTTTATGATTATGAAAATTTCCACTTATTATTAATGTTTTTCCCTCATGTCATCCCTTTTGGTTTTATTAATGGTTTAAACTTAATGTAACCATGGGTTAAAGGGACAATGTAGATATTACCTCAACGAGCAACCCATTAGAATGAGAGGTAGAGTGGGAAAACTTATGATTATGCGAAACCAGCTATCAAAAAATATTATTAACAATGGTAACATAGTCAAAGTCCCAAACACCCCAAATAAGATAAGGATGGAGTCTCATGAAAGATCAAGTGATGAAGATGATGGAGGTAAAAATATTTAATTTATTATATGTAAAAAATATAGAAAGAATCACCAATGGAATTGGATCAAGGGGACTAGAAGATGATTTACTTGTAGAAGAGGAGGTTATCGAGCATTAAAATATCGAAAAAATAAAGAGTTCAATTAACACGATATAAATATATAGAGTTTATCCTAAGGTACCATTAATAATTCAATGAATTTGGAATGAAAAATCCAAGGAATCATCAAGTAAGTCCCACCTTCTATTTCTTCCATCTTTCTAGGGTTTCCTTCCCTATTTCTTGAATTCTCACATTTTTACAGGGTGTTTGACCTATTAAGGGAATAATCTTGTGTCTTTGAGTGAGATCTTGCCATTTTTTGTTATATATTTCCTTGTTAGGTTCTTATGGTGGTAAGATTATAGTTGTTAATGGTTTTCTAGAAATTTCTATGAATAAGGTAGGTGGTTCCATGACTTAACATTTTTAGTTAATTTTAGCTTGTTTTCATGAGTTTATAAAGGTGTTCTATAGTTGTTTTTTGTGGTATCAAATATGTTCTGAATATGTTTTGGCACACTTAAGTGATAAAAATAGGATTTTAAAAAGAAAATGGTTGTTATTTACAAGTGATTTATTGTGGTTATTTTTTAAATTGTTTTTATAATTATGTGAAAGGCGTGGTTTGTGTCTTCAAAGACACTTGAAGTGAAAATGTGTTGAAAGTGCATTTTTTAAAGGAAATGGACTATTTTGGAGTGCTAGTTTATTTTGTATGCCTTTAAATGTAAATTGTGAATTGTGTAAACATTGTGAAGCATGTTTTGAAATGGGTTTGTTTTATGTGTGAATTTAAATGTTGATTTTTCCATGGAAACAATTGAATTAATTGTGTGATTTTATAGGAATGTTTCCGAATGGGTTCTACAGATTTTAAAAGTAGTGTGAAAGGTGTTTTTAAATTGGTTTTTTGTGTGTAAAATGAAAAGTGGCATGTTTATGGAAAATGTTGATTTCTTAGTGTAATTATAATCATTTTCATGTGTATGTAAAAAGGGTGTTTTATGTGATATGTGAAATGGGATTGAGTATAAGGGAATCGTTAGTATCTATGTGCGAGGACTAGTTCTAGTACGCTAGCGATTTGGAAGTGGATTTTACCAGTTTCACTTAGATGTATTGATGATTACAACCCTAACTAAACTATGATGATGATTGGAGACCACTAGGTCATTGGGGTGTCCTGTAACGACCCAAAATTTCATTAATGGAAAATCCCTCTTGATCCAGTTAAATGTTTCTTTATGTTTTTATATGATGTCAACTTCTTTAGTTTAACGTTAAGATTTGTGACCGTTACTTTTATAGCCGTTGAACAGTGATCATCTGGGTAGTTTAAATATAAGGCTTTAACGAACCAATTTTCTACTCAGACAAAGGAAGCGATGGCCTCATCCAGTAGAATTACCCCTTACGAAGCCCATTTGTCGGAGCTCGGAAAAGAGGTGGCGTCTTTGGGCTTTGCCCTTGACCAAGCCCAAGATGAGCTTCATCAAGTCAAGCTCGAACGTGATCGTCTACGGGAAAAATGGAAGTTGATAGAGATTACCACTCGAGCGATGTTATCCGAGCAACCCCAAGAGTCTGTCACCATCGCACACCTTACCCTTAGGTCTTATGCGGCTATTTTAAGGGGTTATGTAAAAAATAAGTAGCACCATGTTCATGTACATTATTTTTGTATATAATAATGAATATAATTTCTAGTCATTTTTGATGCATTGTAATTAGTTTTTAAAGTACAAATGATGTTTTTAGTTATTATTTAATTAAGAATTATATTTTATTAAATTAAAGGATTTTTGAATTAAATAATATTTTAATAAAATATTATTATTAATATTAAATTAATTTTTATTAAATATAAATGATCTTATAATTTTATGAATGCAATTAAAATTTTTATTAAGGTTTGAAAGCCATTTCTGTCAAAACCTGTGAATTTTTTATAAATGTCGGTTTTTATTTTAAAAGTGAAAATTCACATATTTAGAAAATTATTTAGATAAAATAAATATTATTTTTGGAATCAGGACGTCGAAATTATCCAACGGTGAAGTTTTCATAATTTTCTGAGACAGTCAAATTTTTGGGTAAAAATTAAATACCATTTAAATATATAATGTGTTTTATGACATCATAATGACCCAATGGTGATGTAATAAAATACCATAATCCTTATGTTCGGCCAATATGTGTTTTATCATTAAAATAATGAGGTTTTGGGTTTGTTTGACTCACTTTTCAAAGCATTAATGGAGCCCTCAAGACTTATTCAACACTTTGCCTTTTTAAATTAATTTCCATGGGAGTGTGACTCACCTCCACATAAGCAACCCTAATTTTTTAATAAGTTCGGACCTTGGCCTTGTAAAATATTGTTTTCCTCTTTCCTTTTCCAGAAACCCTGGGCAAATACCATGGGATGGTTTTTGGTTTGGATTATTTTAATATAAGGGGTCCCAAACCTAAATAATAAAGAATTCTCTCACCTTTCCTATATAAACCCACCCAAGCTCCCACTTCCTCCTCACCCAAAGCCCTTGAAGTTCGTCCAACCTCTGCCCTACTCTCTCTAGAATCCTCTCAAGGTGCCCCAAGCTCCCAAGAAGCCTCTCACAAGCCTCTCTCTAGCCTTTGGAAGCACACTTCCAAGTAAGGGTTTTTCTTCCTTTCTCATTTTTGTCAATTTTCTTTAAGTTGTATTGCCCTTTTTATTTCAATTATGAATGTTGGGGTATGGTTTCACACCTCCCCCATAATGCCTTCCTATTGTTTGAATGATGGGAGAACCCTTTCTCTCTCATTAAATTCCTCCCATGTACACCCGTTACTATGCCGAAATTCTGAAAGGAACTTCTCTCTCTTCTTTTACATTCAAGCAATACTTTTGTATCATGAATCTAAATTCCATTTCTACTATTGGGACATGTATATATATGACCTCCTTACTGTTCATTACATGTAAATATGATGAGGAACCCCTTTCTCTCTCATCAACCTTTTTTTTTATGAATTCTTATGTCACGCCGTTACGCTGCCGAAATCGCACCGATTTTCTAAGCCAATGTCTTTGTGTAGTGAATACCATGTCCATTTCTCCATCAAGGGTATTAACCTTTATGCACATTTACATATTGATTTTAAAGTTTCATGTATTAATTCCACATTCCTTTATCTTGGAAGAAATTATTATGTTTTATGAATCCATGTTTTATGATCCATGTGGCACACTTATGCATGAAATGAAATGTTTAAGAAGGGTGCGCCCTTTATAGCGCTCCAATGCATTGGGTAAAGTATAGTATCATGATACGTCATGTGCAATGAGTGTTGACTCATGCTAATTCAAGTGCAACGAGGGTTTACTCGTGCTTCAAGTGCAACGAGGGTTTACTCATGCTCCATGTGCAATGAGCCTTGGCTCATGCTAATTCAATGTTAAGTGTTGTTGCCACATTTCCATGTTATGATTATCATGCTTTATCATGCCTTTATGTTCATGTCTCTCTTATGCTCTATTGATATGCCTATTGCCTAACATGTATTGTACTCCTCATGTTATTCATTGTGTACTCCCTTACTGGGCTTTATAGCTCACCCTTTTCTTATGCATGTCCTCATGTTATCCCATGCAATGCTAAGTACGAAGGAATGTAGTGGTCATGTAAAGGAAGTTTTCAATAAGGATGTTGTATTTCAAGTTTAAAGTTTTTATGTAACGATCCTAGGCCCCAAAGACACTAAACCTCTCGATCTTCTTTGTTGTATCAAGTGAAGTTTTATGTAATAAAGCATGTTTATGTTGTAATAAAAAGCAGGGTTGTTATAGTTGGTATCAAAGGATAGGTTTAGTTATTTTTAGGATTAGGAAACCCTAGTAAAGCCTTAGATACAAGACTAATCATAATAAAAACATCCCTAAGTTTTGGTAAATACTAAGTAAGTGGTTTATCAAACAAATACATCCCTGTCTGGATACGAGCAGGTAGAGGCGGCTCTGGCACAGATGTATCCTAGGGGTAAAACCCGAAAACACCGCTTTGAGCTAGACTCGAACGGGAACTGGTGCACGACAACGGGCCTTGCTGCACTCTTGGTTACGACACTCCCGGGGGATATGTTTTGATAAATTCACAATCTTAGTATGAACCCTTATTAAGGTAAAAATGCCCCTAAGGATATATGTTAGAAGGATGATCATGAAAAGCCTGGATTGAATCCTATAGACTCATGAGTTAAAGAGATTAAAGTTTATTTATAAGTCATCAACTTTTGTCTTTGGATTACCCTTTATGTGTTACCCCTAACTTTCCTTTTATTCCAGCCAATGGCCGGTAATAGGAGAACTCGGGCTAACAACCGTTGTGAAGATCAGTGTGATGATTGTACTTACGAGATGCCCAATCCAATGGGAGCGGGAATCGCGAACTTTGTCACGCTTCTCTCTCAGCTAACTCAAGTTTTGAATAGAAACACTGGTCAAGAGGAACGTTCAACCCCCCCTAAGAAAGAAAAAGTCTCTATTGAAAACTTCATGAGACAAAGGCCTCCTACTTTTAGTGGATCATCCGATCCCACGATTGCTGAACAATGGATCAACTCCATTGAAAAGATATTCTCCATCCTCCAATGCTCTGAAAAAGAGAAGGTTCTCCTGGCGGCTTATCGTATGGAGGGTGAAGCTGATCAATGGTGGACGTTGATAAAAAATACGAAGCCTGAGGAGGAGATCGAGGCTTTGGAATGGAAGGTATTCCGGAAGATGTTTTTCGATAAATATTTTCCACGCACCCTCCGTCTTAAGATGGAAAGGGCTTCCTTTCCCTCAAGCAGAAAGATGGGGAATCTGTGGGAGCGTACGAGGCAAACTTCACAAGGCTTGCACGATACGCTTCCGGCTTTGTCATTACCCCCGAATGCAAGGTTGACCGCTTCTTTGGTGGGCTGAATCCTAGCTTGCGGAAAGCATTAGCGATCTGTGACTTCGACAGCTATGAGGAAATTGTCCGATGTGCCCTCAAGGTTGAAATGGAGATCGGAGAATCACAGGGGTATCATGGGGACAAGAAGCGGAAGGTGGACTTCAATGCTGGTGGTCCGATGGATAAATCCAACGGCGCTAAGAAATTCCAGCACCCCACTTGCCAAAAGTGTGGAAAGAAGAACCCTGGAAATTGCCTTAGGGGGACAAGAAAATGCTTCAAGTGTGGAAGAGAAGGGCACCTAGCTGTTAACTGTCAGCAAGAAGGACCCGCGGCTGCGACGGAGGGGAGGAATGCTCCGTTCGAACCTCAACGCATTGTTCAATGCTTCAAATGCAAAGAACCGGGTCATTTTGCGAATCAGTGCCCTAATCCAAGGGTTATCGGAGGCAATCAACAACCTCCAAGACAGCAAGGAAGAGCTTTTGCCATCACTTCTGCCGAAGTGAACCCCGACAATGAAGTGGTGACAGGTACGCTAGTTATTCATTCAAGAATAGCGAACGTACTTTTTGATTCAGGTTCTACGCATTCTTTTATATCTCAAAAGTTTAGTAGAACAATCCCTGCACCACCACAAATCATGGAAGTAAAGATGTCGGTGAGTACGGAAAATGGGGCAATCATTGCATCCCATGAGTATAAGTCCTGCCCTGTTATAATCTGTGGATTGAATTTCCCGGCGAACCTCGTCATACTCCCTTTGGTGGAATTTGATGCAATTATTGGCATGGATTGGCTTTCCTTATATAGAGCCAACATAAATTGTCGGGAGAGGGAAATCACACTCCATATGGAGAATCGACCCCCGATTCTTTACAAGTGTCAGGAGGAAGATGAATCTCCTTTAGCTCCATCATCTCAAGCATGGATATTACTGCCTTATGAGCACGCATATCTGGCTCAGATGATTGAGTCCAAGGAAGAAACCACCCTTGAAGAAATGCCTATTGTGAGGGAATTCGCTGAAGTATTTCCCGAGGAACTTCCTGGTCTTCCTCCAAGAAGAGATGTTGAGTTCTCAATTGAACTTATACCTGGGGCGCTACCAATATCCAAGACTCCATATAGAATGGTTGTGGTTGAGCTTGAAGAACTGAAGAAACAACTAGAGGAGAATCTGGATAAAGGGTTTATACGCCCAAGTGCATCACCATGGGGTGCACCAGTCCTCTTCGTCAAGAAGAAGGATGGGTCAATGCGGCTTTGCAACGATTATCGTGAACTTAAAAAAATCACGATAAAGAACAAGTATCCTCTCCCAAGAATCGATGACTTGTTTGATCAGCTGCGTGGAGCACAATACTTCTCCAAGGTCGACTTGCGGTCGGGATATTATCAAGTAAGGGTGAAGAAAGAAGATATCCCCAAGACTGCTTTTCGTACAAGGTACGGGCACTATGAATTCATAGTAATGCCTTTTGGACTCACCAATGCTCCAGCAATATTCATGGACTTGATGAATAGAGTCTTTAGAGATTACCTAGATAAATTTGTGGTAGTCTTTATAGATGATATTCTAATATACTCCAAAACCAAGGAGGACCATGAGGAGCATTTAAGAACTGTACTGGAGACTTTGCGCAAGGAGAAGCTCTATGCCAAGTACAGCAAGTGTGAGTTCTGGTTGAAGGAGGTCTCATTCTTGGGCCATATCATCACAAGAAATGGGATATCTGTGGACCCCTCCAAAACAGATGAAATTGAGGGATGGCCGAGGCCAACATCGGTAATTGATATCCGTAGCTTCTTGGGGTTAGCTGGATATTATCGACGATTTGTGAGAAACTTCTCACGATTGTCCAACCCTCTTACCAAGCTAACTCGAAAGGAAGTAAAGTTTGCTTGGAGTGATGAATGCGAAGAAAGCTTCAAGGAGTTGAAAAGGAGGCTTATCACTGCACCTGTTCTCACTTTACCCACAAGTGGGGAGCTTTTTGTGGTATTCAGTGATGCTTCGAAGAAGGGCTTAGGATGTGTGCTGATGCAGAATGATAAAGTGATATCCTATGCCTCAAGACAGTTGAAAATCCATGAGCGAAACTATCCAACGCATGATCTGGAGTTGGCGGCGGTGATCTTTTCCTTGAAAATCTGGCGGCATTATCTCTATGGAGAGAAATGTGAGATATATACTGACCACAAGAGTCTTAAATATATATTCACATAGAAAGATCTTAATATGTTCCAGAGAAGATGGATAAAGCTCATAAAGGATTATGACTGTTCAATACATTACCACCCTGGGAAGGCGAACAAGGTGGCAGATGCCCTAAGTAGAAAGGATTCAGCAATTCTATCAATGATGAGAATTGAGAAGGATCCAATCTTCTTAGACTTGATGAAGATGGACGTGGGAATCATAAAGAAGGCAACATCATCAATCCTTTCACAAATGATTGCTCAACCATCTCTTTTGGAAAGGTTAAAGGATGCTCAAAAGGATGATGCGAGAATCCAAGAAAAAGTGGAAGCTATCAAAAAGGAAAAATCCTCAGAGTTTAATGTTAATGAAGAAGGAATTGTGCGGTTTGGGAAAATACTATGTGTCCCATCAAGTTCGGAGCTGAAGAAGGAACTTTTGGATGATGCACATAGTTCAAATTTCTCTATTCACCCAGGGAGCACAAAGATGTATCGAGATCTCCGATAAAACTTTTGGTGGGATAATATGAAGAAGGAAATCGCTGAATATACATCAAAGTGCCTGGTGTGTCAGCAAGTGAAGGCAGAGAGGCATAAGTCTAAGGGGATGATGCAACCATTGCCCATACCAGAATGGAAATGGGAGAACATCACCATGGACTTCGTCATTGGACTTCCAAGGACATCCAAAAGAAACAATGCAATCTGGGTTATTGTGGATCGTCTTACAAAGACTGCACACTTCATTGCTATTCGAGAGGATTTCTCTTTGGATCCACTGGCACAGATATATATCAGGGAAGTGGTACGGTTGCATGGGGTACCAATATCTATTGTGTCTGACCGAGATCCAAGATTTACCTCTAAGTTTTGGAAGAGTCTTCAACATGCTCTGAATACTGAACTGAACTTTAGTACGGCCTATCATCCTCAAACTGATGGCCAATCCGAGCGGACTATCCAAACAGTTGAGGATATGTTGAGAGCGTGCTCAATGGACTTTAAAGGAGGATGGGATCAGCATCTTCCTCTGGTTGAGTTCTCTTATAATAATAGTTTCCACTCGAGCATCCAAATGGCACCATATGAAGCCCTGTATGGGAAAAGGTGTAGAACACCGGCATGTTGGGATGAGGTCGGTGAACGTAAGCTGCTTGGACCAGAAATGGTCGAAGAAATGGTGGAGAAGGTGAAAACCATTCAGCAGCATATCAAGGTATCCCAAAGTCGACAGAAGAGTTATGCAGATAATCGTCGACGAGACCTTGAGTTTAAAGTCGGAGACATGGTGTTTTTACGCATATCTCTGTGGAAGAAGGTCATGAGGTTTGTAAAGAAAGGGAAGTTAAGTCCAAGGTACATCGACCCCTTCGAGATTCTTGATCGTGTTGGGGCTGTGGCCTATCGACTAGCACTTCCACCTACTATGGCCAAGGTGCATGATGTCTTCCATGTATCCCTCTTAAGGAAGTACATACCAGACCCTTCACATGTACTCTCTTCTGAGGTGGTACAATTAGAAGACGATCTTTCTTATGAGGAGCAACCAGTGAAGATCTTGGATCGTAGAGAAAAAGTTCTACGAAATAAGACAATGCCCCTCGTCAAGGTGTTGTGGAGAAACCACAAGTTTGAAGAAGAAACTTGGGAGTCGGAGGATATGATGAAGCTAAGTTACCCACATTTGTTTTAGTGTGGGAAAAGGAAAATTTCGAGGGCGAAATTTCTTAAGGGGGGAATGTTGTAACGACCCAAAATTTCATTAATGGAAAATCCCTCTTGATCCAGTTAAATGTTTCTTTATGTTTTTATATGATGTCAACTTCTTTAGTTTAACGTTAAGATTTGTGACCGTTACTTTTATAGCCGTTGAACAGTGATCATCTGGGTAGTTTAAATATAAGGCTTTAACGAACCAATTTTCTACTCAGACAAAGGAAGCGATGACCTCATCCAGTAGAATTGCCCCTTACGAAGCCCATTTGTCGGAGCTCGGAAAAGAGGTGGTGTCTTTGGGCTTTTCCCTTGACCAAGCCCAAGCTGAGCTTCATCAAGTCAAGCTCGAACGTGATCGTCTACGGGAAAAATGGAAGTTGATAGAGATTACCACTCGAGCGATGTTATCCGAGCAACCCCAAGAGTCTGTCACCATCGCACACCTTACCCTTAGGTCTTATGTGGCTATTTTAAGGGGTTATGTAACAAATAAGTAGCACCATGTTCATGTACATTACTTTTGTATATAATAATTAATATAATTTCTAGTCATTTTTGATGCATTGTAATTAGTTTTTAAAGTACAAATGATGTTTTTAGTTATTATTTAATTAAGAATTATATTTTATTAAATTAAAGGATTTTTGAATTAAATAATATTTTAATAAAATATTATTATTAATATTAAATTAATTTTTATTAAATATAAATGATCTTATAATTTTATTAATGCAATTAAAATTTTTATTAAGGTTTGAAAGCCATTTCTGTCAAAACCCGTGAATTTTTTATAAATGTCGGTTTTTATTTTAAAAGTTAAAATTCACATATTTAGAAAATTATTTAGATAAAATAAATATTATTTTTGGAATCAGGACGTCGAAATTATCCAACGGTGAATTTTTCATAATTTTCTGAGACAGTCAAATTTTTGGGTAAAAATTAAATACCATTTAAATATATAATGTGTTTTATGACATCATAATGACCCAATGGTGATGTAATAAAATACCATAATCCTTATGTTCGGCCAATATGTGTTTTATCATTAAAATAATGAGGTTTTGGGTTTGTTTGACTCACTTTTCAAAGCATTAATGGAGCCCTCAAGACTTATTCAACACTTTGCCTTTTTAAATTAATTTCCATGGGAGTGTGACTCACCTCCACATAAGCAACCCTAATTTTTTAATAAGTTCGGACCTTGGCCTTGTAAAATATTGTTTTCCTCTTTCCTTTTCCAGAAACCCTGGGCAAATACCATGGGATGGTTTTTGGTTTGGATTATTTTAATATAAGGGGTCCCAACCCTAAATAATAAAGAATTCTCTCACCTTTCCTATATAAACCCACCCAAGCTCCCACTTCCTCCTCACCCAAAGCCCTTGAAGTTCGTCCAACCTCTGCCCTACTCTCTCTAGAATCCTCTCAAGGTGCCCCAATCTCCCAAGAAGCCTCTCACAAGCCTCTCTCTAGCCTTTGGAAGCACACTTCCAAGTAAGGGTTTTTCTTCCTTTCTCATTTTTTTCAATTTTCTTTAAGTTGTATTGCCATTTTTATTTCAATTATGAATGTTGGGGTATGGTTTCACACATCCCCCATAATGCCTTCCTATTGTTTGAATGATGGGAGAACCCTTTCTCTCTCATTAAATGCCTCCCATGTACACTCGTTACTATGCCGAAATTCCGAAAGGAACTTCTCTCTCTTCTTTTACATTCAAGCAATACTTTTGTATCATGAATCTAAATTCCATTTCTACTATTGGGACATGTATATATATGACCTCCTTACTATCTATTACATGTAAATATGATGAGGAACCCCTTTCTCTCTCATCAACCTTTTTTTTATGAATTCTTATGTCACGCCGTTACGCTGCCGAAATCGCACCGATTTTCTAAGCCAATGTCTTTGTGTAGTGAATACCATGTCCATTTCTCCATCAAGGGTATTAAACTTTATGCACATTTACATATTGATTGTAAAGTTTCATGTATTAATTCCACATTCCTTTATCGTGGAAGAAATGATCATGTTTTATGAATCCATGTTTTATGATCCATGTGGCACACTTATGCATGAAATGAAATGTTTAAGAAGGGAGCGCCCTTTATAGTGCTCCAATGCATTGGGTAAAGTATAGTATCATGATACGTCATGTGCAATGAGTGTTGACTCATGCTAATTCAAGTGCAATGAGGGTTTACTCGTGCTTCAAGTGCAATGAGGGTTTACTCATGCTCCATGTGCAATGAGCCTTAGCTCATGCTAATTCAATGTTAAGTGTTGTTGCCACATTTCCATGTTATGATTATCATGCTTTATCATGCCTTTATGTTCATGTCTCTCTTATGCTCTATTGATATGCCTATTTCCTAACATGTATTGTACTCCTCATGTTATTCATTGTGTACTCCCTTACTGGGATTTATAGCTCACCCTTTTCTTATGCATGTCCTCAGGTTATCCCATGCAATGCTAAGTACGAAGGAATGTAGTGGTCATGTAAAGGAAGTTTTCAATAAGGATGTTGTATTTCAAGTTTAATGTTTTTATGTAACGATCCTAAGCCCCAAAGACACTAAACCTCTCGATCTTCTTTTTTGTATCAAGTGAAGTTTTATGTAATAAAGCATGTTTATGTTGTAATAAAAAGCAGGGTTGTCATATGTCCCCTCCTAATGGATAGTGCATGAAAAATATGATGTTCATGATTAATATACAACTATTCACCAAGGTATGAGGTTCTAGTGTTTCACTCAATATAGATTGCCCCCAAGTATTTACTTATGGTGGTCACCTATAACATGTGGATTACATGATTCAGTTCCATCCATTGGTATACAATGGAACTTGGATGTGTTTTATTTCAAATAATTTTTATCTTATTAAAACCCCCTTTGGAAATATTACATTTAAAGGGGTTGTTCTAAAAACATTTCCTTGAAGAAATGGTTTTCCTTTAAAATGATTTCTTAAAAATGTTCCAAAGGATTTTTTATAAATAGTGAATATTAATTTATATTTTAATGTTAAAGCATGGAACCTTCTATTTTTGGTGACATCCTAATAGGATTTTTCCCACACCCTACATACACCTTTGGGTGTATGTATACTTTTTTTACATGATATAATTTAAGGCAAGATGAGTTGTGGAGATGTTGGTGGTTCAAGTTACAAGTGTTATAAAAAATGTAAGTATTGGTGGTATAAGATTAAGGGTGGTTCCTTTCATGTTGAATTAAGGGTTTTGGGGATGTTTTGTGTCTTCTTGTCCTCAGAAGTATTTTGGTTTTTGGTTAGAATTATAAAACATTGAATCTAGAAATTTTTGTACCTTTTTTGGATATAGTTATCTAGGTATGTCTTGTTTATTTTAGTTGGTTATTTATGCTTATCTAAATGGGAGAAATTGTTCCCAAATAAAAATATTGATACCCAGACACTAGTTTCCAACCCATGGGGAATTATAATGCCCTTCGATTCAAGCCATAAGCCAGGTCAGGTGTCAGGTAGGATGGTACTCCAACGTGGTTTGTGAAAAACATTATCAAAGCTAGGTAATGCTATTTTTGGGTCACGTTATTTGGGAAAGATTATAGGTAGAATACAGATAGGATTTTTGAGACTTGATGCTCTAGTTACAAGTAGGGTTCATGGATAGAACACCTCGTTAAATAACTCACGTTTCCATGGGAATTAGAATGTCATTAGTTTTTTAGATCATTTGGTTGGTTTTGTGTTTGGGAAATGAAAAGAGAGTTGGGAAAATGGTCTCAATGAACTCATAAGGCCAATAAATCCATGTGGATCTGGGGAAATGGTCTTAGGATAGTCTCCATAATGATGTAATTATTGACAAATGACTACCAACCATATGTCCAAGTCACCCACCAATACTAGTTTCTTCTTGTAAATTGTTTTGCATCTTTTGGGGTTATGAATTTTTTTTCTTGAGAACCCATTCTTTAGAATTGAAAAAAATAAATTTTCAAATGGTTATGGTTTGGTTTATTGGAATAATTAAAATGTATTTTTAGAATCATTTTAATGAACGAATTGGAAACATATATTTTTGTAAGGGAATTTCTAGGTAAAGTAGGAAATATTTTATCGAAAATTAAGTTTTTATAAACAAACATATGGTCTATCTAATTTTGTTGTTTTGAAAACATGAAATATTTCAAGGTGGGTTTTGGAAAAAAAATTATTTGGGATTCATTAAGATTTTAAAAATATTTTAAATGGGATTAATTGAGTTCTGATTGGAAATCAGAGGTTTATTAATTTTGAAAGAAATGAAAGTGATTGATGTGTGGATCCTAAACATGGTTTTTGATTTGGTGGTTAGTGAACTTTTGAAACATTTTATGAATTTTTGAAATGAGAACTAAATTTTTAAGTTGAAGGTGTGGGTTGGTTGTTTTGTTTTGGAAAGTGGAAAAGTTTTGCTATGACCTTTGGTATTTCTATCAGTGGCCACATGCATGGAAACCTTAGATTCTTGAGCCACTAGAGTCTTCAAAGGTGAATTTCTCCACCTCTAAGCCTAGAGGTATGACCTAGAAGTGGTTAAGGGAACTCCAGTAATAAAAGGCATCCTAAAGCTGTTGGTAATGGTGGCGATGTTAAGAAGCCCTGTGGAGTATTTTGAAATCATCCATTAAAATGAAAGCATGTTTTTTTAGGGATTCTAAATTTCTCCATTTCAAATTGAAGTGTCTTCCATGTGTTCTTTTTTCCATTGTTTCTTTTCTCAGGTGAAAAGGGATGGTGTAGGTGCACCTTATATATCCCTATCTTGGTGAAAGTACTATGTTGAGGTGATGTAATTCTATGGTTTGTGGTGTTCTTTTGATTCCACTTAGAATACTGTGTGGTACCTCATGAAACCATAGGAAAGTGCTCTGATCAGGAAATTTCAACTTCTGGCAGTGAGTTAGGAGATTCTTAAAACATTAGGGTTCTAGCCATAGGCCCTAGAGTGAAGAACGTGCATAGTCAAGACACATAGAGGTGGGAGGGAACTTAGTCTCTCTTGGTCACCGATGTTGGATGGGTACAGTTAACCTTCTTTGTGTAACTCCTTTGTTTTGTAAGGGTTTTATTTTATGGTCAGTGGCTTGAAGGCCTCATTTTTCATTGAGACTCGTGTGGGTGGAAGAGTCCCTCCTTGGTTATAAGGAGGTGTGGTTGGCTAGTTTTATTTTACTCCAGTGATTATAACTTTTTGTAGGTGAATCTCTATGTGGTTTTACTTGTGTGTTTAGCCTGGTAAATCAGTTTTGGTTTTGGTTGTGATCATCTGGAAGTGGTCACGTCCCTTTGGAGAGGTTAATTACACAATGCTTTCCATCTGGTTTGGAGTTTCTTTCATCAGACCCTTGTGGTGGGTATTTGGTATGTGTAGGAATATTCCATGTTGGCCCATGTCAGGTTCCCATGATAGTTTACACTAGTTGGTTAATTTGGTTGGTTAATAGGGTGAGGATGCCCAATGTGGGTCTCGTTGAAATTACTTCTAGAATAAATCAGTGCTAGATCATTTCAAATAGTGGGAATTTGTTTGGGCCTCCCCATGTTGATAATTTGGTTTTGTTTCTAGTTTTGGATTGGAAGTAGGTACTCTCGTTTAGGATATCTAATTTAGAGTTCATTCTTTGAGTAAAGGTTGGTGTTAGAGTGTGCTTAATGGTGTTGTTGAAGAAAGGTTGTGGAATCATTCATTGAGAAGTGGTTTGAGTTCATTTTATCATTTCAGGTAAGAGGTATGAGTTCTGTCAGGTAATGTTTGAAGTGTTTCTGGATTAAGAGGACAGATTATGCATTGTGATAATTCATATCCATTTAATCAATAAATTAGAGGTGTTGTGACTTTCTGGGGGAAAAAATGTGTTTGGTGGGGATTCCATTCTATCCTCCCAAGTTAAATCTTATGAGTCTCTATTTTCATTCACGATATCATTGTTTTCTTCTCATTTGATATTGTTGGTGATATCCTTTATCTATAAAGGAGTATCATTCTTTCTTTCTAGATCAAGACTTATTGTGGCTTTCAAGGGGCATAAAGAATTATAGTGGGGAGAATTATTATACCTAGGTTTTTATTTCCTCTTTTGGATTCGGTTCATTTTTGGGTCTTGAGTTTTATCTTAGGAACTGGGTGTGAAAAGTCTCAATTTTTTAAGAAAACTTGAATTTTTTTATATTTTCCCTTTGTCTTTCCTTTTTCTTTGTGGAGAAAAATTGGGGTTTTGGTTAAACAGTAGGTGGAACATAGTTGGAGAACAGTTAGGGGAAGCTTTATGCCTTTCCCAGGACAACCATACAACAAGGTGTCTTTTTTGGACAGAGCCGAATCACATTGTTGTCACATAGTTTTTCATAATATGAAAATAATCATTCAACATGCCCCATGTGGACAGTGGTAACCATGTGGTTGTCGCAAAATTTTTCAGACTGTGCAAGAAAACTATGTGCCTATCCGGATCATTAAAAAATAAAAATTTCTAAACCACACTCTCGAAAATTTAACCCAAATTCCACCCCCATCCACCCACACCATATTTTCTACAATCGGAGCCTCCTCCAAGCTCTACTAGGCTCCATAGGATTCATTTATTGGGTGGATTTAGCAAGAAAAATCCAAGAAAACATCAACTAGGTCCCTCCTCCCTTGATTTCTTCAATATTTCTATGGTTTCTTTACTTATTTCTTGGGTTCTCAAATTACAATGGGATGTTTGACATATTAAGGGTTCTATCTTGTGTGTTTGAGTGAGATATTAATGTTTCTTATAAAATAATTCTTTATTAGTTTCTTTTGGTTGTGTGATTGGAGTTTCACATGGGTTTCCAAAAGTTTCTATACATGAGGTAATTGGTTCCAAGATTTATCATTTTTAGATTATTTTTAATTTCTTTCTTGAGTTTATAAATATGTTATATGGTTTATTTTTGTGGTGTGAAATATGTTTTAAACAAGTTTTGGCAATATTATGTGATGAAAATGGGATTTTCAAAAGAAAATTGTTATTATTTAGATGTTATTCTTTTGTGGTGCTTCTTCAAAGTGTTTTTATAATTATGTGAAATGTTCTAGTTTTGTTTTCAAAGACACTTGAAATGTGAATTTTTTGAAAGTGGGTTATATAAAGGAAATATACTATTTTTGAGTATTGGTTTATGTTGTGTGCATTTAAATGAAAATTGTGAATTGTGTAAAAAGTGTGAAGCATGTTCCAAAATAAGTTTGGTTTATGTGTGGATTTGAATGTGGCTTTTACCATGGAAATAATGGAATTAATTGTGTTATTTTCTTGGAATGTTTCCAAATAGGTTCTATAAATTGTGCAAGTGGTGTAAAAAATGTTTTTAAACGGTTTTTGTTTGTGTAAAATGGAAAGTGGTTTGTTTATGGAAAATGGTATTTTCTCGGTGTACTTATAAATGTTTGCATGGGTGTGTAAAAATAATGTTTTTTGTGATATGTGAAATAGGATTGAGCACAAGGTAATCCCAAGTATCTAGGTGGGATCAATAGTTTTAGCACGCTAGTGATTTTAAAGTGTATTGTCCTAGTATCACTTATCTGGATTGAATATTACAAAACTAACTAATCTAGGATGAATATTGGAGAACACAAGGCTATTGGGGTGTCCCCTCCTAGTGGCTCATGTACAAGAAATATTATGTTCATGGTTACTATACCACCTTTCACCGACGTATGAGGTTTTAGTGCCTCAGTTGAGCTAGATTACCCCTAGGGATTTACCTATGGTGCTCACTTTTGAAATGTGGATTATGTGATGTAGTATCATTCATCGGTATACTGTATACCTTGGGTGTTTTTTATTTTAATGAAATTTTATCTTAGTAAAATACCACTTTTGAAATGTAACCTTTAAAGGCATTGTTCTGGAAATTCTTCCTTAAAGAAATGGATTTCCTTCAAAAATGTTTTCTTGAAAATGTTCCAAAGTATTTTGTGTAAATAGTGTATGTTTATTTATCTTTTAATGTTATAATATGAAACCTTATATTTTGGGTGACATACTATTGGGGGTTTTTTCACAACCTACATACAACTTTGGGTTTATGTAGACTTTTTTACATTACTATCACACTTGTATTTTCAATTCCATGCTCTGATTCAAATCCTCTTTTAGTTCTTGGCTTTCTCTTGGTTTTTGGGTGTTTCAGGTTTGAAATTATGGTTCCTATTATGCTACAGATCTATGAAACTGGTCTTGGGGGTATTTTATAGTAATTGGACTTATTTTTATTCAAATTAATGGTATGATTTTGGGTTGTTTGGGAGTTTGCTTAGTGACACTCCAAGTGACACCACTTGTGTGGTAAGTTGTTGAGGTGGTTTTTACCCATGATTTGGATGAGTTTTGGGGTGAAAATGATGGTTTATTTTGGGAAATGTTTTCCACTATACTTGTGATATATTTCAATGGTTTCCTCCTTTGACCCCCCCTGAATTTGGATTATTATTGAATGTTTTAGGGTGCCCAAAACAGGCTGCACGGTTTGGATGCATGATTCCAAACCATGCAGGAAAACAATACAGGGTTGTCCAGGTCATTAAAAACATTTGTAAATTCCATTTTACCCTCCTAGAAATAATTCTAATCCACTCCATTCTTCCTCTATTCAAAATCGTCAGCCATGGGAGGCCTCCAAGCTCCCTTAAGCTCCCATGAAACCCATCTTTGATGGGGTTTTGGTGGGAAACTCCAAGATTCCTTCAAGTGTTCCTCTCTTAATTTCCTTCCCTTTCTTAAGGGTATATTCCATATTTCATGTTGTTCTAAAATGTCTAGATGTTAAGTTTTGAACCTAGGGTTTGATTTTGTGTCTTTATGGTGTAATCTTCAAGTTTTAGGTCGATATTAACTCCCTTGTGGTGCGGCGGTGGTGCATTTGAGGTTTCACCCCAATATTTAAGGTTGTCAACACAAAAGGTTGGTATTCCATGTGTAATCATTTCTGAATGAGTTAGTTTTATTTTTTTACTAATTTTTCATGTTTCTCATATGTTATGTGTGGTTTTAAAATTGTTTTTGATATATTTGGTTAAACAATTAATTCTATAGTTTCATTTTGATTTAAATTGGATGTATTTTTATGTAAAACTCTTGTGGTATTGTTTTGGTTATTCTCTAACATATTAAAGTGGTTTATTAAATGTTTTTTGGGCTTCCAATTCTTCTTTGGTAGGGTCTTTGTGTGCTTTTGGGTTTTAAAGAGGGTTTTTAAATGTGTTTGATGTGTACAACATTGTTATACTTCTTGAGAGTATTTTATGAAAATGTGTGTTTTCATGTGTATCTTTTATAGTGTTATTTGAGGTAAATTTATGACACTTGTGAGTGGTTTAAAAAATGCCTCTAGGGATTCCAGTTCTGTTTTGGGTTGGTATTAGTGTGATATTGGCTTGGAAATAGGGTTTTGAAATGAATTTCATGTGAAAAGCTTGGGTATACTCCTTATAATTTTTCTATGAAAGTTTTGAATAGTTTAATGATTTATGTAAGAGGTGAAACCATATTTGAAAACTATTTTATTTTATTTATATATTGGAATGGACCATTTTAAATGTGAAACTGTCTATTTTGTGATGTGTGTCATCTTGGAAATGTTTTATAAAAATGTTTAAAGGATTTCCTAAATAGTGAAAGAGATGTGAACTTGGTGTGTGCTATTTTGTGAGGGTGTGATGTGAAAAATGATTTTTATTGTGAAAAGAGTATTATGTGACATGTGTGTGGGATGTTATGTTATTTTCAATATCGTGGAAAGGTTTTATAAAATTGTTAAAGGATTTTTTTGAAGTGTGAAAGATATGCGAAAAGCGTTGTGGGTTATTTTGGTGTGAGTAAGATTTGAAAATGAGTTTGAATGAAAAAGAGGATTTTATGTGACTTTTGTGATATACATGTGGGCTGTTTGGTTAATGTGTGATGTTAGAGTGTTATTTTCATGTGAAAATTATATTTATTTTCTTATTGAACTTGGTTGATCACAATAGGGAATCCCAGGTATCTAGGTGGATGGATGTGTACGAGTATGCTAGTGATTCAGTGGGGTTTGGCCTCAGTTTCACATATCAAGATTGATGCTTACAACACTAACTCAACTATGATGATGATGATTATAGGGGACCACTAGGTTATGGGTATGTTCCCTACTAGTGTATCGTGCACGAGAATATATATTTGTGATGGTTACTCTCACCAAGATATGAGGTACCTGGGACCCACAGCGAGCTAGTGCCTAGGGGTTATTTTTCCATTGGTTGTGGTCATCAGTTACTTTGTGATTAACATCAGTATACAGTATGTTTGGAAGGAAAATTTATTAGCATTGTTAATATTTTTAAACTTTTTTATTCCTTAAAATATCCCTCTTGAAAACAATTTCAATTTTAAGTTGCATCTTTTAGAAATTTTAACTATCATTTTCTATTTATAAAAGATTTCCAAATTCTATTCTTTGAATGTTTATCACAAGGAATATCTTAGTGGTGGTATCCTACTGGGATTTTGATCACACCCTACTTACACCTTTTGGTGTAATTAGACTTGGTTATTTTTTTCACATGTTTGGGTACAGTTTTTAGTTCTAGTGGTTCGAGTTTCTAGAAGTTCCTTTATGGTGTTGTCTTGTGGGGATTGCTTAAGGGTTGTGTCTCTTGGCATGAGGATAGTTTGTGGGATATCATTTTTAGTTTTAATCATTTTTTATAGATTTTGATAATTGTTTAAAACATGTAATTCAGTTCTGAAATTTTTTAAAGGATGTTTTTATTTGAAAAATCCAGATTTGTTTTATTGGGTTTGTTTGTTGTTTTAAGTTTATAAAATTTTGTAAATCATTACCAATTTTAATTTTATGATACCTGGGAACTTGTGACAACCCATGGGGATCGGGTATGCCCTTCGGGCCTTTTTGTGGGCTGGGTCGGGTGCCAGTTCTAATGGTGACCAGATCTGGTTTGTGACAAAATGGTATCAATGGAGGTTCAAGTTAACTCTTTGAGTCATGTTATTTGGGGAACATTCTGGATAGTCTGAAGTTAGGATTGTCATGACATGGAATTAAGGTTATGGGTAGTGTGCCTGATCACCACACCTCATGAAGAGATTCAAGTCTCCAGGGGAAGTCGGGACTTATCTGAGTCCTTTTGTTTTCTTGGTTTGATGATGATTAGAGGAAATTAAAAGAGAGTTGGGTTAATGGTCTCAGTGAGCACGTAGGGCCTAGAAAGCCATGTGGAGCTGGGGATATTTACCTAGAACACTCTTAGTGATGGTGAATTTATTGGAGTATGTCCTCTAATCATATGTCAAAGTCACCAACTGAAACTAGTTTCCTCTCACATTTCCTTGTGTCCTTTAGTTGGGAAATCTTGGAAGTTTGGTTTTAAAGAAAAAATGACATGGTTTTAAGAAGCGTAATGTTTTTGTGAAATTATTTTCTAATAAATAGGGAATGTTTTGATTTGTGAAATGGTAAACTGAATTTTTAGATTTTTTTTGTAAGGGAAAATGGTGTGTATACACCTCTTTTGAAAGTAGGAACTATGTTAAAGTTGGTTTTGAAAAAGTGTATCCAATAGAGTTTTCTAAACTGTTGAAAGGTGTTTTAATGGGATGAGATGTTTTGAAATTGATGTGAATAACTTGACAGTGAGTTATTCATTGAATGGTTGTGTTTTTAAGAAATGTTTTTAATATATAAATTTTGATTTTGATTTCATGGTTAGTGGTCTTGAGAAAAAGGAAGTATTGGTCGATTGTTTTGGTTTTGAAAAGTTGAAAGAATTTTTGTTTTAACATTTGGTACTTCCATGAGAGTCTAAATGTATGGAGTTATATGGGATGATGGATTGTCAATGGAATGAATGGATGAGTGTCAGGATGGATATGAGGAGAGTGCCCAATGTGGCACAGAAACATGAATGTGTGAGGACCATGAGGTACTATTAGTGGATATTCTAACTACTGAACAATTTGTTTTCAAAGAAATGTCTTGAAGGAATACATGATGTCTTGATGACTGATTTGGGATGGTTTGTTTTATGTGTTTTTATAAATTTTGTTATTGTGAGATGTTTTGAGTCCAAGAACCCCTCTTGTTGAATAGTGTTTTGGGTTTGTGTTTGGTCTGTAAGCTGGGTTGAAGGGATAGTTAGGGATCTCTTTTGAGAGATGTTTTGGGAATCTTTTCTTGTGGTTCCCCTCATGTGTTCGGTTTAAGTTTGTGGAATGTTTTTACCATTGTAATATCTTTGTTGGGTCGTTGTATTATTTCTTTGGACAAGTTATTCCCCCATTAAGAGTTAGTGCACAACTAAAGTGCAACCCAAATTGTTTCTCCATTGGAAAATCCTCCAGTTGATCAATATATAAATATTTTTCTCAAATTTTGGAGATTAAGTCTATACCATTTCATTTATTGGTTTTTTTGATCCTCTTTTAGTGGGAGAGTGCTTGTAGAAGGTTGAAAGAGACCTTATTTCCTTAAGTTACTTGATTCGTCGAGGGTGGAAGTGGTCTGGGGTTGTTAGTATGGATGAGTATCTGGATGGTTTATAAGAGGGCCTCTGGGTCCTTCATAGTCTCTTAGAAGTAGGAGTTCATGTTAAACCACCAACGTATGAAATCTGGTCATGGGTAGATATTATGGCCACTTTCCAGAATCGTGTGTTGTTTGGGACTTGGCATAAGATCCCTTTCCATGTATTGTTTCTATCAGTCAAAATGGTCATGTTAGGAGATGCCTTGAGATTTCATGTGCTCGTTTGACTATAAAGGTAAAGGTTATGCAATCCTCTGAGAGTCTCTATTATGTTTGGAGTATGTCTCCCTTGAAAAAACTTCAAAATCCTCTATTAAAGAGGAAGGTGTTTATATGTTTCCTCTCTTTCAGTTGTTTCTCACCCAAAAAAAACAAGGTGGGATGTGTGTGCATCTTCTAGGCCCTTGTTACAGTGAAATTTTAGGTTTTGGTAAAGTAAGTTTTGGAGTGTGTTATATCTTGGTGAACCCATATGGGATTGTAGTGTAGTTGTTTGTGGTACTGGAAGAAGAAGTTCCATTCGGTGGTTTCCAATGCCTAACTATGAGGCTGAAGAAGCATCAATCATTTGAGCTCTAGCCATAGGTCCCGGAGAGAAGCTGTCATGTAGTCAGGGGAAATACTAGGGTAGTTTAACCACTTGTACAAATTCCTATCCATAATATAAAATATGGGAATAGTTTAAACCTTTAGTTTCACCATCTTGTTCTAGTTGTTCCTATTTAGTGGTAGAGGTGGGAGGACCTCATTTCCATGTTGTATACTGAGTTCACACTTTCCCCTTTGGTTTTGACTATGTTTTTGGAGAAATGTTTGAAGTTTGGATAGATAGATTGAGCGCATGGTTTTCGCATGGTTAGTAGTAACCATGCCCTAGAAAACCATGCAAGTAGAAGGATCCACCTGGTTAGCACACAGTTTCCCAAACTGTGTAGACTAACCATGCGACCATCCCAACTCTTTAAATTTTGGGGTCTTCTTGTTCCTGACCATGCTGGTCAGTTAATATGGTTGGTTTTTATAGTGGGGAGACCCACTATAAATTTTTTGTATGTTCTTTTGGAAATGTATAATGGGAATCTACCCCTTGTACCAGGGAGTCCATTCAAGCCTCCCCTATTAGTGTCCTGATCCTATCTCGGGAAAATTTGAGTTGTATCTTATGGTGGGGAGCCCATTTGTGTGTCCCCATACTAGTAACTCAGATTGGTCCTTGGTCTTGGCTTGGTGGTAGGTAGTCTTGTTCAGATCTATCTAACTACCTACATCTTCTTTGGGTAAACGTTGGGATTAGAGAACACCCAACGGTTTAGTTAAAGCAAATTATGTGTGACCTAGTTCATTGTTGTTGTTCATTTGGGTTACCTGCTTCAGTCTTGTCCAAATAAAGTTTGTGGATGTTTCATTAGGGATAATTTCTAAATGTTCTTGATCATTTCATGAATGTAGCGTATGTTTTGGTTTTTGAAATTATTCCTTCCTTATTTGATCATTGGAGGTGTTTTGGTGTTTGGGGGTAAAACTTGGCAAGGGAGAGAATATTAGTTTATCATTTGGGATCAGTTTTTTATTTGGGACTTGTTGTGGCTTTCGAAGGGTAGAAAGATTTATGGTGGAGAGAATTGTGACACCCAGATTTTCAATTCCATGCTCTAATTCAAATCCTCTTTCGGTTCTTGGATTTCTCTAGGTTTCTAGGTGTTCTGAGTTTGAAATTTTGGTTCCTATTATGCTACTGATCTTTGACTTGGTATTGGGGTATTGTATGGTAATTGGACTTATCTTTTTTCAATGTAATGGTATGAGGTTGTTTTTTTTGTAGTTGTCTTAGTGACACTCCACGTGACACCACTTGTGGGGTAAGTTGTTGAGGTTGTTTGCACCAATGAGTTAGATGAGTTTTGGGGTGAAAATGATGGTTTCTTTTGGGACATTTTCTCCCATATACTGGGACTATCTTTCCCCCTAGGTTTCCCCATTGGACCCCCTATATTTGGAGGATTATTTAAGGTTTTTGGGTGCCTAGAACAAGCCACATTTTTTGGCCGAACGGTTTCAAACCATGCAGGAAAACCATGCAGGGTTGTCCAGGTAATTAAAAACATTTTGATATTCCATTTTTTCCCTCCTAGAAATAAGTCGTATCCACTCCATTATTCCCCCATTCGAAACCATCATCCATGAGAGGCCTTTAAGCTCCCTCAAACTTCCATGGAACCCATCTTTTATGGGGTTTTGGTGGGGAAACTCTAAGATTCCTTCTAGTAGGTGTTCTACTTTTAATTTCCTTCCCTTTCCTTAGGGTTTATTCCCTATTTCATGTTGTTCTATAATGTCCAAAAGTTAGTTTTTGAACCTAGGGTTTGTTTTGGTGTCTTTTTGGTGCAATGTTGATGTTTTAGGTTGATCTTAACTCCCTTGTGGTGCAGCGGTGGTGAGGTTGAAGTTTCACACCAAGATTTAAGTGCTTCGACACAAAAGGTAGTGATTCCACGTGTAACCAATTATTTATGAGTTAGTTTTCTTGTTTTACTGATTTTTCATGTTCCTCATATGTTATGTGTGTTGTGAAAACTATTTCTGATATATTTGGTTAAGTATTTAATTCTATAGTTTCAATTTGATTTAAATTGGGTGTATTTCCATGTGAAACTCTTGTGGTATTATTTGGGTTATTCTTTAACATATGCAAGTGGTTTAGTAAATGTTGTTTGAGCTACCAATTCTTATTTTGTAGGTTATTGGTGGGATTTTGAGTTTTAAATAGTGTTTTTGAATGGGTTTGATTTGTAAAATCTTATTATACATCTTGAGATTATTTTATGAAAATGTGTGTTTTTATCTGTATCTTTTGTGGTGTTATTCGAGGTAATTTTATAACACTTTTGAGTGGTTTAAAAAATTTATATAGGGATTATAGTTCTATTTTGGGTTGGTATTGGTGTAATTTTGTCTGGGAAACAGGGTTCTGAAAAGGGTTTCATGTGCAAATCGTGGTTATACTCTTTAGAATTGTTTTATGAATGTTTTGAATGGTTTAATGATTTAGGTAAGAGGTGAAACCATATTGGAACACTATTTTGGTTTGGGTATATTTTGAAATGGCCCATTTTAAATGTGAAAGGGTTTATTTTTTTATATGTGTCATCTTGGAAATGTTTTATAAAAATGTTTAAGGATTTCTTAAAGTGTGAAGGAGATGTGAACGTGGTGTGGGCTGTTTTGTGGGGGTGTGATGTGAAAAATGAATTTTGTTGTGAAAGAAGTATTATGTGACATGTGTGTGGGATGTTATGTTATTTTCACCATCTTAGAGAGGTTTTATAAAATTGTTAAAGGATTTATGTAAGTGTGAAAGATATGTGAAAAGTACTATGGGCTATTTTAGTGTGAGTAAGATTTCAAAAATGAGTTTGAATGAAAAAAGGGATTTTATGTGACTTGTGTGATATACATGTGGGCTATTTGGTGAATGTGTGATGTGAAAGTGGTTCATGTGAAAATTATATTTCTTTTCTCATTGAACTTGTTTGAGAACAACAGGGAAACCCAAGTATCCAGGTAGAGGCATATTTCTGGGTAGTATAGCAGTACTGTTGCAGGTACTGTAGCAGGCACTGTACACTGTGTGGGTACTGTAGCAGAACTGTACACTATGAAGGTACTGTAGCAGTACTATTATAGGTACTGTTTGGTACTGTAGCAGCTGGAACTATTCACTTTGGGCCACCGGTTTGGGCTTGGAGTCCTTAAGGATTTCAGGCCACCCAGACCTTTGGGTCAATAGGGATTTTGGGCCACCTTTAAGGCCCTCGAGCCACCTCATGGCCTTCAGGACACATGCAGTTTCCCCAGACACACTACAAAAAAGGAGCAGCCCCAAAAGAGGATTCAGAGTAGGTGCACTCACTAGAGCTGAGCCAAATGGATTGTCATAATGAGAGGGTATGGCTATGCCATCGGTACTAGCCTTTTCTTGCACGGGAAGCCTAGCCAGATGGCCATGCAAAGGTGGAGAGCTACTTTCATGATGCAGATGCTGGGGAGGGGAATTTTCTTTTAGATAGTCTAGTGGAATTCCCTAAGACCTTCGGGTCATGTAATCTCCTAAGCCTAGGGGCCATGTAATCTCTGAGCCTTCGGGCCTTGTAAGGGTTCCCCCTCATCCCTTAAAAGGGGGGGGGGGGTTATCAAAAATAAAAAAAAATGAAGGCCTTCGGGCCATTCGGGCGAGGTGGGTGGATGTGTGTAACACCCCAATCTTCCACGATATGCTTCTCTTTGATTAATAAAATAACATGTGTTGTACGCAACTTTGAGTTATAACACACCACAACCAATCAAACTAGCTGTTATGAATATTAATACCCACTTTTGGAAATTTTATAAATTTTATCATTCAAAATGGACTTCAATTTTGGATTCGGAGTATCGAAACTAGCTTAGGATGAATTTTTGGTATTTTTTGAAAAAATTCAATTTTTGATGAATAATAAAAAACACTGAGTTATTGTTTAAAACCGAATTTTTATTTAAATAATTATTTATTTTATTTAAATTTATTTTAGGTCAAAATAGATACATAATAACTATATAAGTTCAATGTAATTCATTGGAGTTAGTTTATAATAATTTTAGATATATAAAAATTTTATTGAACTTTTCACCGTCTTTTACCCACCACCTAGGAGCATTAGAAAATTTACATAAAACATAATTTTACCACTTCTGTGAGTTTAATTTCAAAAATATAAGAGACAAGGTTGATATCAGTAAGTAAAATTATATACAATAAGATGAAAATATCTTTTGGTGAATAGTAACTGTTTACTTTTATTTACCACTGTTAAAAGTAAATAGGGAAATTAAGGGTAAAAATGATATTATTATTACCCTAACACATGTCCTAATTCTATTGGATACATATAATTCTACCAAAAACAACCTTATGAATAAAATATGATCCTCTTTGTTCCACTTGGATTAGATTAGGACACTTATTATTATTTTATTTAAAGAAGACTTAAAAGAGTTAAAATCAAAGTTTAATAACTAAAACAGTTTTAATATAGGGTTATACATAAGATAAATTCAACTATAAAGATTAATTAGAAAGATAAAAATATTTCCTATATAATGGTATTTTATTTATATTTTTTAGACATTAAATAATTTAATTTATTGATGACACAATGATGATGCAGTAATTACCTAATTAATGAAATATTAAAATAACTGATATTTAAAATACCCAAATAAATGTAATTTGAGACTTTTTATGAATACCAATAATTTTCTAGGTTAATATGACATATTAGGGTTTGTTATATGAATTTGTTTCGAAGTAATAATGATGTTATGAATTTAGAAAAAACAAAATACCAAATACTGTCAAAATTGACATAAAAGTGTTTTTAAAACAAATACTATATTATTAATTGATATTATATTCCTAAAAATATAAGGTTCAAACAAAAGATGTATATAATGATAGGTGTATCATTAATGAACCACTTTGAGTTCTCTTAAAAGTATATAGTACGTTTATTAACCATATAATATAAAAATACAAAGAGACATGGTAAATGTAAAACTATTTAACTATGAGTTAAATATAAAAGATAAAGATAATACAGTGACAAAAACCTATCTAAAACCTATTGGTTGAGTGGTTTTTAACCCATACCCACCTTATCCTTTAAATAATACATTTTGGAGCCATTAAAAACCGAAAATTATTTTATTATAAAATAATATTTCTAGCTTTTCCTAAGGTGCCCCTCACCCCTATTATAAAAGGGCACTCCCCCTTCCCTCAAATTCACACCTTCAAAGCCATTTGGATCGGCCGAACCCTGCCCAAATACCCTATAAACTGTCCTACCTTCATCATAGAGTCATTCCTTTAGTTAGAAATCCATCTTAAGGATCCCTTTTGATCAAATCAAAAGGAAGAACCTGAAGAAGAGGTAAATATTTCATCACCTCTTTCAAGTTCCTTTCTTCTTCGACTTCCTTTTTCTTTATTGTTTCCATTATAAAATAATAAATAAAGTATATTATATATAATGTGATGTTATTATAAATATGGTACTACCATATTTATTATTCTATCCATCCTTTGAATGACATGTCACCATACGTGCGTACGTACGGCTTACCGTCTCCACGTCGTGGTGTAATTGTTATTCAATACATTATTATTTGGATGGGTATAATAATGATTTGTAATTGATGTAAATAATAAATATTACATGATAATGATTATTTATATATGATATACCATCCAATTATATATTATTTTAATATCAAAAGAATGATATTGTCGCTCGTGCGTACGTACGGATTACCATCTCCACGAATGCAATGAGATTCATTCCCCATCGTATCCAATGAAGACTAATTTTCATTTGATGATTAAAATTAATGTTTAAAGACTTGATATGATTCTGGATATGAATAATATGCATCCCATACATATCAAATATAACTCACATAACAAATAATATAAAGGAAAAATAATTAGTTAACACCCGAAATGACGATAATACTAAGATATTATTAACAAAGCAATGCTAAAAGATCATATATGATATCATATTAATGTATATGATTCTTGTATAATTTTATAACAATTATTTAACCATTATACAGGAGGTTAAACTGCTCTATACCAAGTAACAATACAAGGTAAGGGTTAATTTCCCAGTCTCTTTATTATCCGAGGTTGTTTTTACGTAAGTATCTACTGGGACCTCTTTATCATCCACATCCATGTTTCTTAAATATATATTTCAAAAAATTATTACTATTTTATAGAATATGGGTTAAATTCATTTATACCCTTGTTTGAATTTTTATAATATGTTTATAAAGGAATCTTTCCGTCTTTTTCCAACCAAGGTCCTTTATAACCTTTTTGACAAAATTAAGGTAAGAATGTCTTTTTTTAACTTATACAACGGGTGCGGATATTTTCCACCGTTATAACATCATCGAAGATTCCCTTACAAGATTATATAAATATTTTCAAAATAAATGTTTTCTTTATAAATTATGTGACTCTTAAATGATTTCAAAAGAGAAAGAGATATTTCTTTAAAAAAAGGTTTTGATTTCATCTATATCAACAGTCTTTGATGGATTTTAAGCTTATTGGAAGTTGATTTATTATGATACAAAACTTATATATTGTATTCAAGGTTTTGTGATATGTTTGACTATGGATTTGTTTTTTATACCATTCATGGTTTATGAATAATGTTTTTACATTTTGTATGGTAGTTTTAATAAGAATGTTTATGTTATGTTTAATCCTTTTCATATGAGGAATGCATTGGACTTAGTATGTGATGGGTGGAGCCCACTACAGCTCATCGATGCATCGGTAGGTCTCATGAGACAAACTAGTGTCTTGGCACAAGGCCTGGACAAAATCTTATTTGTAGTTTTGGCACAATGCCTTGACTATGTGGTTGTGAAAGTCTGACATTATGAATTCCATCATTATGAAAGTGGATATTGATATTGCATGTGATTATTCAACTAGTAGAATATTCATGTGAGTAAGTAAATGGAATTATTTGATTTTATCTTTTCCATATTATTCTTAAGTTGAAGTTTAAAATTCTTTTGTTTTAGTCTTATACATTGCCTTAAATGTTTATGATTATTTATGAAAGATTCCGCTATATTGTTATCCTTTTCGAGCATCTAAGCTCATCCTTTTCTATGTTTTATTTTTCCCAGGATGTGAAGAAGTATTTTATGACTGACCTGCAGGGATAGTCTAAGGGGATATGAGTGTGGTCTATGGAAACAATGTTGTTGTAGTATTTCATTTTATGATGTAATTTAAACCTTATGAATGTATCTAGTACTTCCAAGGATAGTAAACTAATAGATATTTAGAGACTTGATCTTTTGTGATCATGTCAATGTTATGTAATAATGAACCAACTCTGGGTAACTAGGGTCGGGGCATTATAGTTGGTATCAGAGGAAGTTTAGTACAAACCTTGGAATCTAGATTTAGATAAACTCTGATTAGAGTACATTACCCTGAGATAGACTTTGAGTATTAGTATAGAATAACTTCCTAGAATTTTTTTATTGTATAGATTTTGTGAGTTTTCCAAGAAATACATCCCTATCTGGATACAAGTAGGTAGAGGCGGATATGGAACAGATGTACATAGGGGTAAAACCTGAAAACACCGCTTTGAGCTAGACTCGAACGGGAACTGGCGAACGACAATGAACCTTGTTGCAGTCTTGGTTATGACACTCCCAGGGGATATGCTTAGGATAATTCTCATTTTCTTTACAAACCGTTATGAAGGGTTTATGATTATATAATTCCTCAAATAAAACATTTTTTATGATTATGGATTATATCCATAAACTGTTATGTTTATGTTAAGTGTTTTACAAGTTCAGAATTATGTATTTCGATTCACAAACTAATATAGTTTATGCCATTGTCTAGAAATGGAGCATAGTGGAAGGAATGGAACCCGTATCAATGCATGCATTCCATGTAGGGATTGAACTCCTTCTCAATATAATTATAGTGTATATGGTGATACAACTCGTGCTGATCAGCTTATCACTATACTCAGGAAACTCACTCAGGTTATGAATAATAACCTTACCCGTATGGAGCACCCTGATCCACAATGTGGAGGTTCAATGTTAGACCCCTTAATGAGGCAACAAACACCAACATTTAATGGGAGTACAAATCCATTAGTATCCGATAAATGGATAAATTCCTTAGAGAAAATATTCAACACATTGGGGAGTAGAGAAAGGGAAGATGTTTTCATGGCAGTTTACCACCTCACTGGAGATGCTGATCAATGGTGGTCATTGATTCAAAACAAAAAGGAAGATGATAAAGTATCAAATATGGAATGGAGAGAGTTTAAAGAGATTTTAAAAGAAAAATACTTTCCTCATGACCATTGAGCAGATATGTAAAGGAAAATTATGAGTATGAGGAAAAAGTAGGATGAGAATGTCGCAAAGTATGATGCTAACTTTACAAGGTTAGAGAGGCATGCTACATATTTTATACGTAACCCAAGAAGTAAGATTTATCATTTATTTGATGGGTTAAAACCATTTCTTCATCGATCATTAGTATCACAATTCTTATAATCATACAAAGATATTGTATCGTGTGCTATCAAGACAGAAAATGAATTCTCTAAGTCTTATGACTTTAAAGAAAAGCAAGAGAAGAAGAGATATACTGAACACTCTGGAAATGGAAATAAGGGGAAGAAGGGAAAAGTTGAATATCCATCCTTCCGTAAATGTGGGAAGAAACACCCTGGTACTTGTCTGAAGGGAATGAGAGTCTGTTACAAGTGTGGTGAAAAAAGCCACCAAGATCTTGATTGCAAGGGGAAGAAAGAGGCTATCAATGTTGAATGCTACAATTGTAGAGAAAGTGGGAATTATGTGAATGAATGTCCTAAGCGTTAGGGGAACTTACCTCAGAAAAGGACAGGGGATCAAGGCCCAACTTATGCTGTCACTACTGCTAAGGTTGAAACTCTGAAAGAAGTAGTGGAAGGTAATTTAATGGTTTCCTCAAGTTTAGAAAATGCATTATTTGATTTTGGATCATCGCATTGTTTCATATCTTCCCAGTTTTCTATGAAAATTAGATATTTCCAATTTTATTTAACAAGGGAGTTTTCAGACAAAACTTATAAGGGAAGTATCATCGCAATAACGTTTTGTGAATTAGTTTCCATTAGAGAATATAAATGTTCTTTATCTACTGATCTCATCATCATACCCATGATTGAATTTTATATAATCCATAGAATGGATTGGATTTCAAACCATGATGCGAAGATTTTTTGTAAGAAGAAGGATGTTACAATTTTTGAGGATGATGATAAAGAACACCTTATCTTTAGAGTAGAATCGTCACCACCTAATTCTTATCTATATCCTCCCCCAATAGCTAGACTAAATTAAATTATTAGGGAGGAATATAATGAAATAACTATGGGTGAGGAAGGTAATGTTCAAAGAGAGGATGTTCCTATTGTGAAATAATATGTTGATGTATTTCTAGAATATTTACCTGGAAATCCTCCAGAACGAGAAATTGAGTTTTCCATTTATTTAATTCCTAGTTCAAGGCCCATATTGAAGACCCCTAATAGAATGGCCACTATGAAATTAGTGGAACTAAAGAAACAACTATAGTAATTGAGTAATAAGGTATTTATTTTCCCTAGTGTTTCACCATGGGGAGCCCCTGTCCTTTTTGTTAAGAAGAAAGATGGATATAAAAGGTTGAACATTGACTACAGGGAGATCAATGATATAACAATAAAGAACAAGTATCCCCTACCTTGCATTGATGATTTATTTGACCAACTTCATAGAGCTCAATACTTTTCAAAGATTGAAATTCGATCTGGATAACATTAGTTGTGTACGAAGAAGGAAGACATTCCGAAAATAGCATTTCAAACCAGGTACGGGCATTACAAGTTTATAGTAATTCCTTTTGGATTGACTAATGCACCCTCTATTTTCATGGTTCTAATGAATAGAGTTTTCAAGGAATATCTTGATGACTTTGTAGTGGTATTTATTGATGATATCTTGGTTTACTCCAAAATCTATTAAGATCATGAAAATCACTTGCGCATTATCTTGAAGACTCTTAGAAGACATGAATTATGTGAGATGTTTAGGAAGTGTGCATTCTAGCTTCAGGAGATTTCTTTTATTGGCTATATTGTCTATAATCATGGAATCTTCGTTGATCCTTCAAAGACTAAGGCAATCCAAGAATTTCTAGCACCGACAAGTATAACTGAGGTATGTAGTTTTATTGGTTTAGAAGGTTATTATCGGCGTTTCGTCCAGAATTTTGCCCGATTGGCTAACCCATTAACCAAGATCACACATAAAGGGTTAAAGTTTTTTGGACAAAAGAGCATGAAGAATGTTTTTAATAACTGAAGAAAAGATTAGTCAATGATCTTATATTGAATCTACCATCGGGTAATGATGGGTTTTTTTATTTATAGTGATGCTTCAAAGAAAGGACAAGGTTGTGTCCTTATGCAGAATGATAGGGTTATTACCTATGCATCACGACAACTAAAAATTAATGAGAAAAACTATCCTACTCATGATCTTGAGTTAGAAGATGTAATATTTTATTTGAAGATTTAGAGACACTATATCTAAGGTGAAAAATGTGAGATATATACCAATCACAAGAGTTTGAAGTATATTTTCTCACAAAAATAACTCAACACGAGGCAAAGGCGATGACTCGAACTACTCAAGGATTATGATTGCACTATAAACAACCACCCGGGGAAGGAAAATAAGGTGGGAGATTCTTTGAGTAGAAATAATCATGGAGTTTTGAACAAGATGAGAGTTGAAAAGGATCCTATATATGTGGATCTAGTAAAGATTGATATGGGAATAACCATGGAAGGTGAAACATCAATACTTTTTGAAATGGTTTCCAAATCATCTTTACTCGAAAGGATAAAGAGTTCTCAGACCGATGATGAAGTGTTTCAAAAGAAGATTAAAGCTTTGAATGATGGAAGATTGAGGGACTTTGTGTATGAAGATGGAATTTTAAAATTTGGGAAGAGACTTTGCATTCTCGATATACTTGATCTAAAAAGGGAATTGTTGGATGATGCTCATAGTTACAATTTCTATATACACCCTGGTAGCAGAAAAATTTATAGATATTTGAAAGAACATTTTTGGTGGGACAAAATGAAGAGGGAGTTTGCTGATTTTGTGTCAATATGTATGGTTTTCAACTAGTGAAAGCTGGAAGACAACAGCCTAGAGGAGACTTGCAACCTCTTCCCATACCTGAGTGGAAATGGGATAATATTACGATTGACTTTGTCATGGGACTACCAAAGACTCCTAGAAGAAACAATGGAATATGGGTCATTGTTGATCATCTTAGAAATTCAACACATTTTCTTGCTATAAGAGAAGATTTAACACTAGAATGTCTAACAGGGCTATATATTAATGAATATGTGAGACTTCATGGAGTACCACTATCGACTGTTTCTAATAGTGATCCACGTTCTACATCAAGATTCTGGAAAAGACTTCAGATGGACCTGGATAATGAACTTCATTTGATCACTACCTACCACCCTCAAACTAATGGACAATCAGAATGAACTATTCAAACCTTAGAAGACATGTTGAGATCATGCTCACTTGACTTTCAAGGTATGTGGGATCAATATTTACCTATGGTAGAAAGTGCAGAAAACATTTTTTACGTCGGTTATTTTTCATTATTTACGTCGGTTTTTAGGCGCCGTTAATACGGACGATGTTATAAATAATGTTTTTTACATCGGTTATTTAAAACCCGACGTAACATCCCTAACATCACGGTGTTTATCACGTCGGTTATGACATAACCGACGTGATTAACCCTTCCCCGGGCCTATTATCACATTGGTTTCTTAAATAACCGACGTGATAAACCCCTACCGATTTATTTACCACGTCGGTTATAAAATAACCGACGTGAAAGCGATATATTTTTTTTAAAAATAATTGCACTGCTCTCACCAAAAAGCAACCAGAAACCAAACAACAAAAATAACCATGCCAGCCCTCCCCCAAGCCCCAACTGAACCCCACCCTCATCTATACCCACCTAACAACCTGGCCAGCCCTCCCCCACCACATTGGAGCCCCACCACAACCCTTGGACACCCCCCACCCCTTGGACAGCCCCCCACCCTCATTTACACCCCCACGACCCCTAGTACAGCCTCAAACACCCATTGGACACCCCTCCCATATCCCTTGGACACCCTCACCCCTTGGACACCCCCACCCCTTGGACAGCCCCCCCCCCACCCTCATTTACACCCCCATGACCCCTAGTACAGCCTCAAACACCCATTGGACACCCCCCACACCTTGACAGCCCTCCCAGACCCCTTGGACACCCCCCGACCCCTAGACACCCCCCCGAGCCCTTGGACAGCCCCAAACACCCCTTGGACACCCCTCCCATATCCCTTGGACACCCCCCACCCCTTGGACACCCCCCACCCCTTAGACAGCCCCCCCCCCCCCCCCCACCCTCATTTACACCCAAACGACCCCTTGGACAGAACTCCCAGACACCTTGGACACCACTCCCATATCCCTTGGACACCCCCCCACCCCTTGGACACCCCCACCCCTTGGACAGCCCCCCACCCTCATTTACACCCCTTGAACACTAGGACAACCCCAAACACCCCTTGGACACCCCTCCCATATCCCTTGGACACCCCCCACCCCTTGGACACCCCCCACCCCTTGGACAGCCCCCCCACCCCCTGGACACCCCCCCGACCCCTTGGAACCCCCCCGACCCCTTGGAAACCCCCCCATCCCCTTGGACAGCCCCAAACACCCCTTGGACACCCCTCCTATATCCCTTGGACACCCCCCACCACTTGGAAACCCCCCACCCCTTGGACAGCCCCCCCCCCCCACCATCATTTACACCCAACCGACCCCTTGGACAGCCCCAAACACACCTTGGACACCCCTCCCATATCCCTTGGACACCCCCACCCCTTGGACACCCCCCCACCCTCATTTACACCCCCCGACCCCTAGGACAGCCCCAAACACACCTTGGACACCCCTCCCATATCCCTTGGACACCCCCCAAACACCCACCCACCCCCTTGGAACCTCTCCCCCCATACCAAAATCCAGACCAGAAAAACCATCAACAGTAGACCAAAACAAGAAGTAGAGAAAAATTAAACATTCACTTATATAACATTCAAAACTTACACTGTCAACTTCAAAAAAAACTAAATCCAACCTAAACGACTACGAAATACACAATTACATTGACAATATTCAAAATTACATTTTACATTACAAACAACTAAAAGTCAATCAAACCTGTAAAATAATTTGACCAATCCACTTGTAAGTGTTTGATATATTCAGCAGTAAAGGGTTGAGGGTCATCAAAAAGCTATAAAGGAAAAGGATAGTAGTCAACGTGTATAATGAATAAATCAAATTGAAATATTATGAGAAAGAGGAAATCTTACCAGGTCAAAACTTAGAACTGTCCCAGTTGTTATTATTTCATACATAAATCTTAACATGTAATATCCGCATTCGATGATGCCTTGTTGCTCATGACATTTCTGTTTGAATGAGTGTGAATTCAATATATTATTTTTATGTAATAAATCAAAATGTACAAATTATAAATGGATATTTACCTTCGCATGTACATATTTGATCTTGAAATTCCTTTTCTTTGCGCTTTTTCGAAAGTGGACCCATGCCCTGTTAGAAAATAATACGAATGGGGTAAATTTAAAATTCATTATAATATATAAAACTATTGTGAAATTGAAACTTACATTTCCAATATATTCTTAAAACTTTCTCGCACATCATCATGGAGAGAGCATATCCAATAAAGTGCTTTCTCCAGTAGACTTACCCACTGCCTGGTGTCGCCGGCCGGCCGGTGGCTCACCACCGGCCGGCCGGTGGACCAAACAGCCTTGCTCTGTCTGGACCACCGGTCGGCCGCTGGATCACCAACGGCCGGCCGGTGGACCAGACAGAGAGCCTTCCTCTGTCTGGACCACCGGCCGGTCGCTGGATCACCACCGGCCGGCCGGTGGACCAGACAGCCTTCCTCTCTGTCTGGACTACCGGCCGGCCGGTGGACCAGACAGAGCTTTGCTGTCTGGACAGCCCCCCGCCCCTCCTGGACACCACCCCCCACCCCCTACCCCCTTGGACACCCCCTGGACATCCCCCAACCCTCTGGACAGCCCCCCAACCCACTCGGACAACCCCAAATACCCTCTGGAGAGGCCACCACCCACTTGGACAGCCCCCCACACCCATCCACCCCCTTCGACACCCCCCTAGACACCCCACCGACCCCTCTGGACAGGCCGCCACCCCCTTGGACAGCCCCCACACCCACCCATCCCCTTGGACACCACCCTGGACACCCCCCGACCCCTCTGGACAGCCCCCGACCCCTCTAGAAAGCACCCCCACCCCTCCTGGACACAACCCCCACCCCCGACCTACTTGGACACCCCCCTGGACACCCCCAACCCTCTGGACAGCCCCCCACCCCTCTTAAACACCACCCCCACCCCCTACCCCCTTGGACACCCCCTGGACACCCCCCAACACCCACCCACACCCTTGGACAACCCCCCACACCCACCCACCCCCTTGTAAACCCCCCTGGACACCCCCTGACCCCTCTGGACAGCCCCCCACCCCTCCTGGACACCACCCCCACCCCCCACCCCCTTGGACACCCCCCTGGACATCCCCCAACCCTCTGGGCAGCCCCCCCACCCACCCGGACAACCCCAAATACCCTATGGAGAGGCCGCCAACCACTTGGACAGCCCCCCACACCCATCCACCCCCTTGGACACCCCCCTGGACACCCCACCGACCCCTCTGGACAGGCCGCCACCCCCTTGGACAGCCCCCCACACCCACCCATCCCCTTGGACACCACCCTGGACACCCCCCGACCCCTCTGGACAGCCCCCGACCCCTCTAGAAAGCACCCCCACCCCTCCTTGACACAACCCCCACCCCCGACCTGCTTGGACACCCCCCTGGACACCCCCCAACCCTCTGGACAGCCCCCCCACCCCTCCTAAACACCACCCCCACCCCTACCCCCTTGGACACCCCCCTGGACACCCCCCAACACCCACCCACACCCTTGGACAGCCCCCCCACACCCACCCACCCCATTTTAAACCCCCCTGGACACCCCCCGACCCCTCTGGACAGCCCCCCGCCCCTCCTGGACACCACCCCCCACCCCCTACCCCCTTGGACACCCCCTGGACATCCTCCAACCCTCTGGACAGCCCCCCCACCCACCCAGACAACCCCAAATACCCTCTGGAGAGGCCGCCACCCACTTGGACAGCCCCCCACACCCATCCAACCCCTTGGACACCCCCCTGGACACCCCACCAACCCCTCTGAACAGCCCCCCACCCCTCCTGGACACCACCCCCCACACCCTACCCCCTTGGACACCCCCCTGGACACCCCCAACCCTCTTGATAGCCCTCCCACCCCCCCTGGAATCACTGAAAATTTACCATAACAAGAAGTTGGGCCATTCAAAGAATGTTTTTAGGTGTGGAGGAAGAACTGAGTTTCAATAGATAGAGAAGGAACTCGACATTAGGTTGTCTATTCCATGTGTGGATTTGAAGGAGTTAATGTTTGTTCAGTGACCCAAGAGATTGAATCAGAAATTCAGATGTTGTGCCATTTTCTCATGATGAGGATGAATAATTGGTGGGGTTTGACTTTTAAATGGAGAGCTTAGCAGACCATCATATTTTCTATAGATCAGTAAAGGATGTTAGCATCGAACATAAGGCTTAAGGGATGCTTTCAGATCCAAATATGTATGTTGATGGATGCAATGGATCTAGTAGAGGTTCTAGAAAGAATGGTGGTTTTATTTGTTTAGGATAAGTAGTGAAGAAAAAACTAGTTAATTTTTTACTTGCTGAAAAGAGGGTATCTAAAATTTTTAACATGCCGAGGGGAAATCTGGTGAGTCCTCCTCGTGAAACTTTGTTTCCAGGGGGTGAAAATGGTGATGTGATCCCAAATCCATGCACCTATGCCATGGTTGTGTGTGAATAAATTAGTAACAACTGTAAAAGGGCAACCCATCCAAATGGACACGCCCCAACCCTCTCGGGGATTTATAGAAAACGATGAAAAATTAGTGAAATCATAAAATTAGTCAATATTGCAAGTCGAACTAATAGATCTAGGGATGATAAATAAGATTATGGTGCCAAAACGAGTTGAAAGGGTTCACAATCGAAGAATCTTAGCTAGTTTCAACAAAAAAATCACAACACATATATATATACTATCCGCGAAAAAAAAACGAACGAGTGGGAGGATTACCTGAGTGCTGCGAGTTTAGATGATTGATCCGAGGAGATTAAATATGAGAAACGATGATCGCAAAACGAATCTAAACCAACGAAATGGACGAGCCGATTCGGGTTTATGCGCGAGAGAGACGAGTCGCGACTGTCGAAGGTAAACTCGCGAATGACAATCCACGGGTCTGGGTAAAATTTTAAATGAGTTATCACGTCGGTTATTCAATAAACGGCGTTATAATTTTTTTAAAAACATTTATAACACCGGTTATTCAATAACCGACGTAAAAACCTTCCTCCGATTATTTTTTTACGTCGGTTATTTTATAACCGACATTATAAAGGGCTCAAAATCCGCGTTTTTTTACGTCGGTTATTCCATAACCGACGTCAAAAACATCTGCGGATTCTTTTTTTACATCGGTTATTTTATAACCGACGTAAAAAGGCCTTCAAAAACCGCGTTTTTTACGTCAGTTATTGAATAACCGACGTAATAACTCTTACATATGTCGATTTTTTACGTCGGTTATTGAATAACCGACGTAACAAACACCCCCCGCTTCTGTTTTTTACGGCGGTTAATGTATAACCGACGTAAAAAACGAAGCCGCGCGATTAATAACGTCGGTTATAAAAATAACCGACGTTAAAGGTTTACTGAACACAGGTTTTTACGTCGGTTATTTAATAACCGACGTAAAAAACCTCGTTTTACATATTATGACGTCGGTTTTATATAACCGACGTAAAAAATGGTGACGTAAAAAACGTTTTCTGCACAATAGCTTCCATTCAAGTATTCAGCTGGCACCATATGAAGTGTTACATGGAAAGAGATGTTTCACACCAACCTGTTGGGATGATCTTGGGGAAAGACAACTCATAGGCCCATATTTGGTGGAGGAAATTATTGAAAAGGTGAAGGTAATTCAAAATCACATCAAAGCAGCTCAAAGTAGGCAGAAGAGATATGCCGATAACTGAAGGAAGGATTTGGAATTTCAGGTAGGAGATCATGTTTTATTAAAGTTTTCTCCATGGAAGGGTGTTATATGTTTTGGTAAGAAGGGTAAATTGAGTCCTAGGTATATCATACCTTTCGAAATTCTAGAACGAATTGGGGCTGTAGCTTACCGTTTGGCAATGCCGCCAAGTCTCTCCAATGTTCATGATGTATTCCACGTATCACTGTTGAGAAAATACATGCCTGACCCAACGTATGTACTCACCTATGAGGAATTAGAATTGGAACCTAATATTTCTTATTGCGAAGAGCCTGTCAAGGTTCTTGATACAAGAGAACAAGTGTTGAGAAACCGGACGACTCGTCTGGTAAAATTTCTATAGAGAAACCATTATATGGAAGAGGCAACGTGGGAACACAAGGAACTTATGATGAAGAAACACCCGAGTATTTTTATGCAGTAATATTCTAGAAATTTCGAGGATGAAATTATTTGAATGAGGGGAGAATATAACACCCCATGCTTCCACGGTACGCTTCTCTTTGATTAATACAATAGCATGTGTTGTACGCAACTTCGAGTTCCAACACACCACTACCAATCAAACTAGCCGTTATGCATAATAATATCAACTTTTTGAAATTTTATAAATTTTATCTTTCAAAATGGACTTCATTTTTGGATTCAGAGTATCAAAATTAGCTTAGGGTGAATTTTTGGTATTTTTCTGAAAACTTTCAATTTTTGATGAATAATGAAAAACACTGAGTTATTGTTTAAAATTGAATTTTTTATTTATTTAATTATTTATTATATTTAAATCTATTTTAGGTCAAAATAGATACATAATACCTATATAAGTTCAATGTAATTAATTTGAGTAATTTTATAATAATTTTAGATATATAAAAATTTTATTGAACTTTTCACCGTCTTTTACCCACCTCCTAGGAGCATTTGAAAATTTACATAAAAATTAATTTTACCACTTCTGTGAGTTGAATTTTGAAAATATAAGAGACACAGTTGATATCAGTAAGTAAAATGTGGTTCAATAAGATGAAAATAATTTTTGGTGAATAATAACTTTTTACTTTTATTTACCACGGTTAAAAGTATATTGGGTAATTAAGAGTAAAAATGATATTATTATTACCCTAAAACATGTCCTAATTCTATTGGATAAGTATAATTCGACCAAAAACAACCTTAGGAATAAAATATGAATCTCTTTGGTCCACTTGGATTAGATTAGGACACTTATTATTATTTTATTTAAAGAAGAGTTGAAAGAGTTAAAATCAATGTTTAATAACTAAAACATTTTTAATATAAGTTTATACATAAGATAAATTGGAATATAAAGATTAATTAGAAAGATAAAAATAATTCCTACATAATGGAATTATATATATATTTTTTAGATATTAAATAATTTAATTTATTTATGACACAATGATGATGCGGTAATTAACTAATTAATGAAATATTAAAATAATTGGTATTATAATTATCCAAATAAATGTAATTTTAGACTTTTTATGGATTAAATTAATTTTATAGGTTAATATGACATATTAGGGTTGGTTATATGAATTTTTTTTAAGTAATAATGATGTTATGAATTTATAAAAAACAAAATACCAAATAGTGTCAAAATTGACATAAAAGAGTTTTTAAAAAAAATACTATATTATTAATTGATATTATATTCCTAAAAATCTAAGGTTCATCCAAAAAACTTATATAATTATAGTTTTATCATTAATGAACCACTTTGGGTTCTCTTAGAAGTATATAGTAAGTTTATTAACTATATAATATAAAAATAAAAAGAGACATGGTAAATGTCAAACTATTTAACAAAGAGTTAAATATAAACGATAGAGTTAATATAGTGACCCAAACCTGTCTAAAACATATTGGTTGAGTGGTTTTATACCCATACCCACCTTATCCTTTAAATAATTCATTTTTGAGCCATTATAAACCCAAAATTATTTTATTATAAAATAATATTTCTATCTTTTCCTAAGGTGCCCCTCACCCCTCTTATAAAAGGGTACTCCCCCTTCCCTCAAATTCACACCTTCAAAGCCATTTGTCTCAGAAAAAACCTACCCAAATACCATCTCAACTGTCCTCCCTTAATCATTGAGGCCTTACTTTATTTATAAATCTAACCCGAGGATCCCTTCTGATCAAATCAAAAGGAAGAACCCGAAGAAGAGGTAAATATTTCATCACCTCTTTTAAGTTCCTTTCTTCTTCCACTTCCTATTTCTTTGTTGTTTACATTATAAAATAATAACTCCAGTATATTCTATATACTGTTATATTATTATAAATATGGTACAACCATATTCATTTTTCTATCCATCCTTTGAATGACATGTGACCATACGTGTGTACGCACGGCTTACCGTCTCCACGTCGTGGTGTAATTGTTATTCAATACATTATTATTTGGATGGGTATAATAATGATGTTTAATTGATGTAAATAATAAATATAACATGATAATTATTCTTTATAAATGATATAACATCCAATTATATATTATTTTAATATCAAAAGAATGATATTTTCACTCGTGCGTATGTATGGATTACCGTCTCCACGAACGCGATGAGATTCATTCCCCATTATATGCAATGAAGACTAATTTTAATTTGATGATTAAAAATAATGTTTAAAGACTTGATATTATTATGGATATGAATATTATTCATCCCATCCAAAACAAATATTACTCACATAACAAATAATATAAAGGAAAATGAATCTGTTAACACCCAAAATGACGATAATACTAAGTTATTATTAGAAAAGCAATGTTAAAAGATAATATATGATATCATATTAATGTATATGATTCTTGAATATTTTAATAACAATTATTTCACCATTATACAGGAGGTTAACCTACCCTTGACCAAGGAAAAGTACAAGGTAAGGGTTAATTTTACAATCTCTTTATTATCTAAGGTTGTTTTTACATAAGTATCTACTGGGGCATCTTTATCATCCACATCCATGTTTCATAAAAATATATTTCAAAACATTATTACTATTTTATAGACTATGGGTTAAATTAATTTATACCCTTGTTTTACTTTTTATAATATGTTTATAAAAGAATCTTTTTGTCATTTTCCAAACAAGGTCCTTTATAACCTTTTCGACAAAATTAAGGTAAGAATTTCTTTTTTTAACTTATACGGCGGGTGAGGCTATTTTCCGCCGTTAAAACATCATCGAAGCATCCCTTAAAAGCTTATAAGAATATTTTCAAAATAAATGTTTTCTTTATAAATTATGTGACTTTTAAATGATTTCAAAATATAAATAGATATTCTCTAAAAAAAGGATTCGAATTCATCTTTGTCAACATCCTTTGATGGATTTTAAGCTTATTTGAAATTGATTTATTATGATACAATACTTCCATATTGTATTTAAGGTTTTGTGATATGTTTTACTTTGGATGTGTTATTTTTATACCATTCATGGTTTATGGATAAAGTATTTATATTTCGTATGCTAGTTTTAATACGAATGTTTATGTTATGTTTAAACCTTTTCATATGAGGAATGAATTGGACTTTGTATGTGACGGGTGGATCCCACTATAGCTCCTCGATGCATCGATAGGTCTCATGAGACAAACTAGTTTCTTGGCATAAGGCCTTGACAAAATCTTATTTGTAGTCTTGGCACAGGGCCTTGACTATGTGGTTTTGAAAGTATGGCATTATGCATTCTGTCATTATGAAAGTGGCTATTGATATTGAATGTGATTATTCGACTAGTAGAATACCCATGAGAGTAAGTAAATGTCATTATTTGATTTTATAGTTTCCATATTATGCTGATGTTCAAGTTTAAAAGTATTTTTTTAGTCTTATACATTGCCATAAATGTTTATGCTTATTTATGAAAGTTTCCGCTATATTGTTACCCTTAATGAGCATCTGTGATCACCCCTTTCTATGTTTTATTCTTCCCAGGATGCGAAGAAGTATTTTATGACTGACCTATAGGGATAGTCTAAGGGGATATGAGTGTGGTCTATGGAAACAATGTTTTTGTAGTTTTTCATTTTATGATGTAATGTAAACCTTATGAATGTATATAGTACTTCAAAGTCTAATAAACTAATCGGTCTTTCGAGACTTGAACTTTTGTGATCATGCCAATGTTATGTAATAATGCACCAACTCTGGGTAACTGGGGCTGGGGCGTTACAATGTATACTAGTAGGCTAGTGATCCCATGGGGTTTGGCCTATGTTTCACGTAGCAAGATTGGCGCCTACAGCACTAACTGAACTATGATGATTATGATGATTGGGGACCACTAGGTTATGGGTATGTTCTATGCTAGTGTCTCATGCATGAGAACAAATATTTGTGGTGGTTACTCTCACCAAGATACGAGGTACCTGGGACCCCCAACGAGCTAGTGCCTAATGGTTATTTTCCCATTTCTTGTGCTCATCAGTTACTTTGTGCTTATCATCAGAATATGCTATGGTTGGATGGAAAATTTATAGCATTGTCATTATTTTTAAAAGTGTTGATTCTTTAAAATAGCACACTTGAAAACAGTTTCTATTTAAAGTTTCATCTTTTAGAAATTGTAAGTAGTATTTTTTGTATATGAAAACTTGACAACTTTTCATTTTTGAATGTTTATCACATGGAATATATTAGTGGTGGTATCCTATTGGGATTTGTCTCACACCCTAATTAAAAAGTTCAGTGTAAGTATACTTGGTTATTTTTTTTCACAAGTTTGGGTACAGTTTTTAGTTCACGTGGTTCATGTTTCTAATAGGTCCTTCGTGGTAATGTCTTGTGAAGATGGATTCAGGGTGGTTCCTCTTTCCATAATGATGGTTCTTGGCCTATAATTTTTTGTTATACTCATTTTTTATAGACTTTAATAGTTATTTTAAAATATGTAATTTTGTTCTGAAATTTTGTAAAGGATGGTTTTATTTGAAAAATGCAGATTTGTTTTATTGGGTTTGTTTGTTATTTTATGTTTATAAACTTGGGTAAATTGTTCCCATTTTTTAGTTTATGATACCCAGGAAATTGTGGAATCCCATGGGGATCGAGAACGCCCTTTATTCCATGTTGCAGGGTGGGTCGGGTGCTGGTTCTGATGGCGATCAGATCTGGTTTGTGACCATCACCCAAGTAAATGAAAGAGGATTCATGGAGATTTTGGTGGTTCAGGTTTCTTGTGTAATGCAAATTTCAGTTATTGGTGGTGGAATCTTGGGGGTGGTGCCTCTCATGTTTCAAGAAGGGTTTTTTGATGTTTTTTGTCTTATATTACAGTGTAGTATTTTGGTTTTTGGTTAAAATTTTAAAACATTGAATCTAGAAATTTTTGTACCTTGTTTGGATATAATTATTCATATATGTCTTGTTTATTTTATCTAGTTATTTATGCTTATCTAAATAGGTTAAATCATTCCCAAAGAATAATGTTGACACCTAATCACTAGTTTCCAGCCTGTGGGGTTTTGAATCCCCCTTCGAGCCATGCCACGAGTCTATTTAGGTCTCAGGTTGGATGGCACTCCAGCTTTGTTCATGAAAAAAATGAATGTCATATTTTATATCAAAAGAATCATATTATGTAATAAAGTTAATTTCAATTTTTATCATCAAATTATGAATACTAATATTAAATTTAATGACCATGATAATAGTAAAACTGTTATTTTTAAATAATTGTTTTATTAATACTGTGTAATATTTATCTAATAAATTAAATTAATATATTTTATATGATGAATATAATATTTTTTTTTAAAAATATATAAAATTTATTTTAAAAAATTTAATTTCTAACCAATTCTAAATAATAAAAACAACACATAATGGTTAAACACCATTTTTCTACAAAAACTATTTTTCTACAAGAAACTATTTTTCTACATATAAAGAGTTTTAATGTAAAGGTAATTTTTTTTATTATTTATAAATATAATTTGATTAAATTTATGTTTATCACAAAAATATTTGGTTATAGGGGTTATTTTATATTTTTATTCAAACATATATTACATAGTTAAAAACTAGTTTACAAGGTAAAAAAATGGTAAAAGTAAAAACCTAAAAATAATTACTTGCAACATGTTCAATAAATGTCTAAAAATAATTGGTTGAGGATTAATCAACCCAAGATCACCCAAAACTCCATTATTTATTACTTTTTTGATTCTTTGACCCATGAATAGTGTAATTATATCTTTAAAAATAAAGGGGTATTCACAAAAGTTCCTTTTTCCTCACTTATAAAAGGGGACACTTTCTCCACTTTATACCACACACATTCCTTCAAATTTATTCTTTAAACTGTCATATTTTTCTCCTAATATAATCCTATATCATTTAAATTAATCTCTATTAATAATTAATTTTCCTAATCCCTTCATTTCAAAGGATTTTTTTAATAGAATGTTCAAAATCCGAATGTGATTATTATTAATCCTTAACTTTTTTATTCTTATTTTAACTCTTGTAAACCCTTCGATACCATAGTAGTATGATAACCTTGGTATCATTATTATACTAATGTTTTAACATATTATCGATAAAACATTATTTATTCATTTTTATTCACTTATGAAAACAAATTAATGTTAACTCTGTGTTGTGTGGATTACCACCTCCATGAATTAACATTTTTCATTTTTCTTATTGATTTTATTTATTTTTCCACAAAAAAAATATTATCCACAAACTTAAAAAATATAAATAATATAATTTTTCTTCCATTATAATGAAATTATACACTTCCTTAACTATACTCACCCATTGGGATATAACATGTTTATTTTTGGAGTTGATTTAACAGCTTACATAAACAATTCTATAAAACTAGATCACGAGTGACTATAAAAACTTAAGTGGTAATATTTTTATATTTTAATAAAAATAAATTATTGGTTTTTGGTTCTTGAATTATTATATAAATCACTTAAATTGTTATTAAAATATCCCATTTGATCACTAAAATCACTAAAATCAGTTGAGACCAATGTTTTAGGACCAAGTTGTGTTTTGGTTGTATTTGTTATCAATCCATCAGTGTGCTGAATAAAGAAAGGATTTTGAGAAATATGATGAATGAGAATTCGTATTGCAAGGTATTGAAAGAAAGAAGAATGATAACATGACTCATTTTGTTTTGAGCAAGAATTGTATTGGTTTCAAAATAATCATAATGAAGATTGTTTTTAAATAAATCAGATCCATGTTGTTTTGAAAGGAATCAGATCTATGTTTTCAAAAAAAATTGGAACCATATTTTAAAATGAATCAGATACATGCTATTTTGAAAGGAATCAGATTGATGTTTTCAAAAACAATCGGATCCATGTTTCGAAAAGAATTAGATCTATGTTTTTAAAATAACTAAGAATCACTGTGAATATTCATTGTAATGGGAATAAGGGGATTTGAAATTGAAAACATCTTGCTAGAAGTAGATGGTCATTAGATTCAATCTGAATACGATGAGAAAGTGGTTTTTGTTTTACTAGATAATTAGAGTCATTATGACTACAATTGAATCAATTGTGATGATTTTTGGTTAGTTTTTTTTCATATAAATCATGATTTGATGTGAGAACTTGTGATGCAGGATTTATATAAGAAAGGGGGAGTGAAAGAGATGCTTCCAATCAAAAAGTAATTGTATTTAGATTGTTTTTCAAAATAGTTAGAAAAAAAGTAATGGTGGAATTTTTTTTCAAAACAATCTGAAAAGAATGCAGTGGTGCCAATTGTTTTTCAAAACAATCATAAAAGAATGTAGCAATGCCTATTTTTTTCAAAAAAATCAGAAAAAAATCATATCTAGATTGTATCGATTCTATTTTAAAACAATTGGATACTGAGTGGAAGTGAAAAGTGATGCTGATTGAATAGGTAATGCTGATTGAAAAGGGTGATGCCGCTGGGAAAGGTGATACCGATGGAAGATGAGACAACGATTTTTTTTCAAAACAATCATATTCGGGTAGAAGAAGAGGAATGCGATGGTTTCAATTGAGAAAGAATAATATTCAGATTGTTTCGTATCGTATCTGAGTAGATCATCCTTATCTGATTGTATTGCATCCTATTTGGAAAGATCATTGTCTTTAGATTGTATTTGATCATGTCCAACAATCGTAATCAAGATGATCATATTCAAAATGATCATAACTAAGAACGATCGTAATCAGAATGATCGTATCCAGAAATTGTAACTAGAATGATCGTATCTAACAAGATTGTATCCAGCTTGATCGTAACTAGAATGATCGTATCTAGGATGATCGTATCCAAAAAATGTAATGAGAATGATCATATCCAGGATGATCGTATATAGAAATCGTAACCATAATGATTGTATCACTACTAAAAAAAGGGAATTAGGGACCGCCATTGGCGGTCGCTATATGCCTATAGAGACTGCCTAGTGACCGCCAATGGCGGTTGCATCAGCTTCATCGCTGTAGGCTAATAGCGACCGCCATTGGCGGTCGCTATATGTGGCCGAAATGCTGGCCTTAAGCGACCGCCTGGCGGTCGCTTCACTGGGAATATTTTTTTAAAAAATCATACCAAAATCAATAAATAAATATATATATTTATGAAATAATATATATATATATATATATATTAATGAAAATATTTATATATAAAATATTAAATAAAATATGTTTCATTTTTTTAATGAAATGTACGAATTGTGTTTTTTTTCTTCACGGTGCAAAATCAGAGATAAAACAAGGTAACAATCATAAAAAATGGAAAACAATTTCAAACAGCATAAACATCAAAATCATCATAAATGATAAACGTGCTTCAACAATCCGAGCAGGTCCATCCATTTCAATCTTCTGCTTCAAAACCTACAATAAGACAAAAAAACAAAACAAACGTAAATTGAACATAATTATTCAGTTATTATATACATATAATAAAATTAAATTTGGCATCAAATCATGGTTATATATTAATTTAAAACCCCCAATTTAAGAAATGCTATCATTTCATGTCATTCGAAGCACGTTTGCTCCGAATTCGACCGTCTCACGCCGTTTTTGGTGTTTTATGACACCAGAAACTCATTTCCGGTCACCGCGGTCAAACGACACATCCGATTGATGTGTCGTCTATACGACCATTTCACAAATCACACAATGGATGTTCTCGTACGGTTTCATGGCATTCCGAGGTTGTTCGGGTGGGTTTGACCCTCCAACGCGCCGTTTTAGCGCGCGCCGAGCTGCTGAAAACGATGCAGTCGGCCGTACCACACGCAACGCATGTCCGATGGGTGAGCTGTCTCCTCCTACACGTCACGAATGATATTCCTAATGTTTTCGTGTGGTTTCAGGTCATTCGGAGCACGTTTGCTCCGAATTCAACCATCTCACGCCGTTTTTGGTGTTTTATGACACCAAAAATGTGTTTCCAGTCACCGCGGTCAAACAACAGCTCTAATTGACGTTCCGTCTACCCGAACATTTCAAAAATCACACAACGGCTGTTGTCGTATGGTTTCATGGCATTCCGAGGTCATTCGGGTGGTTTTGACCCCCTAACGCGCCGTTTTAGTGCGCGCCGAGCTGCTGAAAACGATGCAGTCGGCCGTACCGCGCGCACCACACGTTCGATGGGCACGCCGCCTCCTCCAAAACATCAAAAATAATATTCCTAATGTTTTCGTGTGGTTTTAGGTCATTTGGAGCACGTTTTCTCTGAATTCGACCGTCTCACGCCGTTTTTGGTGTTTTATGACACCAGAAATGCGTTTCCGGTCACCGTGGTGAAACGACACCTGCAATTGACGTATCATCTGCCCGAACATTTCAAAAATCACACAACACCTGTTTTCGTACGGTTTCATGGCATTCTGAGGTCATTCGAGTGGTTTTGACCCCCCAACACGCCGTTTTAGCGCGCGCCAAGGTACTGAAAACGACGCATTCGGCCGTAACACACGCACCGCACATCCGATGGGCACACCGTCTCCTCCTACACATCACGGATAATATTTCTAATGTTTTCGTGTGGTTTTAGGTCATTCGGAGCACGTTTTCTCCAAATTCGACCGTCTCACGCCGTTTTTGGTGTTTTTTGACACCCGAAACGCGTTTCCGGTCACTGCGGTCAAACGACAGGTCTGATTGACGTGCCGTCTACCTGACCATTTCAAAAATCACAAAAGGCTATTTTTGTACGGTTTCATGGCATTTTGAGGTCGTTTGGGTGGTTTTGACCCCCCAACGTGCCGGTTTAGCGCGCACAGAGCTGGTGAAAACGACGCATTCGACCGTACCGCGCGCACTGCATGTATGATGGGTGCTTCGTCTCCTCCTACAAGTCACGAATAATATTACTAATGTTTTCGTGTGGTTTCAGGTCATTCGGAGAACGTTTGCTCCGAATTCGACCGTCTCACGCCGTTTTTGGTGTTTTATGACACCAGAAACGCGTTTTCGGTCACCGTGGTCAAACAACAGCTCTGATTGATGTGCCGTCTGCCCGACCATTTCAAAAATCGCACAACTAATGTTGTCGTATGGTTTCATGGCATTCTAAGGTCGTTCGAGTGGTTTTGACCCCCCAACGCGTCGGTTTAGCGTGCGCGGAGCTGCTGGAAACGACGCATTCGGCCGTACCACGAGCAACACAAGTCCGATGGGCGCGCCCTCTCTTCCTACACGTCAATAATAATATTCCTAATGTTTCGTGTGGTTTCAGGTCATTCGGAGCATGTTTGCTCCGAATTCGGCCGTCTCACGCCGTTTTTGGTGTTTTATGACACCAGAAATGCGTTTCTGGTCACCGCAGTCAAACGATAGCTCCGATTGATGTGTCGTCTACCCGAACATTTCAAAAATCACACAAAGGCTGTTTTCGTACGATTTCATGGCATTCCGAGGTTGTTCGTGTGGTTTTGACCCCCCAACGCGCCGGTTTAGCGCGCGCGGAGCTGCTGAAAACAACGCATTCGGCCGTACCGCGCGCACCGCACGTCCGATGGGCGCGCCGTCTCCTCCTACACGTCACAGATAATATTCCTAATGTTTTCGTGTGGTTTCAGGTCATTTGGAGCATGTTTTCTCTGAATTCGACCGTCTCACGCCGTTTTTGGTGTTTTATGACACCAGAAACGTGTTTCCGGTCACCGCGGTCAAACGACACCTCCGATTGATGTGCCGTCTGCCCGAACATTTCAAAAATCACAAAACGGCTGATGTCGTACGGTTTCTTGGAATTTTGAGGTCGTTCGGGTGGTTTTGACCCCCCAACGCGCCGTTTTAGCGCGCACTCAGCTGCTGAAAATGACGCATTAGGACATACCGCGCGCACTGCATGTCCGATGAGAGCGTCGTCTCCTCCTACACATCACGAATAATAATTATATTGTTTTCCTGTGATTTCAAGTCAATCCGATGTCGTCCTCTATGACATTGACCGTTAGACGCCCGTTTTGGCCGTTTATGACACCAGAACGGCGTTCCCGGTCACCGCGGGCACACGACACGTCTGATTGACATGCCGTCTACTCGACCACATATCAATTCACTCGCCCTTTGATTTCTTCTTATTTAAGGGCATTCGGACCTCGTTCGGCCCGTTTGGACCCCTCACGCGCGTTTATCATGTGCGCACAACACTTAAAGAACGCATAATGAGCCCTACCGCGCAGACCGCACGTCCGATTGACATGCCGTCTACGCGTAAACGTTGCGAATAATAGTTAGATTGTTTTCCTATGATTTCAGGTCAATCCGATGTCATCCTCTATGAGTTTGACCATTAGACGTCCGTTTTGGCCGTTTATGACACCAAAACGGCGTTCCCGTCACCACGGGCACACGGCACGTCTTATTGACATGCCCTCTACTCGACCACATCACAATTCACTCGCCCTTTTATGTTGTCTGATTTCAGGCCATTCAGACATCGTTCAGCCCGTTTGAACCCCCCCACGAGCGTTTATGAAGCGCGTGCAACACTTAAAGAACGCATAAGGAGACCTACCATGCAGACCGCATGTCTGATTGACGTGCCGTCTACGCGTACACATCACGAATAATAATTATATTGTTTTCCTATGATTTTAGGTCAATCCGATGTCGTCCGCTATGACTTTGACCGTTAGACGCCCGTTTTGGCCGTTTATGACACCAGAACGGCGTTCCCGATCACCGCGGGAACACGGAACATCCGATTGATGTTCCGTCTGCTCGAACAGATCACAATTCACTCACTCATTGATGTCGTCTGATTTCAGGCCATTCGGACCTCGTTTGGACCATTTGGACCCCCCCACGCGCGTTTTTGAAGCGCGCACAACACTTAAAGAACGCATAATGAGCCCTACCGCGCAGACCGCACGTCCGATTGACGTTCCGTCTATGCATACACATCACGAATAATAATTAGATTGTTTTCCTATGATTTCAGGTCAATCCGATGTCGTCCGCTATGACTTTGACCGTTAGACGCCCGTTTTGGCCGTTTTTGACACAAGAACGGCGTTCCCGGTCACTGCGGGCACACAACACATCTGATTGACGTTCCGTCTACTCGACCACATCAAAATTCACTCACCCTTTGATGTCGTCTGATTTCAGGCCATTCGGACCTCGTTCATCCTGTTTGGACCCCCCCACGCCCGTTTATCTAGCGCGCACAACACTTAAAGAACGCATAATGAGCCCTACCGCACAAACCGCACGTCCGATTGATGTGACGTCTGCGCGTACACATTGAGAATAATAATTACATTGTTTTTCGGTGATTTCAGGTCAATCCTATGTCATCCGCTATGAGTTGGATCGTTAGAGGCCCGTTTTGGCCGTTTGTGACACCAGAACGGCATTCCCGGTCACCGCGGGCACACGACATGTCCGATTGACGTGCCTTCTACTCGACCACATCACAATTCACTCACCCTTTGATTAAGTCTGATTTCAGGCCATTCGAACCTCGTTCGGCCCGTTTGGACCCCCCACGTGTGTTTATCAAGCGCGCACAACACTTAAAGAACACATAATGAGCCCTACCACGCAGATCGCACGTCCGATTGACGTGCTGTCTGCGCGTACATGTTGAGAATAATAATTAGATTGTTGTCCTATGATTTTAGGTCAATCCATTGTTGTCCGCTATGATTTAGACCGTTAGACGCCCGTTTTGGCCGTTTATGACACTAGAACGGCGTTCCCGGTCACTGTGGGCACACGACACGTCCGATTGACGGGCCGTCTGCTCGACCACATCAAAATTCACTCACCCTTTTATGTCGTCTGATTTCAGGCCATTCGGACGTCATTCAGCCGGTTTGGACCCCCCCACACGTGTTTATGAAGCGCGCACAACACTTAAAGAACGCATAATGAGCCGTACCGTGCAGACCGCACGTCCGATTGATGTGACGTCTATGCGTACACGTCACGAATAATAATTAGATTGTTTTCCTATTATTTCTGGTCAATCCGATGTTTTCCTCTATAACTTTGACCGTTAGACGCCCGTTTTGGCCGTTTATGACACCAGAACGGCGTTCCCGGTCACCGCGGGCACACGGCATGTCCGATTGACGTGTCGTCTACTCGACCAAATCACAATTCACTCAACCTTTGATGTTGTCTGATTTCAGGCCATTCAGACCTCGTTCAGCCCATTTGGACCCCCACGCACGTTTATCAAGCGCACACAACACTTAAAGAATGCATAATGAGCCCTACCGCGCAGACCGCACGTCCGATTGACGTGCCGTCTGCGCGTACACGTTGCGAATAATAATTAGATTGTTGTCCGGAGTGCGAGGAAGACTGTACGAGGTGCGGGAGGGCTGTCCGGGTTGCGTGGGGGCTGTCCGGGGTGCAGGGGGCTGTCCGGGGTGCGTGAAGGACTGTACGGAGTGCAGGGGGCCTGTCCGGGGTGCGAGAGGGCTATCCGGGGTGCGGGGAGGGCTGTCCGGAGTGCGGGGAAGGCTGTACGGGGTGCAGGAGGGCTGTCCGGGGTGCAGGGAGGGCTGTACGGAGTGCAGGGAGGGCTGTCCGGGGTGCGGGAGGGCTGTCCGGGGTGCGGGGAGGGCTGTCTGGAGTGCGGGGAGGGATGTCCGAGGTGCGGGGGGGGGGGGGGGGGGGCTATCCAGAGTGGGGGGGATTGTCCGGGGTGTGGGGAAGGCGGTTCAGAGTGCGGGGAGGGCTGTCCGGGGTCGGCTAGGGACTACAAATAGTGAACTCAGCTCATTCATCAAAAACAAGTTTAATGATTTATATTAGGAATCATGTATTTTTTTCAAAAATATTACAGAACATGCAATTATAAAAATTGAAAATTAAATGAACAAAAAATATCCAAATCAATTATCAGTTTCATGGTTACTTCTCAATTCGTGTACACAAACATTGCATGAGGCCAAAACACACATGATACCCCCAAATCACAAAAAAACTCAGTAGAAACCCAACATAAATATCAATAACAACCCTACCATTAAAAGTAGAAACACACCTCTTGAATATGATGCGTCATGCGTGTTCATCACTGACCTCCATCCGGTGGTCTAGGGGCCTACAACAAATAAACATTATGAATATTTTCATAACAAAAATATTTTAAATTAAATAAATAAATACAGTATAAACCTGCATCGTGTGATCCCCTGCAACATCACCTGGACGCACATATTCCCGCAGTGCTCTAACCTCAGTAGCCAATTGCGCATTTGCCTCCTCGGAAGCCCGTATCAGTGCCTCGAAATCTGACAGCTGTTGTGTCATATAAGAAATAGCAGGACCGAAAACCGCAGCGCGTGCCACTACAGAATGAGGAATCCCTGTTCCATAGGTCAAACTATATCCATGTCTGTCCCGATCAATGATGCGATGAAAGATCTCATCCCCTTACATGGGAAGCTGTCGCTGGTCCTCTGGCAGATGTTCTAATTCAACTTCAAATTGATCTTGTGAAATATTTAAATATATATACATATATTAATATAAGGATTTTATGTAAGTAATGGTAATGAGGACAAGAACTTACTATCAATGCTGCAGCCTCTGGATCATTGCGATCACGAGTCCTCATCCACACTGACATTTTATCAGTTGGTTCACCTTACTCCCGCAACTATATATGAATAGAATATAACAAAAAACCGTATTAATTAAAAAAATTAAAAAATATATAATAAATACCTCATGTCGGATCTGAGACACGTGATGAGTCCCGAGCCTGTGAGGTGGTCCCTGCAACGCTCGATTCTCAGAATGGCGTGTAGACACCTCCAACATTCAATTCATTCAAATATCAAACAAATCACACATTCTTGAAAATATATATAAAAAAATAAATATAAAAACTACAACACCCTCATTAGACCAATATGAAACTAAATCACGCCACTGAGCCGGGAGGACACCTCTCGGGACTTTTTCTAGAATGTCTGGGGCACCCACATTTGGTACCCAGTTGTCCCTCTTGACTTTGCCTTTATAGTCTTTCCACATCTTATGAAATTTGCTCATACACACTGGCTGAAACTCATTGGGACATACTTTCAAATTTTTCTATTAAAGAAAAAAATCACATATGTTATTGTTTTTTATACATAGGGAATAAAGTCAAATGGTCTTCTTACCCGAACCTCCCTCCAAAGACGATCTAGTGTGTCCTGAGGGATAGAAGCCCAGTCACACGTGGTCAATATAAATCGATGTGGATCACATATGATATGTCCCAAATGACGAATAAATGCAGGGGAATTCCATCCAACATGATGAAATACCTCATCAAATGAAACATCAAAAGTCATGTCAGAATTCCATGATAATATGCCATGACCAGGGCCTCTCCTACGAGAGGAAGAAGCAGTTGGGTCTGATACTGTTGAAAACAATTTTATATACAAATTGACAGATGTTATAAATATATATATATATATGTTTATTAATTACATAAAAATAGAGACAATGACATTTCAACATACCTCGACCCTGAGACGTAGATTCTTCAGATTGATGATGTGGATCTTCTGCCTCTTCCCCTAACATGCCTACAGTCATGGAAAACATTAGTAAGGGGACTATCCAAAGTGTCCAAATGATAAATTGGATTGTTTTAAAAAAAATCAAACTTGTACAGTTGTTAATCAAACAAAAAGGGATTGAATAATTAGTTGGGAATGAATTTCAAAAAGTCAAAAAGTTCACAAAACAGATATACAAATTATGTACAAAACCAATCAATGCCTAGCCAAATTTCAAATTGAATTAATAAAAATTCAAGCAGCACATGAACCAAATGAAGAATACCTCAATGGGAAGATACAACGATAATAACATCAATATAACATGATTTAAATCTCGTTAAATATTTATAAATGAATAAACTTCAAAAAGTGAGGATTAAACTTACAAGGATTTATAAAATGTTTACATAATTTATGATATCTTAGGCTGAATAGTGGGAAAAAAATTATACCTTTCATTAAACATGAAAATCGACCATTTCTCCTTCAACAGCCGCTCTGAACCAATAAATATCTTCTTGACGTTGAACTACGGTATGTTGATCAAGTTGTTGGGAAACAAATGGAACAGTCTCGGGTTCATCTTGTTCAAATACAAAAACTCCTCTCCAAGACATTTTTACAACAACTTGCCAACTTGTATTCGAAGGAAAAGTAACAAAGAATACTTGTTCCGCTTGTGATGTCAAAATGAAAGGTTCATTATCAAATCGTTCATTTCTGTATAACATATAGTTAAAATTCACCAATTAAAACTGATATTGATCGACTTTACATCCATGCGATGGATCAACCCAATTACACTTTAACAATATGTACTTCAAACCGTGTGTGTATACAACTTCAATGATGTCTATCAATTGACCATAGTAATAACCAGAATTGACAAATGGACAACCGATGCCACTGTTGTTTGTTTCTCGTTTGTCGTCAACATCTTTAATGCTAAATTGAAAACCATTAGCATCTATAGATTTATAACGACGAGCCGTTATAGATGGACCCTCAGCCAGTTATATAAATTCTTCAGTTAGCGTGGGGTCCCCTAACTTCCTCAGCTTATGAACCTACATAATTCATAGAATTGAATAATGATATATGAAGAAATAAATTAGTATAATACTTCACTCATAATGAAAATCAATTTATACGTACATAATCCTTGAACCAATCATGAAATGACGCAGAATGAGACTGTTGAATTTGCAACTCAGTCGCACGATACATCTCTTCTTTTATCTCATTAATTTGTTTTCTGCAAATGATAACACAATGTTTAAATGATCAACTTATGAAAACAAAACATGTAAAAGTTAAACAATAAAAGTGATAAGATACTTACTCTATTAATGGTGCAACTGATGGAGTATTGAACAAGATATATCGATGCGCCTGTATCCACTCGATGTTGTCCATATCATATGTGGTTCCTTCTCTAACTGGACCATCCTGAATCCGAGATGGCTTATCTAATTTTGTTTCAACATCCATAAGATATTCTGCACAAAAACTAGTACACTCATCCATCAAATAACCGTTGGCTATTGATGCCTCCGGACGAGCTCTGTTGCGTACAAATCATTTCATTGTACTCAAATACCGCTCAATAGGATACATCCACCTGAATTGCACTGGACCAGCAACCATTACTTCATCAGTTAGGTGAACTGTCAAGTGGACCATAACATCGAAAAATGAGGGGGGAAATAGTTTCTCAAAGTGACAAACCGTAAGTACAATTCGGTCCTGTAAACTTTTTAAATCACACATTCATTGATTTCTTAAACAAAGTTTTCTAAAAAAATTACTCATCTCAATCAATGGATGAACAACATTGGGGGATAAACAATCACAAATGACGATTGGAATCAACTACTGAAGTAGTATGTGATTGTCATGAATTTTCAACCCTTGCAATGTCTTTCTCGTCAGATTAACACACTTTGAAATATTAGAAGAGTAACCATCAGGCACCTTGAGCATCTTCAAAATGGAAAGAAATGTCTCTTTCTCCTTTTTAGTCATCGTATACTGTGCAGTAGGCATATATGCCTTGTTTCCCTCAGCTAACTGTAAATGAAAATGTTTCCTTAAACCCATTTCTTCCAAATCACGACGTGCATTAACATGGTCCTTTTATTTCCCACTTACACCTAAAATGGTCCACAATATGTTATCACAAACATTTTTTTCAATGTGCATGACATCCAAATTATGCCTCAGTATGTTAGTTTTCCAATATGGAAGACTATAAAAAATACTTTTCTTTTTCCAATTGTGACTGCGCTGCCTACCCGCAGCTCGAATATTACATACCGGAGGAGACACCAAATACTAAATTTCATATACCGTGAGGATGTTTTCTTCCTCAATCTGCGATAACATTTCAACTCCTGTCATGATCTTTGGTGCTGGGCTGAACTCTCTAGAACCATCAAATGCCACTCTGTCCTTTCTGAACCAGTGCTGAGGGGGGAGAAAACGTCTGTGACCCATGTATGCCCATTTTTTGGAATTCTTAAGCCATACAGATTTTTTACTTTTTTTGCAATAAGGGCAAGAAAATTCCCCTTTAGTACTCCATCCTGATAAATTTGCATAAGCTGGGAAGTCATTGATTTTCCACAATAAAGCAGTATGCAGTTTGAACATTTCATTCGTTTCACAGTCATAAGTCATTACACCATCGCCCCAAAATTCATTCAACTCATCAATCAATGGCTGAAGGTAAATATAAATATTATCCCCTAGACTTTTAGGTTCATCAATAAGAGTGGGAAGTAATATAAATTGTTTCTTCATACAAAGACACAGAGGAAGATTATACGGAACCAACACCACGGGCCATGTGCTATGAGTTGCACCAACCATAGACTTGAATGGATTGAAACCATCTACTACCAATCCCAATCGGACATTACGAACATCTTTGGAAAAGTCGGGATGTCTCTTATCAAAATCCTTCCATGCATGAGAGTCTGCTGGGTGGGTTAACATATCACTTTCATGAACTCTTTCTGCGTGCCATCTCATTAAATTAGAAACTTTAGATGACATAAAAAATCTTTTCAACCTTGGTTTAAGGGGAAAGTAACGCATTTTCTTTACGGAAATTGGTTTCCCCTGTATCACAATCTGACTTTGATGAGTCTGATTTCCCCTGTTCTCTTTCCACCTAGAAGCACCACAAACCGTACAAATATCCAAATGGGCAGTTTCCTTTCTAAATAACATACAGTTGCTTGCACAGGCATCTATGGTCTCATATGTAAAACCTAAGTTCTCTATCAGCTTATGATCATGGTAATACGACTCGGGAATCTTAGTGTCGACAGGAAGAACCTTTTTCAATAAAACCAACAACATGTCGAATGATGTGTCTGACCAATGATTCAAAGTCTTCAAATGCAACAACTCCACGATAAACGATAATTTATTGAAAGAAGTACATCCAGGATATAATTCTATTTTTTCATCATCAATTGCTTCATAAAACCTCCTTGAATCACGATATGCACCAGAGCGAAGATTTATCTCACCGGTCTCAAGATTCTAGATGTCAATGCCTTCAGGATCCGACCCACGTACCATTTCAGTAAGCATTTCATGCATTGGATCATTCATCCTTGCATCAACATCCACCTGAAATGTATCCGTATTTTCACAACGAACATATTCTTCTCCATGATGAGTCCAACACTTATAATTTCCCAGAACTCCATTAAAGAATAGGTTCTCCCTCACAGTATCTCGTGTGAATTGATATCTGTTAGCACATTTTCTATATGGAAAACTAATATAGTCACTTTCAAATCCTCTGGTGAAGTCAATAAACTGCATAATGCCATTGAAATACTCTCTAGACGTTCGATTTGGAAGATCAATCCAACTATTATCCATAATAAGATCCCTATAACAAACATTTACACAAGAATTATTACATTTTCATTTTTTATATCAAATATATTTAAAATAAATACTAATTAATTGTTTTTGAACCATTTATAAAATAATAATGTAAGTGAAAGCCCATGTCATACCTAATTGTGCTACAAACCTGGAAGGGAGGGGAGCCGAAGGCGTTGCTGCGAGGGAGAGGAGAGGCAGCGGTGGGGAGCCGGAGCCGGAGCTGGTGCGGCGAGGGAGGGGATGGTGAAGGAGGGGAAGGGTGGCGGTGGTGCGGTGAGGGAGGGGACGAAGACGAAGGGGACGGGGGTTGGCGGGGTGCGGGGGGGGGGTGTTTGGGGTGCTAGGGGGGGAGGGACGAGGGGGCAGAGGGCTGAGGGAGGAGTTCAGAGGCTGGAGGGGATGGAGGCCGAAGGCCAGAGGGAGGCCGGAGGGCTGTCGGAGGCAGGTGGAAGGAGGCCCGAGGGCAGAGGGAGGCCACAGGGCGACCGCAAGGCGGAGGGCGACCGGAGCCGGAGGGCGGAGGGCGGCCGGAGGAGGGCGGGGCCGGCGGAGGGCGGTCGAAGGGCTGCCGGGCCACTGGAGGTGGGTGGTGGGAGGCCCGAGGGCAGAGGGAGGCCGTAGGGTGGCCGGAGCCGGTGGGCGGAGGGAGGTCGGAGGAGGGTGGGGCCGGCAGAGGGTGGCCGGAGGGCAGCCGGAGGGCGGAGGGCGGCCGACGGAGGGCGGGGCCGGCGGAGGGTGGGGCCGGTGGAGGGCGGCCGACCGGAGGGTGGGGCAACAGAGGGCGGGGTGGCGGAGGGCGGGGCGACAGAGGGCGGGGCGGCGGAGGGCGGGGCGACGGGGAGGGCACGACGACGGGGAGGGCGCGAGCGACGGGGAGCGGGGCGACGGGGAGGGCGCGACGACGTGGAGGGCGCCGGCGACGGGGAACGGGGCGATGGGAAGGGCACGATGACGGGTAGGGCGCGGGCGACCGGGATGGGGGAAGGGGGGGAACTTCGCGTGGAGGGAGGGGGGAGGGGGCACTAAAGCCCCCATTTTTCTAGTAGTGTATCTAGTAATCGTAACAAGAATGATCATATCCAGGATGATTATATTTAGCAATTGTAACAAAAATGATCATATCCAGAATCTTCTTAACCAGAATGATCGTAACCAGAATGATCATAACCATATATGATCATATTCAAGATAATAGTATCCCAACCATTTGTATTCCGAAAATATCATGCTTGGATTAAGATGAAAAAGAAAAAAGAAAGAATGAATGGAAAGTTACAATACTTTCCAATTGTAAAATAGTGATGCTAAAGCTAATCCTCAATTAATTAAAAGTCATTAATGAAGTCACGGTACAAGCACACGTTGGTGAATGAAGGTAGTTGAAGGAGATGATGTGTTTTTCTCGAGTGGGTCAAGAGAAAAGAAAAGAAAGTGAATATTGATGAATTAATTGTCATGGGGTAGCCTCTATTTTAAAAGAGTGATTGTATCTAATGAGGAGAAGTTTATTTCTTCAAACACATTCAATTGGTATGGTATCAAGAATTGTTTCGAAGAAATCAGTATGAGAGAATCAGTTTCAGACCCATGTATTGCTCATCAATTATAACTGTATTGACATTTGAAATGTGAGTCTGGAAAAGAAGAGATGAATATTGTAGAAGATTTGAGAAGAATCGAGAAGCATTGGTGAAGTCATAATTGCTCCAAAATTTGAGGAGAAATTCAGATTTGGGTGAATTTAAGTGAGCAGGGACTTGTTTTGGGATTCCTACCTAAACATGTTTTGGTTCACCTATAAAATGCATGAAGTACATTGTACTTGGGTGAATTATAGAAGAGAGAGAAGCTCCAGGTTTCTAGAGAGAAGAATAGATCAATTTTGTTCAGATGGAAAATAGTTTTGGGTGGTTCCAATTCATTCATATTCTAGTCAGTATGCCAATTGTATTCGGGAATTGAAGTGGTTCCAATTCAACTCTATTATTTTCTATCTGGAAATCGGAATGGGGGCTTTGTATTGAAAAAATCAGTCTGGGAGATTTGTTTTGAAAGAATCGTGATGGGAGATTTGTATTTAAAAAATCAAACTGAGAGTTTGGTTTTGAAAGAATCATAATGAGAGATTTGTATTGAAAAAATAAAACTGGGAGCTTGGTTTTAGAGGATCGTAATGGGAGATTTGTATTGAAAAAAATAAGACTGGGAGATTTGTTTTGAAAGAATCGTAATGGGATCTTTGTATTAAAAAAATCAGTTTGGGGGATTTGTTTTGAAAGAATCGTCCATAGAGAAGATCAAACTCAGTGCTTCATGACAAATTCCAGGTGGTTCTTACCTTTCTTCTGGGTAAGGAATTGATTAATTGTATTTCAATTTGAATACAATTGTTGAATTGAAAAAAAGCACATGTCACATGAGTTGTTACAAAACAAATTGTCTTTCCCTATTGTTCTAAGAGGGTATACACACACTAGTGGGATTGTTTCATAGTGATACACGAGTGTAAGGGTAATTCCTACTCATTGTAATCCTAGGATTGTTTTCTTAGTGTATTGTAAGGTATTGGATCATTTCCAAACCATACAAAGGACATAGATATTCTTATTTAATAATGAACCTTGTGAATATTTTTGTTCCTGTGGATGTGTGTTGAGTTTTTTTTTTCAGTAGGGAATTAAAATATCTAATAGAAGGCAAAGGAAGTTTCAAATGAAATGAAACTTAAAAGAAAAAAATTATCACTGATTCACCCCCTCCCCCTCTCAGTGATACATTACTCTGACTGGGCACTTTCAATTGTCATCAGAGGCAATATTTCCTTCACTATTCATTATTACTGGAGAATGTGAAATGTGTGAACAATAAAGGTATTCTGGTCTTTGATGGAAATAAATATCATATCTGGAAAGATAAAAGGTTTCTATATCTTATGTTTATTAGTTATGATATCCTTAAAGATGAAACAGTTGGGTTTCATCCTATAGATGATAAAACTCCACTTACTGCTATTGATAATAGACATCTTGAGAATTATAGAAGGGAGAAGAATTATATATTTTCATCACCTTCTGAAAGTGAATTAGTGAGAGTAACATGTGTTTCCACAACCAAAGGTTTATGGGATAAATTGAATAACATATATGACGACAATACAAAATTGAAGAAGGAAAAGTTACAAATATGGAGATTTAAGTATAAAGATCTCAAGATGGATGAGCATGAATTTGTTGAGGACTTTTTTACTAGGGTAAATGACATATTAAGTACTTTCATATTTCTTAGTGAAAAGTCAGTTGATTCTACTATGGTTGAAAAGATCTTAAGAATCCTACCCAAAAAATTCGATGCAAATGTTTCTTCATTAGAAGACAGAGATCCTGAAACATTATCTCTTGATGATTTACAGAGCACTCTTATGACTTATGAAATGATAAGAGAGAATTATATGAAGAGAAAAACCAAGGTTGATAGATAAATGTCTTTTAAGGATTCTAAGAAAGAAAATGAGATTCTTAAATAATAAGAAGCTAAAGATTCTGAATCTGAAATTGTGGCATGTAAAAATCATGATTCAATTTTGTCCTTGTTTTCTAAGAATGTGAAAAGAGGTATAGGAAGGTAAAAAGGGAAACTTCCCTTAAAGTGTTTTAGATGTGGAGGAATTGGGAATTTTGTTTTCTAATTGTCCTCAAAGAAGAAATGAAGAAGAAAGTGATGAAAAAGAAATTGAAGACGAAGAAGGAAGGCCAAGAAGATCTTGGAAGAAAAATGGTTATAAAGAAAAATTCTATTCCAAGAGGGAAGATAAGAGGTTCTCCAAATCCAAAAGGATAATCTTTTTGTCTGAGGAAATGATAGTGAGGATGTTAAAAATGATGGTGAAGAAAACATGTTTATTACAATAGTAATTGAAGAATTTTCTTGTAGTATTGAAAGTAGTTGTGCTGAATAAGATGAAGAAAGTGAAGTTGAATCCAAAAATTCCATTGAGCATGCTGGAAAAAATACATTCATTGTAACAAATAATGATGATGAAGTCATAAGCAGTAGTCCATATGAAGAAGAATCTCTGCATGAAATGAATTTTAAAGAAGAGTTGAAAGAATGTCTGAGAAAAATCAGAAGAATTGAAAATCAAAACAAAATAGTGGTAGATGACTGCTTAAGAAACCAAGAATGTTTTACTGGTGAGAAAGAAAATATGACTAAAGAGATAGATGATTTGAAGAAGTATTTTGAAAAATAAAAGAATCGTAATGTGTATTTGTAAGAGAAGATGAAGGCCAAAGAATAAGAGTTGGAACTTGTCCAACAAAAAGTCTCTGAAGCCGAAAAGAAAAGTCTATGTTTTGAAAACTCTATCATAGTAGTTGGTGAATGTTATCATAATGAGAAACCTGAGAAGTCCCAACAAAAGTTACCTTCAAAGGGTGAGAAGAAGAATGAATTTTTTTTTGAAAAGAATAAAACTGGGAATGTTATGTATGTAGTCAAGACCAATAAGGTTGGGAATGTTTTGAAACATTCTGAATCTAGAAATGCTTCCAATACATCTAGTTTCGATAATTCAGAAAAGAAAAGGAAGAATCTGATTGATAATAGAAAGGCTAGAGGAATGGAAATTAAATAGAAGAAGGTGGCTGAGAAACACATTCAAAATTCTAAACATTATCAAAGTTTCAAAGGAAAATGCTCCTTTTATGGATATTTATAGTATTGTGGTGGATTTAGATATACAAAGAATATGTGTTGGTTCAACAAACAACACTACTATTATTCCATAGGTTATGAAAGGCATGGTTTGAGGGGGAGTCAATTATCTCAAAAGAATAATTCTGAGAAGGTTGTGTTGATGAAATTTGAGAAATATGGTGTAAATATTGAAAATAGTTTCCAACCATTAGAAAATATTTGTGAAGGGTGTGATAAACCTAGACACCATGTGAAAGGTTGTATTGTTTTGATACCAGCACAACAAAATATTCTTAACAATTCTCAGAATCTAGATGTTTTAGAAGTGAAGAAGTACAGATCTACTAAATTTGAAGGGAAAGAGTGCATAGTTGTTTGGCCAGAACACATTGACCTAACTAAGAAATTAGAGGAATCAAAAAATAAAGTGAAAGAAGAAAGGAAGAAGCATACTTCTTAAGATATGAGAAACATAGAAAAAAATGTATCCATAAATAGCGAAGATGAGAAAGAAGGATATGATATCAAAACCTGTTCAAATATCTTTCCAGATAAAAATATAGTAATGAACAAAACGGAATAAATTGATTGTATCAAGGATGTACCTAAAGATGAAGAAAAGTCATCATCCTCATTAGAAGATTTGACAGATAAGATGAAAGATATTACAAAACTCAAGAAGGATGAACAGATGGAAGAAATCATATCCAATGAAAAATCTAAGAAGAAGAAGAAGAAGGTAAAACCGTGAGAGGATTCTGAATCTGATTGTTGTTTCTAATAAACAATCAAGGTTCATCCTTATTTCCAATATCTTTTTATACTTGGGCTAACATGTAAGGAATTGAAGGAGTGCAAATTAGAAAGATGTAATTGATGAGTCTCTTACATTTCTTTCAAAAGAAAGTAAAGAGGATGAGAAAAGTTGGTTTCAATAAGATGTGTTTTTATACATATGAACTTTTTGATGTGTTTTTTTGAGATGGATTCAAGTTACTTTTTTCTTAGAAAAATTCCTTCAAGGTTTTCCACTAGTCATGATAATGTTGAAAGAAGTATGTAAAAGGTATTATATAAAAGTTTTGTTAAGGACAACATTGATCACCATGATTATAAACTCTTTTTTTCTATATTGGGTTCACCCATGTAGACTTAGAGTTGTTTAGTTAAAGGTTCATTATTATGAAAATAATGTAATACCCATGTCAAAGAAAATTCCTAAACTCTAGAAATAGATATCATTTACAAATAAGGGAGAAACGTATCACAGTGACCCCATTGAATTCGATTTCGAATAAGGGGGAGAGATAAGAGAAAGGGGAAGAAGAAAAAATAGTTGCAGAAAAAAATGAAACAATACCACTTATTGTTTTCATGTGGTTATAGTGATTGAAGTGGGTATTGACAAGAAATAAAAAGGGGGATATTGTTAGGACCAAGTTGTGTTTTGGTTGTATTTTTTTCAATCCTTTAGTCTACTGAAGAAAGAAAGGCTGTTGAGATAGATGATGAATAATAATTCGGATTGAAAGGTATTAAAATAAAGAAGAAAGGTATTATGAATTATTTTGTTTTCATCAAGAATGTGTATTGTTTTGAAAATAATCATATTTAAGATTTTTTTGAAAGTAATCAGATCCATGTTGTTTTGACAGGAATCAGATCCATGTTTTCAAAAACAATCGAATCCATGTTTTGAAAGGAAGCCGATCTATATTGTTTTGAAAGTAATTATATCCATGTTTTAAAAAACAATCGAATCCATGTTTTTAAAATAATTAGATCCATGTTTTCAAAAGAAATAGGAATCAGTGTAAAAGTTCATTGTAATGGGAATAAGTGGCTTTGAAAGTGAAAACATATTTTTGGAAGTAGATGGGTCATCAGATTCACTCTGAATATGATGAGAAAGAGGTTTTTGTTTTTCTAGAGAATAAAAGTCATTATGACTATGATTGAATCAATTGTGATGATTCTTTTCAGGTTTTTATTTCATATAAATAATGATTTGATGTGAGAACTTGTGATGCTTTCTTGATAGAAGAAAGGGGGAGTGAAAGAGATGCTGCCAATCGAAAAAGAATCCTATTTAGATTATTTTTCAAAATAACCAGAAAAGAAAGAAGTGGTGTTAATTGTTTTTCAAAACAATCAAAAAAGAAAGTAGTGGTACCTATTGTTTTTCAAAACCATCAGAAAAGAAATCAATCGTGCCTATTATTTTTCAAAACAATCAGAAAAAAATCATATCAAGATTTTATCAATTTTCTTTCAAAGAAATCATATCCATATTGTATCGATTTTCTTTCAAAAACAATTGGATACCAAGTGGAAGTGAAAAGTGATATCGATTGAATAGGTAATGATGATTAAAAATGGCGATTCTTATGGGAAAGGTGATGCCGATTGAAGATGAGACACTGATTTTTTTTCAAAACAATCGTATTCGAGTAGAAGAAAAGGAATGAGATGGTGTTTGTTGAGAATGAATCATATTCAGATTGTTTTGTATCGTATCTAGGAAGATCATCCTTACCCGATTATATTATATCATATATGGGAGTATCTTTGTCTTTAGATTTTATTTGATCATGTCCAACAATTGTAATCGGGATGATCATATTTAGAATGATCATAACTTAGAACGATCGAAATCAGAATGATCGTATGTAGTAATTGTAACCAAAATGATCATATCTGACATGATTGTATCCAGCATGATCATAACCAGAATGATCGTATCATGGATGATTGTATCCAGAAATCATAACCAGAATTATAGTATCTAGGATAATCGTATCTAGAAATCATAACCATAATGATCATATCTAGTAATTGTTACCATAATGATTGAATATTGGATGATAATATTAAGAAATCGTAACCAGAATGATTGTATCAAGAATGATCGTAACCAGAATGATCATAACCAAAATGATCATAACCATATATGATCATATTACAGATAATAGTATCTAGACTATTTGTATTCAGAAAAGACCATTCTTGGATTAAGATGAAAGAGAAAGAAGTATAAATAAATGGAAAGTTACAATACTTTCCAATTGAAAGCAGGTGATGGTAAAGCTAATCCTCAATGAATTCAAATTCCCGAATAAATTCATGATACAAGAACATGTTGGTGAATGAATGTAGTTGTGGGAGATGATGTGTTTTTATCTAGTGGGTCAAGGGAAAAGAAAAGAAAGTGATGAATAAATTTTAAAGGGGGAGCCTTTCTTTCCAAAGAGTGATTGTATCTCAAGTGGAGAAGTGTATTTATTCAAAAACATTAAATTTATATATTATCAGGCATTGTTTTGAAGAAATCAGTATGATAGAATCAGTTTCAGACCCATGTATTTCTCATCAATTTTAATTTTATTGAAATTTGATATGGGAGTTTGGAAAAGAAGATAAAAATATTGTTGAAGATTCGAGAAGAAGTGATAAGCATTGAAAAAAAATCAAAATTGCTCCAAGATTTTAGAAGAAATTCAGATTTGGGTGAATTTAAGTGAGTGGGAATATGTTTTGGTATTCCCACCTAAATGAGGGATCATAAGCTTCAGCGCCCTGTGATGTTGCCCTAACGACGATGGCGGATGTGGCGGCCCCTCCTCCGCCAGGGGAGGCGTCTCTTTCCAGTGATGCTCCGCAGCAGGGATCTTAAGTAAGAGGTAGGGTTTCCAGTTCGTTACCTCCAGAAGCGGACTTCCCGTTCTTCCCTAGTATTCTCATCTCCCCAAAGGTTCTGGGGGTCCTCCATGGACAACCCATGGTTCCGATTTCTCTACAGGAGTTCACCGTAGCCTCTGCACTCTTTTCTTCATCTATAGTGGATCAGTTCGTTCGACAATGACCCCCAGTTGATTTGTTTGACAGGCTTGTGAATGAGGAGTGGGGTTTAGCTCAGCACGCGGTTTTCGGTCTGCTAGGTCCACGACAAATTCTACTCAGTTTCTCGCGTGAGGACGATTTGGTGCGGGTGTGGTCTAGACCAGGAAGTTCTATTCGAGGTTTCCAATTTGATCTGCTCTGCTGGTCGTTTGATCTTCACATGGAGCGAGACCCTTACACCATAGTGATTTGGATTCAGCTTCCCAGACTCCTATTACCTTTCCATAATCCGGCATTACTCACTTCTATAGGGAGCTCCATTGGGTATTTTCTTTGTGCTGATTGGCAGGCTTCCTCTATAAAGCATCCGAGTGTGGCACGATTTTGTGTTGAAATGGATATCTCCCGACCCCCTCCCGAAGTAGTGTTGATAGTGATAGAGGGGGAGTACAGGTATTTCCAACTGATTGTTTATGAATCATGGACCACAATTTTCTCCTTCTGCAATAGACAGGGCTATAACCATCTCGACTATAGGAATATGGCTTCAGGATCACCCAAGATCGCTCAACCTGGTGTTTCTATAGGACCCATTTCATAGGCAGAGGCTTCAAGGGATGTATGCCTGGAGGATTTTACGAATGTCCAGAATAGGGGTTCCCCTATCTCTATGGGTGACGATTTTTCTTGGAATGATCCAGAGGATACAGGCCAGGGAGGTGCTTCAGTTGCTTTTGTAAAATGAGCTATAGAGATTTCGGGACCTCTTGTTTCAGAGGTTTTTGACCGATTGCATCATGAACTAGGTGGAATCTCCTTGACAAGTAGTGCGGCCGAAGACATGTAGGCTTCCGGGGTTTGTGACGAGATGCCCTCACCCACAGATTCTAATCAGGACAGGAAAAGGGAGGGGCAGATAGTTAGGGAGGTTCCTAGGGGTCCTTCTGAGGCATTACCGGCGGTCACTCCATCATCAATAGAGGGAGTTGTCTTAAATGAAGAGGGTAAGGGTCTTGGCACCAGTGAGGATTCATAGAGGCTGGTTTCTAGAAACAACCCCAACCATCTTCAATTCATGGGCCGTGGTCTTGAGCAGATTGGTGTTCCGGTCAAGCAAAAGTAGGTCCCGCAGGTCTCCTCTTATGTTGAGAAGCTCAAAGTAGGGGGGACAATTGGGACCTATCAAAATCACTTTGTAGTGATGGGTGAAGAACACTATAATAAAAATGAGGAAGCAACATGGTGGGATCTTGGAAAAGTCACTCTTGCTGAAACAGAAGCATCCCAAGAGGAAATGGTTGAGATTTCAGACCATGGTGAGTCTAAGGAACTAGCCTTAGAAGATGACTACTTTAGATCCTCTATACGGAAGGGAAAGAACAAAACCATGGATTTAGATGGCTTCATTTCAAACAATCAATGGGCATGTCAAAGGAAGGATTACTCCAACCTCCCTTGTCCTCCCATTATAAGATCTACATACAAGGAAAAGTCATCATTGAAGGACTTTACAAGGTTGACACCTCAACCCGGAACAGGCCCAAAGACCTTAGCCAACAGAAGGCGACAACCATCACCAAGGACCTGGTTAGGGCAGGATGTGAGGTTGTTTTTCCCGTTCCTCCCACAGGTAGTGTGAAGTAGGGTGGTCAGGGGTGGCAGTGCCTTATGTCCTCAGTGCTGGAACATAGGGGTTTACTATTGCATTCGGATGAAGATATGGTTGTAGCTACTTTGGATATTAAGGAACTGAAGAAGATGAGACAAATACAGGTGGCCACTACAAAGGATCAAGGTGAGTGGGTTGGTAAGAAGGCCTGCAACCTACGTAGAGGTCTCAACATGGGGAAGATTAGCATGGAGGAATATAAGAAAGCGTGGGACAACTTGGCACTGCAATTCGAGGGTACCTTGAAAGATCCCCCCGAAACTCAGTTAAATTCTATTCCTTGTGTTTTGTTTAGGAAAAATGTTTCCAAAAAACTCACTCTCTTCTTTAACAAATCTATTATGTCCTTTGTTATTGGAACTATTGAGCTATGAGGGTTCCCACTTTCCCCTTAAAAGTGTTTGTGGTTTTAATAAAAAATTAACATTGGATGGATGGATTCCCACCTAAACATGTTTTGGGTCACATAAAAGGCGTGAAGAAAATTGTACATGGGTGACTTGTAGAAGAGGGAGAAGCTCCAGGTTTCTAGAGAGAATAAGAGATAAATTCTATTTGTATTAACAATTGTTTTTAGTGGTGCTGATTCATTCATATTCTATTCAGCATGAAAATTGAATTCGGGAATTGAAGTGGTGCCAATTCAACTCTATTGTTTTCTATCTGAAAATCAGATTGGGATCTTTGTATTGAAAAAATAAGACTGGGAGCTTGGTTTTGAAAGAATCATAATAGGAGAATTGTATTGAAAAAGTTAGACTGAGATCTTGGTTTTGAAAGAATCATAAAAGGATCTTTGTATTGAAAAAAATTAGACTAGGTGCTTTGTTTTGAAAGAATCGTAATGGGATATTTGTATTGAAAAAAATCAGACTGAGAGCTTTGTTTTGAAAGAATCATACTCAGAGAAGATCGGACTCAGGGCTTCATAACAAAGCCTATATAGTTCTTAGATTTCTTCTACATAAGGAATTGATGAATTGTATTACAATTTGAATAAATTTGTTTAATTGAAAAGAATCATAGGTAACATGAGTTGTTACAAAACAAATTGTTTTACCCTATTTTTCTAAGAGGGTGCACACACACTAGTGAGATTATTTCATAGTACTACATGATTGTAAGGATACTTCATACCCATTTTAATCCTTGGATTGTTTTCTTAGTGGATTATATTGTATTGTATTATTTCCAAACCATACAAATGACATAGATATTCTTATTGAATAGTGAACCATGTAAATATTTGTGTTCTTGTGGATGTGTGTTGAGTTTTTTTTTCAATAGGGAATTCAAATCTCTAATAGGAGGCGAAGGCTGTTTCAATTAAAAAGAAAAATAAAATAAAAATATTATCACTGATTAACCCCTCCCCCTTTCAGTGATACATTACTCTGACTGGGCACTTTCAATTGGTATGAGTGGCAGTGTTTTCTTCACTATTCTTTGCTGATAGAGAATATAAACTATGTGAACAGTAAAGGTATTCTAGTCTTTTATGGAAACAATTATCATATCTGAAAATATATAATTTTTCAGTATCTTATATCTATCAGTTATGATGTTCTTGAAGCTGCAATAGTTGGGTTTCCTCCCATAGATGATAAAACTCCACTTACAGCTATTGATAAGATATATATTGAGAATGATGGAAGGGAGAAGAATGATATACATTAATCATTTTCTGAGATTTAATTCTTTAGAGTAAAAGTTGTTTCCACATCCAAAGGTATATGGGATAAATTGACTAACATATATAAAGGTAATACAAAAGTGAAGAAGGAAAATTTATAAATATGGAGATTGAGGTATGAAGTTTTTAAGATATATGATCATGAATGTGTTGGCGACTTATTTTCTAGGGTAAATTACAAGGTAAGTAATATCATATGTCTTTGTTAAAAGTTGGATGATTCTACTATGGTTGAAAATATAGTGACAATCCGGGCCAACAAATTCGATGCAAAAGTTTCTTCATTGGAAGATAGAGATCCTGAAACATTATCTCTTGATGATTTATATAACACTCTTATCACTTATGAAATGAGAAGAGATAATTCTATGAAGAAAAAAACAATGGTTGATAGAGAATTGTCTTTCAAGGCTTCTAAGAAAGAAAAGAATATTCCTGAAGAAGAAGAAGTTGGAGATTCTAACTCCAAAAATGAGGTATGTAAAGACCTTGATTCAATTTTGTCCTTATTTTTTAAGAACGTGAAAAGATGTATAAGAAGGTATAATGGGAAACTTACCTTAATATATTCTAGATGTGGAGTGATTGGGAATTTTTTTCCAATTTTTATCAAAGTGGAAATAAAGAAGAAAGTTATGAAGAAGAAAGTGAAGATGAAGAAAGAAGGCCAAGAAGATCTCAGAAAAAAAGAGTGATAAAAAAATTCTATTCCAAGAGGGAAGATAAGAGGTTCCCCAAATCGAAATGGAGAATATTTTTCTCTAAGGAATATTATAGTGAGGATGTTACAAATGATAGTGAAGACAACACGCTCATTGAAATAGTTAATGAAGAATATTCTTCTAGTAACGAAAGTAGTTGTGTTGAAGAAGAAGAAGAAAGTGAAGCTGAATCTGAAAATTCCATTGAGAAAGATGTGGAAAATAATTTCATTGAAATAATGAATGAGGATGAATTTATAATCAGAAGTCCTGATAAAGAAGATACTTAACTTTAAATGGATTTGAAAGAAGAGTTGAAAGAATTTCTAAGAAAGATTAGATGACTTGGGAAGCAAAAAAAAGTCGAAGATGAATGCTCAAGAAACCAAGAATGTTTTTCTAGTGAGAGAGAAAAGATAGCTAAAGAGATTGATTATTTGAAGAAGTATTTTGAAAAATAAAAGAATCGTAATGTTCATTTGGAAGAGAAGATGGAGGAAAAAGAAGATGATTTGGAACTATTCCAACAAAAACTCTATGAAGATGAAAAGAAAAGTCTATGTTTTGAAAAATCTATCATAGAATTTGGTGAATGTTCTCATAATGAGATACCTGAGAAAGCTCAAAAATAGTTACCTTCAAAGGGAGAGAAGAACAATGAAATTGTTTTTAACAAGAAGAAAGCTGAGAATGTTATGTATCTGGTCAAGACCAATAAGATTGGAATTTTTTTGAAATGTTATGAATTTGGAAATGTTTCCAATATTTCTAGTTCTGATAATTTAGAAGAGAAAAGGAAGAATCCGATTGATAACAGAAAGGTTGGTGGATTGGAAATGAAAGAGAAGAAGGTGGATAAGAAACACATTCAAAATTATAGACAGTATCAAAGTTTTATAGGGAAATACTCTTTTTATGGATATTGTTGTTATTGTGGTGATTTGTACATTCAGAGAATATGTGTTGGTTCAACCAAAAACACTACTATTACTCCACAGGTTATAGAAGTCATGGTTTGAGTATGAGTCAATTCTCTCAAATGAAGAATCCTGATAGGGTTGCGTTGATGAAATATTAGAAGAATAAAGTAAATATTGAAAATAGGTTCCAACCATTATAAAGTATTTGTGAAATGTGTAAGAAACTTGGACACCATGTAGAAAGTTATCTTTTTTTGTTAATGGTATAACAAAATAGTCTTAACTATTCTCATAATCTAGATGTTTTAGATGTCAAGAAATATAGATCTTTTAAATTTGAAATGAAAGAGTACTTAGTTGTTTGTCCAGAACTCATTGGCCTAGAAAGGAAATTGGAGGAATCACAAAATATTGTAAAAGAAGAAAGTAAGAAGTAAAATTCAAAAGATATGGGAAATGATGAAAAAAATGTATCCAAAAATGGCGATGATGATAAATAAGGACATGATATCAAAACCTGCTCAACTATCTTTCCAGAGAAAAATATAGTATTAAGAAACATGGACCAAACTGATTGTAACAAGGATGTTCCAAAAGATGATAAAAATTCATCATCCACCTTAGAATATTCGACAAATAAGAAGAAAGATATTACAAAACTCGATAAGGATGAACATAAGCAAGAAATCACATCTAATGAAAAATCCAAGAAGAAGAAGAAGAATGTAAGACTGAGAGAGTACTATTAGTCCGAATGTTATTTCTAATAAACAATCTAGGTTCATCATTATTCCCAATATATTTTTATACTTATGATAACAATTAGGGAATTGAAGGAGTGTAAATACGGAAGATGTAATTGACGAGTATCTTACTTTTTTTATAAAATAAATTAATGAGGATGAGAAAAGTTTTTTTTTGATAAGTTGTGTTTTTATACATATTAACTTTCTGATGTGTTTGTTGAGATGGGTTCAGGTTAATTTTTCCTTAGAAAAATTCCTTCAAGGTTTTTCCCAACTCTTGAGAATTTTTAAAGAAGTATGTACAATGTATTACATGAATGTTTTGTTAAGGAAAACATTGATCACTTCGATTATACACTCTTGTTTTCTACACTGGGTTTGCCCACATACACTTATAGTTGTTTAGTTAATAGTTATTTGTTAAGAAAATCATGTGATAACCATGTTAAAAAATTTCCCAACCTTTGGAAATGGAGATCATTTACAAATAAGGGAGAAAATTATCCTGATGACCACTTGGAATTGGATTTTCAATAAGGGGGAGAGATAAGAGAATGGGGGAGAAGAAAAAATAGGGGAATAAAAAAAAACGAAACAATACCACTTATTTTTTTCATGTGGTTGAAGTGATTTAAGTGAGTATTGAAAAAAATACAAAGGGGGAGATTGTTAGGACCAAGTGATGTTTTGGTTGTATTTTTTTTCAATCCATTAGCGTGCAGAAGAAAGAAAGGATGTTCAGAAAGATGATGAATGGGAATTCAGATTGAAAGGTATAGAAAGAAAGAAGAATGGTATTATGACTCATTTTGTTTTCAGAAAGAATTTTATTGAATTCAAAATAATCATATTGAAGATTGTTTTGAAAGGAATCAGATCCATGTTGTTTATACAGGAATCAGATCCATGTTTGAAAAACAACCAGATCCTTGTTTGGAAAGGAATCAGATCCATGTTTTCAAAAGCAATTGTATCTATGTTTTGAAAATAATTGGATCCATGTTTTTAAAATAAATAGGAATCACTTTCAAAGTTCATTTTAATGGGAAGAATCATCCTTGAAAGTGATAACATCTTGCTTGAAGTAGATGGTCACCAGATTCACTCTAAATATGACGATAAAGAGGGTTTTGTTTTGTTGGAGAACTAGAGTCATTATTACTAAAATTGAATCAATTGTAACGATGCTTTATTGTTTTTTATTTCATATAAATCATGAGTTGATGTGAGAACTTGTGATGCTATCTTGATATAAGAAAGGTTGAGTGAAGGAGATACTACCAATTGAAAAAAAAATTTACTCATATTTTTTTCAAAACAATCAAAAAAGAAATTAGTGTTGCCAATTGTTTTTCAAAACAATTAGAAAAGAATACAGTGGTGCATATTGTTTTTAAAAACAATCAAAAAATAAATCAGTAGTGCCAATTGTTTTTCAAAACATTAAGAAAATATTCATATCAAAATTGTATCAACTATCTTTCAAACAATCTTATACAAATTGTATTGATTGTCTTTCAAAACAATTGGATATCGAGTGGAAGTGAGAAGTGATGCCGATTAAATAGGTAATACCGATTGAAAAGGGTGATGTTGATGGGAAAGTTGATGCCTATGGAAGATGAGACGCCAATTGTTTTTAAAAACAATTGTATTCAGGTAGTAGAAAAGGAATGAGCTGGTATCGATTGTGAATGAATCATATTCGGATTGTTTTTTATTATATCTGGGAAGATAATTCTTATCATATTGTATTATATTGTATCTGGGTAGATCATCGTCTTTAGATTGTATTTTATCATGTAGAACAATCATAACTAGGATGATAATATTAAAAATGATCATAACAAAGAACAATCATAATCAGAATGGTTGTATCAAGTAATCATAACCAGAATGATCTTATCCAACATGATTGTATCCAATATGATCGTATCCAGAATGATTGTATCCAGGATGATCGCATCTAGAAATCGTAACCAGAATGGTCGTATCCATGATGATCGTATCCAGCAATCATAACCAGAATGATCGTATCCAGCAATCGTAACCAGAATGATCATATCCAGGATGATCCTATTCAACAATCGTAACCAGAATGATCATATCCATAATGATCGTAACCAGAATGATTGAAACCATATTGATCATAACTAGATATGATCGTATTTAGGATAATAGTATCCAAACCATTTTTATTCAGAAAAGATCATGCTTGGATTGAAATGAAAACGAAATAAGCAGGAATGAATGGAAAGTTACAATACTTTCCAGTTGAAATCAGTCGATGCTAAAGCTTATCCTAAATGAATTCAAATTCAGGAATTAATTCATGATACAAGAACATGTTGGTGAATGAAGTTAGTTGTTGGAGATTATGTGTTTTTCTCAAGTGGGTCATGAGAAAAGAAAAGAATGTAAATATTGATGAATTAACTATTAAGGGGGATCCTTTCTTTCAAAAGAGTGATTATATCTCAAGTGAAGAAGTGAATTTATTCAAACACATTCAATTGGTATAGTATCAAGCATTGTTTTGAAGAAATTAGTATAATAGAATCAGTTTCAGACCCATGTATTTCTCTTCAATTGTTATTGTATTGATATTTGAAATGGGAGTCTGAAAAAGAAGAGATGAAGATTGTATAAGATTCAAAAAGAATCGAGAAGCATTGACAAAGTCCTAATTTCTCTATGATTTCAAGAGAAATTTAGATTTGGATGAATTTAAGTGAGCGTGAAAGTGTTTTGGGATTCCCACCTAAACATGTTTTGGGTCAACTATAAAAGGCGTGTAGTACATTGTTCTTGGTTGACTTACAGAATAGAGAGAATATTTAGGTTTCTAGAGAGAAGAAGAGATCAATTCCATTCAGTTTGACAATTGTTTTTGGTGGTGATGATTCAATCATATTCTATTCGACATGACAATTGTTTTCAATAATTGAAGTGGTGCTGATTCATCTATATTGTTTTCTATCTAAAAATTATATTGGAAGATTTGTATTGAAAAAATAAGTTTGGGAGCTTTGTTTTTAAATAATCTTAATGGGATCTTTGAATTGAAAAAATCAGACTAGGATCCTGGTTTGGAAAGAATTGTAGTGGGAAATTTGTATTAAAAAAATCAGACTGGGAGTTTTTTTTGAAAGAATAATACTCAGAGAAGATCAAACTTAGTACTTCATAAAAAAACCCCAGTGGTTCTTATCTTTCTTTTGGGTAAGGAATTGATGAATTATATTACAATTTGAGTACATTTGTTGAATTGAAAAGAAGCGCATGTAACAAGAGTTGTTACAAAACAAATTGTACTACCGTATTGTGCTAAGAGGGTGGACACGCACTAGTGGGATTTTTATAGTGCTACATGAGTGTAAGGTTACTTCATACTCTTTTTAATCCAAGTATTGTTTTCTTAGTTGATTATATAGTATTAGATCATTTCCAAACCATACCAAGGACGTAGTTGTTCTTATTCAATAGTGATCCTTGTAAATATTTGTGTTCATATGGATGTGTGTTGAGTTTTTTTTTAGTAGGTGTTTCCGACGCTTTCGCCGGGGTGCGCGCGTCCGTCCGTTTGGGCGCGATAGGCACTGCTTTCTTGTTTCCCCACATTACCGCTTTCCAAAGGTGGGCGGCATATGCTCCTTGTTCAGGGATGTCTACTCCTTGATTGAAACGGGATGATGGGATGACGGTTCTTTCTTCCGTGGATTCCTCCTCGGAGCTCGTCACCTAGTCCAGGTCTCCCTCATAGATTTAATACGTTGTTCGTGAAACTCTTCCCAGTGCCATATTTTCATGGACGTCAGTTAATTACACTGCTTCTGTCCGGACATTCCAAAGGGTCCGGTCAGGGCAGCAAACTTCAGTCGGGGGAGTAGTCATGTTGAGGCATCAGTAACGTGTCTGAACGCTGGGGAATTGGCGTGTCTATCTTTTGTCCCTTATTATAGGGCTTCTAAAGGGCGCGGAAGCCCGATGCATCCCACATCGAGCACAGGGAATCGTATTCCATAGGAATTTACCTGAGGTTTTCCTCAGCTTATTATGTTTAACACAGGGTATGCCGTAAGTTTAACATCCAGCAGAGACGGATCAGCCTGATCAGAACACTAGCTGGAGTGGATCAGATTGAGGAATCCCCCTTGAGGGAATTCCGATATCAGGGCCAACCCATGGGAAGCTTCTCGAATTATGTGGAGGGGAATGGGGTGGCATGATCTCACCGGGATGTGGTGGCCCGGGTAAGAATCATGGTGGATGATGGAGAATTGTATGGATGCGGTCGAAATGACCAGGTGGTGGGCTTGAACCTCATGAGGCTTCCTACGTACCATGCCTTGGCAAGGATCAAAGTACGTAGAGTTCGAGAAGAGGGGTGTTATACTGACACGAAGGGGTGTCAGAAAAACTGGACGGTAGGACCATAATGGCTTACCACTAGACCAGGATGCGGTTTAACGTCATGTGGGGCGAAGGCCTATCAGAGAACCGACGTGGGGAAGGACCTTGGTCTAGATGGTGTGGGGATTACAGTCTAGGCTACCCAAGTGCTGGTGAACTGACGTGAAGGAGGTTGGAGTGACCAATGGGTGATGGGCTTGAACCTCATGGAGTCTTCCTACATACCATGCTTGATCTCCAGGTCTCTACTTCCTCTTGTTTCTCACACCGAAAATGACTCATGTTGCAAAGGGCATCCCTCTCGAAAGAGGGGCTCAAAACGAGATAGGGTGAAGGAATCTCGTGAAGCAAAAATACCTCGTGAAGCTCATGATTCCCAGAGCGAAGGGTGATTCGTGAGTTGGGAGCTGAGAAGCCAAAAGGTCGGATTGTCCCTCTTCGAGAGCTTAGGTGGATCTCGGTATTTATAGTCAAGGGGCACCACGAAGCAGAGATCACATGGCGCGAAGGGGTTGTGGTTGCTTCACGACGGGTCGCGAACGTCAACCGGGATCACAGAGGGTTCCCGCCTCCTCTGCTTCGTGGTGGGCTCGCAAAGGTCAGGGAATTCGCCGAGCGTTACCACCTCTGGTTATTTGCAGTGGGCTCGTGAATTTCAGGGCATTCGCGGAGCGTTACTACCTTTGGGGCTTCGCGGCGGCTGCATTGCTCAGGTGTCCTCCACAGTTGTGCTTCGCGAGGCAGCACGCGAGCTTCTTTTTATTCTTCTCTTTGCGTCCAATATTTTGGCGCCAACAAATCCCCCCCCCCTCAGACTTGGAGCCGTGGAGGGATCAAGGGTCGAAGTATGAGGGTAAATCACCAAAATTATTGAGAGTTCGCGGTGCTGACTCATGAAGCGAGCGCGCGGGGCAGACAGCAGTCGCGCGGTCCGGACGCGCCGCGATGCTCCCCACGGGTGGGACACGCCGCTAAGCTCTGAGGTTGCCGCCTATAAATAGGGGGGATGACCCCTCTTTTTTCCTCTCGTAATTTTTTTCCTTTTACGCTCTCGACTTCGTGAAGCTCCACGTACTCCGTGCCTTCTCACCGTGACTCGAGCTTCGCGGCGAACCATGAGTCTCTGAATCCGCGACTGCGCCAAGCGAATGTCTGCTTGCCGGTCGGGGCCAGGATCCGCGTCTTGGTTTTGCGAGCGAGATTCATGAGAAATATTCGCGATCATCCTTCGCAACCTGACCCTATTTTTTTTTTGAATTCTGAAACCGTAATGTCCCATTAAGAAGCTATGTTGGGGGTGCTTGGAGATGCCGCCCGGAGGGATGAAATGGCCAACTGTCTGGGCCTTGGCGAGATGGTCCGAAGTCACTCGGACCATAATTCTTTGACAAACTTCCTATCAGAAATCCAAAATAACTATCAGTTGTGCAAGAAGCTGCCCTTGTATGGCTTTGGGATGAGGAATGATGTCTTCATTCCTGAGGGGAGTAGGGACGAACCAGCTTGTTGGTTCAGGAGCACGCCATGCCAACACCAATGGTTTAGGGCGGCCAATGGTCATGCCTAGAAGGAATTCACACCCGTCAACACCAAATGTCTGTACAACCATCTGAACAACATCGACGGGGAGCCACTGAAACTGGAGACATCCCCTCCCATGTACCACACCATACTGAAGTTGACTCTGCAGGATTCGAAAATGGGGTGGTCCGACGAGTGGGACTTGCGCCAAGGCAGTAACTACACCAACGACTGGGCATGGGCCTACTGGGTAGGTGCCTCGTGCGAGGAGTTTTGGGCCGAGATGAGGAGAGTGGGCATATACGAGGCGGTATGGGCCTCCCAATTCCACATTTATCAACCGAAACAGCTGATGTCTGAGTTGCTGAGTAGATGGTCATCTAGGACCAACACTTTCCACCTGCACCATGGGGAGGTGGGCATCAGTCTGTGGGATGTCCATCATATTTAGGGGGTCCTGATCTTAGGGGCAATGTATGATGAGTTCCTCCCCATCATGAGCACGTGGGAGGATCCGAAGCAGATTCCGCGATTGGCATCAACACTGATGGCACTAGTCCCTAGATAGGACAAGGAGGCGGTGAGAGATGTCCACTTTAATAAGTGGTTCAAGCAGTTCCTGAACTTTCTGAAGGATTGAGAGTTCCCTCTGAGGCCTCGAACTTGTCCGAAATGGGCTCAACGGGGCAAGGAGCACTCGTATTGGCGGCTCTTGGAGAAAAGCTAATGGAAGACTTGGGGTTTTAGTGTCAGCACTGAACAACAGCCAATAGTCAGGCTGGTGGCATTCATCGCGGCCCTTATCTGCGGTTGGATCCTACTGGTGAGGGATACTAACATGGGGGTGCGACCCAGGTCATTCATCATGGCATCCATGCTGGCCATGGGAAGGCGAGTCAATCTGGGGATTCCGATGCTCGCCAAGCTGTACAGGATGCTGTGGCACGTTAGCGAGGGCAAGAAGCTGCCGAGGATATGCTGTCCCTTACACATTCTGTACGGGTGGATCGCAGCACACATCAGGGGGGTTTATGAGTATATAAACCCCATCTCACAACCGGGGTCGAACTTCCGCCCCTCCATTATGAATGCGGCTGGGAGATTACCATTCAAACTAACTGTATCGATGGTGCTGAACCGGGTGTGGAAGGTGGATGAGTTCAACTTCCACCCGTTTCCATTGCTGACCAGAGTGCCCACTAACTATGGTCAGGGAACCGAAGAGCACTGGGCCTATCTCCTGGCTTTTCGAGGTGGAGTCTTGGTGGAACTGGTGGACTGTGAGCCGCTCTGGGAACCGTACACCCCGCATCAGTTTGCGAGGTAGTTTTGGTGCCTGTAGCGGCTGACCCCGCAGGTCTACTGGGAGGTGCGTCACGAGGAGAACCCGTGTGTGATGAGGCAACTGTGGCTCATGTTCACACGGGAAGATGGGAAGATGTGAATTGTATTGCCTCCATCCACCACTTCTTTCAAATTGGTGAAGGAGTATGCCATCAGCTGGGAGGCCGCTTATCTGAGGGAGATGCTGAGGCAGCCAACCGTTTGGGCTGGTGACGTTGGGCCTCCCCTATCCTGAGGTCAGGGTCGGAGGGCAGTAAGGGCCTCTCACAGTGGTAGGGATGTCGTGGTGGCGAGACCTGCACCGGCCAAGGGTGTGGCAGCAGCGGCAGATCCAGCGGTGGTAGTGGACTCGGTGGTCCCGAAAGAGTAGAGCCATCTGTAGGGGTGCCCGCCAAGGGGATTTCGTAGGATATCCACTCAAGATATGGGGATGTGGCTGCGCCACATTGACATGCCAGAGGATGCCGTCTTCCCGGAGGTTTGGGAAATTTGGGACGTCAACCGGAAATTCTTCAATCCACCCGAGATGTGGGTGCACTTGAATCATCTCGGGATGGAGTTACCGGGAATAAGCCCAGTCCTGGCTGGTTTCACGGCATCTTCGGCAAAGGCGGAACAATACATGGATGTGCTGGAGGACTATGTTCACTCTAGTTGTGTCCCACGCCCAATGACAGACCGAGTGAGGGTATTGCTGGATCAGATGGTTCCCCCACAGTTGTCAGCCGTCGATCTAAGGGACCACTTCCCCCTGCCAGAATAATCAGAGGAGTCCTCCCAGGGGGATGAGGCTAGCAGAGGGAGCCCGTTGAAGGAGGGAGAAGTCGGAGACCAAGACTCAGATTCTGGCGATTTCGCGGAGGTTCTTGAGGTATCATTACAAATCTCTTTCCTCAGGGTCAACTCTTAGGCCTTTTTAGACCTCTCACAAAAATCTGAACTGTGCAGGAGGAACTTGTACGTAGACCTCGCTCTTGCCCTTTGGAGGGTGATGACGCAGGACCTTCAGAACCTGCGCTTACGGCTACGTCCAGTTCTGTGTCTGGCGGGGCCAGATCACTCGAGTTGGCTCCTCAAGAATCTCCAGACCTTCAAACAGTATACGGAGGGCCATGCCTCGGGGTCGCGTCAGCATTGACTCCAGAGCAGTACCAGGAGTTCGATCTCCATAATTTTTCTCCACTGGATTCATTGTTGTCATATATAGATCATGCCAACTGACGTTCATGCCCCTCTCTGTCGTACAGTTCTCCGACTGGCATGGGCTACTGTGGCAAGGCTAGTCGGGATATCTGGTGGCACCCCTCCTTGGGGACTTTCGGTGATGGTGGAGATAGTCCCCCCATCTACCCAAGCTACAACACTCCCCATCATTGGCAAGACCACCAGCAGGGTTGTGCCTAAAGTTATCGAGGTGGAATCTGATGGTGAGGATCAATCGGTCGACCCAAGTCCTGTCACGCCTGATCCGGCACCAGATGTCGTGCCAGATTCAATGCCAGATGCAAATCCTGCTGAGGACTTCCTGTGGGCGTATCCTACATACAAGCCTGCCAATCGCACAGACTGGGATGAAACGTCCTCTGATGAAGAAGACAACATCATAGTCCACCGTCAATCATGGATTCTAATCATGTGCTTCATCAAGGACACCCCTCAAGCGTCATGGCTGAACGAAATAGATGGACTCCACTCTCGACTATGTGAATTGTGCACTGGGGGAGTGGATGCCCATCTTCCTCATGCGCTCATTCGGGATCTCGTGGAAGAAAACATCCAGGAGTATGATTGCGGGCTTAGCATGGGCTGGTAGCGAAGGAAAGAGACAAATATCAAGAAGATCCAGGAGGATTAAAGTGAGGTACAGCAGCTACAGATCTGGGCAGACGAGCATTCAGCCTCTCTTAATGCACAATCCGAGCTAATCTCGCGGTTGAAGGCCCAGCTGGCCGAGGCAGAAGAGTGTATGAGGTAGGCTTCTGGAGAGATGGTTGCCATTTAGGCTGACATAGAGAGGGCTCTATTTGAGGCTGACGAACTGCACCCCATCACTGGTGAGGAGGATTGGGAGCTGAGTCAGGGGCATCAATTCCTGGACGCCACAAGTCAAAGGGTGGCAGAGCTGCAACGCTCTTTTGACGGGGTCAATCTGTCCATGGGGGGAGTCGACCCCTGGGTACTATAACAATTACAAACCCTTTAATGGTACTCTCATGCTTCGATTTTATTCTTTATTTGAATGCCGTATCATGCACGATTTCCACTGTTTTCACTGGTTCATTGCATCCTTACAATGTTTGCGAGACGTCTGACGACAATTCCCTAAGCTCACGTGGGTCAGGCCTGACGTGAGAAACAAGAGATAGTTTCCTCATAATCCCACACAACATAGGAGTGGAAACCAAGCTTCGGGCATCCGGGGTTTGGATAACCAGTCCGGATTTCTGGAAAATAGGAGAGACCTGGCCGGAGAAGGAAGTTCTCAAAACAGCCAAATTACCGTTTCTTCAGTGTGCTCTTATGCACGAACAGTGCAACACCAGGGGAACTGAAATCGGTCTGAATAGATAGAAATGGGATGTGTTAATCATGATACCCAAGATTCGGAACACTGTGGGGATGGCGTGACAATAAAGGATAACCATTAACCGTGGTGGAAAACACATCATCCATATTGTGTTAGCCTAGAATGGGGACAGAAAAATGAGGGTCGACCATTGACCATGTTCGAAACACAGGACCATGTCACAAATGTTGTCAATCAATCCTTCGGGACGTTGGCCCAGGATAGTAGGAGGAACCTAGGTCGAGCATCCATTCTATTAGGGGGTCCTTCCAAACATGACCAGTCTTCCGGAACATTGGCTCAGGATGGTAGGTTAGCCGAGGCGGCATAGGACTAGGCCGTTAGGGGGCCCCTTTAGACATGAAAGAGGATGGGGATCCGAATGATGGGTATGAAAAGCATGGAATATGGAGTGATGGTTTGTCTGAACAGAATCCCACACTAATGTAATTACACCACTATGGTGGGAGTACGCCAGATGGGCGTATCAGTTTGATCATGGATCATTCCTTCTTTGAGACAGGGCCTCTCTGGCGAGGGGGTCTGTTGCTTCCCAATGTAATCTTGGGGCATCCTGAACTTGTTCAGGGAAGATTCATAGTTGCACGGTCCCCTACGAGGGGTCCGGCCAGGGGGCCGGAAAGGGGAAGAACCAGATTTATAATTCCTGTGGGCTGTACCCTAGGTAAAATACCAGGGTGTCCCTACGTATCCCATGAGGATGAGAATCAAGACACATGTAGTTCTGGAGAGCGTAGTTCAATGTCATGCGGGACGATGAGAATCCTGGACGCGTTGGTACACATCTTGCCAAAACTACTAAGCCCACGTGAGTCGTGCTCGGTGTGGGAAACAAGAATTAGTGGTGGGACTTTCCCGACACAAAAAGGGGCATGTCAGGGTGAAGGGATGCTCGATGAATACCGGTCCCATGATGCTAACACAACCATGTGGTGCACCTAGATGTGTGAGGAGATAGAGCCAGGTATGTTGGAATTCCACTTGAACATGAGGAAGTGGAAATGTGTGAATCATGATGCTCGAAATTTGGATCACAATGATGACGGCATGACGATAGAGGATAACCTTTAACCGTGGAAGAAACGCTGCATCCATATCGCGTTAGCCTAGAATAGGGATAGACAAATGAGGGTTGACCATTGACCATGTTCGAAACACGGGACCATGTCACAAATGTCGTCCGAGATCCTTAGGGACGTTGGCCCGAAACGATAGGAGAGCCCTTAGGCCCAACATCCATAGAGAGCCCTTAATCCTAGAATCCATGTCGTCCGAGGGTCCTTTTGGATGTGGAAGAGGATGAGGATCCAAATAGCGAGCTCACGAAGCTTGGTCGTGGGATGAGGGGAATGTCCCCATGAAAATCCCACACTTCAGGCTCTTTGTGAAAACACATCTGAATACAACAACGATACGTATTAGATAGAGGGAGCATAGTCCTTTCTCATAGGGAGATCTTAGTTTAGGGTTGTAGAATTCGGACCATGGGTGGGAGGAAACATAGGAGGCACGCGGCGGGTAATTACAAAACTCGACGTGGATGAGGACATAATCCCATACCACACCGCATAACCCCCTTAGGAGAGGTTTTAGGTCAAGGTACCGAAAACGAGAGTTGAGCTGGGCCTGAAGCAAAGTTAAAAGGCATTCTTACATACCCCATGGGGATGGGGATCAAGCTACATGTAGTTCTGATGGGTGGCACGGTAAGGTACCAGTGCCCGGGAAGAAGGGGAGTGCGGGTGTGGCCCTTGAACAAAAAGAAGCGAAATTTGATAAATCTTGTTTTTCCTTTAAGGCGAGTGGTGTTTTTTTTTGTGAAGGAACATGCCTAGGGTAACAAGCCCTAGTGTCTCCACAAGAATAAAGCCGTGATAGGAATTGAAAAATGGCATGGCACATGACCAATACCCAACATGATGTCCTCTACAACGAGGTCATCACAATGCAGTGCCTTTTTTCGTTGTGCAGCCAGGATGATAATGTCACAATTTAGGGTTGTACGATAGGACCAAGCATCCATTTTAACGTCATGCAGCGCAGACGTAGCAGAGACGATGCTAGACGGGGGATGTGTACTGTGTCGTGTGACATAACCAACCTGAATGGGGACATAATTCCACATTATACCGTACGCAATCCCGAGATACGAACCATGGGCCAAGGGACCCACATAGAGGTGAAAGGTGAAGGGGAAGCGATTATCTCCCAAACGAGCTAGACCAGAAAATGAGACGTTCGGGTAGTCCTACATATCCCATGAGGATGGGAATCAAGATGAATGTAGTTCTGAGGAGATATTAGTTTATGGTCTTAGAGCTCAGACTGTGGGAGCCCCGAAGGACGTTGTATTGAAGCTTTGTCCCCCTGATATACAAAGGTGCACTGAGGGGTAGCTCCAAGAGTGTTGAGATTCCACCAGGACACGATGGGGTGGAACATAATGTGAATCATGTAACCAACATTCAAGGCCGGGAAGGGCCAGTGTGACGATAGAGGATTACTGCTGACCATGTTCGCAACATAGGATCCTATCACATTAGCCTGAAATGGGGAAAAACAAATGAGCATCGACCACTGACCATGTTCGCAATGCGGGAATTGTATCGATTTGTTGTTCGAAACCCTCGGGGGAGTTGGCCCGTAACGGTAGGAGAGCCCTTGGGCATTGTATCCAGGCCGTTCTTGGGGGTCCCTCCGGGTGTGAAAGGTGATGAAAGCCCGAATTAAGGGGAAAACGAAGCTTGGAAATTGGAAAGAACTTGACCAAGTCGAATTTGACACTCTTGGTCCTAGAACAGAGTACTCTTAACACCTAGGTGAACCACTACAAGGGGTCGAGGGACTCAACTTGAGGGTGACTAAGAGATGGCGGATTCCCGAGAAAGGGGGCATAGTTCCAAAAGCCCTGTATCATTCCTAGATATCCCCCACCTTAAAGGGGATAGGCCAAGGGGACTAGGTGACCGGGAGATCGGCGGATCTCTATGAAGTGGGGATGGACCCGAAGTCTAGACATTTGGGTGGTCCTACGTATCCCATGAGGATGGGAATCAATCCATATGTAGTTCTTGAAGGTGTCTTTTAATGTCGTGTGAGACAAGAGATAAGAGGGATTACTCTGATAACTGGGTGCGCGTGGTGTGGCTATTGTAAAACCAATTTGAATGAGGACATAATCCCACATCACACCATGTAGTCTTGTAGTCAGGGTCCCGTAGGCAGGACAAAAGAGACAAATTAGCTGAACTCAAACAGAACCCAAAGACAGGAGGTCTAGGTGTTCTTATGTATCCCATGAGGGTGGGAATCAAGCCAGACGTAGTTCTTAAGAGATCTTAGTTTATGGTCTTAGAGATCAGACCATGGGTGGATGACAACTTTCCTAGTGAGCACAGACCTCAACACGATCCCTAAGCCCACGTGAGTTAAACTTGGTGTGGGAAACAAGGGGGGGGGGAAGATCCTTATCGCAATACCCGAAACATCCATCAAGGGGAGGTCGGTGAAGAGCCTCGAAGGACACCTCTAACAAGGCTTTGTTCTCCTAACGCGCAGATGTGCATGGAGGAATAGTAACAAGAGTTTCGAAACTCTACTTGGACATGATGAGAATGGAGAAGGATGTGAATCATGTAACCGAAATTTTGGGCTTAATGGGGTTGGCATGGCAATGGAGGATAACTGTTAACCATGGTGAAAAAACAGTATCCATACCACATTAGCCTGAGGTGGGAACAATAAACGAGCATCGACCGCTGACCATATTCGCAACGCGGGATTTTTATCGACTTGTTGTCCGAAACCTTCAGGGGCGTTGGACCATAATGGTAGGAGAGCCCTTGGGAGTTGTATCTAGGTTGTTCTTGGGGGTCCCTCTTGGTGTGTAAGGTGATTAAATCCCTGATGAAGGAAGACATGAAGCCTAAAAAGTGGGTGTGGACGTGTCCGAGTAGAATCCGACATTCCAGGTAACTTAAAACAGAGTACCCTTAGGCACATCGGTGAACCACCGCAAAGGGTCGGCAAAGTGGATCAGGAAGGGTAGGCCAAGGGGCCAAGGTGGGATGGAGATTTTCGAGAGATGGGGCTGGACCTGAAGCTTAGACATTCAGGTGGTCCTACGTGTCCTGTAAGGACAGTAATCAAGCCACACGTAGTTCTAGAAGATACCGAGGGGCGGAATACCCTAATGAGGATATGTACGATGCGACGAGTATCTTGACGTGAATGGGGACGTAATCCCGCACCACACCGCATAGTCCTGTAGGAAAGAACCTAGGCCACGAGGCCAAAGAGGCCAAGGGGCCTGATAGTTGGGTTTTGGTCAGGTTGGCCTGGCCTACTCGCAGTTTAATGTCTTGCAGTGAGGACGAGGGATGGGGGCCCGACAAGGCCAAGGGGCCAGAGGATGGGAATCCATTAGGAAGGCCTGAAAAACTTTCAGTTTAATGTCATGTAGTGAGGATGAGGGCAGGGGCCCGGCAAGGCCAAGGGGCCGGAGGCTGGGCCTCGGTCAGAAAGGCCTGACAATCTTGCAGTTTAACGTCATGCAGTGAGGACGAGGGTCGGGGAATAGGATTCCCTGGATAGAGGAGTTGTATGGTACGGTGAATAAACTGACGTGAATGTAGACATAATCCCTCACCACACCATACACTCAAGGTAAGAACTTAGGCTAGGGCCCAAAAAGGCCAAGAGGCCTAAAGCTGGGCCTCAGTAAGGGAATGCGTACAACATGGAAAGTAGCCCAATGTGAATGAGGATGTAATCCCACATCACACCGTACACTCCCTATAAAAGACTCGGGGCCATGAACCCGAGCGTTGGCACCACCCAGAGGGAAGTTATCACTTCGGGATGGGGCAGAACGGATCACTGCACTCGATGTTTGGGACATCTTGGAGTGGACCCAAAGATCCGGGACAATGACCTAACATGGGAGCAACAAATGAGCATCAACCACTGACCACGTTCGAAACGAGGGACTTGTATCGTCTTGTTGCTCGACATCCTCGAGGGTGTTGGCCCAAAGTGGTAAGAGGGCCCCTATTCCGAGCATCCATACCATTTAGGGGCCCTTCCGGATGAGGAAAGTGATGGAATCCCGGTCAAGGAGTGGGTGAAGCATAGTTGTACCCATCTACGAGAGAGGCAAACATCTCCAGGGGTGGGGATGTACAGTCGGGTCGAGGATTGCTTGACGTGAGTTGGGTAAGAAGTGTGCACCCTTCCATATTTCTTAACCCAAGGGGAAGATTTTGGCTTTTGGACTGGGCCAACAGATGAAATGTCTAGGCGTTCCTACGTATCCCATGAGAATGGGAATCAAGCCATACATAGTTCTTGAAGGCCATGCAGTTTAATGTCGTGCAGTAAAGACATGGGGGGATAGAATAATGGTAGTGGGAACATGGTGCGACCATTATAATCCTCATATGAGTGGGGATAAGGAAGCCTACTCCTCATCATGCAAGGATCCTCTGAGGAAACTATACCCAGGGGGATAGTCAAAGAGAAGAGATCGGGGTTGGGCTCATGACGAGACGTTTGTGCGTTCCTACGTATCCCATTAGGATGGGAATCAAGCCATACGTCGTTCTTGAAGCACAGTTTAGCATCGTTTCGGACTAAAGATGTGTCTCAACTGGGGGCATGTGCGATACGGTGGGTAACCCGACGTGAATGAGGACGTAATTCCACACCACACCATACGATCCCATAAGAGAGCCTGAGTCAACGAAGGCCAAGGGGCCTGAGGCTGAGCCTCAGTCAGGAAGGCTTGACTGGATTGTATTTTAACGTCTTACAGTAAGGACGGGTGGGGGGGGGGGGTCTTAGTTTAAGTTCATAGATCTCAAACCATTTTGCAGTTTATTATCTTGCAGGATGATATCACAATTTTAATGTCATGCAGGACGGTGGTGCAGTTTAGGGTCATGAGGGACCGTACATCTTAAGGTCATGCAGGACCCAAAAGGGTTCAGCCAAAGTATTGCTTGAGGAACTTGGCGTTGGTGGGAGGAGTTATGCGCTCACCGTCCGTGGTCACCAAGGAGTATGCTCCGTTGGGGTAAACCTTATGGATGATGTAAGGTCCTTCCCATTTGGGCTCATGATTGGGCAGTTTCCTACCGGGAATCATTGGCGCTCAAAGGGCCAACACTAGGTCGCCTTGTAGAAAAGAGTGAAGGCGAACCTTCTTGTTGAAGGCTCTGGCTACCTTATTATGATGACTTTCCAGATTGTGCAGGGCACGAAGCCTGTTCTCTTCTAGTGCTTCCAATTCAGCTAGACTGATTTTGGCCACCTTATCTGGCACCTGCTGGTCATAGACTACAGTGCGTAACGATGGATGCTAGATCTCAATGGGAAGGACGACCTCAACCCCATACACCAGGGAATATGGGGTTACCTGGGTGGAATTGCGAGTCATCATCCGATAGTCCCAGAGGGCATTGGGGAGATTGTCCGACCAACTTTTATTGTTCTGACCAACCATTTTATGTAGAATGTTAGAGAAGGTTTTGTTGAATGCCTCGATCTATCCATTTTCGTGTGCATGATAGCGAGAGGTATGGTTCGAACGGATGCTGTACTTGGCGTACAATTTCTTCAGCTCGGCTGCTTGGAAGTTGGTGCCGTTATCGGTGAGGACAGTGTGTGGGACTCCAAACTAGTGGATGATATTGGAGCTCACGAAGTCAAGGATGGAACGAGACTTGACCTCCTTGAGTGGAACTTCCTCCGCCCACTTGGAGAAGAAATCTGTAGCAGTCAGGATGAACCTACATTGGCGAGCAGTCGCCGGTGGGTATGGCCCCACGACATCGAGTCCCCACACAGAAAATGGCCAAGAGTACTTGGTGGAGTGGAGAGGCTCCAGAGGCTGATGCAGGAAGTTGGCATGAACTTGGAATGCATGGTATCTCTTGGAAAACTCAATGCAATCACGGATCATAGAGGTCCAGATGTACCCCAACCTCCGGATCTGATGGGACAGCTTTGGCCCAGCTTGGTGGGCACTGCAGGAACCGGCATGAACCTCTTGAATGACCTGAGAAATATCGGCTCCTTGAATGGAACAGAGGATAACACCATCGAAGATCCGCTTATAGAGGATCCGCTCAAGACTGGGACCACTATGGAGGGTAAATTGCAGTGCGCGACATCAGATTCGCTCACTTTCGGCCCGATCCTCCAGGAGGCAACCAATTCAAAGATACTCGACAAAGGATGCCCTCCAGTCAAGAGTGGCCTCGACCACTGCATCTGAAGGACTTGAGGCCCCTGGCATGGAGGATTCAGTGGTAAGATAGCCTACCTGTGGGTCATCGTCATCCTTCAGGGTGATGGGGGCAATGACCCTCTGGTGTGCCACATGTATGATGAAATCATCCTGCTTGGGTTCTGCGAGCAACACAGCTCAGGCAGCCAAAGCATCTGCTCGACTGTTCTGTGATCGAGGGACATGGGTAAACTCCGGTCAAGAAGGAAACCAGGTTATTAGACGGAGGGTGCACTCCAATAATGGCATGAGATCTGGATTCCTGACAACATAATCTCCATTGACCTACTTGATGACCAGTTTGGAATCCCCTTTTATGTGAAAATGGGGCACACCGATCTCAAGGGCCAGCTCGAGGCCGGTGATGAGGGCCTGATACTCTGCTTCGTTGTTGGTGCAGCCTTCTGACAACAAAAATGAGTATGGCAGGACGTCTTGCGCCGGGGTGATGAAGACGACACCCAGACCCACACTGTTGAGCTTAGGATCGTTGATCCTCCTACTGGTGGTGCTTTGGGAAGCACCGTCTAAGTGCATTTTCCAGCATGAGACGACATGATTGACTGAGAGGATTGCCTCATCAAGAAAATCCAAGTCTAGGGATTGATCCGTGGAAGTTGGATGGGCAGCTAGGAAGTCTTCCAATGCCTGTCCCTTGACATCCTTCTAGGGCACGAACCTGATGTCAAACTGCTGGAGGTTCACCGCCCACCGCGCTAGTCGGCCAGTCAACATGGGGCGGTTCAGAATTTACTTCAGTGGGTCTACCCGAGAGACCAACTGTACCTAATGGTGCTGTAGGTAATGCTGCAATTTCTGGATGGCGAATACGAGCGCAAGGCAGCTCTTCTCGATGGGGGAGTATCTGATCTCCGTATCGAGGAGCATGCAGCTGAGGTAATAGAGACTGTTCTCCATACCCTCGTTGTTCTTCTAAGCGAGAAGTGCACCGAGGGACCATTCCAGGGCGGTCACGTAAAGAACCAACGGCTTTCCGGGGATGGGTGGCATCATGAATGGAGGTTGGAGCAGATACTGCTTGATTTCCTCGGAGGCACTCCTACACTCTTCATCCCACTCATAGGCGGCGCCTTTCTTCATGAGCTGGGAAAAGGGATTACACTTGCCAGCCACGTTTGCAATGAATCGGCGTACATAGGCTAAGTGGCCTTGGAGACATTGAAGCTCCTGAATATTTATTGTGGGCGGCATCTAGCTGATGCCCTTGATCTTCTCTGGGTCGATCTCAATTCCCCAGTATCTAACAACAAAGCCAAGAAAATTCGCGGAGGTGACCCCGAAGGCACACTTTAACGGGTTCATCTTCAGGTGGCAGGAACGGAGGAAGCCGAACACTTTCTCAAGGTCCTTGAGATGGTCCTGGTGCTAGCAAGATTTGAACACTAGATCATCCATGTAGCACTCCACCAGCGTCCCAAGAATCAGATTGAATATGCGATGCATGGCCTGCTGTTAGGCGGCACCTGCATTTTTCAGGCCGAAGGGCATAACCTGGTAACAAAAAGTACATCGGGGAGCCCTGAAGGCAGTGGACTCCTCGTCCTCAGGGGCCATCTGGATCTGGTTGTACTCATAATACCCATCCATGAAAGAGAGGGATTAGAATTCGGCTGTGGCATCAATCAAAAACTCTGTCACTGGGAGGGGAAAAGCATCCTTCGGACAGTGGCGGTTGAGATCGAAGAAGTCGATGCAGACTCTAATATGTCCGTTATTCTTCCTGACTGTCACGATGTTGGCCAGACACTTGGGGTACTAGACCTCTTTGACGATGTTGTCTTTGATAACCTTGTCAACCTCGGCCTCAACCATGGCACCGTGAGAAGGGTGCATCTTTCTAGGAGGCTTCTTGAATCCATGATGATTTGTCGGGAGACCAAGGCGGTGAACAACTACCTGAAAATCTAGTCCTAGCATCTCGTCGTAACTCCAGGAAAACACATCACGATGCTGCTTGAGAAATTCCACATACTGCTGCTGCTCTTCGAGGGACATGGTGGCACTGATTAGGGTGGGTCTTAGATCTGCCTTGCTACTAAGGTTCACCAGTACCAGTTCATCGACCATGGTAGCAACGCCTTCTTCAAAGGTAGGGGGAGCATCCTCTAGATCTTCTTCTCCAGTTGTGGAGGGACCTTCCAGAGAGGGAGTTGCTTCCGAACCACCAGGCTCTGATGGGAGGCTAGTGCCGTCCTGAGCGGTAGTGGTCATCATGTTAGGAGACTCATGTGCTACTGAGACCATGGTGATGAAAGCGGTTGATCCAATTCCATCCGGCCTTCGGCCCAAGGCGCCACACATGATGAAATCAAAGCAGTGGTGGCACGTCGGTTTGAGATGGTTGATTCCAGACAGACGGAAGAGACACATATGACGTACTTCCATTTCCATGAGCCTGACATTTCAGTACTGCACAGGGGTAGGAGGTTTTGGGATTACCTGAGCCTGATTGGTGTAGGAGTACGAGGTGATTTCTCTATGTTGCTTGGACCTAGTAATATACCTTCCTCTTACACCCGAAACAACAAAACACTACCCCATATCGGGGGTCGTGGCCTCAGACTGATGGATTGGGAAGACGTAGGCATCATCTATACTTGCCCAGGGATCACTTGTGGCAGGGGCGGGTTCAACCTCACTTTCCAGGATTTACTTATCCTTGCTCTTGTAATAGTCATCATCCAGATAATGGGCTTCAAAAGGGGAAAAAGGAGATGCATCTACTTGGAGCACGCCTACTCGACCGTTGAGGGAGTATTTGAGGTATTGGTGATATGATGAAGGGACAGCTGCATGCAGATGGAGCCATGGACTACCCATCAATGTGTTGTATGCGGTATCCTGGGAGACAACCATGAATTCAGTGATGGAAATTAGGCCACCAAACTGGGTCTTCAAATGGATCTTGCTGACTGGAGTCTGCTCAGTCCTGTTATATCCCTAAATTCTGAGGTCGGAGGGAGTTAGATCATCCTCTGACAAACCCAGCTTCCGCAGTGTCCGGGTCAGGATTAGGTTGATCCAGAACCCGTGTCAACGAGGTAGTGGCGGACTTCCACTCCGTTGAACTGACCAGTGTTGTATAGTGGGAGAATATGCCCCTGTATGGGAGGGTCTTCGTCTTCATCGGAGAATTAGATAACCGCCTGGAATTCGGTGTTCTCAATTGCCTCATCATGGAAGGCTTCTGCAGCTGCTACCTCCGTCTCAAACTGGAGGGGGCTCCTTAGAGCCTTGGAAAGTGATTCACGCATTTCAGAAGACAGGCGAAGAGCCTCAAAGATGGAAAGCCTTGTTAGAATTCTAGCTAGGTGCTTCAGAACATCATACTTACATTCCAAACACGAACCTCTGCTTACAGGAGGTCGTTCTACAATTGGAGGCATGGCAGGCACTACTGGCGGGAACGACAACTGGATGGTACTGGGTACATCCCGCTGCCTACTAGTCGAGGCTTGAAGGGTGGCTATTGGATGAAGACTCGACAACTGAGATTGGCCTGTAGTAGGTCGATGCTGGTCGCAGTGCGGACGGAACAGATCTGCCTGATCTAGTAGCACAAACGATGGTGGAGGTAGATCTGAGGGCACCAAATGAGGTTGCGCGTGCTGAGCTCTGTGCTGGGCCTGCTGTCTGGTTTCAGTAGTATGAACGTCCTGGCTGAAAGTACCTGCTAATGTACCTTGATTACCCATGTGTTAGTAGTTCTTCCGACGTTGACGTCGACTGGGAACATTGGGGAGGCTTGCCCGGCGTTCCCCCTCGTCGGGAGTCATGTAGGGATTTACCAGCTCCACTGTATTAACCGAAGCGTACCCCTGGCTGTCGCTTGACGAATCATCCACCACCGGGAAGATTCTGGGAGGAATCCCCATTTTAGGGGGCATAAATTCACCAAGAGTGCGGGATGATGATGGCAGTTGTGGAGCGTGTTGTTTCTTCTTGCGCCGTCGCTGCTTGCCCTTTTGGGAAGAGGTCAGTTGTGATGACGACACAGAGGTACTGGTCACATCTTTTGAAGGCTCTGGCTGATTCAGGCATGCCCGAATGATACCAAGGGCGCGAGTGATGATTTTATGGGCTATCCAGTCATCGTACTTTGGGACCCACAACTGGGAACTTGCAACCACTCGCCTTCGCTGTCGCTACCAATTTCTGACCCTACGATAACACCCGCCACTTGTTTCTGGGCCGGGCCCCACCTGACTACGTTGTTGTCGACCTGGTCTTGGATCCAGTCTTTAGATACAAAGCACTGCATGAGGGTGTGCCCCAGAATCTGATTATAGGGGTAGTAGTTGGGGCGATCAATGAGATTCACCTCTGACGGCCTTCTACACTTGGGTAAGCGCACAATCCCTTTCTCTAGAGAACTTCAGAAGTAGCCAGGGACCATATTCTCGTTGAATGAGTAAGTCAGGTGCCTTATTTCTAGATAGGGGACCATGGGAGCCTGGCCCTGACGAGGGACTGGAGGGGCCTGCCGAGGAGGCAGAGCTTGATTGTCCCGCCTAGGTGGTGGTGGCGCATTGCGCGGGGGAACCTGTTGGTTCTGAGGCAGTCACTGCTGGACAGGAGCCTGCGTTTGAGGTGGAGGGCCTCTACGAGGTTGTGGGGCCGGTGCCACTGGTAGTAATTCTAGCTTCCTGGGGGCTTCTATTTGGGCCACTAAAGCGGGCTCAGCTCTGGCCCTCTTTGCTGGGATCACAAGGGGCGGCAGACGCGCCTGACTTGCCTGTTGTAGAGCTTCCTCGAGGCGCTGAGATTTATCTGAGAAGTCTCAAAACCCTTCAGGATAGTTCTGGGTGATCAGGGAAGGAACCCGATCTGTTTTAACATTCCCTACACACATCATTAGTAATTTCTCCCGAGTCAGTGGCATGTCGAGGGAGTATGTAAGGTCCTTCCACCGGGCGATGAAGTCTCCGACTTTCTCATCAGGCCTTTGTTTTCATTTGAAGAGGTTTGCGATGCTGGTCTTTCGCGTGGTGGAGCTAAACTGGTATAGGAACTGCCGGCTGAGATCCTCCCAGCCAGTCACCGATTCGATAGGGAGCTGGCTGTACCAGATGAATGCAGGTCCCTCCAACGTCTGCACGAAACATCGGAGCTTGGAGACTTCTTACTGCGCCGGGGTTCCCAACATTGGGCCACACCTAGAAGAAAAGTGGGCCAAGTGATGCGGCGGATCCCCTGTCCCGTTGAAGGTAGATAAAGTGGGTTACCAAAACCCGGAGGTGCAGACATATCATCCACCCACGTGGGATATGGCTTTCTATCTAGTGGGACTGCCACTTTCCACGTTTCCAATGCCTCGAGATGGGCGATGAGTACCGCTATAATATCATCTGGGTGGAGGTCCCTATCTTGATAGGGATCCCTAATCACAAGTTCGTTGCTGGGTTCTTCGACACAGCAGATGGCTTCAGCAGCTCGTGGAGCGACTGGCGGAACGGCCTGTGGGGTGGCTGGGGGAACCCGGGCTGGATTCCTCAGATTGCCTCACCGTTCAAGAGGGTTTGGTGAGACGTATCACGCCCTCTTGCCGTGAGTTCTGGATTCTGCCCTATTTGCAGAAGTAGCATGATCAGGTTTGCCCGAAGGCATCTCGCCGGGGGGAAATTTTTCCTACCCCTGCTGCCCCATTTTGGGATTACCAAAGTCGGGTCGCCGCTTAGCAGCGTGCTCGGCCAAGATTTCGTCGACCAGCCTCTTCTGCTCATCGAGCTGCTGGCGCAATGTGGGCTTTTGAGGGTCTTCGTCTGTCTTCTGCACTGAGGAGGATAGGTTGGAGTGCTTGAAAATTCCGACATGCTCCTTACCCTTACCGACCATCCGACTGAGTACCATCGACTCGGTGGGTATAGGGAGGCCTAGAAGGTTCCTCTACTGAATGGTAATCCTACTTGATGGGTCCAGCAGTGGTGGTACACCCTCAGGGGGTAAGTCTCCATTGAGAAATTCAAGCTCATCCTCCTTGTCCACTACGTCAGCCATGTGGATCGCGACCCCTCTTGGGGGCATGTCTTCAATGTCGCATAACGAATCGGGCTACCGTCGGATAATACTGAAGAGGAGGGTGGCATACTGTCCCCAGCCATGGACTTGCACATGTGGGTAGCTTTCCTGATGATTCTGCAGAGTACTTTGAGACTCTGAACGAATTTCCGTTGAAGGGTGCTCTAGCGGCCCGGTGACTCAGGGCGCTGGACCATAGGGAGTGCGGCCAAATCGACCAGGCGGAATTTCTCGCCGATTTCCTCAAAGTGATCTCGTCTCCTGGGGTACACTACCCGCTCATAACGAAGGCGGAAGTGCATCGCCCATAGGGTTTGGCGGAAGCACCCTACTTCCTCTAGGGTAAGGGACTCCAGCGCGCAAAATTTCGGCGCTGCCGTCAGCCAGAACTTATTCGGGAAGTGATCCGTCGCGAGAATGTTCCAGAAGCTTCCGGTCTCGGACTCAGGGTTTGGACCTGTATTGCCCCACTCTTCAACTGGAGGCAGCTGAGGAACCAGTAGCGGTACCGAGGCAGACCGTTGGGACAGTAAGCTGGGTGGCAGAGAATACGGTGAACGATCCGACTGACCGCTGAATTCTGGGCCATCCTTTGAGGAGTGAGGTGACCTAACCACAACGTCGTGATATGAAGGGCTGACCATCACAGCTTCTGGTGCAGGGATTGCGGTCACTGGTGGTGGGTCACGTCATTGCTCTATCACCGTTGGTCCCCAAAATAGCTCTTCGTGATCTCTGGTAGAGGTAGAGGGTGCTTCCGGTGATGACGGTGGTGATTGTACGGTCTGAACCTTCGGGATTTCCACAATTTCCTCCTCCTGAATATACCTGTAAAGATAGGCGGGAATCTGGTGGACTTCGCATTCTGGGAGAATGTGGCTAACACGCCTTGTTCCTGCCCCGGTCCTTGACACAGAGGAGTGGGGAGAAGGATCCATCCCTGAGTCGCATTCCTCTTCAGAATCTGAGAAGCAGGCTGTATTGATCTCCACCCAGGCCTTCCCAATATTCTTCTTGTGGCGGCGACGACCCACTCTCCTTCCCCTGTATGGCTCTTCTGGACAAGGCTGATTCTCGACATGTAGTCGCGGAGCTGTGCTGACGCTGTGGCAGAGAGGACTTTCGCTTGAGACGGCCGGGGTGCGAGGGGTACAAGGGAAGATGTCAAATGGTACATGGGGATGACCTCCATGAACAGCACTCATGTGGGAGGAACCTCTATTGGAATCAACAGGAGCATGGGGAGGACCTCCATGCTTGACGCGGGTGGAGCGAGGCTGACCTTCACCACTCGGGTTGTCGGGGCGAGGAGGACCTTCGCTAGTTGTAGAGATTATGTAGGGAGTATCCCCACATTGGAGAGGGACCGGATGGGCAATACATTCACATCATTGGTCGGGGGCAGGAGGTGGAACTCCATTCCCTATGTGGTGGGCGCGGGAGAGGCTTCCGCGCCGAGTATCACTGCCGCGGGGCAAGTCTTCATTCGGGATGGGGGTAGCACGAGGAATAACTCCATGACGAGCTTTAGGGCGAGGAAGTCCCACACTCTGTGGAGTGGTGGTACGGGGAGGCCCTCCGTACAGTGTGGCATCACCGTGAATTTTTTCGCGGCGATCACCACTCAGGCCTGCGACCCGGAGGGTCAACCCAGCCTACCCATGGGGCGGTTGGGGCCTCGATCCTGGTCGGGCATAGGAGTTCCCCTGCTCAGTGTGTGCAGGGGCTTCATGATGCACGTCAGCGGTGGCTCGGGCCACATTATCTGTTGATGTTAACGCCCCTTGGCGGGCGTCCTCAGCTCAGGCCCGACGCTGGCATCGGGTCAGTCGATCCGATGCAGGTGGTGCAGGGGTATAGCCTCCCTGCTCCTCTGGCAAAGCCGGACGGCGGCGATGACGCGGCCGAGTGGGGGCCCTTTCCTGGATTCCTTGGACTGGGGCCCTGGCTGGGCTGAGCCGGACATCTCCTACCTCATCAGCATAAGGCAGGGAGTCGTCGATGTGTTCCGGGGATAGGCTCCCGAAATAATTGAACGTTGGAGTGGGGAGCATGGGATCCTTGCACGTCCCTCAAGGGCGGCTTTGACAGTGGGTCCTAGACGCCTCCAGGTCCCGGCGGGCCATATCTCGAGTTGCGATGACCCCTTCCTCCTCGTACCTATGTACAAGGTCATTGATCACCCTGCGTTGGATAATCTCTGATGGAGAAAGGGGACGTGGGCGTCCCGCATTCATAGATGTAGATTCCGTTGTGGCGACAGTGGAGCCATGCGAAGCAGCTGTGCTGGTATCACCCCTGCCCCTGCATAGGAGGGTGGGCAGCGATCGTGTTTCGATAACAGCAACCTGATTCCTGGGAAGCAGGAAGGTCAACTCATCAACACTGTGAGGAAAAGATATCGACAACCAATGCCACAATGTCATTCCGTCTTCTGTGTTCGGTGAGAGGAATCCATGCCAACATGTTGCAGAATGGAATGCCCCATGTTCTACTGCCCCAACTTCCGGTGAGTTTCACGCCAGGCCCACTATTTTCTTAGCGGGGCCCAGTGTCGGATATCTAAATCCGGTAACACGTCAATCTACTGATGTCTCGAGCGCTACTAATCTCTATATTGAGGAGAAGAACTTCACGTCGGGTTCACCATTTCTGTTTCCAGTGCTTTCACCGGGGTGCACATGTCTGTCCGCTTGGGCACGATAGGCGCTGCTTTCTTGTTGCCTTGTATTCCTGCTTTCCAAAGGCTGGCGGAATACACTCCTTGTTTAGAGACGTCTGCTCCTTGATTGAAACGGGATGATGGGATGTCAGTTCTTCCTTCCGTGGATTCCTCCTCGGAGCTCGTCACCTAGTTCGGGTCTCCCTCATAGATTTAATACGTTTTTCGTGAAACTCTTCCCAGTGCCATCTTTTCATGGATGCCGGTTAATTACACTACTTCTGTCAGGACATTCCAAAGGGTCTGGTCAGGGTAGCAACCTTCAGTCGGGGGAGTAGTCACGTTGAGGCATTAGTAACGTGTCTGAACACTAGGTAATTGGCATGTCTGTCTTTTGTCTTTTATTATTGGGCTTCTCGAGGGCGCGGAATCCCGAGGCATCCCACATTGAGTGCGAGGAATCATATTCCATAGGCATGTACCTGAGGTTTTCCTCAGCTTCCTATGTTTAACACATGGTATGCTGCAAGTTTAACGTCTAGCAGAGACGGATCGGCCTGATCAGAACACTAGCTGGAGTGGATCAGATTGAGGAATCCCCCTTGAGGGAATGCCGATATTGGGGCAAACCCATGTGAATCTTCCTAAATGCTGTGGAGGGGAATGGGGTGGAATGATCTCACCAGGATTTGGCAGACCAGGTAAGAATTAGGGTGGATGACGGAGAATTGTATGGATGCGGTCGAAATGACTAGGGGGTGGGCTTGAACATCATGAGGCTTCCTACGTACCATGCCTTGGAAAGGATCAAAGTCCGTGTAGTTCAGGAAGAGGGGTGTTATACTGACACAAAGGGGTCTCAGAACAACTAGATTGCATGACCATAATGGCTTACCGCTGGACCAAGATGCGGTTTAACGTCATACGGGATGAAGGTGTGTCGGAGAACCGACGTGGGGAAGAACGTTGGTCCAGATGGTGTGGGGCTTACACTCTAGGCTGCCCAAGTGCTGGTGAAACGATGTGAAGGAGGTCGGTGTGACCAACGGGTGATGGGATTGAACCTCATCGAGGATTCCTATGTACCATTCCTTAGCATGGATCAAAGGCCATGTAGTTTAGGTTGGACGCCATAAGGCCGACGTGAAGAAGGACCAGGGGTCTAGTTTGTGGTGGGATTGAACCTCGTGGAGGCTTCCTATGTACCATGCCTTAGCACGGATCAAAGACCACGTACTTCAGGTTGGACGTCGGAAGGCCGACATGAAGGAGGACCAGGGGTCCAGGTGGTGGTGGGCTTGAACCTCATGGAGGCTTCCTACGTACCATGCCTTAGCACGGATCAAAGACCATGTAGTTCAGGTAGGGTTTCGTCAGTGAACCGACGTGAAGGTGAACCAGGGGGGTCCACTGGTGGTGGGATTGAACCTCATGGAGGCTTCCTACATACCATGAATTAGCACGGATCAAAGGCCATGTAGTTCAGGATGGTCAAAATGGCTTACCGCTGGACCAGAATGCAGTTTAGCGTCATGCGGGACGAGGGTGAACCCTAACGCAAATAGACGATGGACGGTGGGCTTGAACCTCACAGAGGCTTCCTACGTACCATGCCTTAGCATGGATCAAAGACCACGTAGTTCTGGTGTGCATTTTATCATCATGCTGGATGGGGGAATAAAGTTTAACGTCATGCTGGACGTGGGCATATAGTTTAACGTCATACTGGAGGAGGGCATACAGTTTAACGTCATGCTGGATGAGGGAATATAGTTTAACGTCATGCTGGACAAGGGCATACAGTTTAACATCATGCTGGATGAGGGCATATAGTTTAACGTCATGCTGGACGAGGACATACAGTTTAACGTCATGCTGGATGAGGGCATACAGTTTAATGTCATGCTGGAAGAGGGCATACAGTTTAACATCATGCTGGACGAGGGAATACAGTTTAACGTTATGCTGGACGAGGGCATACAGTTTAACATCATGTTGGAGGAGGGCATAGAGTTTAACGTTTCTGGATGAGGGAATACAGTTTAACGTCATGCTGGAATAGGGCATATAGTTTAACGTCATGATGGACGAGGGCATACAGTTTAACATCATGTTGGATGATGGCATACGGTTTAATGTCATAATGGACGAGGGAATACAGTTTAACGTCATGCTGGATGAGGGAATACAGTTTAAAGTCATGCTGGATGAGGGAATACAGTTTAACTTCATGCTGGATGAGGGCATTTCCATGATCGATTCTTACTCTAAGCCCACATGAGTCATGCTTGGTGTGAGAAACAAGTGGCAGCAGAGACCTGATGATCACGTCGCAAAGGGTGCGTCCGTGAGAAGCGAAGAGGGGCTTACGCGTTAGGCGGCCCATGGTGCTTGGACTTACTCTAGGATGGAGGCCCATAGTGTGGAAAAGCGTGGTGGGAGAGGGATTTGAGACCAAAGATGGAAGGTGCCTCGTTCCCTGTCGCGCCCTCCACTGGCCTTGGCAGTGGGGTAGTACGAAGGTGAATGGGTGATACCTTCCGCAAGAGGGGCTAGGGGGCTTACACCAAGGTGGTTTTCCTTCTCCCGTGGACATACGCCACTCCAATAAGGAGTATATCATCCCATGTGTGGGTGATTCCATTCTTGTGGAGACAAACGTCATAAATAATGTCCGAGCTGGGGGGACCCTGCGTGCGAGGCATGAGGTCAGGTCACAGTTTAACGTCATGTGTTGAGGACGAGGTGCTTGGAGGTTTAACATCCTGTAGCTTAGGCGAGGTGGGTCTACTCCTCACCCCTAGGACTTACATGACCGGTACCCTCTTACCCTTGGGGGAGGGAATGTACCGACAATTCCATAGTGAAGGGGGGCCACAGGGCGAACCATTGAGGGATCCACGTTAGCGTGGCTATGCGAAGAAGCAATAGACATTAGTGTGCCTATGCGAAGAAGAATTAGGAAATGAAATGCTACAGGTGGTGTCATCCATGGGACTTTTAAATCACCTTTTGCAAACCTGGAGGGTAGCACGAGAAGAGGAATTTCCAAGAAAAGGGGTCCACAGGTAGGGACCTTGCAGGACTCGGGTGCTCTGCATTGAGGAAAATTCTTGCGAAGGGGTGTGCTTCGCGAAGCGGAGTGCCTTGGATTGGGGCAGGGGTGCGAATAGGAGGTGCTTCGAGAAGTGGAATAGCATTCTCGAAGCACTTCCTAGTGATGCGGGGGTACCTCGCGAAGCATGGTGCCACTCAGCAATGTGCTTCGTGAAGTACAGTGATCCGGCCTTGGCATATGGATCACATGTACAGAATGGGTGAATCGCGAAGCATGAATGCTCTGTGGCTGCTCGGGTTCCCTTGGGAATCCCCTTCCTTTGCGTAGGACCTTAGGCTTCGCAAAGGGAATCCATCTCAGAAGAGGGGCTCAAAACGAGATAGGGCGAAGGACTCTCGTGAAGAAAAAATACCTCACGGAGCTCATGATTCCCAGAGCGAAGGGTGCTTCGCTAGTTGGGAGCTGAGAAGCCGAAAGGTCAGACTATCCCTCTTTGAGAGCTCAGGGGAGCTCTTTATTTATAGGCAAGGGACGATGCAAAACAGAGCTCACGTGACACGAAGGGGCTGCGGTTGCTTCGCGGTGGGTCGCGAACGTCAACCGGGTTCGCAGAGGGTTCCCACCTCCTCTGCTTCGCAGCGGGCTCACGAACGTCAGGGCGTTCGCGGAGCGTTACCACCTCTAGTTCTTCGCAGCGGGATCACAAACATCAGGGCATTCGTGGAGCGTTACCGCCTCTGGGGCTTCGTGGCGACCACATTGCCCGGGTGTCCTCCACGGCTGCGCTTCGCGAGGCAGCGTGCAAGCTTTTTTTTTTCTTCTTTTTGTGTCCAATATTTTGGCGCCAACAGCAGGGAATTCAAATCTATAATAGGAGGAGAAGGTAGTTTCAATTTAAAATAAACATAAAACAAAAAGAGTATCACTGATTCAACCCCTCCCCCTCTATGTGAAACATTACTCTGGCTGTGCACCTTCATAATTCAACTTTTACGCAAACATACGAAAAAACTATATAATAAGTAAACGAATTATGATAATAAATGATCTATATTAAATTAAATATATATGAATATAGTTCTTACTATTTTATCGAATTAAAATAATTTTATTATTCAGGAAGTTAAGTGTTTACAAAAAATGAATATGGAACAAGGTAAGGGTTTGTGTTATCTCAATTTCCTTCCATTAAGTTAAAACATTTATTATTGAACTCTATTATTAAAAGCTTTATTTATTCTAACTAATGAATATTTTTATTTTTATTTACTCATTAATTTCTCGGTTTTTATAGTTATTCATTATTAACTGATTGTCAAATGACTCTTACCTCAAGGATTATGCTTCTTTTAATGGTTTTTCATGACTCAAATAATTTTATTAGGTAATGATCACCCCTCATTTACTATTATCATTAAATAATGATATATTATAACCTATGATGATGTTATTATATATTTAAAACTTATTTATTTTTTTGTTAAATCATGTTTCACCCAATTTATTTCTTATTTGATGATCATATAGTTTCGTGAAATTTCATTTTTGTTAAGAGTAATTCCAGTTTATTTTAATGGACATTTCATATAAAGACATGTTTTTACTTCCCACTAATGTTATCATTTACATAGTGCAAAAAAAATTGTTTTTATCTCTAATTATTTTTATATTCCCCTTTATTTATTTTAAAAAAATGGTTTCATTATCTTTTTAATGACATCAGTTTTCAATAAAGGTGTTTTAAAATATTTAAAAGGATTTTCATTACCATGATCTTATAATCTTCCCATCTAATTAACATCGTGAAACATGTTTTATTTGTTATCAAGTTCTCTTTATTGGAATTTATTTTGATGTAATGTTTTAATAATTTTTATCTTTATCATAAACAATGGTTTTTGAAAAGTGACTTGAAAATCACATATTTTGAATATGATATTAATAAATTACTTTTATGAAAAATATATTTCTTAAATTTCACTTCCATTTTCAAAGGATTATTCTCAAATGGAGTAATATTTAATAAAAAACCCTATATTTTCTCTTATTAAATACATCTTCTTTGAAATTTTGTATTCTATTTCAAATGATCATGTTTTTATACCATTTGGAAATGTTAAGAAACCAATTTTATTCTCATGATTTATTTATGTTAAGAAAAATTGTTTGATTTTAGGTGGAACAAAAAAGTATGGATGATGATGGGTTAGGTATTATATTTACATTAAATTCATTAGATAACTATTTTTATCTCATGAAAAAAAGATGTTAATCCTGTTCATTTTTCTTATTCACAATAAGTAACATGGATATTTTGTTTATTCACAACATAAAGTGTGGGAATTTTATTTGTTCATAATATAAAGTGTTGAAATCCTTTTGGTCACACAAGGAATCATGGTATTTTTATTTTTTCACAACATGATGCATTGAATTTTTTTAAATCACAATGATATAATTTCCCTATTATTATGTTTGAGCCAGAGTTCTTTATTAGGATATGTTACAAGTGCATGTTACATTCCCATGCCACATGAATATGATTATTCTCCATGGATCATATTTATTGTGTTGTGTTTTGACACTTTTATCCTATGTTATATGTTTTATCTTTTGATATTATATCTTTTTATATTATGAATTATGGAAAAATATTATTGTTCCATGTTCTTTCAATAAGATATTTCCCCTTCTCATGTTTTCTCATATGCATATGATTTAATCCGTTGATAATGTGTTGATAAGTCTTCTATTATTGAGTGTTAATGATAATACATTTATTATGTTTTCATCCTTAGTTTTTAAAGATGGTTATAACCTTATATATGTTTATAAGTGGATCTAGTGTGGTTTGAATGTATATAAATGTTCACATGTATCGTAAAACATGTTTATTATATAGTTGATCCTCAAATACACTAAACCTTTCAGTCCTCAGGTTATGTGACTATTTGTGAGATGTATTATCTAAAACATGGAATCAATCTATTTTTATATATTTTTATCTTGGGTCACCATACCTGTAATTTTTCCCATGATGCAATTCTAAGTTATGCCATATCCTAAATTTATGTTTCGATGTTTTATGATTATTTTCACAAGTTTCGAATCCGTTGTATATGGTTTATGATTCCATGATAATAATTTTATATAATATTATCTATAACACCCCAATAATTTACAATATACTTATCTAATTTTTTTTTTACTTTTTTATAGCTTTCATTACACGAAACATGGAGTTTTAACAAAACTAATATACTATTAAAATATTATCATTTAAATGAGACATAGTCATTGAATAAGAATGTATGAAAATGAGTAACCACATTATTAAATATATTTAATATAGTACTAATCTATACCAATTTATTTATTATTTTTTAGTAAATAATCACTCAATATTTTGTAAAATCATGTTATGCTTCAAAAATGCATTTTGGCTAAAAAATATTTTTATTACATTTTGTGTGCGGAATCTATAATTAATTTATAAAATTTTTATGAATGGAATTTTATTAAATGAAAATAATTTTTTAAATAATCACATCAAAATCAAATTGGGATGAAATTTTGGGTTTTTTTTGAAATGATTTAGTTTTAGTGAAAAATGAAAAATACCAGTTTTTCAAATACTGTAATTTATTTTCATTACATAAAGTAATTTAAAAGTTCCATGATATTTTTATTTTGTATTTATGTGATATAATAACAATTTTATTTAAAATAATATAATTTATTCCTTTTTAATTAGTAATATTCATGATTTTAATATAAGTTAGTTTTTATGCTTAAAACATATTTTTTTCCTGAAAACTGTTTTTCATTGCGTTTTATGGATATATATTAAATTTAATTTATACCACTTCTATTGATTTAATATATATATAAGGATAACATATTTTAAATAATGATGATAAAATTTGGAAAATATTTTCATTTTATTTTTGGTCATTATGAATAGCGTCTTAGTAAATATTTGTCACCTTAGTAAGGGAAAAATAGGTAAAACAAGGTTAAAACTTTGTGATAAGGTTTTAAAATTTTTATAACACTTAAATTATTCAATTATATGGGTGTATTTATTAAATTTACATCCATCTATGTAATATATTTCCATTTTGTTCTGTATATCTTCGATCGTGACCTTTATATTAATTTAAGAAAATAATACATACAAAAGGTCACTCTCTTGACATTAAAATTCTAAAATTTTTACATAAGGATAAAAGGTTGAAATTTTAGATTCTAAATATTTATTTTAAATATAAATTAATTTATTATCTTGTTAATTAATTTATAATTTTTATTAATTGAATATCTACATTAAATTCTTACACAATGCCAAAAAAATATTTATTCAATCAATAGAAAAATAAAATAAATGAATTTAAAAAATATTAAAAGTGTTAATTTTTTTGAGAAATTTTGTTATATAATTTTTATATATTAAAATAAAATATTATATTTATATTAAAGATTTATATTTTATTTCTATTACTTTCATTTTGTCTTTAAATTCAAAATAAATCAATATTGTCAAAAATGATATTAAGGGTATTTTTTGTTATATAATATTTTATTAAATTACTTAAAAATAACAAGAATATTCTAATAGGAAAATTAGGATTATAAATGGTTTAAAATATTATACCTTTACCATTTATAAGGTAATTTTTACCTTATATGTAAAATTATAACCCTTTACTTTTAAAAAAGATTTTACCATGGTTAAGTTCAAAAATTATTAACGAAGGGGTCAATGAAAAAGATAAGGTTTAAAATGACACCAAAACATATCTAAATTTCATTTATTTATGATATTTAGAACTTTTACTCTTTATATTTTAATCTATGTCCATTTTGAATCATTTTTCTAGAGAGCGGATTAATTATATTTTAATCTTTTTTGTAATTCCGAGTGTGTAATTTTGCTCCCTTATAAAAGGGTTAAAACTCTCCTCTATTCTTCAAACTTAATGGGACTTATATATCTGCAAATACTTTCCATAATACCTATATAGATTCTTTATCAATGTACTAGATATTATCGTCTTTACAAAATACCATAATTTTAAGGCTTATGGTATAAGCCAAAGGAGGTTTCTCAATGAAGAGGAGTTTAGAGTCCCTTAAAAGTCAAACTCGAGGTAAGAAATTTCTAGTATCACTTTTATTTTTGGTAGACATATTCCGTATTCCCCACTATTTTCTTTTATATAGTGTATATAATACCTATTTTACATTTTATATCATGAATGAACTTATAGTCATGATATTTAGATTTTCATTTGATAGTAATCTTTCATGCATCTACAGCTCAAAGCTTACCAAAGTGGTAGGGATTTTATATTAAAATATCATTTTTATCAAGATTATTTATGATTAAGTTTCTGATGATGAAATTTCATAATCTGCCTCCCTATAAAATGATTAATTTTATTATCATCTAGTTATTTTTACATATTATATGATTTCCTTTGAATTTTATAACCTTAAGAACTCAAGAGAGAGAATGAATGTTTTTAAGGAAGACATAATTATTTATATCTTAGGTCAAAAAACATTTTTATTCCATATCCATGTTTTCTAAAAAAAATTCAAGAAAGTTTTTAATATTAAACTATTATTGTTTAATTTTTTTACCAATGAATTCGTTTTAAAAAAAGGTTTATAAAGAATCTTTTTGTCTTTTTCTGAATGAGGTACTTTTAGTCTTATTTTAAAATAGTGTGAAATAAATGTTTTCTTTTAAATTATATGGAATGAACATAATTTTACACCATCATGACAACTCAATGATTTGAGACAACCTATAAAATTTTCCTTGGGTTTTTCAAAGTAAAAATTTTCATTAATATTTGGTAAATTTTTAGATTTTATATAAGTGATTTTAAAATTGAAAATGGTATTTTCCTCAAGAAATGTTTCAAGTGATATTTTAAAATAATTTTTCATCTATGATGAAATAATTTGATTTTAATTAAGTTTTAATGGGGTTATGATCCTCTAATACCATCCTTATTCTATCTATAAATGGTTTAGGATTATGATGATATGATGTTTTTGAAACTCGTTTCTTTTCTAGGAGTCATGTTATGATGAAATATTTATAAAACCCATTTACCTTCTTGGAGTTATGATACGATGATTATTTTATGATCATGTGACACACATATGTATGACTTTCATTATATGATAGATGGGCTCCAAATTATATATCCCTCTAATGTATTGGGTAAATATAGACATCTCATGAGATAATAAGGACTAGAATTGAGAGTGAACCAAGTTTAGTATAGGAATATGTCAACTATGATAGTATTGGAAGTGAACATTGACTATGAAATGGGGAGTTTACCTAATCCACTATGACAGTCTTGGAATTGAACCTAGACTATGGAATTGAGAGTGAACCCGATCCACTATGATAGGATTTGTAGTGAACCTTGACTACAAAATGAAGAGTAAACCTAATCCACTATAATAATCTTGGAAGTGAGACTTAACTATTAAGGAAATTATTTTCTTTGATTATGTGTTTAATAAAACTTATATATTATGAAAATGGTATACTCTCATGGATTATCTTATTGGATTCCTTTATTATTCATGTATTGTGAACTGATGTGATTTATGATATGACTCATGATTATGATCTATGATATGTAGGGTATGGTTTTCAAATTTTAATCTCATGTTATCATATTCTTGTGCTCATGTTATGATAATTTGATCATTTATATATATATATATATATATATATCCTTTTTTACACTTACTAAGTATCTGATCTCACCCTTTCTTATTCCCACCTTCCTGAGAATATAAAGGGATTTTTTATGTATGATATGTATGATTAGGGCGTAAGTTGTGAAGAAATAAGTGGGAGATTATGCAGATCTTATTCGAACAAGTTGTTTATATATCCATGATTCCAAAGGCACTAGACCTGTAAGATTTTGTAATGGATCATTATGTAATGGAATGAAAATTTATCTAATAAGATTTAATATCTATGTATGAAAATTATGGGTCTCTATAGTTGGTATCAGAGCTAGGTTTAGTGAACTGTTGGAAACCGGGATGATAATAAATTAGTAAACACACTATAAATAATACAATGTATTGTATAATTTCCTAGGTTATGGTAAATAAAAGAGTTATGTTTTTAGAAAAATGTCCATGTATGGATACTATAAGTGGATATGGTTTTGGAATAGATGTATCTATGGGTAATAACCCTAAAAAGAGCTAGTCAAGCATGTCTCGACCATCATTCTAGTTCTATATGAGTGTTCCCTTACTGTACACCTAGTTTGAAACATTTAGGGGATATTCTTAGGTTAGTTCCAATTTTATTTAATTGCAATTATAAAACATTTGAATAAGATATTAACCATGGATGACCTAGGTTAAACCTAAGGGGTCATCAATTGAAAATAAAGTGTCAGGATTTAATTATCCCATTAATGTTTTTATTGATTATAATATTCACCACTATGAATATTGTTTCTCACATTATGCCTTTTGGGTTTTAGTTAATGGTTGAAACTAGGAGGACTCATGTTAATTCGGAATGTGATAGAAAATGGAATGATTGACCTCATGAGAAACCAAATTAAATAGTAGTTGGAATGTGAAACCATGTGATTATGAATAATCAACTATCTGGTTATATGATTAACAATATCAACTTGGGTGAGTTTCAATACACACATAATAAGATTAAAATAGAGTTTCATGAAGACCATAGAGGAAACAAGATTCAGTTTCATATATGTCAAGAATGTGTGAAGAAGCACGCAAGGGAATGTATCAAATGAAAGGGAAGCTATTTAATATATGGAATTGAAATAAATAGAATAGGTAATTTAAAATAAAATCTAATAGTTTAATGGAGGGAGATTAATTTTAACCTAAGGTGATATTTATAGTTCAATGTATTATTTGTGGGGAGTGTGGGAATTATCTGAGCCAATTCCCAAATCCATGGATTAATTCATAGACCATGGAAAGAGCTGTGCAATACCAATCATTGAAGTGGAAGTATTGAAAATTTTTTGTATTGGGATTTTGGAATTATGTTGAAATAGTGTTATATCAATGATATTATAGATATAATAATCATAATACATATACTGATTTTTCTATAGTATATTATCTTTATAGATTTTAAAACATATGCTCAAAGGTATATATAATCAAGAAAATGGATTTAGTGGTAATGTGATAATATTTTTTTGGGATAAATAGATGTTTTACATTGAAGAAGTAAATGGGATAGTACTGGTGATCTTGAAACTAATTAGTGATTTGATGATAAAATAGTTTATGTTATCTATTACAGATTTTACAATTTTTTTTGGATTTATGGAATATATTTGAAAATATGTGATTAGGAAAGTGTTAATTTTTAAAAGTATATATCTTTTACATTGAGGTTTTATGGTAATTCAAGTTATTTTTATGTTTTAAGAGAATATATTATCAAGGTATTCACATTGTTGGAATATTACATTAAGATATTATTTATGTTATTTAGGGGATTAATATTTAATTTATTTTGGAAATTTAATGGACATAGTTTTAAATTTTTTTATTATGAAATTTTTTAAACATATTTTTTGCTGGTTTAATAGTTATCTATCTACAAAGTGGTTTAAGATAAATTTTGGGCATTATTGTTAAGGATTTAGGGATCAATGTATCATTTATCCATATTAGAAAACATTTTCTAAACATTTTCATTTTGATGATATCTAGATATCATCTATTATAATACCCATAAAATAATGAAAAGTCAATCCTCCTATATAATACCCATAATTGATGAATTGAAAATTGATCGAAGTACAAAAAAAGATAAAACTTTTCTTATGAAATGGAAAGAAATATAGTATGTATAATTTCATATTTTCCCTATATTTATAATAAAATAATCCTCAAACCATATGAAAATGATATTGAAATAAAAATGTTATCATTTAACTTTATTTTTTTATGAATTGATAGTCTTTTCACCTTGTATAGATTTATGGTTTTCTGTCCTTTAACTTTCACATGATCATGTTCTATATCACTCTATATTAGTCCTTGGATGTTAGTTTTCCCCTCAATGTATATATTTTTACTTCCCACAAATTTTTTACTTATCTAGGAACCCAATTATGTGTTATTTCAGGTAACCATTATGTTTCCCACTCTCCCTTTTTAAAGGATGTCTTATTCTCCCTCTGTATGATGTGGGATTTCAAAAAGGCATTTTCAAGCACTAAAAATTTTATGACCGAGATTAAATTATGTGGGAAAAATTTATTTAAGGGGTATAATGTAACACCCTGATATTTTAGAGTATATTTATCTATTTCTTTTATAGCTTTCACTACACACAACACCGTTTTCAAAGGAAACATGATATACTATTAAAATATTATACATTAAATGTGACCTAGCTATTGAATTTGAGGGTATAGATATGAGTATACAAATTATGTAATATATGTATAATGATCTTACTAGATAAAAAAGTTATTAACTATTAGTAAATAAGCACTCAATTTTTAGTGAATTCATTTTATGCTTCAAAAATGAATTTCCTTCAAAAATTGTTTTAATTGCATTTTGTGAAAGAAAATTATAATTAATTTAAGAAACTTTTAAGAAATGGATATTTATAAAATTAAAATAATTTTTTAAATCATAATATAAAAATTAAATTAGGGTAATATTTTATTATTTTTCTAAAATGATTGATTTTTAATGAATTGTTCAAAATACCATTTTTTCAAATACTGTCATTTCTTTTCATTAAATAATTAATTTAAAATTTATTATATATATATTTTTTATTTTTTATCAAAATTTATATTTGAACCATTTTATTTTTGATAATATAATTTATTCCATTTTAATCAAAAATATTATCTATTTTGATATAATCTAATTTTTATGCTTAAAAATGCAATTTTCTGAAAACTATTTTTCCTTACATTTAACGCATATATATTAAAATTGATTTATTCGATAATTAGAGATTGAATATTATGAAATGGTTACCATATTTGGAATCATGAGGTTAAAATTTGGTAAAGATGTCCCTTTTATTTATGTTCTTTATGAATTGTTACCTTAGTAAATATTTATCAAATCAGTAAGGTTAAAACAGATAAAACATGGATAAAAATTTGTGATAAGGCTTTAAATTTTCTATAACAAATTTATTTGTCCTATTTTATGAGTTTATTTAAACCATTTATATCCATATCTCAAATATATGGCCACTGGTACCATATTTCTATGATTAATAATTTTATATTAATTTAAGAAAAGAATAAATTCAAAATGTCACTCTCTTGAATTACATAACTAGATTTTTTTTTTGATTTGGATAAAAATATGATATTTTGGTTATAAATTTTTTTATAAATATAAATTAATTTTTCATAATATTAATTTATTTAAAATTTTTATTAATTGAATAATTATCTTAAATTTTTACACAATGCCGACATAATATTTATTCAATTAATAGAAAAATAAAATAAATGTTTTTTAAAAATATTAAAAGTATTTTAATTTGATTGATTGATTATCGTCCATGAATTTAATAGATTAATAAAACATATTAGAGTTATTTTAATGGTTTACTTTTTATTTCCATTGTTTTCATGTTGTATTTAAAGCCAAATTAAACAAATATTGTTAAAAAATTACATTAATTATATTTGATGATAAATAATATTTTATTAAATTATTTAACCATCAAAATAATATTTCTTAAGGACAATTGAGATGATAAATGGTATAATATTATATCCCTTGACTATTTATGAGAAATTTTTTACCTTATATATAAAATTGTAAAATTTTAATATTAAAGAACTTATTACCACATTTAATTTTAAAAATGCTTAACGAATGGGTTAATAAGGAAGAAAATGTTTAAAATGATACCAAAATATGCCTAAATTTAATTGGATGATGATATTTATATGTTATCATCTTTTTATTCAAATATCTAAGCATTTAGAATACTTTCTTGAGAATGACTTAATTATATTTTAATCTTTTTGGAAATTCAAAGTCTATCATTTCCCTCCCTTATAAAAGAATACCACCTCTCCTATATTATACACACTTAATGAGCCTTCTAACTCAGCCAATCCATACCATAATACCTTCATATATTCCTTATCTATGCCCCAAATAATTAGGTATTTCCAAAATACCATCCTTTAAAGGCTTATGTTTTATGATAAAAGATGTTTCTCAATAAAGAGGAGTTTAGAGTGCCTTCAAGTAAATTTTAACTCATGGTAATAGATTTCTAGTATGAAATTTATTTTTGGGAGACATATTCCATATTCACCACTTATTGTTTTGGTGTATATACAACCAAGTTTACATTTTATATCATGAATATCCTTATATTAATTATAGTTAAAGATACATTTGATGTTGTTATTTCATAAGGACTATGATTAAAAAGTTAACAAAATCATAACAGTTTAATGTTATAATGTAATTGCTTATCAGGATTTTTTATGATAATTATTTTTATGTTGAAATCTAATGATCTAAATCTAAAAAACTCATGAATTTTCTTTTCCTCTATTTATTTCTAGATATTACATGTTTTCATTTTATTTTTCTCACATTAAGGACTCAAGATACTGAAAGAATGTTTTTAATGAAAGCTAAATTTATTTATATATTCAGTTGAAAAACCATTTTCTCCTGTATAAATGTTTTTTCTAAAAATGTCTTCATGATTTTTTTTAATATTATCCTATTATTTTTTAATGTTATTTTTACCCATGATTTATTTTTACCAAATGGTTTAAAAGGAATATTCTTTTCCTTTTCTGAATGAGGTACTTTTTGGATTTTTTTTATAAAAGTTTGAAAAGAAAGTTTTATTTTAACATATAATACATGAAAATAATTTACTATCATTATGATGACCAATGTTTTGATAATTGTTTTATAATTTGAAATGTTTATTTTCAAAAGAAAATCTTTTCTTTATTATTTGTTAAATTTTCATATTTTAAATAAGTGATTTCAAATTGAAAATGAAATTTTACTCAATAAATGTTCTAAGTGATATTTTAAAAGAATTTTTCATCTTTGATGACATCATTTGATGCTACTTAAGTTTTATTGGGGTTATTATCCAATTATAATAACCTTATTCTTTCTCTATATATTTTATGATTATAATGAAAATATTTCTATTAAACCAATTTATTTTTCATGGGATATGCTATGATAATATGATGAAATATTTATATAAAAAATTTAATTACCATAGGTTATGATATGATGAAATGTTTAGAAAAACAATTTCATTTATATTGGTTTAGTTATGATGAATATTTTAGGATCCTGTGTCAAACATATGTATGATTTTCATTATGTTATGGGTGGGTCCAAAATTATATATCCCTCCAATGAATTGGTTAAAGATAGATATCTAATGAGATAATAAGGATTATAATGGGGAGCAAACCTAGTTCACTAAGGGACTCTATACACTATAATAGTATTAGGAGGGAACCTTGACTATGTAATAGGGAGTGACCCCAATCCACTATGATGGTCTTGGATGCGAAACTTAAATATGGAATGGGGTGTGAACCCAATCCACTATGATAGTATTTTGAGTGAACCTTGACTACATAATGTGGAGTTTACCCAATCTTCTATGATTTTATTGGTAGTGATCCCTGACTAATAAGGAAATTATTTTTATATTATCATGTTTATATCATAAAACTATGTCTTATGAAATTGTTATGATCTCATGGATCATGTTATTTTATTCCTTTGTGATTGATGTCTTATGAACTTCCATGCTTTATTTATGACTCAAGATTATGATCTATGATATACATGGTATGGTTTTCAAATGTTAATATCATGTTATCATACACATATGTTCATGTTATGCTTATATTATCATTTATATCTCCCTTGTTTACCCTTTATAAGAAACTGACATCACCCTTTCTTATTCTTCCCTTCCCTAGGAAATGAAATCTTTTTAAGTATAATATGTATAATAAGGGAGAAAGTTGTGAAGAAATAAGTGAGAGATGATATAGATCTTATATGAAAATGTTTTTTATGTGTCTATGTTTCCATAGAAACTATAACCATATGATTATTGTGTGTATTTTTATGTAAGTTAATGAATATTCATCTAATAAGAATTATTATCTATGTATAAAAAATACATATCACTATATGATCTCATTCCATGATCGATGATGTTTAATCATTTATAATGATTATCTCTTATGATTATATGGTCATTTACATTATATATTTCTGTCATTCTATCACAAATTCTTATTTATGGGTTTATTTTGACCATAATATGATAATTAATTATGGAAGTAAACAAAAACCATAGGAAACTCTATGTCCAAGAATTAAATATGAAAAAATATTAGAAAAACTAAGCATAAAGTGTATTACTTAAAATGTCTGAATATCAACATCTTAGATCTTATTTTTTTACTGAAGAATGTTTGATAATGATCATAATAAGAAGAATACATATGCCTACTATCTCTAAGGGGGGAATTGGCTAGTGGATCCAGGAATGTTTCATGTGGACTCTCGAATACCCGAAGGGGTGTTACTACCTTTCCAGAAAGATGAATGAGATTTAGGGGGAAAGAGAGTTTATAATAGATTGTAATAAATCCACCACTTCTCAAAAGAGAAAACACACCCCAATAGGTGAAGGATCACATCCCTATATTGTATCCTTGACACATATTTATTAAAGAGAGTCAATATGTAACAAATTTTATGTGTTACTTCTTGTAGGGAAATATAAATTATACCCATTCAATGTGATCACAACCCTTAATAAAGTATTCATAAATGGGTTATAACTGAAGAAAACTAAGTGGGGGAATGACATATAACCCACATGTATCATATGAATGAAAATGGTGATGTTTCCTATAGACTAAGATATCACATGCACCACCATGGTGTGGTGGTTGATGTTTTAGTGCACTTCAAACACTTATGATTTAAACCTTTATGACTGATTGGTAAATTCTCCCCTACTGAGGGTTTTAGCTCACTACTTTTATTTCCACATTTTCCATATATTATTTTATGAAAGATTATATATATAAAAAGGAAATATATATAGATGTTAATGGGATATGTTTAAGTAATAACATGTAAAATGATGTTTATGTAGTTAATATCCAAAGACACTAAACCTTTGGGTTATGATATTATGATATAACTTATAAGATGTAATGTATAAATAATTAAAAGGATGTAAAATATATGCCACTGTAGCTTGGGTATCCTTGGTTTACATCAGAGTTAATGGTTAACTTTTTTATTTTTAGCACTAGATCCGAGAGGGTGGGTTTGGGGTGCCTCAAGTTAATCATAGATTATATCATTAATTCTATGTTAGTAGTTACAATTATTCCATGATTGTTTAAGTATGGTTGTATTTATCATCATTCCATGTTAATTTGTTCATCATCTCGAGAATAGTATAGGTACTAGAATCAATATTTTATAATTAATTTTAAAGTTCCATGGTCATTTCATAGAATGTGTAGGCATGATTTGTAAAGAAACAATCTGTAATTTTCTTATTCAAGTAAATATAAAAATTACATAGTTACTTAATATCTAATATTCACATGATTATAATCATTATTAATCCATTAAAAAAATAAATTCATATTTAAAACCAAATATATATAGTATTTATGTTCAGTTAACCTTCCATAACTATAATGATGAAAATAAAGTAACATCATTCATGAGGGTGGTTGAACAGAACCAAACATGAACATGATATAGGAAATAATTTTTATAAATCAATCAATATTTATTATTATACCATTGTTACATAAATATATTGATGTATATTTATGTTATAAAAATTAAGAAAAATAAAATTAAGTAAATAAAAGAAATAAGTAATGAAGATAAAATTATCTACTTTAAATAAATCATATTAAACATTCTTTTTAATGAGTGAGGGATTATAAACATCCTTTTGTGACTAGATCCTCTCGAACGGTTGTTAAAGGATTGCATGGGGGGATTTTGGTGAGAAAATATAATTTGATGTATGATATGAAAGATGCATAGGGGTAAATATTTATATGTGAAATCAAAGGACACTTTATTGGGTACTATACCTAGATGAAAGAGAATATTAGAATTAGATGATATTTTGGTAAGTTGAGTGAGTTTAATGAAGAAATATTTATTAAAATTTTAAAATTGAATTAGACTCCTAAAAAAGGATTTATAGAATATGTAAATATCAATTTATTTATTTATAATTTTTATCTTGTCATATTTATGTTATCTTACCATATTTTACCTTATTTAATTATTTACCATGATAATTGTTTTTTCCAAAAACACAATATTTACCCTTTAACCAAATTTTAACATTTTAAATCCAAATATTCTATCTATTTTATCAAATTCAATATCCAACTATGATATTTTTTCTAAATTCATATAATAAAAAAACAAATTTTTTGAATAAAAGATATTTATTCAACAGTAATTATTATATTTCTATTTCTTATTATTCTATAATTATTTTATAAACAATAATTTCTTATTTATACAGGTTATATGTATGATTTTAATGTATTATATATTTTTTAATTTGTATATATTTTTTACTTATAATAATATCTATAGTACAACAGTGTTTTATAATGACTATATTATGATCATCACCATTTTGGATTACATCATTTGCATATCTTATAATTTCCAACAAAATACATTATAAAATATTTTATCTAATTGGAAAATTTCACCCAATGACTTTATATATACACAATGGCTATATATACCCAAATAAAACATATACCCATTAAATATATAGACACATGCACCATAAAATACTTTCCTCAAATACCTATCTCAATCACTTATTTATTCCTCACAATATTTATCGTATTTGTAATATTTTGTATTTTTTTACTATTTTACTTGATGATATGTTTTACATGGATTCCATGAGAAATAATATTTCATTATTATGGTATTTTTATTTGTTGTTATTTATTTCCATTTTATAGTTTTAATAATTATGTTCCATATAAGTTTCTTGTAATGTCATATTTTAATAATTATTTTATTTAATTTTATATATTTATTCATCGATTTAAGGGGGAGGGGAGCTACATTACAAATAAAATCATGTAACACACAAATTAAGGGAGGTAACCTAACAACAATGCACTCTAGAAACTCTTCCTCTTATTTATTTAGTTACATCACCACTAATTCTATCTATTTTCCCTTTACATGTCTTGTAAAATCATAGAAGTAATAGAACAATCCAAATTAAGGAACTTAAACCCAAACCCACTTCAAAAATTAATATTCATACCCAATTTGAGACTTATTTAATGTTTAAAATTAAAAAATAAAACCACGCTCTTATCTGAAACAGAACCTATTTATTACACTTAACATTTTTACTTGAATTATTTTTAAATGAACAATGGTTGAAGAGGAGAGTGTGGAGGTAAGAAATGGAATGAGTTTGGCAAAAAAATTAGTGGTTTGGAGTGGGAATGCATTAGGTGAGTTTTTCAATGTCAAGGATAGAGTTGGGGCTAGGTTCATAGAGGGTAAGGTAATTGTGAAGTGTGAGGTGGGGTGGAAAGGGTGTAGAATTAGATAAATTACTAATATTGGTTTTTAAAATAAAATATTTTTCTAAATTGTTTATGGTAAAATATAATTCCATAAATGGATATTTGACCGTATAAAATACTGCCATTATTATAAAGAACTGTTTTGACTATTATACTCATGATGAAGAATCCCCTAAAAAATAAAGCCACCAAGAGTTAAACCCCTCAACTTGGCACAAATCAAACCACAAACAATATCACTCCAGTATACACAAAACAATGCTATTGGACTACCTTAATTATTATATATAGAATTCTATAATTATATTAATTACTTATACAATTTAATAAATGTAATTATATTTATAATTATAACAAATATAAATATTTATATTGTATTATATTATAATAGACATTTATTATTATATAAATATAATATAATATATTTATAATATAAACTATAATAAATATTTATTATTATAATAAATATTGATTAACTTTAATTATGATGTAAATATATATTTATAATAAATATAAATATATATTATAATTAAATAAATATATCTGTTGTAATAAACTTGATAAATAAATATATATTATAATATATATATTATATATATATTTAATTAATTAAATTTATTTATTATAAATAATTTAATTATAATAAATATTTATAGAAATATATATTTTTTATATTAAATAGATTTTTATTATAATAAATAGATATTTTATTATAATATATTATAATTTAAATATAATTTTAAAGAGGATGCAGTTGAGACCCCTTTTTTTATTAAGGAAAGAAAGCTCTATTTTTCACGGGGTAGATAGGTAACTCTTTACATGTCTTGAAGGCTCAGTGACACAAGGTCGATACATGGAGTGTCCCATATGCCTAGTAGACCAAAGAAAATATATGGGCCAAATCCCCTGATGTTTTTCTTCAAGGGACCCACTTACCCCTACCTCCTCCACTGTCTATTCCACCTCCCTCATAATTTGGTTGCTCATTAACCCCTTGCCTCTCTATTGTTATATTTCATCATCTCCATTTTGTATATGAATAGTTGGGTTAATTTGTGCCTTACAATTATACCATGTGTCCCATTTTCAGTGTATTTGTTGATTTATTGACCAGATTATTGTTTTTTTCTTTTTCATTTTACCGGCCTTAGGAATCGGGGGTCCATTGTCCTAAGAAATTAGAACCAAATCGATCTCTAGATTTCACCTTACCTACACTAAATTAGGATTTGGGATCATTCTCCTCTAGTGCCTGTCATTAAATCATTGTTAGGGTTTCAGTCAACTTCCAGAGCGATGATGCAACACCGTTTTAGCTCATTCTCTAGCATCAGTCATTCGTCATTAACAAAAAATAGACAAATTTAATGATTTTTGGATTCGACAACCAAAGATGAATTCTTCTGGTATTTACCCTATAAATTATTACTTATAGACACTTTGTGAAATATTCAGCATGAATATTCTATATTTATAGTTTACAATGTATACATTTTCCTGAAATACTTGGTGTTCATTCCTATTACCCAAATAGAGAAGACATATATTCTTTTTTTCGAAATTTCTATCATTACAAAGTAAACAGCATGAGTAATTCAATTCATATATAAATTAAAAATTGGCTTTTCACTAAAATGTTTCTTTAGAATACATAGTTTCAGAGGTTCTACAAGTTGTGCGATTAGAGCACGGTGTGAGTAATGAAGCTCTAGAAAGAAAGAGACCATAAATGTATAAAATATAGAGAGAAATATAGATATATTATTTTCTACATGTAAAATTAATAAATGTAGTTTTTTCAAGTGGTTATAACCACTGCATGAATTTTAAAGTTGGGCATACAACAAAGATGATATAATTATGCTGCAATGTCAGTAACAAATGGAACACCAAAAGAATGTTATTGAAAACATGTTATATAAAGTTGTGTAGATAATGTTTCAATTTTATATGAGGAAAATGAATCTATTTTTAGTTTTTGTACTTTTCATTATTCTTGTTATACTTTTGGTTGTTTATTTAATCAAAATACTTTAATTGTTATAGATCAGAATGTGTAATGTAAAAACATGTTATTTTTTGGAATTTGTGGAATTTGAAATTATTTAGTCTTCATTTTTTTACTTGTAATATGGTAGATATGTGTTAATAATTTTTTATTCTAGAAGGTGATTCATCCTTAAATTCTTTTTTAGGATATTTGTAGGATTAGAATTGGAAATTTCAAGAAAGGGATTCTAGTGTAGTCAATTCCCTTTGTTAAAGTAGTGATATTTCATAGTACTTTTCTATGAAGGTTGAAGTATGGTATAGTAAAATTCCCCAAAATGATGTAGATTTATATTTTAATGATTTTTTTACTTATAATACAACAAAATCTAATGATGTTGTAGATCCCCTATGGGGATTTTTAGCATTAGAACCAGAAATATCTTCATGGAGTTTTTAGTATAATTGCTTCCCTTTAATGAACCATTAATATTGCCCTATAATTTATTTTGAATTTACAACTTTGGTATAGTGAAATGAACAAAATGATGTTCAAAATTGTTTTTGAGGTTATTTTACATATAACATTACAAAATTTAATTAGGCTATAAACCACCTAAAGGGGATTTGAGCACCAAAAATGGAAATCTCCACCCTGCGTTTATAGTGGAACTGATTCTATTGGAACCACTTCCATTTTACTATAAATCTTGAAATTATGATCTAATTTGTTTTTTAATATTTTACCCTTATAATTAAAAAGTATAATAATGGTGAAAATTCCCTTTAGGGGATATGGATATTGAGAAGTGGAAATATTTACATGGGAATTCTATTATAGCTACTTCCCTTGCTAGATCCAATGGTATTGCATGGTATTTTCCTTTGAAATTTCAACTATTTTATAGTAAAAGGCCCCATTTTAATGTAGAAATTTATTTTCTATGGTTTTTTACTTATAATCCAACAAAATATAATGATGCTGTAAATATCATGCATGGGATTTGAAGTATGAGAACTAGATATCTTCATCTGGGGATTCTATTGTATCCCTTCCCCTTTCAAGAATAGGTGATAGTTCATGATTCTTTTATTTGAATTTTCCATGATGGTATATTGAAAGGAAAAACATGGTGTTAAAATGTGTATTTTGAGGATGTTTTCTCTATAATACAAAAATATTGAATTAGGTTGAAAATCCCTTATTGGGGATTTCTTGAATCACAATTAGAAATCTCCACCCAGGGATTCTTGTATAACTATTTCCCATTGAAGAAACTGCAATACTACCACCTACATATATTTTAATCTTGAACTATGGTATAATATAAGGCCCTACATGTTTTAATAAATTGTTTGTATGGTTGTTATCCTTATAATTTCATAAAATGTAATGACTCTACAATTACCCTGCAGGGGATTTACTTCATCAGAAGTGTAAATCTCTACAAGGCTATTTTAATCTAGATAATTCCCTTTGAAGAACCAGTGATAGTGCATTTTTATTTTCTTTGAAGTTACAAATATGGTATAGTAAAATGCCTCAAGTGATATATAAATATCATTGTTAATTTTTGTTCCTTTTAATACAAGAAAATTTAAAGATGTTGGAAATCCTCTGTAGGGGATTTGGACGATTGGAACTAGAAATATCTATCATGGGATTAAATTAAAGTTCATTCTCTTTGAATAACCAGTGATATTACACGATTATATCTATGTAGTTAGAATTTTTTTTATATTGAAAATTTCTTATATGTTTGATGACTTTGGTATTTCTTATATGTAGATGTACATGTGGAAATAACTTTCAGGTGAGGCACAATATATTATTGTTAAAACAATTTAGCTCTTCAATGCTTATTAAAATAAATTCACCCTATCCTCACAAAAAACCATAATCCATCATTTAAGGAAAAATATTTTGGGAAATTTTTTAATCTGATTTTGAAAGACAAGGTCTCTTATTTAGATACCAAGAGGTCTAACAGTGCTATGATTCATATCTTGTTATTATATAATGGCCAAACAGTGAAGTTATAAATTGGAGGACAAGAGATATAATTTCTTAAAGAGTATATTCATCAAATATTTCCCATAATTTATAGGGTAATATGGATAAGTTAATCATATACTTAAAAATCTAAAAACTCATATATCATGCTAAGAATATTCAGTAGATGTGGAAATATGGTAACTCAAAATAAAATTAGGACTAATATTACACAAGCGTTACTAGTCAGGGATGTAGTAGACTATTATGAAACTGCGACATTATTATAACTATATATGTGTTCAAAATTATTTTTTCCTAGGAGTGGTGACTATCTTGGATGGTGTTTTGTCCACTTCATTGATGATACGTATGGAATGAACAAGTTTTCATGGTTATGGGATATTCATCGATATCTCATTTCATCTATATAGTCCTCCCAAAAAAATCATAGGAATGTATATGGATCGATTTTCTCATTATTGGAATGATTCAAACATATATTTCTTTTCATAAATTTTTTAAAATTGTTTATTCATGTATATATTTTAATCCAATTAAATATGTAGTCTTGGGTTTGTGAGGTCAAAAAATATTACCAGCAAAGGGTTTTGGATGAGAAGATGCATTCAAAAAGTGGAACCTCAGTGTAGTGAAATCCACATTAAAGAAGAAGTATGGATATATAAGTTACATGTATTCTAAGATAGATGAAGCTTATAAAAAATTAGATGAAATGACAGAACATGTGGCTAATGAAGTTTGTAAAGTGGAACAATTATAGCTCCAAATAGAAAATTTGAAGAAGGTTGTACGAAAACGTCTGATTTTAAAAAAAAACTAGAATGTTGATATATTCAATATTTTGTTAAAAGAAAAATAAATGACTCCACAAAGAGATACCATGGATGATGTAATATAAGAAAGTCCTTATGAAAGAAAAAACTAAGGTGAGTTCGCCCATTATAGCATAATCTTAATGAAATAGTCAAGATAGAAAAACTTATTTGAATGTTTCATTTTGAGAAGTGGTATTCACTTATGAAAGTTAAAATAGAATTCAAACACGTATAGTGATTAAGATGGTGAATTATAGTTCATGAACGAAAAAGAAACTAGACCTAATATATGACTACAACCTTGGACCAAGAAAGAGATACTGAATAGACTCATAACAACCAATTGTTTATGTTCAAATTTTATATATTGCTATTAGAATTATTTAATGTTTAAGGAAAAATAAAAACTTTATTGATTATTACCATTTTAATTTTTAAAAAATAATTCAAAAGGAACCTGATTCATAAGTTATGATCACATTAGTTTCTTTAAGTATTCAAATATAATATTTATATCTACTTTACTTACCTGTATTCTGATCATTCTGATATATACAGGCTATACATGTGGGAGTCAAGTGATATAAATCCATGAGTATTAAAGAAATGTATTATGTAACCGATGTATAAGTGTATGAAATATAGATGTCTGAGTGTTAAGTTATATCTTTTAAATAATTATTGTAATTAGTTTCCTTACAAATATTTTCGCACTATGTAATTGATTCCTACTATAAGATCATTACGGAAAATTGTAATAATGTTTGGACTTTAAATATTTTTTCACAGAAATAATTGTTCATTTAAGGTTTGTGTTTCATAACTATGATGTTTTTGAATTTATATTTAGTTTATTATATCAAATATTTATAAAATTTACAAAATTTTCTTTTTAGAGTATAATCAAGGGCCAAAATGAATCATTGAGAAAAACCCTGACCAACAAACCAATTCTAGAGTTTGTTTAATATATTAAATTATTTTTGTTTCCTATAAATATAAAAAAACATTCATTAGATATTAATTTTATTGGATATAGGAGAATTTTTTTTTTCATAATTCAATTCAATGTAACAAAAGTTAGGGCTGACAGGTAGGGAGATATATATAGAAGATTCCATAGTAGTGGTAAGAATTTCAATTTTCAGATTCCTATAGGTAGAGAAGTATATAATCTCTATTGGTTTCTAAATAAAATATTTGATCCTATTTTGAAGAAATAATATATTGAGTAGTTTATTGGGAATTCAGAATATAATGTGAAGAACTGTAAAGTTTTAATTGATCTAAGAGTTGAAGAAAATCCACAACAGACCTACAAAAGTTTGGACTATGTCCTTATTATTTGTTATTTGATTGAGAGAATAACATTTGGTTAAGACATATCCCCTTCATTATCACAAACAAAAATATATTTTATAAGGGTATCAATGTTGCATAAATTCTAGACTCATCTAAGGATGAGTTGGACTGAGACTAACTTCAGTGTAAGGAGAAGTTTTGAAATGTCATGTGATAGGTATATGGAAAGACAATATGAGTGTATGGTTTTGTAATAAACTTATAAACACGTGTTTCACTAATATTTTTTTATAAATAATTCCATTTACACAATCTATTTTTAAATTTTTATAGAACTTAACTAGTTTAATATCTTAATAGAAAGAAGAGTTGGTTACAAATGAAATATGATAGAAAATGAATTATTTCATTAAACATGAAATAATAATTTTTTTGGAAACAACAAACCTTTTTTCATAAAATTTACTTGTATAAAAAAGGCACAAAACATATATCTAGTAGAAAAAACTATTTTCAGAGTTCTAGAGTTATTGGACGTCCTTAATGTAAGATATTAAAAAATTAAAAAATTAGTATCCCCTATTTTGAAAATAGAAAAATAACTGAAACATACATTGTCACTAATTTATGCTAGATCCTGTTTGCATTATTTACATTTCTTGTGATTCATTATCTCCAAACATATTTTCACATGATCTCATCCTCTTTGGGGTGCCTTCCTTTAAACCATAACTTCTTTACCAACTATAAGAGCATTAATAGGAGCATTGTAAGCTGGAATAGATATATTAATGTTATCCATGTGCCTCAAAATAGTTTTAAGGTTTTCAATACCAACCTCATAGACACTATTTCTTTCATATTATACTATTATCAGTTTCTTTTCCATTTGAGTTAGTTATTTGTAATGTTTTTCTATAAGTAAATTTTAATCAACCTCTTTATCAATATTATCACCTTCAACAATGTCCAATTTTCATTATTTTTATGTAGACCTCTTCAAAATGTAATGCTTTAGAATAGAGATCACATTATGCATCTTAAAAAATTTAAAATAGGACAATATAAGAATCCAACCAATTCAAATTTTCTGCAACTATGCTTCGCAATTCCGTCACACTGATAATATAAAATATGAAACTCTCTTGAAGATCCCATAATTCAAAAAACAAATGATTTTGGGACTTCAGTTTCAATAGAATTTTTTGAAAAAACATTACCTAACTAGTTTATATTCATTATAAAATAGATGAAAATATTTTAGAGTGAATGCGTCTACTACTTGTATAAGGAATGGATGGAAAGGGAACACAATTCATGGAACTTTTTCCTTACTTTTGAGTTCAAAGCTTATTTCTTACTATGTGTCCCCAATATTGATGTATTCCTTATAAATAAATGAGAAATTTTTTCCCTCAAAGTATAAATATCATCCAAACAAGATAATTTACCATCACCAAATTTAATTTTAAGAGCCTCCCATTTTGTCTCAAAATCAACCGCATTATGGTACTAAAACATGCATTTCCTCAAAGGATAAAGGAAACTTGAACCATCTTTCATAAATATACTAAGTTGTTTTATAACATTTTTCATTAGATGACATGTAAATAGGCTATTATTATTATTAGAAAGTACCTTAGATATTTCTTTTTCAATAGATTTATCTTAATCAGTAAATAGAGTCAACAGTCTCTTTATATTGTATAAATCAAAAAATTTATGAAATAAACTTGTAAAAGTACTAGTGATTTCATTGTACAACAATGCCACACGGAAAATTATATTTCCCCTAAAATGATTAAATTGAACAAAAACAGCTAGAGGTCCAAATTAACTATTTGAAACGAATGTTGTATCAAACAGAACTACATCTCTAAATTGTTCAAAATCAAGCCTCATTTTTAGGCTAGCCAAAAAAATATTTGTAATCTTTTCATTCATTTAAAATTAAATAGAATATATAAATGATGGATTATACTAAAATTTTCATTCCAAACGATCTATATGACCACACCACCCCCCACAATCAAATATATTGGATATTTTGATCAAAGGTAATTTATTTGGTCAATTCGGGTATAACCTAAATTATCTTGACCACTAGAAACAATCACCACTAAAGAGAAGGAATCAAAAAACCTAATTACATGAAAAGAATTAACTTCCAAATCTATAACTTTAAAATAATTTTACCATCTCTAGGATCTCATAAAATGAAAAGATTCAGCAGAAAAAAATTGATGATTGTGAGAATCTATATATAAATTAATCAAATATTCCCTAGGGGACAACATAGTAATATACATAGAGGCATGACAACCTGTCCTTGTCTCTGCATGGTCATTTTTCACAAATAAATTATGCTTATCATTACTTTTGTTCCCTTCATTACTACATGTATTAAGAACTCATGTATTTCTTTTTTTTTCCTTATTTCTCTTATTTTCATATTGACGTTGCAAACTAATTTTTTTTTCAAGCATAACCTAGATCTTTTAAATTCATTCATACTTTTGGTTCCGAATTATAGACACAAAATAAACTATTCTCCTCATAATTACCACATTGACAGAATGTATGTAACTGAAGTTCAACTGTAAATATCCAGTCAAAATTATGACACTATTGAACCAATTGATTGAAATGTAATATAATGAAAAAAATAAAATATAAAGAAAAGAAAAAAACTTCTACAGTATTTTTACTATCAACTTCATCGTTAGATAACATCATGCTAAAATCCTAAGAAACACATATCTATTTTTAACCTCCTCGAGCTATGATCCTAACACCTCAAATCATCCACTGTAGTGACTACGATGCATCACAGAGATTCATATCCTATGTCAGGTGTTGTCCCAGCTTAAATCATTTATGTCACGCCTATTATTCCAACTCGACAGAAGTTCTGATGAGCCCTATGGTGAGAAAGCTATTAATTCAAACTGGTAGAAATTTCACAATGTATTGGTCACAATTTTTATTCCAGCAGAGGATAACTTATGATGAGACCTACGGTGGGAAAGCCATTAATCTGACATGACAGTTACTCATCACTGTTTGGTCACTACTGTTATTTCAATAGGGCTCTGATGAACACTAGGGCTAGAAAACCTATTAATGAAAGAAATGTTGTTTTCTTTCCCTTTAATTATTATTCTGAAATTTTGTAATGGTGTTAAAAAACACACTTCAGAAAACTTGAGAGATCTTCTTCCATATTATGAGGGGGAACGTGGAAGAATCATAAGGCACAAATTAACACACCTGTTTAGGTTGGAAATTGTGATGACGTTAATCCCTTATTTTGTTCCCACCTAATCCTAACAACCACACCACCCTTGTTACCCCCAATTGACTTATCAACCCCTTGCCTCTTTGCTGCCTCCTACTGACCCACTGACTACACATACCTTACCACCTTGAGTGGACTCACCCTGCCCCTTCCTGATTCAATCGACCACCAGTGTCACTTGTATCACTTCGTCATACAAGATGTTTTCCACTACCTGTGCCTATTTTTTCCACTATTGGCCACCCTCACTTTCATGCTGGTGAAAAAACAATTCGCCCCTATTAAATTAGGGAAACCTATAGATAGTCTAAGGTCAAAACCCAGATGAGATACAAAGCTAAGATTTCATATTCCAGATGAGTAAGTGTGTACGTTCTAAAATTTATATTTATTATAAATATATATTATAATTAAATTTATTATAATAAATAATTTTTTTGAATTAAATTAAGTTTTAAATATATATTTATTTTATATATTTATTAAATATATATTTATTACAATTTATTATAAATATATATATTTATTAAATTATAATAAGTATTTAATATATATAATTATAATATATAATTATTATAATATAATTAATAAATGTAATATAATTCTAATTTTTTATAATAAAATAATACAAAATACATCTTTAATAATTATATATTTATTTATAAAATATTATAATTTATATTATATTTTAATATATATTTTTAGTATAAAAAATATTTTTATAATATATATTACAATAAATATTCATTATTCATAACATGTTATAATAAATAAATATTTATAGTAAAATATATTGAAATATAATATATATTAATTTTAAATATATATTATAATATAATTTAAAATTAATGATTTTTTATAATAATGAATATTTTTTATAATATATTATAAATATAATATATATATATTTTATATTTATTAAATTTTATATTTAATTAATATAATTATATATATAATTTTTAATACAGTCTATTCACGTAGTTTATCTTATATCGAAGGGAAATTGTTTGAGGTTTGATATTTGTGAAGCTAAGGGCTTGACCCTTAGTGACATTATTTTTGGAGGATTTTGAAACCCTGATACTGTAACTAGAGCAGTGATTTGTAATAAAAGAAATACATTATATAGCCAAAGATGTATTTAAGGAATTATATTTTATCCTGACACATCTAGATAAATATTTTATTTTAAAAAACAATATTAATCATTTATCCTTTACAATATGTCAAAACCTTACCTCACCCGCCACCATCAACCTGCGGGACGCCCCATGTATTTGGTTTTATATCATATCATAAAAAACTCTGATAATAATAATAATTAATATATACATATTCAGAATCATGATACACTATCAACATATAATAACTTTAAATCTAGATTAAATCTTTTGAACTAGATTTAATAGACTACATAGTGTACAATGGATGACTTTGCATTTTTTGAAGACTAAATTTGCATGTTTATCCCCATTATTATTAAAAATATCATAATATTAAAATATAATAAGTTCAATGAAAAAAATACCCGACAACATAAATTTTCACATGCATAATTTATACGACTAGTCTAGGATATCTCCCTTTAGTATAAAATAAAGGTTACCTACATGAATCTATTTTAAGGAGGCTCTAAATAAGGGTATTTATGGGGAGATTCGTGATAAAGAATTCTAAGATGGACAAAATGAAAAATAATATATTGCACAAACTAATGTGGATAATGAGTTATGGTAGGAAAAAAACTTCCCACTATTAAAGGTAAAAGGGAAATATAAGATTATTGCCCCCTCTTCAAGAAAAAAAGGCTAAAAAATAAGGGATTGAATAAGAATGAAGCCCATGTGACATGAAATAGGGTAATATAGAAGATAAAATTAGTGTTATACATACTCATGACTTAACTTATGTCCAGAACACTAAGAAATAAGCCGTTAATAATTTTCAGGATAAGAGCTTTCTGAAGGTAGTGGGTGTGGAAATTGATTTGGTTAGAAACCAGCAAGTTTTATGTTGTGTATCTAGAAGCACCTCATCCATGGTTGGTGGGATTGGATCAGCAGTTCCATATTATCATAAGGTTGAGGCTTGAAAATTGAAATATTATATGATGATACATATTAGGCCTACTTATAAGGAATGATACGGTAATATTATAGTAAAAGATTCTATTCCTCAGCAGGCTATGGGTTATCACCTCTAGTCAAGTCCTCTATAGTCGATGAACAAAAGAAAAATACTAACCTATATTTTGATAGGATAGGATCTCTAGAAGAATATCATTCTTCAATTAATTTCCTTTACAACATAATAAATTACCTCATTCGACCTTCTAAAAGGAAGACAATTTTCTATGTCTCTACTCATAACTTATTTGACTTGCTTGATCGAGAATCTGATGCTTGATGTGAGACTTTGGATTCTAGAAATTGCTTCTAGTCTACTAAGAAAGTGGTGGTGGATTCCAAAATTTAAGATTCATTTCTAGAAAGTATCAATGTAAACTTTCCAAAACTTGGTTGAGAGTTCAACACCATCATGGTCGGGTTGGTCACAGGGTCACGATAACATGATCCTTCGATTACATACTCATGTTTAGGGTGGATTTATCCAGAATGGGTTACCAGTTTACTATATTATGGATATGGATAGTCACTCTTGGTTCATGTGATGATATATTTTAGTGGTTTATTTTAGTTTTATGAATAATATATGACACATGGATCTTGAGTGATGGTTTTGTTCAGTGGTCTAATAGTAGAGGCTTATTTCTATCTTGATTGTTCTATCTAGTTTCGACATTATTTTTTGATTTCTTGTTTCTATATATTAGTCATTGAAACTTTGTTTGAATGTGTGAAATATTTTTATGTCTTCTTGTATTTATTCTTGGATTTTAACTGTCTTGCATGAAGATATACCACTAGATTTTCAGAATTTTCACCCCAATGCTCTTTTTCTGCTTTGCAATGTCATGACTAGTCTTGATGATGACATGGTGTATGTGACTTAAAGGTTTGGATAAAGGATAAAAAATAAATTTGGGGAAATTGAGTACCTTTTTTATGATGGATATGGATCCATTTGAAAAAATTACATAGAGGATGATTGTGTTGTCTACAGCCTAACCAAATCCATGGTTTAATCATAACCAATCATTGAAGACCTTGTCTTCATTGAATGTTGATGGGTTTTTTTCACATCTATTTCTGATAGAATGATTATGATTTCTACATGTTTTTTTCACATATTAGATGATTGTAGGATATGGATTTATATTCATTTGTTTTATCTTTCTATGGAAGAAAATTGGAAAGTAAATCACCGTCCTCTATTACTTGTACTTTTTTTTTCTCTTTTTAATAATAAGGGTTGGATCCTGGTTTTCCAAGAACCATGCTCAAACTAAAAAAAATGCATAATTATTATCAATTCAAAATGTTCAACTTACAATATACAATATTTATAGATGATATTAGAGAGGGACTCCGTGTAGGGTTAGGTGGACATCCACCAAAAAAAACATTTCCAGACACATATTCATAGGAATCATGGATCAAATATCGAACCGATGTTGTTATTGTAGGGTTTGAAGTCCCATATTTCCACATTGGGATAGTACTTTCATCCATGCTACTGGTGAATACACCATGAGAAATAAAATTATTCTTTTTTGTTTCACTATTTATATGAATTAAATATCCATTCTATAGGAAAAACAACATTTCTCATTTTAAGGATCTTTTCAAAGTAATGAATATCACAACATGATGAGGTATGGGGTTTCTATGAGATTCATATCTTTATCCACAAGTTGTTCAATGATATATAATTTTGTTCTCATCTGATAGAAATGTGTCATCCTCTAATGTGAGATATTGTGGCATGACATGTATCCACATGTACCATATCGACTGGGAATAAGCTGCCATGGTATAAAGCAATCACTCCACCCTCTGGTTTATCTTTTCTTACCACATCATATTATATTTAATTTCAAATTATTCTAGGATATCATGTTTTCAAATTAATGTTGAAAAAATAAAGATATTTATTATAATAGATGAATGAGAACACATGATAGGTTGGTTGGCTCTAATATAAATATTGAACTTTGTATGAGCTATTTTAAACCACATTTTTTTACCTAGTTTGTGTGATTAGAATGAGGGATGGATCATAACAACCATTGGAACTACTTGTGTCAGGAAACCCTAAACCTAGTGCTCTAATCCAATACTAGGTTGAAATCTCTACATCACCTTATGCATGTTCTTTGATCACTAGAGGCTATCAAATAGTATCGAGGTACAAACATAATATTCTTGGAAAATTTTTCCCTCTTAATAAAAAATCAAATTCATGTGAAAAAATAAAATATTTCTATTTGAAATCCAAAAAAAACTCTAAAACAACCATTTAAATTAATTTAAAAACCCAATAGAGTGAAATAGAAATAAAATAACAAAACATTTTTAACATGACACAATGAACTAATGTAAATGACACATATCCAATGTGGATAGTCCAGCTCCACCATAATTTGTTTTCTAAAACTTCCAAACACACCATGAACATATATCATAGGATTAATTACCAATGAAAATTGTTACTTTTCTCTTTCCTTCACTATGAAAAAACACACATACACACAGTGATATGTGTGAGTAGGCGTGAGTATTCAAATACCCAGTAGTATTTACCCCTATTACACTCATGAGTTCACATGAAAGGACTATTACCAACCATGTAATTAATTCTATTAAAAATAATTATCACATTTAATAAATGAAATAATTTATCATAAAATTAGATGAAGTCAATTCAACACATAAAAATAACTCATGCAATTTTTTCCCAGATCAAGTAAAAAAATATCAACCAAGGAAATTTACAAAAGGCATGAGAAATATTAAATCATTTAATATAAATACTTGATAATGATCATAGAATATACCCATTTAGATTATAGAGTACACCTCAAAGTTCTTGATATACCAATAATTTTGGGAAAATAATCATAAATCCGGGGTAATGATGCAATCATTAACCATACCAACATTGAAATATAAGAAAATAAATTTTGATTTTATCACTAGTATTTAGAAGAAATAAAAAATAATCATTTTACATGGGTTATGGTGGATAAACTTACCAAGACTACTCACTTTGTTACTATCCTTGTTTATTTATCTCTCAATTAACATTCCAAGATATATTATAAGGAAGTTTTAAGGCTTAATGAGGCATGGATTTAAATTATTTTTGATCAAGATATAAAGTTTTCACACCCCAAAAACATTTATTTATTTATTATTTTATTTAATTAATTATATGTAACCCCATTATTGAATTCTAGATCTATCTGTTTTAAAATCATAACATTTTGGAAGTTTTGCACTAGCTCATGGTTGGTGAATAGTTAGAGGAAACTATGAATAGACCATGTGAGTGCATATATAATTTAATGAATATGAAACACCTGACCAATGCATAATTTTCCTAACCATGTTCCATACTCATGTGAGTTTCTCCAGGACCTCTAATAGTAGGTGCATTCATGTTGCACAATTTGAATAATATTGAAGCTAAACTATGCGCAATGTGAGATATTTTAAATTTTTTTTACCCATTTTTAACCTTATACTTTATCCTTAGGTCACACCCCACTTGTCCCCTTATATTGTTCATCAAGAAAAAACTTAATGGAGTTTTTTTCATTGAACTCCTCTCATTTTCTCCCTTTTTTTCCAAGGGGGTTTATTCACGATTCGAGTCTAAATTTCCGATGTGAGGTCTACAATTCCCCCTCTCTTCTAATTTTTTTTTCTTCTAACTTAATCCCTAAGTCCCCATGGATAATACCTAACATATTTGGACATTTCTATTGGTATATTATTAGATCCTAGTGTTTGTGAGGCTCAATTGAAGGCATATTATTATGATGTTCCTTGAAGCTCATTGATTTCCATTATTTCCAAGTAAGGTTTGGTCTATTAATTTAATTTTTATTGAATTTATTTAAGTATTTTTTTTCATTCTTCTTTTAACTATAGTATGTCTTGGCTTTATTTGAGGTGGAATAACACCACCATTATCAAAGGTAATGTATTTATGGTTAGCTTCCCTTTATTTTAGGCTTTTAAATTATAAAACATATATTTCTTTCATGTTTAACTCATTTTTAATCACATATAATTGTTATTATATGTATTTCGGAATTTTTTGAAATAGTAAACCCTCTTTTACTTAGTTTCCACTAAATTTGATGGTATTTCCTTTTTAAAGTGGGTGATTCAAATTATTTGGAGATTGAATTGCTTTAAAAATTTCTCGATTGGAATTTACAAGCAATTTTTGTGTTTTCAAAAATTATTTCAAGTCATTTAATTAATTTCCCAAGTGGCCTCTAAAATCTAAATATCAATTAAATTAATACTCAAAATTACATGAATTTGGTTTAAAACTTGGTTTTTAATGAATGTGATAAATTATTAAAATGAATTCTGATATATATATATATATATATATATATATATTGTTTCCAAAAATATAAATTGGTACACACACACACACACACATATATTTATGTGTATAAATTCAAATGATAATATAAGATTTTTTTAAATCGTATATATATATATGTGTGTGTGTGTGTGTGTGTGTTAGTGTGTTTAAATTTATATAGGTATAACCAAAATGGATATTTTCTTACATTACTGTTGATGTGTGTTTTTATTTTCAAAATGAATTGTAAAAAGTGGAAATTTATTTTGGTTTCTAAAATGTATTTGAAATGAAAATTTGGATTTTTGTAAATAAAGGTTCTCCATCATGTTTTTTGTTATTCTATTTACAATTTCCCTTTATGTTTGTAAGATTGAATAGATTTTTTATTCGAGAAAGTGGTACTTCTTATGAAATATTTGAAAGAGATGATATGTTTATTATTTTCAGTGGCTCTATTACAAACATAATAGGAAGACCGGGTGCTTGGGTAGGTGAACTTAGGTTGGACATGCTCCCTTTCCAATAGCTAAGCTATTTAATTTGGTGTATTATTTCAACTAGCTAGTGGCATGTTACTATCTATTTCTTCTGGATAATAGAGAAGTATTATCTAGGATTCCTTATCCCTTAGGTACCATAAGGGTGTTTTCCCAGGATTCTTGTTTTAAATAATTACTTGTATGAGTTTCTGATATTCATCATTTATTTTAGACTACCTATAATTTATATCCTTCTTATTATTTCATGAACGTTATTCATATTCCTTTAAAATGGTATTTTAAAATGTATTGAAAAGTTCAATTTAAAATAGTCTTAGGTTTAATTTAAGGGTAATATACTTTTATTTGATTCAATAAAGTAAAATGAACCTAATTTTTGTAATGTATTTCAAAGTAGAATAAAAAGGTTCTTTTATTTTAAGGATAAACATGGGGTGTGGTTTGACATGGCATGTCTACTAAGATTTATACTCAATCCTGACATTGTATTTTCATTTTCAGGTATCAATTTTTCTCTTTGTCTCTCTTTGAGCATTTATTAGTAGTGGTTGGTAACTTGTATAGTCATATGGAGGTATATTGGTTGTTTTATTTATTTTATTTCATTTCCCTTATTGTATCGACCATGTAGGCCCCTTTATTTATATTATTGGAGCATTATATATAATGGTGACCAAAGTAAAGGAATCTTAGAGGATAATTTATATCTTGTTATATGGGGGAGATTGGGGTGAGTGGAGGGATTTTTTGGCTTTATTTTGACCTTGTGTTTCAACTATTTTATGGATTTATATTATACTATTCTATTAATTTTATGTTGGTGAATGGACCTCTAATATTTGGAGTGGTCATGCATGTTTTTATGACTATTTCTTAAACACTGATTATAAGAAGAATCCATTCCCACTATATTTACTTTGATTCCCCAACATATGCTACCTTGTGGAAATTAGGAATGGACCTTAGGGATGTTGCATGCCGTCTTCAGAATCCAAATAAGGTACAACTTGGTCTAGTTCATGAAAAATGGTATCATGGCCTAGGTTCTATAGATGGTCTAGGTTCTGTAACACCTTTTTCTATTTGGGGATAAATGGTGGATGTAGTTAGGATTTTTGGGACTTGGGAGGTATGATAAAAAAGAGTGTACTCTTACTTTCTTAAAGAATAATGTTTCTACAAGAAGTTGGGTTTGTAGTATTTTATTAATTTTTATATATTTGGATGATTTGAAGGATTTCAATGATTTTATGGGTAAAAATGGGAGTGAATTGGCATCATACAGTGAGTTTGCATGGCCAATAAACCCATATAGAGCCTGAGGGAATGGTTCAACATGACATCTAGTGCTGGTTACCTGAATGGAACATGGGTTTCTAATAATGTGTCCTATTCATGCACAACCACCGGTCCCTCTTATGAATTTTTGATGTTGTGTAATGATATTTATTATATTATTGTTAAAGTGTTCTGGATTTAAAAATAAAAATGTTTTGTATTTTCAATATTTATAATAGGGTTTTTATATTATGATATTAATTTTAAGAAAATAAGAAATAAATAAATCTATGAGATTTTAGAAATTAAATTTTTTGAAGATAATATATAATGGTTTGAGTTGAAACATAATATTTTTATTGAAAAGTAATAAATTATTTTTCATTAAAAGTTTTTAAAATAAATTTTGTGTTTGGATTTTTAAGGTGACTTTAAAAAGATATTTTTATATTTATAAGATAATTTAAAAAATAAATTTTGAAATTTCAAAAAAATGTTTTTTAGTTTCAAAGGTAATTTTTATAAATCAAAAACATATTTTATGAGAGAAATATTTGTTTTAAATGGTAAGAGATAGAATTTAATTTTTTAAGGAATTTTATAAATTAAATATAAATTTTTTTACATTTGATTTTTAAAATGAGGAAATGTATTTTAATGATATTATTATTCCTAAAGGGTAAAGTTTAATTATTTTGGGGAAATTTTGAAATAATATTTTACAATGTTTCTTTGGTATTTTAAATTGAGATTTGGTTATGTTTGTTATTTCATTTTCGAGTCATTGGTGTTGGTGACTCATTTTATTGGTTTTTATTTTACCTATTATTTCCCAGTTTCATATGAATTTAATTTTTGGTGTGTATTAAATTTAATTTTATATTTTTTTGGATTGAATTTACCTTAGAAATGTTCATTGGGTTTCAGAGAGTTTATGACTCAAGATGTCCCCAAGTAGTATCTCTTATAGTTTGGGAGTATGATATTCTAGTTGGTGGACTTTCCCAAACTCCAACTAGAGTGGTAATGTTTAATCCCCTCTTAGTAATTGATCCTTTCTTAGGATCCCTTGTTTGGTTGTTTTCTTGGGATTTTCCTTGAGTTCCATTAATTTTTTGACTGTATTAGAGATGTTCATACTTTAAAAATTAGTGGTGACATTTTTATTCAATGGATGTGTTAATCAAATTATAGATCTTTTTTTGAGGGGTTGGAAAAGTGAAAGTCTTGGGAATGTTCATGGTTAACTAGGATGGGTGATAACTCTTACATAGGTTATAACATAGCTGGAACCTTGTTTATTTATATGGGTTCACTGGGGTCTCAGTGTTTTAGGTGTGATGACCTAAGTTGTTTCATATTTAACCACTATTCAAAGTCCATCATCTGTTACTCTTCTTTAGAAACTTTTTTTGAGTTAATTTAGGTCATTCTTGTTTTCTATAATATATCATCCATTGGTTTTTTTTATTCAAGGTGATATTTGCCCTAAAATTTTAGTGGCCATAGGTATGGGTTAATGGAAATCTAGAATATATTTCTAATTAAAAATTTTAATTAGAACCCTTTAATTTAAAATGATATCATGGTTTTGGTGTTTCAACTCGGGTGTTCCTTGGTTCTATTGACCCTTTAGAATCACAAAGTCTTTATGGAAAGGATATCAAAATTTTTTCCCGACCCTCTTTTGATTGTTCCCTAATGTTTCTGGTACGCATGTTTTGGCTCTAGCTCTGATTTGTGATTTTAAAAAATCTATGGTTTTGGAGATGTGTTTTGGTCAAATTACCACCAATCCATGTTTTTGGTCAAATTGAACATCAATACTTGATGTCATTTAGGACGAGTGTTTTAGATAATATTTAAAATGGTGGGAATACTACAAGGGTTTTTTGAACTTGATTCATTTGATGATTTTGTTTAGAGTCACTCATGGATGTTCCTTTGGTGAGTGAGTGTGCAGTAATGGGTTGCGGTCCAAGATATTCTTAATGAGAAAAATTTAGTTTCATATATTTTTCCATGTCATTTAATTTAGTTCCATAAGTCTTTACTCAGTATGTTCATGGTGTTACTTGATTTTTAGAGACTTGAGGTATATTAAAAAGGTCTAATCCAATCCTTTCTTCTGATCTGTCTATATCAATTAAGGTTATATGGGGGAAGCAAGTTTTATGGTCGGGAGTTTTTCACACCCCAAACACAATAATTTCTTTATTATTGTATTTAATTAATTATATTTAACCCCATTCTGGATTCCTATACCTAACCTTTTTAATATTTTAAAAATATGGAAGATTAGGATTGACCCACAGTTGGTTCACAATTAGTGAAAACCATGTAAGAAAAATATGAGTGTATCTATAATTTAAAATTGATGAAATTTGTGATCATATCATATTTTCCATAATAATTCACCCTGACCGTGTGAGGTTCTCCAAGTCCTATAGTAAGAGGCTCCCAATTAGTGAAATGTTTGTCTCACCATACATCCAAACCATTTAGAGTGTGAGATATTAAAAAACTAATTTTTACCTATTTCCCATCCCACTTTGTCCTTAGTTCACACCTCACCCTCCCATTCTATTGTATATTGCACACAACCCCATGGGATCCAACCACACACTCCTCTCATTGTTGTCATGTTTTTATGGGATTTTCCACTTAATTTCAGTTTGAATCAGTGTGGTGATATCTTCTCTTCCTCCCCTTTTATTTTCCTTTTTTTCTCTTATTCCATCACTTTTCATATCCCATGTCAAAAATTAAAATCAATTTTGGCATTTATTATGGTTTATTCATGGTTCCTAGGGTTTATGGGGCTCAATTTAAGGCCTAGTCTTACAATGTCCTTTGAAGGAATCAAAATTTTATTGTTTCTATATTGATTTTGGTCCAACTGTTTCCTTTTGGACCCATTTTATTTAGGGATTTATTTATTTTTGGGTTTATATTTTCCCTTTAAGGAATATTGGAACTCGTTGAAGTGGAACAATACTACTATTATCAATGGAAGTGGGGTTAAGGAAGGTTTACTCTTGTTTTAAGCCATTACATTCTAGAAAATTTATTTCTTTCTTGTTTAATTATTGTTTAATTTCATATCGATGTTATTATATTTATTTTTAGTTCATTCTAAAGAGGAAACCAATTGATATTTGGTTTTTTTGAATGTGATTTTATTTCATGTTTAAAGTGGGTGATTTAAATTATTTGGAAATTTCATAGTTTTATAAATTACCCGATTGGAAATTATGATCAATTTATTTTTTTTCAAAAAATGTTCCAAACTATTTAATTAAATTCTTTGGAAGACTCTAAACTATAATTATAATTTAATGTAATAATCAAATCTAAAAGAATTTATTAAGTTGTTTAAAACATGGTTTTAAATGAAAGTTCAAAATTATTAACATGACTATTCATATATATAAATATATCTATTTATGTGTAAAAATTCACATTAGAATATGTGAATTTGTGAAATGGGATATTTTAATATATATATATATAAATGTAAATGTATATAAGAATAACCAAAATTGGGTTTTTAATCTTTAATATTGATGATTATTTTGTTTTTCTAAATCAATCAAAAATGGTAAATTTAGTTTGGTTTCTTAAATGTATTTAGAAGGACCATTTTGTGTTTTGTAAATAAACATGTTTTTTATGATGGATGGTATTCTATTAATAAGGTCACTCTCTGATTGTAAAAGGAAATGAAATGTTTATTCTAGAAAATGGAACTTATTATAAACTATTTGAAAGATTTTATATGTTTATTATTTAAATTGGATCTATTTTAATATTCTTGGGTATTCCAAGTGCTTGGGTAGGTAGACTTAGTCAAGAGACTCTCCCTTTCTACGAGCTAGGCTAGTGAAGTCTGTATATTCATTCCACTGGACAGTGACATGTTACTATCTTTTTATACTAGATGTTATTAACGTATAATCTAGGTTTCCCTAGAACTTAGTGAACCTTAGGGTGTTTTTCCCATAATGATTTTTTTAAATTATTTCATAAATGAGTTTCCCTTATTCTGGATTTATTTTACACTGCCGAGGATTTGTATCCTTCTTAATCTATATTTATCCTTATTCATCTTCATTTAATATGGTATTTTAAAATGTTTAAAATATTTAAATTCAAAATTGGTTTTGGTTTAATAAAAGTTTAATGACCTATAATTGGATTTGATAAAATAAAAATAACATAATTTTTAATATTTATTTTAAACTAGCATAAAAATGATCTTTTATTTAAAGATTGAAATTGAGGGTTAGTTTCACATGGAATGAATACTTAACATTATACTAACACCTATCGTTATCTTTTAAGTTTTAGGTTATGATTCTATTCCTACCCTCTCTTTGAGCATTGATTGGAAGTGCATGGTGACTTTTATAGTCACATTGAGGTGTGTTGGTTGTTTTTTTATTTTATTTTCTTCCTTTAATGAAACAACTAAATATGAAATATAATATAAATTAGTGGAGAACTATATATAATAGTGGAAAAATAAAAGGATATCTATTGGTGGTTTTATATCTTCTTATTGGGGAGGTATACTAGGGTGAGTTGAGGTATTTTTTTCTCATATTTTGACTATGTTTTTAAGCTGTTTTACAAATTTATATTATATTTTTATGTTTCTTTTCTCAAGGAGCATGTACCTATGAAATATGGAGTGGTCATTACCATTTTTATAGTTTTTTCTTAAACTTTTATTATAGGTAGATTCTATTCCTAATATATTTTATTTGATTCTCCGATACTAGAAGCTACCCTAGGGTGATCAGGAATACAACTCAAGGATGTCACAGGCTAGCTCAGGTGTCTGATGTTTGGAGGGATCAAGTTGGTTTTTAATAAAGGTTTCCTCTATGTTTTATAAGAGTATTCAATATTCCTTAATGATAGAGTTGAACTTAAATATATAATATCACCCTCAAATAGATAGTTAATATGAAATAAAAACCTAGACACTTGGAGACATGTTGAGATCTTACTTGATGGATTTTAATTGTGGTTTGGATTATCATATTCCCTTGATTGAGTTCTCATTTAACAAAAATTTATAATCAAGTATTTAGAAGGATACATAGGAATCTCTGTTTGATAAGAGATGAATAGCTCAAACATAGTGGGATTAAGCTGGTGAATGGAAGCAGTTGTGACACAAACTTGTGTATGAAATGGAAGAAAACGTTCAAGTCATTCAACACACATTAAATATGTAAAAATATAATTTATTAGCTATATTTAAAATAAATAGAGAGTTGATAGAATACCCATATAGATAAAATTATGTTAGTTAAATCAATTTAAAAAATTTCAAAGTTGATCATCTTTTTTATCGAAAAAATAAACCAATATTTTTCGTAGAAAAATTCATTTTGAGAGAGAAATAATATATTTAACTTGAGATATTCCATTAGAAAATACATTTTGAAAATATCATATTTTTTGGTATTTAAATTATTTTTTTGAAGATAAATTTTCAATAATGGATGTTGGATTAGACCAATAATTATTTGTTTTAATAATCACAAATAATATTTATATTGTTTCTAATTTATATTATGCTTTTTGTAAGATAATTATTTTTCTATAAAATTGATGAAATTTTCCTAATTCTTAAATTTACATTAAATATTAGGTAGATAGTAAATCATTATTATGTATGGGGAATGATAATTTTTAGAAGTACGAGATTGGGCATAAGACCACCAGATTGACCCTGGATAATATATGGAAAAGGACTCAAGTGATTTTAAGAGGTATTCCAGAGTGACCACAAGTTATCTCAAGCGAATGAATTGATCGATATTTTTACAAAGGAATGAATCGATCGAAAGGTAAGAGGATAAACCATATGGCTGGGTCTAATCAAATTCAAGGATAGTTGGATTGACCATAAGGAAAGTTATATCGACTTCATGAGAAACCTTACGACTGGAAATACATATGGAAGTGGCTATGCATTGAAGACAGAAATCATATTTCAAATGTGAACTTTTTACAAACTAAAGAATTGATCACATGACTATATGAAGTAACCATGGTCAGTAGTCAGAATTTATTAATTACATGATCAAATGTTACTATAACATGATCAAACATAAGTATAATATTATCAATCATAAGTATAAGATGATTGACCATAAGTATAAGATGATCGAACATAAGTGTTAGATAATTGACCATAAGTATAAGATGATTGACCATAATTTCAAGTGATCAACCACATGTTCTTTCAAAGAATCTTACTAGAATTATCATAATGTATTGAAGTGACCATGAATACTGATGCGACAAATGTAATGATATGATATCAAAAAGTAAATATTAAATTATTAAATATATTAATTCAACTACTTTTCTATACCGAATTAAACGACGGACAAAATCATTTAATGAGCCATGATTTCTTTCTGATGTATGAGGATATCCAATGATGATTTTTCAATGGATTTTTTAGATAAATACTATACTTTTATAGAATACTAAAGACAGAGAAAAAAATATAGAGTTTCCCATAGACATAGAAATTTTTCATGAATGAAAAAGATGATCCTATGCTCTATTTAGAATGTCTAAAACACTCTTTTCTCACTTAAAAATAAAAAATTCATCATATAATATATTTTTATCGTTGAATATCATTTAAAAGTAAAAAAACTTCATTGAGAATAAGAGATTCACATGAATAACAACAAAACTGTATTCTCTATAATATCAAATTCTTTCACCTATCTTACTCTATTTTCTTACATTTTGAGTTGTGATTGCTGTAACTACTATATTTTTTGATAATAAATTTTTTTTGTTTTATTAGAGAGTATAATTATTATCTCAGTGAATTTATTTAAATTTTCTATCTTATGGAAACTATGGAAGAGGCTCTCTGTATCTTTTTATTCCAATGTGTATTTGTTACAATTTTTATTATCCCACATAGAATTATGGAAGAGGCCTAGTATATTCTGGATATCCTTGTGCACTGTTTTTTATAAAACACAATCAAGGTTATGGATAAATTATTTATTAATAAATATATTTGAAGTAGGGGATTTCTTGGTGAATAGGACTAGGTCACGACTTGAGTCTGAATCATTTGTTTTTATTCTAATAGGTGTTTTCTTTAGTCTATTTAAAAAAAATTGTTTTTGAAACTCAATGGAAAAAAATATTTTTACAGTTAACTTTAATAAGTGTTTTATATATTGTGTTTGATACAAGTAAATTCATTTCAAAAGTTAAGAGTTTTAAAAAAATTTACACTAAGTTGTGATCAATCTTCTGAGATTATTTATAAAAAATAAAATTATATTCATATACTATTTTGGTTAACTTGATTTTATTTTATAAACTGGGGGATCTCTTTATACAATTTTTAATATAAATTGTAATTGGGAACTCAAGTCACTCCCCCTATTTAGTTTTCTACTCCCAAAAACATTTGGTATCAAAAGATTATTTATTTCCGTACTACTTTTTAATTGTGATCTACTTTTACCGAAAAGTTAAAAATTTATGTTATTTATAAATTTATATCTTCATGGATAAGAGTAGGAAATAGGGGAATTCCACTAATCAGCCTTCTAAATTTAATTAAACCAATGATTCTCAGTTGAATATCAAAATGAAAATCAATGTAAAGAGGATGATATTTGATATTTGGGATGTAATAGAGGGAAAATTTGAAAAATTCAAAGCTATTAGAGATAAATCTAGTGAGCCACTAAGGACGGTTATTAATATTACAATAAATATAAGAATTAATTATATTTTCCACTAGGGCAATAAAAGTTTAATTGAATTTATACCTGTTCTAAAACATATAAAATATGGGATACACTTATTGTCTCTAATGAAGGAACTTCAAATTTTTAAGAGATGTACTTCAATACTTATAATATTAAATATGATACTTCTATGATTTATCTAAATTAATCAGTATCTAACATGTATCTCAGGTTCAATGAAATTTTAAATACATTGTATGTACATGTGAAAACAATTGAAGATAAAGTTGAAGTTATATGACTCCTGAAATTCTTACCAGATAATTTGATATGAAGCTTTGTTTCCATTAGAGAATTGAGTGACATAAGTAAATTTTCAATAAATTAGATTATGGGAAAGATTATGATATACAATGAATAATTGAAACAGAACAAATAAATAGATAAACCAATAAGAAAATAGGTTTCAAGAATTATAACTCAAAGATAAAAGTGAAAATCAAATATGATAGTTTATGTAAGGATGAATCACATTTTTAAAATTATAAAGAAATGGATAGCCTGGCCACGAGATTTAAAATTTTATACCAAGAGAATAATTTATTCAACTCAAAATATAAAGGAAAGTATTAAATAAGTTTGAAATAGAAAAAGGAGAATCAATCAAATAAAATGACCATATATTAATGAAAAAGGAATGGGAATATGAAAATTGAATATCCAAAATTAAATTATAAGAAAATATGTGAGGATAAAGGAAAAATGAAAAAGAAAGATATAAAAGCTATATGAATAGCCTCTGAGGATAGTTCTGATGAGTCTGAATTGATTAGAGATTATTTTCTAATTACCTTTGGGATACATCTAGTGACATTCTAAGAATATTATACTTTAAACCATAAACCCATAGATTTGGTTTACATTGACTTATTTGGGCCTTAAGAGTTTCTATATTAAATGGGAAGTATTATTCCCATGTTCTAGAAGATTATTTTCTTAACACACTTGGGTATTATTTCTAACTCACAAAAGTGAAGTTTGTTTTTATTTTGAAAAAGTGTGAGTTATCTTCATCATTTTGGGTTGATTGTCTAAGTGTTACCAATCATGGAGAGTATTGGGATTATCATTGTTTGTATTCAATTATCCATCCCCAGTTTTAGATTGGAAATACTTTATAAGAGCTAACTAATGACCGAACCTATCGGAGTTTGTGTGAAAACAAGCTTAGTGGGGAATATAGGCTATTCTTGAAATTCGTACAACACAATAGCTTCCTTTGGAAAGAATAATTTGGCTCAATAAGGTGTGTATATATTTTCTTCACATAAATAATGGTTTGTAGAGTTCAAACAAGTCTTCCTAGATTATTGACAAGGTATACGTAAGAGTTAAGAAAACCTTTTTTGAGATTCACTACTCTTTTATAATAAATGTTCATTTCTGCAATTCTTGAATAGGAAAGATTAATTCTTTAAGAGTATAGAGATATTTATTTTTCGGTGGTTCTTATTTATATAAAACCACTTGAAAATTAATGAAGATATTTTATGTTGGAGTAAAAAATGAATGATAGTGCATTCCCAACAAATAATGGTTGCTGGCTACAGTGGAGTCAAAGCCTGGCATATTTATTTAAATCCCTGACACCTATTACCATGTACCATATAAAACACTGGATGGGTATTGGGAATGGTATATAATCCCTATAAATACCCCTCATAGACTCTTATTTGCAGGGAACTCACTGAGGGGGGGGGGGGGGGGGAGTGTTGGAGTCCCAAATGAATGACAATGTGTGCCCTTTGGGTCATGGTTGCTGGCTACAATAGTGTCATGGTGTGAAAGATGGGTGTAATGCTATGAAACATATTTCTACGTCCCTTATCAGAGACTCTAAAGGTGTTGGGAATGGATTATAATCCACAAACATCCCCCTCCCCATTATAAGGCTTTTTTAGAGGGGGATGGTCGGTGAACCACCCTAGCGGGAAGTGATCCCTACCGAAGCAAAAAAACAATGAGCGAGTGAACCAAAACATATAATATTGTTATGTATAGTCCAATAAACCCAATATAGATCCTATAATTGGTATTACAGGTAAATGTTAAAATTAGAGTTTTTATCTTAGTAGAATAAATGGTGGTTGTTAATTATAAAGGGATTCAGATCTTTGATGGAAACAATTTTTTTTGTGGAAGAATAATATGAAGCACTAATTTTAATAACCTGGCATAGACATATTCATAGATTTAAGGCATTGTATTTAATCTAGTGTGGATAACGGATCTTTATTAGAAGTATTAATTGGATACAGAAACCAAAGGAATCAATTCATCAGGGGGAGAATTTCCCAATGGAATATACAGGAAGGTGATGTCATGTAAGTAATCACATGCCATGTGGGAAAAGATTATAAATACATATAAGAGAGATTCAAAAGTATGATAATATAAATTTTAGGTTTATTGGAACAAATATTAGGATTTGATAATGTGCCCCAATGATTCTATAAATGTATTTTCTGATAGAGAGAATGTTGTCATGGAAGACATGTGTGGTCTCAGAGAAACTCTTAATGATTTAAAATCTTTAAGAGTGTATTGATAATACTTAAAACATGGTTCAATATGAAATTTTATATTATATAATATAAAGATCTAAAGGACCTGAAATTTTATAGTTTTCACAATACTCTTGTTCCATATGAGATGAAAAATGATGATAATGAGTCTATGGAAAAAGGAATTTCCAAAGAGTTGTCATTAAAGGCCATGAAGAAGATCACAATTGAATATGGATCAAAAAAAGAAGAGATAGATGAGATTATGTCATTACATTCCTCAAATATATAAAGAGGAAAAGTAATGTTCAAACGGAAACTTCCTATATCATACTTTCAATGTGGAATGTCTGGACATATTGTATCAATTTTTCCCAATAAATTTCAATATGATGATGATGACTATATTTAAATTCCCAAGAATATGTTTATAGACTATATGAAAGGTTAGAAAAATGTTAGGAGAAATTTATTTAATAATAAGAAGCTAATTTCATAAGAGAATAATAGTTTTGAAGAATCTGAGGCAGAAGAGATGGAGGAATTATAGGGTCATAGAGAAAATGATAAAGTGGTAGTTGTAGGAAACTCATATATATGGGAGGAAAGTGATAATGATGAAGGATAAATAGATTAAAGGGTCTATCTTTAAGATAAATTAAAATCCACTCTTGAGGAGATTGTTTTTTAGAGAGACAAAATAATGAAATCCAACATAGTGGTTCATGATTCCAAACTCTACATGTTGAATTAAGAAGAAAATAAGTAAGAGATTAAGTAAAAATTTAAAAGATAAAGTCTTAAATTCTAAGCAACTCTGAAAATATCATTGAGTAAAATCTCAAATTTGATGAATATAAAAGAGTGATCGATAGTCTTACTAACACATAAAATGGTAAAATAAAATGTATTGAATAAAATTTAGTGGAATCTATCGGCCTTCAAAGATAATTAGAAGATCAAATATAATCTTGACACAATATATGAAATTAGGAAATAATATCACTCAGGAAATATAAAAGATAGAAGTTGAGAATATATGTCTAGAAAAATAGAAGTATTAGTCACATATAAATGGCAAGGCTAGTATGTGTTCTGATCACAAATAGAAAGATATGATGATTGACATTAGACCGTAATCCCCCACTTTGATTTTAAAGATCAATTTGGGTATGAATAAGAATCAGAAGATTCAGATATGAAAATATATGACTACTGGGGAAAAATTATTTACTGGAATACAAATCATATTTGTTGTTATTTATATGTAAATATGGGACATTTAAAAAATTTATGTTCTATATTCAAAAGGTATCGAAGGTAATAAAAGAATAAGGTATCCATGTAGAGTTTAATATTAAACGAATGATTTTTATGGTCACTATTTTTTTTGTGGAGGATTTGGAAACATGGAAAGATATTAATCATCAACAATATAGATGAATGTGCTGAAGCCAGACCAAAGTTTTCATAAGAAGTATCTCAAAAAATCATCAAATGAGTTGAAAATAAAAAATTTATTTTTAGCTATGCAAGATGATTTTTTCCATCTTAATTTAGGGAAGATAAATAATATCAATCGACAGCATGTATGAAGTCAATGGAATGGATCAAAAAGAAAATATTTGAGCAGGTAGTGCTTGAAGAGATTGAACTTAAAGAATCATATCATGATGGTGTATAGATCCTTGATAGCTAATACACATCCCATATGATTGGAAATAAGGAACTTTTTACAAGCATCAAATATGACAAGAAAGGTTTTTTCAAATTTGGAAATGATGAAGGATTGAATATTAATGGCATGAGAAAGGCCAAATTTGCGGGAAAATATATGAGAAATGTTGATTTCTTGGTTACTGAAGGTATTTGGTCACAAAATTCTAAGTTTTATCAGTTGCATGACTTAGTTAATACTATAATATTTATCAATAAGTTGTGTATCATCAAGGGGAAAGATGATATAATTTTTTTATAAAGAAAGTGCCAAAAGGGAACCTCTACCTTATTAGTGGAGAAGTGGATATATTTTTTCTATCCAAAGAGAAAGAAAATATGTTATGTCATGAATAGCCTATCCATATATTCCAACCATCCCTCGAAGATTTGGTCAAATGTGATAAAGCTAGAGATCTCTCCAATCTTTCATTTGATTGAATTCACACATGTTATTATTTCCAGAAGGGAAGATTATAAGAAATAAATACAATGTAATAGAGAAAAGTCAACTAGAGTGCTTAAATTTGTTCATGCATATGTGTGTGGACATATATCACCAAGATCTATAGATGAGAAGGGGTATTATGTTCTTTTCATTTATCATTTCAATAGTATGGATTGAATATTTTTCATTTCCCACAAGTTCAACATATTTAGTTTCATAAAATAATATCAGAGGGAAGCTGAAAGGATAATTAGACAGAAGATTTTGACGTTTTTAACTAATAATTGTATAGAATTCACAAACATACAAGTGGATTATTATCTCCAGAAACTAGGTATTGGGAAAAAAGTTTTGATAGTGATAACCCTTCAACAAAATAGAGTGGTTTAGAGGAGAAATTAGTTTAAAACATGATTAGAATATTTCTTATTGAAAAGTAACTACCATATAAATAATGGAAGGAAGCATTATTGACATCAGTATACATATCTAATAGGGATTTGTTGAGTCCTAAATAAGAAAAGACTCCATATGAGTTGTGGTTTGGAAAGAATCCAAAATGTAAATACTTAAAAATATTTGGAAGTAAGTGTTTTAATAATGAGAGACACATAAATTTTGAATCTCATAGATAGGAGGAGACATTGCTTGGATACTTAGGGAAAAAATCATATGAATACATCAATAAGAGTTTGGTAAAAGTGGTTAAAATAAATGATGTATCTATTGTAGATAATAAACAGAATCTCCATCAACATAGTGAATAGTTCTCTGATGGCCGTGATGAGGAGGTAAGAAGAACATGGGGATTAAAAGTGGAAAATTATGATTCAGAAGAATATATTTATGATGAGTAGGATGAAGTCAAATATGTATCTTCATGTAAGCTAAAGAGTCAAGAAGAAATTGATAGTTAATAAATTATAAGTGATCATAAGTCACCAGTTCAAATATGGGGAATGATTTCTTTATAACAGGAATCCTGCCAACATTAGGAAGAGCATAATTTTTTTAAAGAATTAACTAGATATGGGAACTGGGATTGGTCTATGAATGAAGATCTTGACCAAATTGAGAAGAATCATACATGGGATATTTTTTTGAGACCGATAGATAATAATATAATTGGTACTAAATGGGTCTTTTAGGACAAACTAAATGAATAAGGATTGGTAATTTAAATAAAAAACTTAGTAGTGTGCATGGGATAGTCCCAAATTGGTGGAATTGATGTTGATGAGGCATTTTTAGAAGTTTCAAGGATAAAAACTATTCACCTCTTCTTATCCATTTTAGTGCAATTAATGTTCAAAGTTTTCTAGATGGACATGAAGTCATCATTTCTAAATAGAGTTCTAGAAGAAGAAGTGGGCATATAACAACCAAATTATTTTCCTGCCCATGAATATGAGAATTTTTTTTTCAGATGAGGAAGACACTATATGTGATGAAACAAGCACTGAGAGAATGGTTTTCGAGACATGATCATTTTTTGAAGAAGCTTTGTTTTCAGAATGGTAGAGTTGATTACAATCTATGTGTAAACAATAGTGATAATAAAAAGATATTGGTTTAGGTCTATGTAGAAGAAATAATATTTAGCATATTAGATGAAGCATAATGAAAATATTTTGTAGAAATAATGAAAAGTGAGTTTGAAATGTCAATGATTGAAAAAATACTATTTTTCCTTGGCTTGTAGGTGATAAAAAGAATAAATGGAACATTTTTTTCTCAATAAAAATATTCAAAGAAGGTGATATGAAGATTTTTAATGGATAATTACAAGGAAATAAAAAATTTAGAGGCTAATTGGATTAATCTATCATGATATGATAAAGTAAAGTTGGTTAATGTCACAAAATATAGGTAGGACATTGGCAGTCTATTGTATCTAACAATGACCTGACTTGATATTGTTTTTTCACATGCCGAGAAGTGTGGTATAAAATAAATCCAAAAGAAACCCCTTATAATAAAAAATAATACTTTAGTATATTAGGGGCATGATGGATTTTGGTTTTATATACAATAAAACATCTTTGCATTAGTTTTTGGGCTACACAAAATCATATTGGGATGGGTTAGAGATAATAGAAAGTCAACTTCACATGGTTCATTCTATCTTGTTGGATTTTTTATTTATTGGATAAGAAATAAATAATATTTCATTTTGTTGAGAACCGTAGTAGTTGAATATATTATGGCTACTAAATCTTTCAAATAGTTATTGTAGATAAAGAATCAGCTTAATTATATGGGAGTTGAAGTGAAATCTATGATCAAAATCTATTGTGAAAATTTTAATGCTACAAATATTAGAAAAAATCTAGTCCATAATTGTTAGACAAAGAATATTTAAATAAAGAATCATTTTATCATGGATAAGGTGGATCATGGGATTGTTAATTTGAAGTATGTTCCTACAAAACTACAAGTTACAGGTATTATAAGGAAGGCCTTACCAAAAGAAGCATTTGAATGACCTTGACTGGATCTTAGATTCAGTTGACTCCCCACACATGAACAAGTTTGCACGTGGGACCCCCTCTCCTTGAGTAATGGTGCATTTTTTCCCGTATGTGATTATGTGTGTTCTTTATAATGTTTTAGCAACAATTGGGTTACCTTTGGATTCATTGAAAAAGGGGGATAAAATATCATGATCAAGAGAAGGGAGAAAGTGATAGGGGAATATTGAAATATGGGGAGTTTTAAAATTGATGATGCTAAAGTTGATTGATCAAAGGTTATATATCATGAAATATTGGGTTCCTAATGAAGTCAGTTGAATTTTTGGAAATGAAGTGATTTATTGATGAAATTTTTATTCTACTCTTGTTTCTCATATCGACCATGGATCATGTGGGGTTAGATTGTGTGTTGAGTAAATCATTGGTCTCTATATATAATTGAAAAAGCATTAAAGTCGTATTAAGGGATGCAGAGTTTTGAACAAACTAAAATTTGGATATTGTTGGGAAACAACCTCTAAAGGTAACTTTATAATGTTTTGGTGTCATGAAGGTTTGGTGAGTCATTGAAGAATGTTTCATGAATGACTATTGAGATGAAAAAAGGCAGTAAGTTGTGAAATTTTGATAAGTTTCATGAATGGAAGAAAGCCAATAAGTTACGTTATTATGAGAATTTTTTTCAATAGAAAATTTCTCTAAAGTTTTAGGAAGATAAGAAGTTTCAAAAACAGTTATCAAGAGTTTTTTGAAATAGTAATGGCAAGATTTAATGTTTGGTTAAGGGGAGGTAATGTCTATAAATAGGCTGATACCCCACACCCCTCATTTGGAGTGAGAAAGTGTCAAAAATGGATTTTTTAATTCATTTAATTATTTTATTAATTCTTGGACTCGGGTTCTAGAGACAAGGTCCAGGTTGGGTCCCAGATTAAAATCTTCATCATTTACTATTTTTACTTGGTTTCAGACCCATGCACAATCACTGCATGATTAACGGTAACTATGCGGTCTCCCCAGGTGCTTGTGCGGGTGCCCAAGTTGAATGTGTTGAGGTGTGCAATTGGCGTGTGTGTTTTTTTCAAGACGTGCGTTGAGTGTGAGATTAACCAGTTTTCAGAATTTGATAATTAAATGGATTAAGTTAAAAAAAAGAATGTTTGTTAATAATACTAATTTTATTTTTATTTATTTTTATTATTATTGTTTTGGTTTTATATTATTCTTATTTATATTTTTATAATTATTGTTTATATTATTATGATTATTATGATTATTAGTTTTATTATTATTATTATTATTGTAAGAAATAATTTTTTTAAAAAGGGTTGAAAACCCTAGGGGAGGGCCGCGACACCCCCCCGTTATCTCTTCTGTGTGGCTCATTGCGCCTGACCCGGTGCCCCTCGAAACCTCTCCTGCTACAGCCAACAACAAACCACGACTTCCCTGATCCCATTTGGACGACCCGATGCCGGTACCCTGCTCCTGCTTCGGTGGCCCGATGCCGCCACCATGCTCCCGTTTCAATGGCCCGACGCCGCTACCTAACTCCCTGTTCTGACGAATCGGCCAACCCAGTCATTCCCTCCTCTATCCATAACCCCCTTACTCACATTCGGCCTCCGGCCACCGCCCCCCCTGTCCGTCCAGTGCGACCCGCTGCTCTAGGGACCTGCTACTATGGCACGAACCCCTCTCCGGCGATTTTTTCTTCTAAATTTGTGGGGTTTCAATATGGGTCGAACCTAGATGCTAGGATTGATGTGTGGGTTGGTTTTACTTGGGTTTCAGGGCGTACGAAGAGTCCACGAGGTCTCGATCCCCATCTCTTTGAAGTCTCATCACATCCACGCTTTAATTGAGTAGGCGAATCCTGATTTATCCTTCCCAATGCATTCTTTTGACACTTGAATTATTCAAATTATTTATCTTATTTTATTTGTAGCTTTATAATACCCCATATTTAGTCCATTTCTGAGTTTATAATTCTATTGAATGTGTCAAAAAAATATATTTTGTGATTTATTGAAATTTAATTATTTTGTGAAATGCTTAGACTTTAAGTTGATTTTATAAGACTGTTTAGTTGTGAAGTTGGTTTGGTGCGTATAATGGAAAGAAGGGTTTTCGAGTTGGTTTTGTGTGTGAAAAGATGTGGTATACTTCTCAAATCAGATTTATAAACTTTTAAATTATTTATTAAATAGTGTGTATGCTACGAGTCTGGTTTTGAAAATATATTAGGCGCACCTGTTTTTCAATGTTGATATCATCGTGTCATGCACTTTTGTCAGGTTGTGCACTAGTGTTTTCTTAAAATGGTCTGTTGGCTCTTTAAAATGATTAGTGATTTATTTTGTTGTTGTGTGGTTTTTGTAAACACTTTGTGGATTTTAAAGTGGTTTAATAAATAATGTTGATGGCGCGAGTAGTGTTTTGAAGTTATGTCGAGCTGGTTCTTTTGCGTTGGTTGTTTGTTTGGTCTGTTCTAAGTCAGTGTCTATGTGTTCTTAGATATCGTGCATTTGTTTCAGCGTGTTGGAGAGGTAACCCCGCGACACTGCGATCATCAGCTTGCGCATGCTTGTGCGCCTATGCGTGGTGTATTATGTCGTCGTATCCGAGCTGCAACTCGAGGTAGGTTCCCATTGCACTGTTTTTAAAATTTATGTTACATTATTTCATGCTATTTGCGCACACTATTTGGTCAGATTAATATTTTATTAATTTTAATAAATGTGGGATAATATAAGAAAATTAATTTTTTAATGATTAATTGGTGTAAAAAAGAGTCGTTTATTTTATACAGGACACTTGAAATATTTTCTTGATGAGCAGACACCCAGTAGTAAAAGAATTCTAGTTTGGCCTTTAAACATAATTCACATAATTTCAATTATAGTTATGGTTTTAATGATAAATGATTTCTTCTAAAGCATGAACAATCATTTTCGTTCTTTTTAAAGTGGTGATTGTGAAATGTATTCAATGCATGTTTGGCACTTTATGGAAAACGATGTAAATGTTTTGATAAAAACCCTCCAAGGATAACTCTCTTGCCTTGGTTGCAATTGACTGTTTGGGAGTCCTCTCTTAGAGGCTCTCGGGTACTTGAGTAGTTTAAATGCAAGAGGTTTTCCCATGGAGTGACTCAGGGTGATGTCTGTTATGCTTTATATATAAATCTGATTGGATGCTCGGTTGGCATTAGTTGGCACACCCCCTTTCCAAACACTTGAGGCATGGGAATCTGATATATTGAGAGAATATTCTAAGAATGATTGCTGCACTATTAGGTTATGGTACTGACCAGTGGCCCATTGTAGGTGGATATATTGGGTTTATTACTATGGTATTTTCCCTCGACCTGCCTGAGAGAGGATGGTCGAGCGTATTGTGTGTTTTGATTTCATCGTGACATGTCAACAAGGATGATTTCTCTTGTATTGGTGTCTCCAGTTTATTCTCGATCTCCTAGGTTCACCCATGTCTGTGACTTTTTAGTTACTTGCTGTGATGAATATGGTACTTGTATATATTTTCTTTTCATTTCCCTTACTATGTAACTAATATAGCATTCTCATGTGTAGTGTTTTTACTAGAAAGTGATGTGTGGTTTTAAAGTGGTTTATGAAAACTATTTTCAAAGAAAGGCGTTTTATACTTTTTTTTCAAATTGAAAATGTAAACCTCACTTCCCCTTTGAAAAATGCTAATGTCTCACTAACAGAAGGACTTGGGTTTTTGAGAAATGAATAGGGGCAATGACTCGTACTTTGTTTTTGAGTAACATGTAGCAAACCTTATTTTTATAAATTGTAGTTCAAAATTGAAATGGTGTTCCTTTATTTTAAAGGTAGTGCATTGGTAATAGATATCGGGCTAACCTACTGAGTTTTAATACTCATGCCTATAGTGTTTTCTTGTTTTTAGTTATGTTGCAGGTTTCAGCTTTAGTTTTTCACCTTGACCTATGTTGGTTGTGGTATTGGAGAGTGACCCACGAGGTCACGTTGAGTTTTGGTCATGGTGAGGTTAGTAGCGTTGTTGGTTGTTCTTTATTTATTTTATTTGTTCTATTTCTTTTCCGCTGCTTAGTTTATTTTATTTTTGGCTAAATCATTCCCTCTTCTTTGGTATTGATGATCGACAGTAGTTTCCGGCCCGTGGGGATCGAGAACGCCCCTCAAGCCATGTCACAGGACGGCTCGGGTGACCGATTCAGGGTCGACCCAGGTTGGTTCGTGACAAAATGGTATCAGAGGAAGGTTTTCCCACAGTTTGGGGGTTCTTTTTATTTGGGGTGTCAGGTTGGTCTTTCTTGGAAGTTGTCTGTCCTTCATGGTGATTGGAGTCTGTTAGAGGTAGTGGAGTGACTTGAAGAGGTCGAGCGTGTCTTCAGGGTATTGGGAACTCCCGAAGCTATTAGAGTGCATGATGTTTTGGGTCTGTTCAAAGGTCCAACTCTGGATGAGTAGGAGTAGTTCGCCCCGCCATTACTATTAGTTGGGATGATGTGGTATGTCTTTAAAGCCGTCTTCATTCTATGGTTTATACTTGTGGTGGTGAAGACGAAGAAAAGGGAAGAACTCATGCATGTTCAACATGACCAACAGATGGTGAACGCGTATGTTGACAATTTCAAGGATCTTATGTCTCTTTTTATGGGGGTAGTGTTGCAGGACTGGATGAAGACTTCTCCCTTCATCAGGGGTATTCATCTAGAGATCAAGGAGTGATACCTCTCTTTTTGGGAGCATCACTTTTGAGAAGTTGGTGCATGAGATGTTCTTAGATGAGTTGGTTTCCAGAGCACAAATGGTTGGAAATCCACCGTATCTAGTTTCTCATGAAGGTCCCTCATCTGATGAGCAGAGTGTGTCAGGTAAATTTTTTTCTAAAGAGTTCTTTGTAGTGGTTCTAGTTTCCAGTTCTTCGGACCGTTCAGTGGGGTGCCGCCAGTGTGGCCGGTTCGGGCACATGAAGCGGTCATGTCGCATCCTCCGAAGACGTGTCATCATTGCGGATGTCTGGGTCATCTAGAGAAGTTATGCAGGAAGCGTCTCCTAAATAAGACGCTGTGACCGAAGGATTCTAATTCCTGACTACGAGGCAAGAGATGATTCATCCATTAGAACCCCAACCACAGGTCTTGGGGTGAAGCTCGTGCGTAGTCAAGCGTTTCCGGGGGTGTGAAGCCTTGGTTCGGGTTTTGTGTTCCGTGTTGGTGGTGGAACATTTAAAGTTTTTTCGTTCTTGTTTTTCTATTGTTAAAGTTTTGACGTTGTTGAAAGTTCATTGTTTTTCCATGGAGTTATGATGAACATGGTCTATTGTAATCTAAATAGTTTTGTTCATCGGGTTATGGTTTTCTGCACTGTGTGTTTTTCTTAAGAGAGTGATTGAACCTTGTATGGGTCAATCTTATTTTAGCGATGTTCATTTGGAGATATAAGTGCTTACAGAGGAGTCCAAGATTGCGGTTATTATCGGGATTATCGCTTGGGTTAAGTTTTATTCGGAGGTTTTTATTTAGTGTTTGGGCTTTCTTTAGTCTGAGTCGAGAGTTCCAAGTTTTGGCAGTGGTGCTGTTTCGCTCGTGCTATAGAGGTTAGTCTGGATCGGTTGAGAGTTCCCACGTCGCCCCCTTTCCGAGGTGGTATGTTTGAGTGTTAATATTTCCACACTAGTTTAGTTCTTGTGGTGGGGCCCTCTTGTGTTCTCCCATTCTCTTATTTTGTGGTTTCTTATAGTTTTATTTTGGGCATGGATTCTTGTTTGATCCATCATTCGACTAGGTGACTTTATGGGGGCAGAGAGTGTCTGTGGTAGGAAGAATTGTCACACCTGGAATTTTTAATTCATTTCATTATTTTATTAATTCTTGGCCTCGGGTTCTAGCGCAAAGGTCTGGGTTTGGTCTCAGATTAAAATGTTCGTTGTTTACTATTTTTAGTTGGTTTCAGACCCGTGCATGGGCACCGCATGATTTGCGGCAACCGCGCGGTCTCCCCAGGTGCTTGTGCGGGTGCCCAAGTGGACTGCGTTGTGGTGCGCAATTTGTGTGCAGGTTTTTCTGAAGATGTGCGTTGAGTGTTTAGTTACCTAGTTTTCATAATTTGATAATTAAATGGATTAAGTTTTAAAAAAAGAATGTTTGTTAATAATAATAATATTATTTTTATTTATTATTATTATTATTGTTTTGGTTTTATATTATTCTTATTTATATTGTTATAATTATTATTTATATTATTATGATTATGATTATGATTATGATTATTTGTTTTATTATTATTATTATTATTATAAGAAATAACTTTTTTAAAAAAGGGTTGAAAACCCTAGGGGAGGGCCACGACACCCCCCCGTTTTCTTTTCTGTGCGGCACAATACACCTGACCCGGTTCCCCTCTCAGCCTCTCCTGCTATAGCCACCAGAAAACTATGGCTTCCCCGCTCCCGTTTCAACGGCCCGATGCCACCACCCTGCTCTTATTCCGGTGGCTCGACGCCGCCACCCCGCTCCCATTTCGACGACCCGATTCCGGCACCCCACTCCCTGTTCTGGTGAATCCGCCACCCTAGTCTCTCCCTCCTCTCACCGGAACCCCCCTCACTTGCGTTCGGCCTCCAGCCACCGCCCCCTATCCGTCCAGTGCGACCCGCTACTCCAGTGACCTACTACTATGGCACGAACCCCTCGCCGGTGCGTTCTTCTTCTAAATTTTTTGGGTTTCAGGATGGGTAGAACCTAGATGCTAGGATTGATGTGTGGGCTGGTTTTACTTGGATTTTAGGGCATGTGAAGATTCCGCGAGGTCTCGATACCCATCTCCTTGAAGTCTCATCGCATCCATGCTTGAATTGAGGTAGGAGAATCCTAATTTATCCTTCCCAATGCATTCTTTTGAAACTTGAATTATTCAAATTATTTATCTTATTTGATTTTAAGCTTTATAATACCCCATATTTAGTCCATTGCAGAGTTTATAATTCTATTGAATGTGTTAAAAAAATATATTTGGTGATTTTTGTGAAACTTGATTATTTCATGAAATGCTTGGACCATAAGTTCATTTGATAATACTGTTTAGTTGTGAAGTTGGTTTGGTGTGTATGATGTACAAAAGGTTTTTTGAGTTGGTTTTGTGTGTTAAAAGATGTGTTATACTTCTCAAATATGATTCATAAAATTTTAAATTATTTATTAAATAGTGTTTATGCTACGAGTCTGGTTTTGAAAATGTGTTAGGCGCACATGTTTTTAAATGTTGATATCATCGTGTCATGCGATTTTGTTAGGTTTTGTACTAGTGTTTTCTTAAAATGGTATGTTGGATCTTTAAATTGATTAGTGATTTATTTTGGTGTTGTGTGGTTTTTGTAAACACTTTGTGGATTTTAAAGTGGTTTAATAAATAGTGTTGATGGTGCGAACTGTGTTTTGAAGTTATGTCGAGTTGTTAGGTGCACGTGTTTTTAAATGTTGATATCATCATGTTGTGCGCTTTTGTTTGTTTGGTTTGTTCAATGTCAGTGGCTATGTGTTCTTAGTTATCGTGCATTTGTTTCAGCGTGTTGGAGAGGTAACCCCCTTGACACCGTGATCATCGGATTGCGCATTCTTGTACGCCTATGTGAGGTGTATTGTGTTGTCGTGTCTGAGCTGCGACTCGAGGTAGGTTCCCATTGCACTGTTTTTTAAAATTTAAGTTACATTATTTATGGCTATTTGCAGACACTATTTGTTCAGATTAAATATTTTATTAATTTTAATAAATGTGGGATAATATAAGACAATTAATTTTTAAATGATTATTTGGTGTAAAAAAGATCCGTTTATTTTATACAGGACACTTGAAATATTTTCTTGATGAGCAGACACCCAGTAGTGAAAGAATGTCGGTGTGGCCTTTCAACATAATTCATATAATTTCAATTATAGTTCTGGTTTTAATGATAAATTATTTCTTCTGAAGCATGATCAAGCATTTTGGTTCTTTTTGAAGTGGTGATTATGAAATGTATTTAATTCCTGTTTGGCACTTTATGGAAAACGATGAAAATGTTTTTATAAAAAATCTCCTAGGATAAATCTACTGCCTTGGTTGCAATTGATTGTTTAGGAGGCCATGCTTAGAGGCTCCCGGGTACTTGAGTAGTTTAAAGGCAAGAGGTTTTACCATGGAGTGACTCAGGGTGATGTAATTTGTGCTTTATATATATATATCTGATTGGATGCTCAATTGGCATCGGTTGGCTCACCCCCTTTCCAGACACTTAATACATGGGAATCTGACATATTGAGAGAATATCCTAAGAATGATTGCTACACTGTTAGGTTATGGTACTGACCAGTGGCCCATTGTAGGTGGATATATTGGGTTTATTACTATGGGAGTTTCCCTCGACCTGCCTGAGAGAGGATGGTTGAGCATATTGGGCATTTTGATTTCATCGTGACATGTCAACAAGGATGATTTCACATTTATTGGTGTCTTCTAGTTTATTCTCGATCTCCTAGGTTCACCCATGTCTGTGACTTTTCAGTTACTTTCTATGATGAATATGGTACTTTTATATATTTTCTTTTCATTACCCTTACTATGTAACTACTATAGTGTTCTCAGGTGTAGTGTTTTTAATAGAAAGTGATGTGTGGTTTTAAAGTGGTTTACAAAAATTATTTTCAAAGAAAGGCATTTTATACTTTTTTGTGAAAATTGAAAATGTAAACCTCACTTCCCCTTTGAAAAATGATAATGTCTCACTAAAAGAAGGAATTAGGTTTTTGTGAAATGAATAGGGCTAATGACTCGTACTTTGTTTTTGAGTAAGCTGTAGAAAACCTTATTTTTATATATTGTAGTTCAAACTTGAAATAGTCTTCCTTTATTTTAAAGGTAGTGCATTGGGAAAAGATATAAGGCTAGCCTACTGAGTTTTAATACTCACGCCTATAGTGTTTTATTGTTTTTAGTTCTGTTGTAGGTTTCGGCTTTAGTTGTTCGCCTTAAGGGACATTTGTTGGGGTATTGGAGAGTGACCCACGAAGTCATGTGGAGTTTTGGTCGTGGTCAGGTTTGTAGCATTGTTTGTTGTTCTTTATTTATTTTCTTTGTTCTATTTCTTTTCCACTACTTAGTTTATTTTATTTTGGGCTAAATCGTTCCATCTTGTTTGGTTTTGATGCCCGACACTAGTTTCTAGCCCATGGAGATCGGGAACACCCCTCGGGCCATGTCGTGGGCTGGCTCAGGCGATCAGTTCAGGGTCGACCCAGGTTGGTTCGTGACAGAAATCCTTAAAGAAAATACAAAGGCTCATAATTCATGAAAGTATTTCATGAAGGGTTTTTGTTGTATAAAGGTTTTCATAAGACCATTAGTTTTTAAAATAAAGGAAGATTCATAAAATCTATGAGTTTTGAGAATGTTGAGAGTTTCATAAAAGTTGTAGGTTTTGTGAAATCTTAGAAAGTTTCATTAATGTATTCGAGTTTTTGAAAAGGAAAAATTTCTTAAAGGTTTGAAACGTTTTTTAAATAATTGGGTAATTTCTTGAACATTTATAATGAGGCTTCACAAAAGTGTATATTACAAGAATAAAATTGACTAAACAGAAAATTTGTGGTAAAGTGGAATTCATCAACTAGATGAAATTGGAACGTAATAATTTACCAAATGAGGTGTAAACCATATTGATTATATAAATTAAAAGAATAATTTTCTAAAAGATTATTGGGAAAAATTTAGTTAATAGAGTAGTGAGGTTTTTAAATTTGATTGGTTGTAATCTTGGAGAGAAAATTAGTCATCTTTAAATCTTGTAACAGTTTTAAACTTTAGTGGATTTGGCACATCATCACAATACTATTGTATGATACATGGATGTTTCCCAATGTGAGTGAGACGAGTAAAATTTTTATGTCTTGTGTATAAATTAATTTCTACTCATAAATTACTATGGAAAATGGGAGAAGTGTGTTTTGTTTAATGATGAAATAAGATTCGATGGGCAGTGGGAAACCCTAGTGGGTTATGATCCCTGATGAAGAACAAAACCATGAGGGAGTGAACAAAAATGGACAATGTTATGATGGAGGGTTCTATATAACCAATGTAAATCTTACAATTTGTATCAGAGTGGGTAGGAAACATATGATTCATAGGGATATCCAAGAGAGCGATATTGTTGGAGTCCCAAAAAAAATGGATGTGTGTGTGCTACAGGTCATGTTTTTTGGCTACACGGGTGTCGTGGTGTGACATATGAGTGTAATGTTGTGACACCTAATTATCTGTCCCACAATAGAGACTCGATTGGTTTTGGGAATGATATATTATACCCAGACACCCCCTTACCATCACAAAGGACTTTTTGAAGGGGTATGGACAGTGATCCACCCCGGTGGGAAGTGGGCCCTACTGAAGAACAAAACCATGAGGGTGTGTCCCAAAGAACTCAATATTGTCTTAGAGGGTCCTGTATCCTAAATGTAGATCCTATATGTACTTATTAAATTCTAACTACTAATCATGATTACTTCATCTTGTCATGCAGTGTATTATTTACCTTTTCAAAAGCCCAAATTTCCCATTTGACTACATCCTTCAATGTGTGGTCGTTTCCATATGGATTTTCTATTATAAGGTTTCTCATGTAGTCAATATATCTTTAATTATGGGCAATTCAATTAGGCTTGTGGTCAATTGAACATTAGCGTGTCGTCGATCCTCTTACCCTGCAGTCAATTCATCCTTTGTGAAAATCTTGATTACTACAGCCACTTGAGATATAACTTGTAGTCACTCTGAAATATATCATGTGGTAACAAGATTCATTTTCTATATATATAGCAAAGTTAATCCAATGGTTTTACAGTCAATCTAGTACTTTTTGAAATTCACATTCCTCAAACTAACAGTTGACTGATTATCTAGATATACATCATTGTCGATTCAAGACATAGGAACTTTTTTACTATTTTGAAGAAAAATACTTTTCTTATATAAAACATAAGATAAATTAAAAACTACATAAAGATTATTTTTGATTATTAAAACAAGGAATTGATATACTAATCCAACAATCTCCCCGATTTTGAAGATAACAAATCATGGAATAAATATCCATACAATGAGATTAAAGATGAATCATTAAAGATTAGAATATGATGTAAAAGTTAATTAGATATAATATATAATAATTCCAATTTATTAATATTCAATATTTTACCCCCTTTTACAATTTTCAAAAACAATTCACAAATATTGATGGAATAAAAAATTAAAATAAAGATAGGAATGAAAAAATAAGATAAAGAAATTATAATAAAATGTTATTTTATTAATTGAAAAAAATATTACATTTTCTATATTACTAAGTAATCATAATCTAAATCCTTAGGATTTGGAATGGAGGAAGGTACAATGGGATACTTTCCATTAATAATAACAGGAGGAGGAGGAGGAAGTGTAGGCTAAGGGATAGTAAAAACTCATATAATGGTTTTAGAATTTGTAATTGTTTTGATATGGACATGGACCAAGAAAATAGTGAGACTATATGGTATGGTTGGAGGTTTTGTAGGTGAGGTAGAGGTTATATTTTAAGAATCTACAAAAACTAATGATGAAATAGATGCTAAAACACAAGAAAGAGATGGAGAAAAGCTGGGAACATACAAAAAAGGAGGTTCCAAAACTATGGAATTTGTAACATTAATATAATGATATAATATCTGGGTTATATTAGTAACATATTATGATCCATGTTCCATAATCAAAATTAACTAATAATTTTCTAACATAAACTGTTTTAATAGAGTACTCATGAATAATAAATTCTTTACAATTTCTTTAAAGGATAAAGTCAGAGGGGGAATCTTTAAATATATTGACAGTGAAAGAAATTGAGTTTTGAGATCTTCCATGGTGAAAATACTTCTAAGATAAAAGTTTATGCAAACCATTACTACACCCATGTCTTTTGAAGACTTTATTGATTCTTTTATAATCAAATCATACTTTTTTCTCCATGTTGAACAATATCTAGTTGCACTTGATTTCAGATATCCTTCACATTATCAAAAATAATATAAATTTACTCATAAATTAATATTTGAAAGAGATCCTCATTAATAGAGACTGAGGTAAGGGGAGATCATGAAGATGTGGGGTGTATAGAAGGAATGGTAATAACTAAGATGTACCTTATATCCATTATAGACAAAATATCCATCAAATCATCTTGTAAGTCTCCAATATAACCAATAATATTCTCTATATCATTTCTAAAACACACAATCTCTTGTTGTATATAAAATATTTTGAGGAACAAATGTGGATTAAATTTTTAATCAAAACTCTCAATAGTATAGGAAATATATTCCTCTCGGTCATGGTTATTTTCCAGAATAATTCTAAGAAAATTTTCCTTTAAAACTTATAGAATATAATTCTTAAAATGTATGAATTACGTATGATTGATCATTTAAGGAGGTGGAAAAAACCCATATTGATGAGTAGGGGGACGAGATACTTGATAAAAGGAGGAAGATTTAGTGTCACTAAACTCATTGGTTTTTCTCAAATATACTTATTTAGAAGAAAAGATTCCATATGGTCTCTCAATTTCCCAAAGAGATTCATTTGATCCTTTATCATATTCTTCCATATCATTCACTTCAATTCATGGAGACAAATCATAATTATGTTCTTCTTATTATAGGATTTTAGGTATAGATTTAGGAGATGAAGATGTATCCAAATGTATTAAAATATCCTTAGATGACTAAGGTCTGACTTTTCCTTCTAGAATAGGTGAATCATCATCATCATCAACCATTCCCTCCTTATAATTGATATTAATAGGATCAGATACATCCATGTCAAAGAACATATTATCTTTAGGGGATTCCTCACTAGAGGGTGTGGAATCAAAGATATTATCTCCTACTATATCATACATAGGAAGAGACTTCTCTACTAGATCCAAATTCATATCACCTTATCAGCCAGTGATAGCAAAGATCTTGGAATTCTCTTTCTTTAGGAAATAACAACTCCTTCTCCTACTATTTAAACCACTAAAGGGATTTCATGTTCTTTTAAAATATTAAAAGGAATTTTAGAAATCATCATAACTTCATGAGAAGGAGATCCATCCACAATCTCTTTATAATCTATTATATATTCCTTAGCTACATCAACTATGTTTTGAGATTCACTATCATAAAAAGAGTAATTAGCTTCAAAGTCACATCTGGTTCCAAGCCATGGTCAATAAAATCCATTTCATTTAGTACTATTTGAGTTTGGATTGAATATCTCATAAAATCTTTCCTCATCAACAATCCACATCCTTTTTCAAGTATTCTAAATTATAGGATCTATATTTGTGTTGTTGGACCCTCCATCACAATATTGTCCACTTTGGGTCACTACCACCTGAATTTGTTCTTTAGTAGGGATCACTTCCCCCCACGGTGGATCACTAACCATACCCATATGAAAAGGCCTTGTGATGGGGAGTGGGTGGTTAGGGATTATATATCATTATAAACATCCCTATAGTCTTCTATGTGGGATATGGACTTATTTTCCATGATGTTACACCCATACATCACACTATGACACCACTGCAGCAAGCAGACCTGACCTATAGTGCATGAACTATCATTAATTTGTGACTCAAAAAATATCCCACTTAGTTATTTTCCTAAAATCATAATTTACATACCTACTATAATACCAATTTTAGGATCTACATTGGGGATTAAGGACCCTCCATCAAAATATATTCCACTTTAGGTAACCTCCTCATGCTTTTATTCTTCATCATGGCTCACTAACCACCAGGGTGGCTCACTACCCATACCCTTATGAAAAGGCCTTGTTCTGGGTAGGGTGATGGTTATGTATTATATACCATTACCAATAACCCTATATCCTTCTATGTGGGATAGGGAGACATGTGTAATGGTGTTATAACCACATGTCATGATGCGACACCCCAACATCCTATAACAATGACCCATAGGGCACACACTGTCATTCATTTGGGCCTCTAACAGTAATGAATTGATTGTAAGTACAAGATGATCAACTATATGTATAATATGATTCACCATAATTATAAGATGATTGACTAAAAGTATAAGATGATCAACTATAAGTTCAAGTGATCAACCATACGATCTATCATGGAATCTAATTAGAATTCTAGAAAAGTATTGAAGTGACCATGAATGATGATGCATAAAATATGAAGAAACTATATTTAAAATTAAGTATTATATTGCTATATATATTAATTCTACTACTTTTGAATGTAATTTAATGTCATGAAGTAGCATTCAATGATCCTGGATATCATGAAAAAGTACAAGGATCTCAAATGATTATTTTTCTATTTCTATTTTTGGATAAAGATTCTAAATTTATAGAAGACCAAAGAAACAGAATAAAAGGAAGGGTGAAACATAGAAACCCTAATTTTTCATGCACAAAAAATTTGAACTTATGCTCTTTTTTGAATGTCCATGACAAAATTTTCTCACATACAATTCAATGAAACTCAAAATAACATCTCCTTATATTTTAAAATCATTTACAAATAAAAATATGATATCGAGAAGGGGAGAGTAACCTATAAAACAACAAAACTACATTCTCCTCTGCATTAAATTATTTCACTTATCTTAATATTCTTTTCTTACATTTGTAATTTTTCTTATTTTAAATATTTTATTTTTCAAGAAAAAAACTCATATGCTTTGTTGGAGAGTATATTGATACACTCTCCATAATTATTTACTTTGTTTATCTTGTGAAAATTATAGAAGAAGTTCTATATAGCCTGTACTACATATGTGTAGTTTTTAAAATTTTATTATCTGATGTAGAATTGTGGAAGAGGATTTATAGAGCCTATATACCCTTATGCATTGTTGTGCACTATAATTGATCTATGTTTTGGATCAGTTTTTTTCTCAATAAATGGATTGGATGTAACTGATTTCTATGTGAAGAGAATTAGGTATCAACTTATTACTAAACCCCATTTTTTATTCTGGTGTGTGTTTTCATATTTTTTTAATCTATTTAAAAAAACATGTTTTAGTTTTCAAAACACAATTGAAAAAAACTACTTTGATAGTTAACATTACTAACTATTTAATATACAATATTTTATATAAATAAAAATATTTTAAATCTTAAAATAGTATTGAAATTATTTTAATTTTATTATAATGAAACATTTTTGAATATTTATAAAAGATCAAATTATATAATTCAAATTTTTTAATTAACTAGAATATATTCTATAAATTGGGAGATTTGGGTTTTAAATTTATTTTTGTAGAAATTGTAATTTGAAGCTAAATTCCACAGACCTATTGATATTTCCACTCTAACCAATCACTAAATATGATTCGTTATTTTATCAAGGAAAATAAATGTTTTATGTGTGATGGAATTTGAAGAGTCTTTGTTTTTATATGTGTTTGACACATCTATTTTACATAAATTTTAATTTTTTTGTGCTTTAAATGTGTTATAATCACCAAATTATTGAATCCTGATTATTATTGATTAGAAAAGTAAATCATTGAATATTTTTATGAAAATGAATATTTTTGGTGCTTTATTGATCAACCATTAATTTTTTTTAATTTTGATTTCTTTCTGAACGAGTAGTTTGTTTGTTTTTGTGGAATTTATTTTGGAAAATTATTTTGAAGATGTTTAAAATTGTTTGGGTTTTGAATTGATATTTTATTATTCCTTGGTTGATTTTTCAAATTATTTTTTTATTGGATAATTTATTTATCATATTCTCTGAATATTTATTTTTTTTGAATAATATTGAATTTGGATAAGTTTATGTATTGTGTTCATAGAAGATGAAAAATTTTAGTCATCTTGAATAGATGAGGTAATATTTGAAAAAGAAGAGATTTTCATAAGCTTCAGGTCATTTCATAAGACTTATTTTGGGTTGATAGACATAATAATTCAACAAATTCTTAATTTCATAATACTTATTTTGGCAGCATGAAAGAATTCTACATCAACCACATAAGACTTATTTTGAGTAGTAGATGGAAATAATTAGGCTAAGTCCCCATTTCATAATATTTTATCCCAATTTCATAAGATTATATGCCATTTCATAATAATTCACCCCTTTCATAAGACTTGTAAGTAATTTCATAAGACACAAACCATTCCAAAAGACTTTCTGTCATCTCAAAATACTTAATATATTTTATAATGATTTTCCCACTTTATAAGACATAGTTATCTTAGTTGTATAGGAAAATGGAAAATTTGTGATTTCATAAGACTTTTATTAATTCACGTATAACCTTTCCTACATTTTAAAAGACTTTGGAAATTTCATAAGACATATACTACCATGTAAGTCTCTATCCCAAAATCATAATACATCAAACAGTTTCAAAAAGATAATAACAACTACTGTGAATTTTAAATTGATATTTTAATGTCATGTGTACTATATTTTCACAAATAGAAATTAAAGTAAGTATGAGGTTTGAGCTTGAAAAGTGGTGTTCTTGGGAAACTATTAAAGAGTGTTAACCAAATGTATTGAAGACTAAATCACGATTGAATATTTATCCAGGAGAATAATAAATGGATCCTTAAAAGAGATTATGTGTTTAAACCTGAAATTTAAGAAATTTTTGATCAAGTTCCAGCAGAAGAAAACAGTGAAGAATGAAAAGTTCCACATGGAGACCTGGTCTGTGAAGCTTGATGTTTATGAACATGATTAAATGCATTGGGGATACTTAAAATACATGTAAATGAAAATATTTGATAATTATAATTTATGGAAAACTTTTTGGGATAACAAGAAGTAGATTGAGGGTAGGATATTATAGGAAATCATGAACATGAGATTTAAGGAGAGAGAAAGTCAATGGAAAAGTGGGAGAGGAATACTTTCACTCAAAATAGTAGAACCTCTACCTTTAACATTTTTTCCTTCTTTTGAATTTATATTGTGTTTTTATCATGTTATATGTTTTCACATAAAAAATTTCTTTGTGGTCAAATATTTAAGAGGTCTACAATTGTGGTAGTTTTCTAATACATTCATTTCTTGTTTTTATTTTTTAAATAATGTGATGAATTATTCTTTTATTTAATTATTTTGATTCAGTCCTGATTTTAGTTGGTGTATCAATGTATTTAAATAATTTTTAAGACTACATTGAATCATTTTTGTACAATAATATATTAGTAGATTGAGCATATAGAACTAATTGATTTGATATTCTTGTATGAAATATAGTTTATTTGTGAATAACTCCCTGATTTGAAAGTATTGTTGAAATATTTTCTTTAGATCATCATATTGTCTATGAGCAACTTGAATTTTATATTACCTTGACGTCTTTTGGGAACATATCTCATTCCATAACACACTTATAACATATTTGACTTGACATCCACTAACGTTTTACAATTTCTATCCATCATATTTCACTCTCATTTCTCATCATCAACATTTAATTTTATACTTTCATTAGTTTGGTGATAAATAAATACCTTAGAATACTCATTCTACTTCCTTTGGGTTCTAACCTAATATAATAATATATAGTGTGTTATAGGTCTATAAATAAATTTTTTTACTAGTTAATTTCCTCATCATCTAATTGCTTCTCATAGAAAATGGAGAACCTGAAATTTAAGAAGAGACTAAAAGTATGAGTAACTCTAGTTAGTGGGAGTTATCCATGAGAGATGAAATAATTCCTTACATGTTTTCAAGACATGGGAGTTAAAAAATTAACCATCCTTGAGATGTTTCCTTTAGAAAAAGTGATTTTATAAATTATAAGTGGAATAATATTGTAGAAAGTTGTATAATGTGAGTCTTATTATGAAATGTTTTCATCAAATGGAAGGTATATAATTTTTTGATATATTTTCTCAGGTTTCTTATCACACAACTATTCCAATTTTATTCAAATTGATTTTCAAGGAGGCTTATCAATTTGAATATTTATAAATCAAAACCATATTTCTATATAGATATTTGGAAGGGGATATTTACATGGAGCAATTAAAGTATTTTTGTCACAAAACAACCCGAGTAAACCCTGAACCGATCACCTGAGCTAACCTGTGATGAGGCTTGAGAGGCATTCCAATCCTCCCAGGCTTCAACTATTGATAAAAACCAAGAATAAATCAATTGGTAATGATTTATACCATAAACAATAGAGAAATAGATAAATAAAAATTGATCAATAAAAATAAACACTAACAGTGGAAGGAAATAAAGAGGGATATACCTTTATGTGACCTAGTGAGTCACCAAAATCCAATGAACCAACGTCACCCCATGGAGAATAATACCAAGATGGAAGCTGTACAAGAATATAAAAAAATATATTTAGATATTTTCTTGAGTATTAAAATTTTTAAGGAATTACTGAATAAACTCCTCCCTATGCATAACCTTTAAAGGGAAAACTACATCATGCTAGTTTAAAATAAATATATTTTGAATAAGGGTTTCATTTCCTTTAAAAACATGTAACAATCTAATTACATAAAAAGAACCATTTTCTCATCTATTTTCCAAAAATGGTTTCCAAATAATGAAATATTTTCTAATAAATCATTTTACAAATAAGAAATATTTGGTGAAGGAAATATCATAGTGAAACACAAGTTATGAAAACATAACAGTTAAAATTATTTTTATTTAAACATCAAAAAATTTGGTAAAGTATAATAACTATAAAATATTTATCATGGGATATACCTAGACACCAATTTAAGATACCCTAGATGTAATCGGATCAAAATCCATCTGCTAGCCTATCGATGAAATCCAAAGTCAATAACCAAACCAACTTCTTTAATCTGGTCTCAATGATGGCACAACCTGCATGACTAATTAATGGGAATCTAGTCTATCTAATCGAGAATAAATATAAACCACCTCTTGACTCTCACTACAATTCCTAGTATCCCATTGTAATAGAAAACATGGGATGTGGGGTAGTAAGCGTGAATACAATATCTCAATCATGTAAAGATTCCATATAAGATAGTTCCCACCCTCGTGACACCATATATGAGAATTACCCCATGAATGGAGAGTATCCATGTAAACACACTCTTTTCATGAAAACATTGAAATATATCATCCGAGCCTCAATATTTGAAAACAACCTTTTACCATTTGGAACCCATTTTTGAACCACTTTGGAAAATTAACATGTCATTAAAATTTTGTGGAAAAAACCTTCCAAAGGACAAAACCATCCTTGATATTTTTCAACTTCGTTAAATAAAATATTTTAGAAGTTAAATTAAAAACTTTTTTTATTTACCATTCAAAATTAATTTCATTGAAACATGCTTCATCAGATAAAGCCCATGGCTAAAGCATAACAAAACATGAAAACAAAAAAGAGGATAGTTTCATTTATCATAATCATTTTTTATATTATAATTACCTCATAATATAATAAAAATACACAATAAAATAATAAACAAATTATAGTTTCCAAACTCATGTATTCAATAGAGGTAAACTACCTCAAAAAATGCTTCATTAGCGTATAACAACCATAAACCACTTATCACTTACACACATATACACATCAAAATATATATATGTTCTCTTTGACCCAATGTACATATTCTCCTCGCCATGAGGGAATATTTTTCAAGGAGGATATAGTTATATATGTGATTACCTATGTATATACATGAATTTTTTCCTTCAAATAGCTTCAAGATACCATAAATAATAAAAGGAAATATAGAAATTAAAAATCCCGAAATAAAATTGGGACAAATAATTAAAACAAAACAAAACCTACCTGGAACCAATGGTGAATCCACTACCTTCAACGACTATGGATAGAATTGGCCTCAATGGGACCTGATAGGACCATAGACATTAGGAGATAAGAAAAAAAAATAAAAAAATGGGTTAGGGTTTAGATGGGTCATGTGTACCACATGGGGGAAGAGAAATGGTGTATTAAAAATAGAAGTAAAAGGATGTAGAGGAGGATAAAACCTTACCTGAGATGATTGAACCATGATTTAGGATAGATATCAATCCAAAATAGATGACATAGGAAGGGGGTAGATCATGTGAGGGAGCACTCCTGGGGGATCAGTTTGTCAAGCATGGAGAGGGGAGGGGGAGAAGGAAATCCCCTTTAAGGGTTTAATAATAAAACTTAATAATAATAATAACAAAAATACAATAATAATAACAATAAATGATAATAAAACATTAATAATTATAATAATATTAATAATAATAAAATAATAATAACAATTTAATTTGGTTAAATTAATTTTTTAAGACTAGGCAGGCTGCCCAGTTTGGATGCACAATTGGCCAAAATGCATGCCAACTATGTGCCTATACTGGAGGCCCTAGTCACCCAATATGGGTAAGATTCGTGGATAGGGAAACCATATTCTAGTTGTGCATTCATGTTTTCTAGAAATTACAGACACCTTTACACATTCTGCACATGATTTATACTAACCTTTCACTTACTGTGCCCCTATGCTAAAAAAAATTTAAAAATTGGGATGATTCTAAAACTCAAAAAATCCTTAAATATACTTAAAAAATTAAATATAATTAATAATTCAAAGATTTGTGTTACAATTCTCCTCCCCATGATACTTTCTACCCCAATAAATTCCAAAAGATTTAGTTGCTCACGACATTTGATGAAATAAAACTTCTTTATAAGATAAGATTTCTAAAACCTGAAGAATGAGAAATAATAATCACCATTATTTTGAACTTCAAGCCCCAAAAGAGACTAAAGAGGTTATAATTAAAAAAACCTACATTGAAATGGAAAATGAGAAAGACTAAAGAACATGAACCATACAACAAAATACCTAATTGAAGAGGCTCAAACCTTCAATCAAAATATGAAAAAATGAAATTCCCTGACCCCTAAAATAGAAATTTTTGTTGTTGGTTCCATATAATGAACTGTTTTTACTTTGATTACATGAATATTTCATGTATTTAAATATTAAACATCTTATTATATATTTTTCATTGTTTGACATGACTATAACGTAATAATATCATATAGTATTTGTCACATTAATAAGGTCATATCATTTCCCTACTATGAATAGAACCTTGATGTTCTATGACAATATTATTAAATATAGTTATTCGATTGGATGAAATACTATGATGGGACACATATTATATGTACTATTAGGTTTAAGTACTCATAAGAAGATGATACTTATTCTCATGATGTTCGCACTTTGTAATCTCCAATATGGGATATTATGGGAAAAGACCCACCAGTAATAATTACCCATGTTTTGGTGTCATCAGATATTACTATTTGTGAGCATGTGTAATGGTCCTTATACTTTATGATTATCATCAATACGTTTCATGACTTGCACACTTAGATTTTCTAACAAAAACCGTCACTCCATATATTGGTGGGAAGTGGGTTATCTTGGGTGTGACATGAATGAAATGTTATTAATGGGTATGGCAAGGAAGGATTTGTCCCTTCCATTTATGGAAGTTGATATCTCATCCCTTTGATTGAAATAGAACTGTCACCCTCAATTTTATGGCCATGGTGTAACAATGAGTTTATTTCAAGTAGTCAAAGGATGAAATTTCAAGCATATAGGTTGCTAACACTATCATGAAACCTTTTAGATGATATATTTCAATAAAGGAATTATATTACACAGTGAGTATTCGTATATAGATTTCATTTTTGTGACTTTAAGTTCATTATCTTGGGTGCCTTTACCCATTTCTAGATAATAATCTTGGACTTTATGCAAGCCCGCTTAATGTGAATGAGAAAGAATCCTAGAGGGTCACACACTATGTGTTTCTGGTGTTCTTGATTAAATTCTATTTGAATTAAATTAATAGAATAAATTTTATTCTCAAGATCGTGGAATAATTTTATTCAAGTTAAAATGATCACATAAATTAAATAAATATTGTTTCACCAGATTGTAAATAAAATATATATATTTATTTTATTGATCTTTTAATAAATATATATTTACTAGTTTGTAGATATAAATATTAATTTAAGAGAATAAAATATTATATTCTGGTGTTCAATAATTGGAAGAGGAGTTCGAATAGACCAAGACCGTGTTCATTGATAAATTAATTATTTACAAGTCGGTATATAATGTTTATCCATTTGGCATAAGAAATAATAATAACACAGTTATCATTATGTGGAATGATATTTCATTTATGATTCCATTTTGCGTAAGTTAGTACACCACAAATAAGGATGTTGTTATTGTTATTATATGGGATGGGTTTTCTCTAATAGTAATAATTACATCTAATTTCTATTTCGCAATTAAATACTGTAACTAAAACCCCATGTTGATTAATAGGTAGGTACGTCTATTATGCCTAACCCCTGTGAATTGAGAACTGTTAAGCCAAAAATTTTCTTTCTCGAATCCTCTTATCTCTCCCTCTCAAGATCGAGATAAGTTCTTCAAGACCAAGGAATGAGTGACCAAGAACTATCGACGCAAGACATGAATTCCGCCATGCTATCACCTATAGAATGAGTGGAATTGATCGAAGACCATTGGAGCACATGTGGATCACCGCTAGATGGATCCTACTTTGGATCCTTGGAAGTGCAATGCATACAATATAGAACGGTCATTCTAGACGATCAACGATCATCAATAAAGAATGTACCGATGACCCAGTTGTTTAATTTATTTTGAAATTATAAAATTAATTATTAACATGATGTGAAAGACCCTCTTTCTCAAATCAGGTGCTTTTATTCTCTTTGTCTAGATCATTAATTTTAATCCATGGATACTAGAAATCATTATCATATTGATCTCAGATTTGTCATTGATTATGGGAAAATAAAAGTTGGTCCCTCCCAACCACCACACATCCACTTTGTCTGGATCCTACAAGTGGTATTAGAGTTGGCTCATCATAATTTATAATTATTTAAATAATTCATTGATGATTTACACTTTAATAATTTTTTTGTCAATTCATGTTTAAAAGTTCTTGTAATCTGAATTCTGATATATGTTATTCCTATTTTTAATTCTCAAAGATCTAATAGAAACAAATAATTTTTTAACTAAAATTAAATCAAGGATCTCATTATAAGGAGCCGATGATTCTTTCTAGGTAAAACAAAATCAAATGACATGTATTTAGAGTTACATGTTGTACAATCCTCAATAAACACTATGTAATCCTAATTACACACCATGTAGTTGTGTTCAATGAATCAGGGGTAATTCAACAATTACACAAGCTGAGTGCATTAATGACAAGCGATGTAGTTAATTCTTACACCACATGTTGACCCAAACAGACTGGTGTACGATCAACTGGATTACAAGTCGTGTGGCCCACTAGACATGGTGTGTAGTCTCTTTAGGTCAAGGAAAAAACCATGCATTCCATACACAACTAATCTGATCTGTAACTGTGTAACCCAGAGACAACATGGTGTGTGACCCACAGGACACACCATGTACTCCATGATTTCAGATGTACGCCTCACACGATGATTCCCTTGGCGTGTACTTCAGATAAAGTGGTGAAGACAGTACACACCGTTTATTTAGAACTACACACCATGTAATTTACCAAATTACATGGAAGTAAAACTTTAATGTATGCGCAATATTCATAATTACATATCATGTATATTTGAGCAGGTGTTCAATGTGCTACCTCTATGGTTATGGATGAGAATATCAAAGAAATTTAGAAAAATATTGAATAATTAGAGATAATAATTAATCGATTCAATCATAATTTAAATTAATAAGAACAATCAAAGAATTTAATTCTATCTTTATTAAATGCGAAATTCATTGACTGTATTTAGATGATCCTAAGTTAGACTATAACTTTGTATATGATTGGTTTCCTTTTAATTTATTTTAAATTAAATTTTTGGCCAACATGCCATCTCTCCTCATTAATATGTAGGGCTTGAATTCCCATGGTTTCTATTATAAAAACCCCCCTTTACCCCTCACCTCCATGTGATTTAATAACTATATGTAATGGATGGATCTCCCAAGATTGTGGAGGTGGTTCAAGTAAGGATCCAAGGTGAAACCAACCCAAGGAGTTATAAATGTGGATAAGTGGAAATATAAAGACACAAAGCATAAATGGTTCAAAGTGTTTCTCCCATAGTTAATTGGTTAGTTTATCAATTTCATTATAAAATAACCATTAGAAGAGATCATGATCATACCCTTTAGTTTGTTTTATTTTTATCTCTATCATGGTTTTTCATTATGGATGTATTGTCACGACTATATAATTAATGAATTAATAAGCATGTAATATGGAACTAAAATAAACAAGTATTATGTATAAATATTATCAATACATGGTTAATAAATAAAGTAAGTTCCACTTAATATTAAAAATCATGTGATAAAGATAATAAGGCAATTTATGCATAAGTGATAAAAATCCATCAATAAAACTTTAAGTCAGACTATCTTTCCATTACTTGATTATGGGAAAGATGCAATAAAACTATGTTTTTAAACAACCCTTTTTGGGATACTTACATTTATAAAGGAATCTCTTATGAATGTTTTGGGTTGAATTAACCATTTTAAATCAAGAGGAGTATCCATTTCTAGGATTGGTGTACATTTGGACGTAAGTGTTGAGGAAGTCCAGGTCAAGATTTCAAGATTGGGGAGTCCGCTAAATGGATCAAGGAGATGCCAACTCACAGTTGGAAAAGACCTACCAACCTAAATACATTCATATATATTGACCAACCCTTTTTGGTTTTATGGAAAGGGGAATATGGATCCCTTCCAATAGCATGTCCTAGAAACTAGAAATTCCTTGTTTAATGGTGAGGGCCATTGGGACTTGATAAAATATTGGGAGACTAAATAATAATAATTTATTAATCCTAATAAAATATAATCCAGAAAGTTCTAATTATCTGCTATTTTAATTATAGAATAAAATGACAAAATTATTAACCACACTATCCTAATGATCAATAATGGATGAAGACAACATTTTCACCAGCAGCTACTTCCAAGAATGGTTTTGAAACATTCATATCATTCTATATCATGAACATTAATCTTATGTACAAGAGTCCTCATTACCTTATCCACCTACCCAATATGTGAGTGATGAAGAGTTCCTGGTCTATGAGAAACATATGAACAACATAGTTGACATTCAATGTTTGATGTTATCATCAATGTCTAGTAAAATCATGATGTATCATGAAAACATGGATGCATATAGAATTATTGAGAAACACCATTGTTTTTACTAGGAGAGGGAAAGGCATGAATAATTGGAGATCTCCAAGTCACACTTTCAGAGTAAGCTTAGAGAGGGTTCCCCAGCTAGGCCTTATCTAGTCAAGATCATTGACTACATTGAGTAGTTGATGGTTCTATTATTTAAATTCCACGAATAATTGGTTACCTATCTGATTCTCACATCACTCCCTCAGACATTATCTAGTTTTATTGTGAATTTCAATATGATCAAAATTGAGAAATCTCTACCAGATCTTCTTATCTTCCTTCTCCAAGTGGACAAAGACATGAAGCCCGAAAATACATCTATCCTTATGGTGAATAAGAGGAAAGGGAAGGTGGATAGATTTTACCCCAAATATTCTTCACACCCTTCCATGAAAAGTAAGATCAAATGGGATAGAAGGGAACAAGAAGCTGGTTGTTTCACATGTTGCATGAAGGTCCAATTGAAGAAAAACTTCTCCCAAATAAAGAATCAAGGGGAAGCTTCAGGTGAGTTTTTTATCGAGTGAAATTTATCAATGTCTACAAATTTGGTATTAGATACATCATGTGGTGCTCACATATGTATCCAAATATAGGAACTAAGAAGATTCAAAAACATTTACTGAGTATATCTCCTCTTTTGAGGTAGTTAAAGAAGAAGTTTGGATGAGAAGATCCATCTAAGAGTTTGATGTGGTACATAGCAGTAAATATCTCATCAAACTCTATTGTGATAATACTATAGTGGTGGATCTTGAAAAATATCCAAGGCCCCATCAATGAATGAAGCACATATAATGAAATTATTATATCATTAGGTATTTTTCTCAAAGAGGTGAATTTGTAGTGAGTAGTATTTACATGGAAGACAATGTGGTCGATCCCTTGACTAAATCACAAACTTAGCTGAAACATTATCATCATGTGAGGTCTAATGGACTGAAAGTGGTAGGCAGTTGTCTCTAGTCCAAGTGAGAGTTTTTTGGAGTTGGTGTCATAGAACCAACTGTTTGTACTTTGATTACATGAATATTTAATGTATTTAAATATTAAACATCTTATTACATATTGTTCATTGTTCTTCATGACTATAATGTAATAATGTCCTAGAGTATTTGTCGAATTAATAAGGTCATAGAAGTTCCCCTCTATGATTAGAACATTTAAGTATTATAAAAATATTCTTAAATACAGTTCTATGGTTGGATGAAATACTATTATGGGACACATAGTATACATACCATCTAGTGTGAGTACTCATAATCATATGACACTTCTTCTCATGAATTTTTCACTTGGTGATCTCCAAGACGGGAGATTATGATAACAGACTAGCTAGTAGGAGTTCCACATGTTTTGGTGCCACTAGATATCCCTATCTACGAGCCTGTGTAATGACCCTTATACTTTAATATTATCACTAATATGTGTCATAACTCATGCATTTATATTTTCTGACTAAAATCGTCACATCATATGTTGGCGGGAAGTTTGGTATTTGGTTCACGCCCAAATTTACCCAAGAGAAGAAGGGTAGAACGGTCCTTGTAGTGTAGCTTGGGTTGTCGATTCCACAGAGACCTAAGAAGATACCTAAGATACACAACCTAAGGGATGGATTTTTGGCTATGAAGTGGCCAACTTGGATTGATTTTGGATGGGTTTTAAAGATATCTAATAGATTTAAGTGGATTCAAATTAAAATAATGAGTTGATCCTAGGTTATCGCTCAGGGTGGATTGGACGTATTTTCTTTTTAATGATTTCAATTTCTTAAATTTGAGATGGGTTCATTTAAGGAGATAAAACAACATCATCACTTACTGGTTTAATTCCTACACCCTCTAATACTAATCACCTATACACTTGAAGGATCAAAGTTTTGAGCACTTCAAGGTAAAGGATCGTATTAGTACTTGAAGTGTGTGGCCTTAAATTCAACAAGGACGATGGAGTTTAAAAATCATCAAATAAAAATCCCAATTAAAGAAGTGATTATACATTAATTAGGTGATAAATAACATCCAATCCAGCCCCTTGATACTCCCTTGAATCAACCCATAAGTGGGTTATCCCTCCATTGATCCCATGGTTTCAATGGAAGCGGAAAGTAGACTCATAAGGGAGGAAATGGAGAAGTAAAGAAAACAACAAAAATAAAATGATCACTCCACCGTTGTGTGAATAATTTCACAAGGGTTGGTGTGAATAAATTCACATCTTGATCCAACGGTATCAAAGTGATATTAAGAACAACATAATAAGAGTAGAAGAAGAACTTTTATTAAGAAACTAAAGTGAATTGAACAACTTACATGTGAAAGACAAAATTGAGGCAACAAAAATGCAGCATAACATTACAATTAAACAAAGCATCCAATATCCTCAACTCCTTCACCACCACTGCCTTAAATAGGTATTTTTGGATCCTTGGTTCAAACCAACAACAGTACAAAGCATCTTAATAAATTTTTCTAGGCTATAGGTGGTGGAAAGCTTGTGGAATTTGGACTTTTCCACGTTTGACCCGAGGTGGCAGCCAGCTTTACTTCACCGAACGGACGCGTCTGGAAGACCTTCTAGACGGCCGAATCAGGATGGGCCATAGAAGACGAAAATGGAGATCCGGATGTCGTATAACCGCCTGTAAAATTTGGTCCCATTTGGAGTTGTGGAGTCCGAGATATGATCAAAGTGGTGGACTGTTTTTCTGGGCCGCAGAATCTGGCCCAGAATTTTATCTCTAACTTGGGCCGACTAAATGACCAACATGGAGGCAGAATTAGCATTAACTCATGAAGAGTTATTTGTTCCTATACATGTATTCTAGAATCCCATGAAATTTGGGATTAATTGGGCCTGTATTTTGGGCCCCAAAGTCTCATCAGTGGGATTGTGTCCAATCTGCTTTCTCCAGAATTGCTTCCTTTCATTGCCAAATATCTCCATCATCCTCCATAAATTCTCCACTGATCCCTGAATCAAACATGTTCATATTTAAGTGTAGATCAATTTCCAAAAATATCAAATTAAAATATGTAAAATTCAATTCCTTAAAATCAGATGAATCATTGGGTACTTTAAATGATGTTAAAAAATGTACCACATAATAGTGCATTTTAAGAAGGTATTACAATCATAATGTGAAATGATGTTCAAAGTGTAAAATGCACTAAAATGGTGTTTATTAATAACAAAGAAAATGAAGATTATGTATATTAATAATGAATATTAGCCTCATTTAGTGGCTAATCACACCCCCCAACTTGAGTTTTTCTAGTCCCGAGCAAAATATATCTCATCAAAAATGAAATTCGAATTCCCTTTTCCAAAAACATTTTAATACACAATGATCACCAAAAAACCTTAAACCAAAAAATCATGAAACCCATCAAAATATTTTAATATGAGATAGTTTCATAAGTAGATCCCAATCCCAAGCTCATTCCTTTGATCAAATCCAGCATCATTCTTCATCCAACTCAATTAGGTGTAATGATGTGTTGTGAATCACAATAGATATGGGGGTTCATTTTCATTCAAGGGGAAAATCATGGAAGCGTTAGGTGGAATCACATTTAATCCTAATATGAGTATTCTTCATCCCTCTTTTTTTTTGATTTTTTTTTGCAATATTGCTATAGTAATTGAGATTGCAATTAATCAAATTAACCCATGTAGCAAGACTTTGCCGATGACTCCCAGACTCAAAGGCCTTAGGGCACCAAGTGAAGCCCACATACTCGGGCATCGTCTCGAGTTATCTTAATCAAAAACAAAGTCATATTACCATAAATAGAGATAGATTGAAAAACTCAGGGCTAGACAACTCTGGAGTCACGATCCCCAAGTGCCGAAAGCCTCGCATTTTATCAATCCATTGCTCTACACGCAAATTTTTATTTTTATTTTTTATTTTTTATTTTTTAATAATTTTTAAATTTTTTTTTTGAATACTCATATTATTCATAAAAATAAAACCATCCTATGCTATTTATTATGGGACCCCAAAAATTTAAATTAGTACCCCACAGTCTAGAGGACGTGCATTGTGGCATTTTTTTTATTTGGATGAAAATATAAACGATGAAATATCACATTGGACAGCCACACTTTCCAAAATCTATGCTCATGAAATTATACAAGGATTAAAATCAGAATCAGGGCATGCTAAATTATTTGATATTCAGTTTCAAAGTGTGCAATGTGTATTACCATGTTCAAAGTTAAAGGAATTTTTCCTTCCATTTACTTTTTTTTTCAAATCATTCAATTTTTGTTTTTGACACAAAAGCATTTTTTTTATTTTATCTCCCCCCAACTTAAAACAACACTGTCCACAGTGTTTGAAGAAATGAAAATTTATAAGGAGTAGAGGCAGGGAATAAAAATTTAAAAAGGAAATTGAAAATGAGGATTATGGAATGAAGTCACCTGGTGGTGGAAGTTTGAAGTTCTTGCCGCACGAATTTATTCCTTTGATATCCATGTCGCTTGCAAAGTTCCTTAGTGGAAAAAGGAAAAAACAAAAAAAACAAAACAAACAAAACAAATAATATATATATATATATTTTTATATAATAAAGGAAGTAAAATATAAGAATATATATAAAAATTATAGAATAAGGTAGCACAAGAAGCCGCAGGTTAGTGGTAAGCGCGCGCCCCTGTCTCCCTTCGGTCCCGGGTTCGAGTCCCCGCGGCTTTGCCGGTTGTGACGGGGTTTGCCCCACGGCCTATGGCGTGGACTTTTTTTTTGTATTATTATATTTTTTTTCTTAACCTATTGAATAATAAAAACAAAATAAAAGGATGATACATTGTCTTCTTTTTAAATTTCTGGGTAAGGTATTACTCAAGGATCACACCACGTGACACAGATGAATATGGTGCTCCTCTTTCGTACCCATCCATACTCATAATAGAAGAACAGGTCAAAAGTCTATTTTTTTATTTTTAAATATAAAAATGATTAAGTAATCTTATTTGAAAAATAAAGATGATTCAGAAAGATTAGAAACATAAAAACCACGGGTTGCCTCCCGTGCAGCGCTTTGTTTAATGTCGTTAGCTCAACTTGAACTCCCCAACTTATCCAATACCAATTTTTAACATTTTAAGGACCCCATATTTCTCCATGTCCACTAGATTGAGATTGATTCTTTTTTTATAATTTTTGTTGTGTGAAAACCTATGTTCTAAAATGAGTGGTAAAATCCAAGGAATATCAAAAATGGTTGATCCAATTTCCTCTGTAGTCTTTCCTAAGACATAAATGGCCATTACAAATTTTTTGGTTTCAAGAGAAGAATGAGTTTCAATTGAAAGGTCATTATTATACCTTATGAAGGTATTATTTAGTGAGGAGGGAAGGACAATAATTTTGGGCTCGGTTTGGATAGGACATTTAGACACAAGTTGATATTTTGAATCCAACTCAGTTTCATTTTCCAAATTTCTCAACAAAAGTGGTTCCTTTTGAATAGAAGATTCAACCACAAAATTGGAAAGATTGGTGTTTGGAATGGATATGGACTCAAAGTTTATGATTTCTCCCAATGGTTCAAAGGTTGGTGTTTTTGAAAATTCATCAATGGAGTTATACTTAGGAGACTCAATCCATGATGTCAAATTCTCCTCTTTTGAATCCAAAAAGTTAATTTCCTCCTGATTTAAAGTCCCTTCAAAATTTCCTTGATCCTCTTCATCTATCCCAAATCCAAAGGTTGGTTCTTCAATAAATTCATGTGGGGTTTGTGTGAAACTAGACACTTCACATAAGGTTATGGAAGGGACAGTTTGTGTAGGGATGGGTTCCTCACAAGTTTTAATGCTTTGTAGTTCTAACCTCAATGATGAAACCTCAAAATTCATTATCTCCATTTGTTGACACAGTTTTTCAAGTATTGGTTGTGGATCATGATGGTCAAGGGGTTGTGACAGATGGTCTATTCCAGGAGGATAACTATGTTGTTGGAATTCCATAGGAGGATGTTTAGATTGGCCTTGTTGGGATTGGAACTCATAATATGTTTGAATGTATTGTGGATCATATGAATAAAAACATTGTGGTTCAGTAGGTTGTTGATGATCCCACAAGTAGGAATTAGGATGGTCATTGTACATCATACATGGGGTTGAGTGATCAAAGTAGGGAGAGGTTCCCCATGTTTGGATTTGTTCAAAAGGGTTTTCCATAGGAATGAAATTGGGGATGAGATGAGAGAAGTGGGATGAAAAAAAAAGAATTATAGTGTCTAAGATAACTTACTTAGGTCCCTGGCAACGGCGCCAAAATTTGGTTCACGCCCAAATTTACCCAAGAGAAGAAGGGTAGAACGGTCCTTGTAGTGTAGCTTGGGTTGTCGATTCCACAGAGACCTAAGAAGATATCTAAGATACACAACCTAAGGGATGGATTTTTGGCTATGAAGTGGCCAACTTGGATTTATTTTGGATGGGTTTTAAAGATATCTAATAGATTTAAGTGGATTAAAATTAAAAGAATGAGTTGATCCTAGGTTATCGCTCGGGGTGGATTGGACGTATTTTCTTTTTAATGATTTCAATTTCTTAAATTTGAGATGGGTTCATTTAAGGAGATAAAACAACATCATCACTTACTGGTTTAATGCCTACACACTCTAATACTAATCACCTATACACTTGAAGGATCAATGTTTTGAGCACTTCAAGGTAAAGGATCGTATTAGTACTTGAAGTGTGTGGCCTTAAATTCAACAAGGACGATGGAGTTTAAAAATCATCAAATAAAAATCCCAATTAAAGAAGTGATTATACATTAATTAGGTGATAAATAACATCCAATCCAGCCCCTTGATACTCCCTTGGATCCACCCATAAGTGGATTAGCCCTCCATTGATCCCATGGTTTCAATGGAAGCGGAAAGTAGACTCATAAGGGAGGAAATGGAGAAGTAAAGAAAACAACAAAAAATAAAATGATCACTCCACCGTTGTGTGAATAATTTCACAAGGGTTGGTGTGAATAAATTCACATCTTGATCCAACGGTATCAAAGTGATATTAAGAACAACAGAATAAGAGTAGAAGAAGAACTTTTATTAAGAAACTAAAGTGAATTGAACAACTTACATGTGAAAGACAGAATTGAGGCAACAAAAATGCAGCATAACATTACAATTAAACAAAGCATCCAATATCCTCAACTCCTTCACCACCACTGCCTTAAATAGGAATTTTTGGAGCCTTGGGTCGAACCAAAAACAGTAAAAAGCATCTTAATTAATTTTTCTAGGCTATAGGTGGTGGAAAGCTTGTGGAATTTGGACTTTTCCACGTTTGACCCGAGGTGGCAGCCAGCTTTACTTCACCGAACAGACGCGTCTGGGAGACCTTCTAGAAGGCCGCATCAGGGTAGGCCATAGAAGAGGAACATGGAGCTCCGGATGTCTAATAACCGCCTGTAAAATTTGGGCCCATTTGGAGTTGTGGAGTCCGAGATATGATCAAAGTAGTGGACTGTTTTTCTGGGCCGCAGAATCTGGCCCAGAATTTTATCTCTAACTTGGGCCGACTAAATGACCAACATGGAGGCCGAATTAGCATTAACTCCTGAAGAGTGATTTGTTCCTATACATGTATTCTAGCATCCCATGAAATTTGGGATTAATTGGGCCTGTATGTTGGGCCCCAAATTCTCATCAGTGGGATAGTGTCCAATCTGCCTTCTCCAGAATTGCTTCCTTTCATTGCCAAATATCTCCATCATCCTCCATAAATTCTCCACTGATCCCTGAATCAAAAATGTTCATATTTAAGTGTAGATAAATTTCAAAAAATATCAAATTAAAATATGTAAAATTCAATTCCTTAAAATCAGATGAATCATTGGGTACTTTAAATGATGTTCAAAAATGTACCACATAATAGTGCATTTTAAGAAGGTATTACAATCATAATGTGAAATGATGTTCAAAGTGTAAAATGCACTAAAATGGTGTTTATGAATAACAAATAACATGAAGATTATCTATATTAACAATGAATATTAGCTTCATTTAGTGGCTAATCAGTATGTTGGGTGCGTCAGGAATGACATGTTATTAATGGATAATTCAAGGAAGGATTTGTCCCTTCCATTTATGGAAGTTTTTATCATAACCCTTTGATTGAAATAAAACCATCACCCTAAATTCCATGGCCAGGGTGTAATGAAGATTTTATTTTAGGTAGTAAAAGAATGACATATCTAGCGTATAGGTTGACGAAACTATCATTAATCCTTCTTGTTGAGATATTGTGAAAAAGGGATTTTATTGCACAATGAGAATTTGTATGTGGATGTCATCATTGCGACATTATGTTCTCTATGTTGGGTGCCTTGACCCATTACTAGATAGTAGTTTTGTACTTTAGGAAAGCCTATTAATGCCAACAAGAAAGAATCCTAGAGGGCCACACACTAAGTTTTTCTGGTGGTGTTGAATAAATTATATTTGAATTTAATTAATGGAATAAATATTATTCTCAAGATTGAGGAATAATTTCATTCAAATAAAAATGATCACATAAAATAAATAAATAATTATTCAAAATATTGTGAATAAAATATATATATTTATTTTATTGAACATTTAATAAATATTTATTTACATGTTCGAAAATAGAAATATTTATTTAAGAGAATAAATTTTTTTATTCGGGAGTTCAATAAATTGAAGAAGAGTTTGAATGGACTAAGACTATGTTTATTGATAAATTAATTATTTACAAGTTGGTAAATAATATTTATCCAATTGGTGCAAGAAATAACAATAATACTGTTATCAAAATATGGAATGATATTTCATTAATGGTTCTGTTTTGTACAAGTTAGTTCACCACAAATAATGGCGATGTTATTATTATTATGTTTCATGGGTTTTCTCTAATAGTTATAATTATATTTAATTGCTGTTTTGAAATTAAATATTATAACTAAAACCCCATGTCGATTAATATATAGGTACACCTATTATTCCAAACCCCTGTGAATTGAGAATTGTTGAGCCAAACAATCTCTCTCTTGACTCCTCTCATCTATCCCTCTCAGGAACGAGATAATTTCTTCAAGATTGAAGAATAAAAAATCAAGAACGATCGACATAAGAAATTTTTTCTTCCATGATAGAACCCGGAGAATGAGTGGTGTTGATCATAGACCATTATAGCACATGTGGATAACTACTAGATGGATTCAAATTTAGATCCTCAAAATCTTAATGAAGGAAATCTAGAAGGGTCATTACAGATGATCAATGATCATCAATGAATAGAGTGCTGAAGACCCATGTATTTAATTTATTCATAAATTAATAAATTAATTATAACCATGATGTGCAATATCCTCTTTCTCATATCCAGTGCTTTTCTTATTTTTGTCTAAATAATTGATTTCAATCCGTGGATATAGGAATTCATCATCGTATTGATCCTGGATTTGTCATCAATTATGGAAAAATAAATGTTGGGCCCTCTCAAATTCCATGCTTCCACTTCATCCGAATCATACAGAAATCCCCAAGGAAATCGATCATAGTTTGTTCGAGATCACTACAAGAATCTGTCACATGACCCATTATCCAAGCCAGAAGAACTACTATGGATGAAGTTGGAAAAGGAAGAATAAAACAATCACATGGGAAACGAGAGTTATAAATTTCCAAGAAGAAAGGAAAAACTACTAGAGAATATTCAAACTAAGATAACTCAATCCTATCTCCAAACCCAATAAAGATTCACAATTTCTAAAAGACTCATGCATATACAAAACATGCACAAGACAAAAGACCATCCCAAAAACTCATAGAAATCCAAAAAGAATGAGGCCACCAAAACCAAAAAAACTAAAAGAGGTCCAAAAGCAAATAACATACATTGGAAAATCTCAAGTGTATTTCTCTCCAATGTTGGATATGATAATTTAGAGAAACACCCCCCTCACTTGGAAATTCCCCGACTACCTAAAAATCTTCACATTGGGACCTATATATAGAGACCTGAAGTATTGAAGCATCTTCTACCCCATATTTAGGGATTGAAAATATTCGAATGTGTAATCCTCTTCTAGAAACATATATTACAAGATTTATTTGTGGCTACACAATCTAAAAACCTTCATATGATTATTGAAAACATCTTTGAGTGTCTGAACCGAACATATTAGAAGCAAACAATTGGGTGGTATAACAAATGAGATATTGGAACTAACAAATGAAACTTATTTGGATGAAGACCCCATACGAAGATAGGTGATTTCAACAGGTCACATGAACCTATTTTTTGAGGAAATGAAACGAGATCCTTAAAGTGGTCAACTCCCACCATCACTATTTAACGACCCTATTGAATACCCACGAGCTCTACCATAATACAACCATTAACAGTCCTCAACCACCATGAGAAATAGGTAGAAAATTAAAATAACTTAACCCCACCACTCCATTCATAGTTTGGGTAAAATAATAACAAGAAGGGACCCCTCAGAAACATTTGGACCATTTTGGACAACATACTCTAAAAAACAAAAAACCCCCCAACCAAATCAAAATCAAACAAAAAATAGCCAAATAACATATAAAACAAAACTCCAATCTCATCAACCAATACATAAAAAAACCAAATCAAATATCAAGAAAAACTAAACCAAAACACCACCATAGAACAAGCTAAGAATGCTCTTTTAAAAAAACCATTTCCAATACAATCCCAAGCACTAATTCCCATTTCAAAATCCAATCTCCATTTCAAGTCCTCTAGGACTAAAATAATTCAAACATACTCAACAAAACCAAAACCAAGAAGTTCAAAAAAGGAAATTACTAAAAATCATGAGAAAACATCAAACAATTACTCAGTCACTTTTCAAAACATTGAAATACCCCCTTTTGATAACCATTTTCAAAAAAACATGAAAAAACCTACAAACCAAACACCTACCATTAGTATTCCATGAAGCCTCACGAATTTATATATCTCTATGATATCTCAAGAAACCTTCCACAAATACCAATAACCATTCATTTAATATATAAAAACATCCATATACATACATGTGAGCACTCATAGGAATACCAAGTGCAAAATAAAAGAAAAAATATTACTTTCCATTCCAATTTAAAAATACCCTATCTAATTTTTAAACCAACTCCAATCATCAAAGATTTTTTTAAAAAATTCCATTTTCATTTTCCAATTTTGCATAATACAAATCCTTTAATAAACCCCCAAAACATTTTCCACAACTATTTCATTTTGTAAAAATCCAATTTAATTTTAAAATATCCCAAGTTCTTCATTTTGGAAAACAAACTTTGATAAACAAGATTCCATTTTTATAATCCAAAAGAAAAAACCCAAAAAAACTGAAACCAATAATAAAAAAGAATAAAAACAACCTAATACATGATAAAAATCCCAAAATTTTAGAGTAAAAACCACTACACAGGGATTGTCCACATGGTTTGCCAGGCCATGAGCCAACCGTGTGGGTGCATCAGAGGTCTTCAGAGGAAGTTTCATAGTCTACAAATGGTTTCCAAATTGTGAAAAACAACCATGTACCCATCTAATTCTACCCATAATAACAACCAAATATTAAAAAACAAATAGATACACTCAAACAAAATCCAAGGACCTAAAAATACCTGAGAGACAAACTATGATTTTTAGTCAAGGCCACTTTAGATGTAACACCCATAGATTTTATGGTATATGCTTTTAAAATAAATTTAATCCTTTAAAGATCTTACTTTTCACAAAACACTGAGATTAAATGAACTGAAAAATATTATTATTATAACAAAATAGTTATTTCTTAGCTATTGGAACAACATGAATGAATGAGATTAACTAAATTAATAAAATATAGTAATTGTTTTTTATAAAATTAATTCATTGATTACTACTTAATTATAAATTAAAATAAAAAGCAATTTCATGTAAAGGAATCTATCTATATATATACTAAAGTAGGATTTTTTCCACATACGTGTCACCGCCACATCCCTCCATGTCACCCCTCTCCCTTTCTTATATTTCGTTCTGACCCTCAATCGCATCCAACGCTCGGGATTTTCCACCACAAGAATTAGGGTTCCAGAAGAAATCCAGAGCCTTCTCCAGCTACGCCCGCTCCGCCTCCGCCTACTCCACCTCTGCCTACTGCTCCTCCGCCTCTTCCTTCTACTCCATCTGCATCATATAAAGTTTCCACCAATAGTGTTCTCCCTTAGTATTCATGATTACTCTCCCTCCATATTCACAATCCATCCCACCGACCCGCAAGGCCTCCACCATTGCATCCAAGGTTGGGTTTCTGTTTCAGCGAATTGTCCTGAAAAATACATCGTGACCTAACTCGCATCTGGATCTTTCTTAATATTTATCTTATAAGAATCCTCTCGATGATTTTCCTCACCTAGTGATCCTATTGTCTGCTACTCCTCTCTGGACGATATTCCTTGCATCCTGTTCCCACTGTATGATTCTCCTCCAACAAAGCACTGCCATAATTTTGGTCGTCGTTTCAGCCCTCCAATTCTGCAGGAGATCCTCACCATTTAACTGATACCATTGATAGGTTCTTGCAATTGTAGGCAAACATAGAGTACTCACTTCCTACTATGAACATTTCACTTCAAAAATTTAATATTTCACACATCATCATTCCATTCCATGGAGATGGCTTCAGGTCATAAACAGGGTCAGCTGTATTTGAGGTAACCTTACATTTACGCTTTAGTAACCTAGACACACTGCAAAACCACATCTATTTCCATATTAATTTGGACTCTAAATACAAAATACACTTTATCCTATCTACTACTAGCCCCACGTCCTACATCCATTACAGAAATTCCTTCCACTGGTTTTCTATTTCTGGCATTATTAATCTAAACTACATATTGACCTCCCAGTTGCATTTTATCCTTAGTTTCTCACCACCAGTAATTCATATTTTTCTATGGCTGTTTTGTTTTCATATTCTTCAACCTATCCAAATTTCTTATTTTTATTATTATTCTATATTCATTCAGAATTTTACTTTTTGAAATGTATTGTATTTAATTTCATCATTAATGATTTCGGTTTTCGTTCATGCAAAGATTTCGATATAGCCATTGTTAAGGCCACTAATCAAGTTGAGTGCCCAACCAAAGAACGCCACATTAGAAGTTAGTTTCATTCAACATGACGTTTTGATATTATAGAATCTTATATATTATGTGTTATTTTGATTTGTTTCGTTAAAATTTAACTAATTTTAGAGCTGTGGAAATATCACTGTCTATTATCTAGCCACTCTGATCGATCCTTTGATTTTTTCCCAGAAATGTTTTCTACAACATCAGTTATTTGTCCCCGCACACATGTGGCATACAACATTCATGACCTCTCAACACGTGCATACCACCAAACATTCTTTATTACTAAATTATTTTTCTTCTGCAAAAATATGCAAGAAGTAATTACCTTCGAATTGGTTCATGCACAATCTGCCAAATAAATTATTATTCCCATTCTTTACCTTTAATCTACGTTACATGACTATTAAAACAGTGTTGAATGACTTTACATGTTTACTTTGATTCAGGTATCTTTATCACTATCTCCTACTTTACAATGTAATGTTGTTATAGATTCAAGGTAATTGAATCTAACTATTATTTCTTTTTGCATTTTCATAATGTTTCATTTTTGGTTTTTTAGTTTGACATCAATATTTATTTGATTCATTATTCGGCATCTTCTAGGAAATTAGTGTTTCATGTACCTTTTGATATGTATATTTGTTTCAACTATTGTCTGTTTTCTTTGCATGCAATACTATTTTGAAAGGAGATATTATTTGGTCAGATTTGTCAAGACGGATAAGTAATCAGGTCTAGACATTCATCTCAGAATAGGGCCTTATGTCTGTGAACAATGACATTTTGGGTAATTTCGATAGTTTTTAGTATGTACAATATATTAATGAGTTTGAATCCAAAAGCATTGATTGTTTTCTATTTCATTACAAAGTACAACAGTTTCCCTGTTTGGATGAAATATGTTCCAGGATCAGTTTTAGAACTGATAATAGTTTATTCAAGGTTAGTTTCCCAACAAATAATGGTCCATTCAAGAACATATTCTATAAATTTTTTTCTTTGTGCACTTTTTTTTCACAATTTGGAAATATTGGTGCATATTTATCTATGTTGGTCATTTAACAAACATTTTTTTTATTTTTATTAGTTTATCTATGAATTTTCAATATACCTGCCTCAATTGTTTTTTGAAACCCCTTGGTTTTCCCTGCTCTACTCCAATAGTCATCCAACAACTAGAACAAAATCCATGTGTATTTTATTTTCCCCAAAAAATTTAAGTTCCTTCTAATGTTAATGACTCTATAGCCTATGGTTCATACAGGTTATCTATATGCCTCCCCACCTCTGCTCCGAACCTCCTCCTCCCTCCACCTTCTCAGCTTATAACAGCTCCGCCTATGAACGTTATGCCTCAATCAACCCTGGCTCCAATGCATCAGGATCCTACGCATCCGACTCCGAAACCTCTAGCTCATGCATGTCCTACTTCAACACCTTTATCTCATACACATCTACCCCACACCTCCAGCCCCCACGACATCACTACCTCCTACTTGGACTCTTCCAGCTCCGACTCCGGCACATCCACCTACTCTGCTCTGGCTTTCTCCAACTCTATATCCTCACTTCTGAAAAAAACACTAGATCCATTCCTGTATTCCATTATTCTAGAATTTTTAGTATTTTTACTACATCCACCTTGATTTAGTTATTCTAGATACATTCCTTTATTTCAATTTTCTAGAATTTTTATGATCTTAACTTGGTCTTTTTTATGATTTATTTTCACGAAATAAGTCTTAAGATGAATACTTTATGTTTTTTGCAGTATTTTTATGATCAATTTTGCAGCCACGGTTTGTGAAGATTATTCTATGGAATCATTATGGTAAATTCATGTTCATAGAAAGGGATATCATGTTTAAATGTTTTGAGCTATTAGTCTCATGTAAATTGGTAGTGATATGCAGAAATTAAGAGTTTTTAAAAATCATTATAGAGCAATAATAACTCTTAATTTTATTGAATGATCTTATTCCCCCATATATAGTTCCTATTTAATTTTCTTATCAATGATTTTCCATTCAAATGGTTTTTATTTCCATTTATTTATTTTTCTTTTGTGGGTTTTAGTTAGACTTTGTTCCTTTATAGTGGATATCATAGTTTCAGATCAACCATTCTCATACTTTTAGATCATATATAAATAAATTGTCTTAAAAAAAATGCAATCTTGCATATTTATTTCCCATATGATAATTTAGAAGCCCATGGGTGATGTTTTTTTCTTACAGGGAAACATGATATCGATGTTGCAGTCTAGTTTCTATGTGAAGAAACTCATAAAAATGGAAGTAATTATTGATGTTCATTTTTAATTTATTTTACATAATTATAGAAATATTTTTACAGTTCAACTCTTGGTACATACTCTCTTATTTTGCATTGGGTTCCATCAGGTCTAATTAGGTATCAACCCCCTACTTGTCTTCAGGAAATCATTGAAATCTATCCACTATTCCACAGGTATCTCAACCCCCCTGTACATTTCCTATTTCATTTTATTATAAAGGATTTATCATACAAATGGTTTTCATTTTCATTTATTGACCTGTTTTTTTGTGCTTTTCAGTTTTAGATCAAATATAAATAATTTGTCTTAAAAAAATGTAAACTTGTATATTTATTTCCCATATGATTATTTAGTATCTCATGGGTGATGTTTTTGTATTTATTACAGGAAAACATGATATTGATGTTTCAGTCCAGTTGCTAAGTGAAAAGCTACGAAAAAATGGAAGTAAGTATTTGGGTGAGTTTGTCATTTATTTTACAGAATTCTATAAATATTTTGATAGTTCATCTACCGCTATATACTCTCTTTTTTTATCAGGTTTCATCAAGTCTCAACCACCTATTTTTCTTCAGGAAATCATTGATGGCCAGCCACTCTTCCACATGAATCTCAACCCCCATGTACATTAGATATTTCATTTTTTTATCAATGATTTATCGTATGAATGGTTTGCATTTGAATTTGTTGGTTTTGTTTCGTGATTTTCAGTTACACAAACTTTGTTGCAGATCTCATAGTTTCAGATCATACATATATATCTATATACACACTAAAGAAGGATTTTTTCGAACACGTGTCACTCACACAACACATTGCTCCTCACCCGATTACCCAGGTTCATTCCCATGACCTAATTTCCATTCACTGGAATTGTGATTTACCTCCTCACCTCAACCTGCTGAAACCCCTTCGCCGCCTCCTTCATCTAACGAGTCCTCTGCCGCTTCCTTCTTCATCCAAAGATTTCACAAAGATTGTTCTCCAAAATCTATGGTCAGCGCTTCTTGTCGATACTTCTTCATCATCTATTCAGATATCTGCAATCTTGGGTTTGGTAAGTTACTACCTTCGGTCTATGAAATCTAGGGTTTAATGTTCTTTGTACTTAGCCACCAGGGCTCCATCGTCATCGAACACCTTCAATTCCTTCCTGTATCTCTGATACGGTAACTCTAAAATCATCCACCAACCACTTATCATCTATTTTTCTTTAAAATATGTACTATTTTACTATGATAGTTTTGTCGAGTTCTCCTTGGTTCAGCTCCGATAATCCCTTCCGTAATAAGTATATTATCCTACTATATTGCAATACTTATCTCTTCTGTTCTTCATTATATTATTTTCATGTTAATAAGAGGCAATGAAACCTTCATAATAATTTATCCTATTTCAATATTCCAATTATTATTTGTATTCAACATTTACCTTCTTCTAATTACAGTAAATAAAAAACTTGACAGTGAACCATAACAGTAACTGATCTTATATTTTCATTGATTAGTGGATCATGTATTATATTTCAGTAATGAACTATTTTTTAGGGTAGTGGAACAAGTTTTCTCATTGAGAATGTGGGACATTCATTTTTTTAGGTAATGGATCTTGTAATTCATTAGAGTAGTGGACCATGTGTTTCATTAGATTTGCGAATCAAGTGTTTAATTAGATCAACTGTCCTTTTTTAAATTATTCACATGTTCACACAAGGTAATGAAAAATTAATAAAACTTTATCCTATTTCAATAGTCTGATTTTTTTAGCACTTACCTTCTTCTGATTGTAGTAAATAATCACTTGACAACGAACCATAAAAGTAAATGATCTTATATTTTCATTGATTAGTAGATCATGTATTATATTTTGGTAATGAACTATTTTTATGGTAGTGGAACAAGTTTTTTCTTTGAGCATGTGGGTCATGCATTTTTTTTGGGTAGTGGATCATGTAATTAATTAGAGCAGTGGACCATGTGTTTCATTAGACTAGTATACCATGTGTTTCGTTAGATCAATTTTCCATTTTTAAAAGGATAAGATCAAGTATTTTAGAGCAACATATCATGTATTTAAGAGCAGCCGGTCATGCATTAGAGCAAGGGATAATTATATTAGTTGAACAAAATATCACTTGGCATTTTGTTGGATTAGTGGATCATTTTTATTTTATTTTATTTATTCTCTGTTTCCCTTCATGATTTATGATTCATTAAGCAAGATAACGTTTCCTCTCATTGAATATCCATGATCAACTACATATTTCATTTCATTCTTAACACGCCTGGGCTCAGCACTGAAGATCACCCATTAGACACAAGAATTGATGATGGTGACGATATAGTAAGTATATTTTTGGTTTTAAGAAATTTAAAGCACTTATATGTGTTTTCATATTGTATATGCACTAATTAATGGACTTATATGTGTTTTCATGCACTAAACAATTTGTTTTCATTTTGTATTGAATTTTCTGAAATTTCATGCACTTATATGTGTTTTTATGCACTAAAAATGTTATTTTTGGTTGGGTTACAGGTATTAAATTCTAGTGAACTTTTCTTTCCTAAAGGTATGTTTCACTAAGTTGAATCTCTTGTGAGCCATTTGACTATGAAAAATGTCTTTTGGTTTATATTTTCATGGGTTTTGTTTTACTGAACCTAGTATTTTCATAATTCTTTTTTTATTTATTTGTGTAGGATCATCCATCCACAATTTAGATCACCCATGGTATTTTCCAGAAGGTATGTTTCACTAATTTGAAAAGAGACATATGATTACTCTTACAGGGAAGGGTGATATTGATTATTCAGTACCATATTTATTTCCCATATTGTTATATATATATATATATTCATGTGTGTGTATTTGTTTTCATTTGTAGTATTCACTCAGCAGTTTATATATGTGTTTATCATATTGTGTGTGTATTTTTTTGTCATTTTTATTATTTTTTATACCAGATGATTTTGTGTCAGTAAACACAGGATGTGACCATGAAAAAATTTCTCACAGATGAGGTATTACTGAGGGATATGATGGATGATCCTCTTTTGATCAACTACAAGTGTTATATTATTCTTTTTTATACATTCTATTTAATTAGCCATGATTCCATTGACATCCATATTATATGTGTCATTACATTAATTTTTTTGGACATGATCCTATTAGTTTAATTATGGTGGATGAGGCCCAGGTTAGATTCATTTCAATAGATATCTTATTGGGAGTCCTGAAAAAGGTAATTTTTTATATGATCAATCTCTGAAATTTTTTCAGAAATCGAATAGTTCATATGTATCCTTTTTCACTTATTATCATAAGTCCATATCCAACATTGTCGACCTAAATTGTGCCGCATTATCACATCAGCTACAATTTAAGAAAAATAAATGTCTTATTTTTTTGAGGAGGTTTTTCTTGAAGGAAAAATATGCAATAAAGAATATTTTTTTAGGATGTGTGTTTCCATTCAGCACTGTTTGGCCATTTATCTTTCTCTGGAATTTATTTTAAAAACACACAAAATCAACCTTAAGAAACCAATTTGGCTTGTAGTTGTGCTATTATTTGTGACACAACAATAACAAACAAGCCTTAAAACACATTGTCTATTTTCTTTTTTGGGTGATTTTATGACAATTTAATTGGACCTATCATGTAAGGGGGTTTATTGTGAAAATATAATATGTTGAAGAGCCTATCTCATATTATCTTCAAGTCTCAGTTTGAACTATTATGTCAATCCATGAGCAGGTACCGTTGTCTTTGGAGTAATGTGTTTATGTGATGATAAGTTCATAGACACATTTTCTAAATGCTCAATCCACTTTTGAGTGGAATGACTAGATTATACTAGACTGTATAGTTTCTACTATGTCCTAGAATAACTGGTTTCTGTTGTGTCTTAGAGTAGTTGGTTTATACTATGTTTAATATTCCACAAAAATAGGTTACAACCCTTACCTATAAAATATGTCCTATAGTGGCTCTTATGTTTATAATCATGCATGTTGGTGAGATCATAAAAATTTCACAAGCTATGTCCAGGAGTGTATGGTTCCAATTGGAGTGGATGGTTTCTACAATGTCCTGGAGTGGCTGGTTTCTACTCTGTTAATATTCCACAAACATAGGTTACAATCCTTACCTGTAAAATTTTTCCTAGAGTGTGTGGTATGTTCTACTATGTATAATATTTCAGAAACAAAGGTTAAAACCCTTACCTCTAAACTATGTCTGGCGTGGCTGGTAAGTTCATAATCTTGCATGTTCATGAGTTGAGAAATGTTTCATAAACTATGACCTGGAGTGGATGGTTTCTACTATGTCCTGGAGTGGCTGGTTTCTACTATGTTAAATATTCCACACACATAGGTTAGAACCCTTACTGCTAAACAAAGTCTTGGAGTGGCTGGTATGTTAATAATATTGCATGTTCATTAGTTGAGAAAATTTTCATAAAATTTGCTATCTTCAGTTTATTGCTTCATATATCATCCCATGATCAAATCCCTCTTCCATTTGTTGACAGGTACACTAAATTTGGAGGTTCTATGCCTTTCATGCCTATTAAAGACTTGGTAGTGCAGAATTGATCAAATAAACTTCAAAGGGAGATGAGGGATAATCTCAAGAGAGCTCATGAAGATACTCAAGGGATTCATGTGGGCACCGTTCAATTGATCCATTCAGTGAATTCTTGATTCCTAATGCTGTTAAATAGTCATTTTTTCTATTTCAGATGTTGTAATTTGTATGTTAATGAAATTTCTTTTTTTAAACCGAGGAATCATTTTATTGGATTAGAAGCAACTGAATTAGTTTTTTATTAGGCACACAAACATACATTTGAGATTACCCATATTTTATTTCAACATTTATTTAATATTTTTTTAGTTTTCCATATGTATCTCACATCCCGAGAGAAAAATTTATTAACCCAGATTTTATTTCAGAAGTTTTTTATGCAAATGGATCATAAAAATATTATACTGTGTAAGGATTAATCCTTGAAATTTGTTTTTGATATTACAGTTTCATATTCTAAATTAGGTTTATTTTGAAAATTATCATTTATATTTGTTGTATTACAATTCAGCATTATAGGAATCTATTTTATGTTTTCTATATTTTGATTCATATACAAATATAATAATGCATTTGAATAATGAGTTGAATTTTTTTGTAATATCTACTAGAGTTATAAAAGTTAGAATACATAACTTTGAGAAACATAATTTGAATTAATCTATATAGATTTCTGTATTCTTGGTTAGCTTCACATTAAAATGTAGTATTTTTAATTTTCTATTGTATTACATTTCCAGATCCAAACCAAAATGATAGAAGCTGAATTTTAATGTATATAGCGTATAAACACAATGCATATATTTGAATAGTGAGATGTTATATCTTTTCTGTATTAGATATATTTCATCAAAATAATGATTATAAATGTATATAGATGATGATTTATCATAAATCAAATCAATAATGAAGATATCTTCATTATTAAAGAGTATATTGCATAATGATTATATATTGTAGAACCTTTTATAAAATACATAATATTGTATATATTTTGAAAAATGGACATATAGATTTTACTTATTATTTTATCAATAAGATATTTGCATTAAATATAAGTATATTATATATAATAAATATGGAAATTGTTTACTAAGTATATTCTTATTTAAAAACTACTATTTATTTTCACCATATGTCTGAAATCTTAATGCTCTTATGTTAATACTTATATTTAATATTTTCCATTCACATTATTACTTTTTAATTTTATTATCCCTATTTCTAATTTTAACCCTAGTCGATAAATATTAAAATGAGCTTTCTCTTCCACCAGGTGTTGAATTAGAGCTTACATATAGGGATTTTAAACCCTTCAATTAATTCAATGGAACCATTACTTTGAAAGAAGTCGACATGGATGAATCTACAATTAGTTATGTTTGAACTGTATCATTTTCCAATATCATTTTTATTTTCATTGAATATTAATTTACTACATTTATAACATATTTTTTTTTGTTTCTATGTATCATAAATTTTTTCATATAGTCACCGAATCATTATTCAATATTTTTTGGTTTCTATAGGTTTGTTTTTTGCTTTTTTTATGTATTAGTTTGTATTCTTGGAGAAGAACTCACGAGTTATCCATATTATTTATGTATTATACAGACATGGTTTTTCATGGATGATATCATGATTCTAGTACCAACTAATAATCTAATAATTGGACTATTTTGGTATTCTTATGGACATAACGATATATATATATATATATAATGATAAAAATTATTATGAAATTAAATCAGGGTGTATTATAATATTTCCATCATAAATTGAATGTTATTTATTAAATTTATTTATTATGATGATAGGTTAAAAATATGAACTCCAAACTAAATTACCTTTCAAAGACACCAAACTGAATGAAATCATGATTCCTACTAATCCTTACCCCAACATCTTCTCAATCCCATCAACTATTTTCAAAATCCGAGAACCTTGAAACTCTCTCTAGGATGCCTTCCTCCATTTGTCCCAATATCGCCTCTTTCCTCAAACTTTGCATTCACCTCCACCTTTGGTATTATCTATGACTCTTATACCTAACTCTTCCATTCCATCATGTTCAATGTCCATCAAAATTAGTCTTCACTTTATTTCCTCATGTCACGGTCACCCCATTCACTTCATTATCATCATTTTATTCTAAACATTATATTGAGTACAACGACATTACAATTTTTTTGAATGACATCGTAGAAAATCAACTTACTTTCAATGATTGATACAGTTCTAAAAATACAAATATTAATACTTATGCTATATATTTTGAATTTCAATTTTACATTTTAATGTTCTTTCTATTCATGTATTTCAATTCTCCATGCTGAAAATAATTATTTATTTCTTATATATTCTCTTAGATGTTTTCAAATGTATTTATCTAAATTGTTATCTACTATCGTAATGATGTCTTTATATTTTTTCCAATTTTATTCCAATATTAAGTATCACTATATTGGGATTTCAATATATTCAATATTAATGTTATTTATAAACATTGAAATATATTTTTTTCCTCTTTAAAACAAGCATTGAACGGTATTTCCATGTGAATGCACGGGTGAGTACTAGTTGTTCTTATAAAAAACTATTTTAGGCCCACAATGAAATTTTATCTTAATAAATTAAATTAATAACTATTATTAAAAGATAATAATGAAATTTATAAATTATATTTTTAATAAAATATTTTTAAATTCATTAAATATGTTTGATAATATCAAGATAAAATTAAATCAAAATTTAAATAAAAAAAGCTATATGTTTCTAAAAGAAAACTTTGTCACCTTTTAATGAAGAACCTAGTTTAAAACTAAATTTTTAATCTTTTATAAATGTTATTGGAAAAATTAAACTTAATTTTTGTAATAATAATATAAAAATTATCTTATGGTGATTTTTTATCATTTTACGGAGAAGCTTTATTTTTTGATGAATAATGAAAATAATGAATTTTATTAAAAACTATTTTGTCATATAATTAATTTATATAGTAAAATTGTATTTTAAATTTGTTTTAAAGTATAATTAGTTCAATATTAAATCAGAAAAACCCAATTTAGGTCATTTTAATCAGTTTAATATTGAAATTAGATATATATTTTTTTTATTTTTTGGTCGTTTTCACTTTAAAAACCCTCTTTCCTGTTGCATCTATGAGATTAATTTTAATTCTAATTTTTACAATTATGTGAATTAAATTTGGTAAAATTCATTTCATATTTTTCATAAAAAGTTAAACTTTACCTAGTTCAGTCATTTTAAGTTTTATGAATAAAACATTTATTGTGGTAAAAAGAAAGATTTACCATAACACAGGTAAAATAATGAAACTTGTTAAAGTTTAATGGTAAATGCATAAATACATAAAATAACAAAAATTAATGGGTTTTTGAGTTATTTATAGAACCTAAAAATCATTTAAAACATTAATTATCCTAAAAATTCTTGTAAATTAATGCCACCTCAATTTGGTTGGATTTAATTATAAAATAATCATTATATAATCATTTAAACCACCCCTCCTCTGGAATAAATACCACCCTCACCTCCCCATTTCTCCACACAATACTCTAAGATCATTAAATATCTTAAAAAATATCTTATACTCACTATACCAATGTCCATGTTTTGATGGTCTCACAAAAAGACCAAATATAATGTCCTCAAGGGGTCCCTCAAAGAGGTGATATTCAAGATGTAATTTTCTCAAAACACATCACTTGTTTTCTTTTCATCTTCTACTTTATTCTCACATGTATCATACATGAAGATGTGATAACTACATAATCATGTATATAATATTTTTTTCAAATTTAATATATCAAAACCATTTCATTTCTTATCTTTTCTTATTCAACGAAAGGAAACTATTACCGAAATTATGCCGGATAACCACCTCCGTGAATTATGATTTTGTTCGTTTCCCATTACCTCCTTCATGGATAGTCATACAACTATTATTCTGGTAAAATAATAAATTAATAAGTATAATATAACCTATTTAATGTTTTATTACTAATATATACAAATAATATTAAATAAAACAAAACCAGTTCGTGATGGTTGACAAAACCTCCAAATTAAACAAAACATTTATCATTAACATTTTATCAAATGAATCATTATCATGTAAGAAATAAAAATTACATATGGGACCATTTAAAATTATTTAATTGGTTTAATACCATTTTATTTCACTTATGTAGTTTTATTTCCATTTTACAAGAAAATCCATTATTATACACAAATGAACCGACGATGAATCCATGAAATGAACACACCCAAAACAACGAAAATTATGAAATATTAGTAACAAATGGGTGGTAAGATATTATAAAAGTTTCCTATAATGTATTATAAATATTATTATTGTCATGTTATGAATTAATAACATTCTTTAAATATTTATAAAGGTGGTTAAAGTATAAAAAACTAACCAAAAGTGTGAGGTAAGGGTTTCCCATCACACTTTATCTTCTGTGAGATATATGACTTATTCACTACTTATTTCTTTTGTGTGTAGTGAATACTGAAATTTTATATAAAATATCAATAATATCAGTATATTAAGGGTATTAAATGTTTAATTTTATAATTATTACTTTTATAGGCCATACAATTTGACTGATTAGAAAGTGGAAGGGGGATTCTTAACCTGATTTTCATTCTTTGGGTTACCATTCTAATTATTTGATTATGTCATACCTTGACTATGCATGGGAATAATTTGTATTATATTATGTTTAATTTATACATTTTTATGTATATTTTTAGTGAATATACATAATTTATTAATTTTTCAAATTCTCACTTCAATTATATGATATTTATAAATGATTTTTTATTTAAAAAATTATTTTTTAAAGTTTCCCTTAAAACTATATTTTCTTCCATATCCATGTTTTATAACATTATTTTCAATTTTTTTTAAAATTATTTTATGATTTATTTAAATTAATTTTTAATCATGTTTTACTTTTTATAAAATCGCTTGAAAGGATTATTTTTATCATTTTCTAAACAAGGTTCTTTATCTCTTTTTTGAAAAAAATATGAAAGAATTTTTTTAACTTATATAGAATGAGAAGATTTTCCCTCCATTAAGATACTTTAATTCCATTATGTCTCCTTTAAAATATTATAAGGTTACTTCCAAATAAAGAATTTTCTTTTGTAATTGCATAAAATTTCTAGAAAATAATCAAAATAAAAAGGATAGTTTCCACAATAATTATTTCAAGTGATCATTAAAAATTACTTTACATCTAAGATAGAATTATTCGAAGTTAATTTTTATTTAATGGGATATTTTCAAAAAAAAAACAATTATTATTTTTATATTTGTTTTATGTTTTTTTTGTCATGATATTTAATAATCCTTTTTATTTTTCATGAGTTATGTTATGATAAAATGTTTACGAAACCCATTTCTTTACATGGGTTCTGATGTGAGGAATTTATGTTCTTATAGAAAACATATGTATAATTTTGATAATGATATGTGTGGTTATTATATCTCCCTATAATGAATTGGATAATGATAAATGTTTTATGATCTCAAAGGTTATATGGTTTTTCATCTCAAGCCCGTAACAAAAGGGTACCGAGTTGGTTAGACAAAGCCTACAACCAAAGGGTACATGGGTGGTCAGACGAACACCACAAAAAGGGTGCATGGGTGGTCAAACCAAGATTGAAATAAGAGGGTACAATAGAGGCCAACATAATACCAAAACTAAAGGGTAAAATGAACTCCATTACATGTATGAAGAAGTCATATGGGTGAATATTGCATGCCGAACATGTTACCAATGTCTTAGTAGGCATCCTTGACATATGATATTCTAATATTATGTGTATGTGAAAATTATATGCCTTATTTCAATATTATTCTCTCATGTTATTTTATATCTCATTTATTATTATTTATATGATTTAATCCATTACTCATTATTATGATCTTTTTTATGGAGGGTATAATTTTAAAATGTTATATCCATGATCTTTTACTTATGTTATATGTCTCCCTTATTTAACCTTACTATACATATGAACTCACCCTTTTCTAATGTTTCTTTACCATAGGATATGAAGAAAGGTATTGATTTTAATATGTCAAAAATGGTTCTAATTATAAAGGGATAAATATGAGATGATATAGATTTTTTATAACCCAATTGTTTATGTCTTCATGTTTTCAAGGACAATAAAACCATATGATTCTATATTGGTTTTTCTTATATTATGTAATGAATATTCATATATTAATATTTTATATCTATGTATTAAAGTATGGGTTATTATATTTGGTATCATATCATTATTTATTTGACCTTTGTAAACAAGGATGATAAAAACATAGTAATAACGCTAAGGATAAGACTAGGTTACAATACTATAGTTATGGTAACTATTATGAATATCCTAGTATTAAACCTAAGGTATCATAGACTGAAAATTTTATAATAATTTCTCATTGATTATGAGGTTTTACCAGTATGATTAGTGGTGCTCACACTATTCTTTTTTGTTTCTGTCAATGGCTAGAACACAATGAAGCTGTGTTAATTCTAAAAACAATGGGAAATTCAATGATTTTACTACTGAGAAACAAAATGTTATGGGATTTTGATGGAAAAATATTATTTATACTCTCAAACATTCTATGAATCATACTATACTTCTAAATGAAAAAATTAGAGAAGAAAATTCTATTTAGTCATTCATGAGGAAATGTTTACCTTATTTTAGTGGGTCTTCCGATCTACTAGTGTTTAAGAAATGGATCAACACCATTGAGAAAATATTTTATATTCTTCAATGCTTGGGGGATGAAAACATTGTCTTAGATGTTTATCATTAGGAAGATGAAGTAGACCAATGGTAGAATCTTTTCTAGAATACAAAGCAAGGAGAAGAAATTTAATCAATGGAATGGGATGAGTTTAAGGGGATATTCCTCAGTAAGTACTTCCCTTATATTCTACGTACAATGATAGAGGAGGAATTTGTTGAGATGAATAAAAATTATAATGAATCTATTAGTACATATGAGGAAAATTTTACAAGACTTGAGAAGACATCCTTGTTATGAGTATGGTCAAAGATTAATTTATAATACTTAAGATATAGCATAGCTCATAAAGTTGTGATCTTTTTAAAGGAATCTGTTTCGAGATTCCAAGTGGTATTTCAATTTTTTTCTTTCTGTTTTTAAATATTTTTAAAAATAAAAAATAAAAACAAAAAAACAATTATGAAAATCATTATGGTAGAAGTATGTGGGAAACAAAATTGAAAATCCAAAACAACATAAAAAACACTAAGACTAAAAAATGATAGAAAGATAAATAAGAAATGTCAGTGAGAACAAGGATTGATCTAGTTAGATCCACCCTTAACACCCTATAATAGATATACTAAAGATTAAATCAATAACTCTCAATTTTCTCAATTAATGCCTGATAGATCAGATCAAAAACCTCTCAAACCAAAATAATGGACAATCCAACATCAAAGTTCTTTAGGGCTCATATATTCCTCCAAATTGAAAAAATGCCTCAACTGACTCATTATGACAAGGATGTCATAAGACATAATGGTCTAGTTGATTTTGTAAATCCAAACAACACAAATCAATTTACTAGTTTGAGAAATTTAGAATGGAAGGTAAGAAGAAATGATGTGATATAGTAGAAAATAATTCATATATAAGGGTGCACTTTGGATAACCTAAATTTTTAGTCACAATATACTAAGGAGAAAAATATATAGATGATCCAAAGGAAGATCATATCTCTAAGTGGCATTGGGTTTCACTACCTAAATTATGCCACGTGAATTAGTTCCCTATTTCTAGAGATTTGAGATCACAAAACAAAAAAATGGAAGAATAACTAACAAATATCATAATTAAAATAAAAAATAGATTCAGAATAATTGTATTTATAGAATAGAAATGAAAACACATAATAGAGAAAATGAAGAAGAAAAGATATAAAAAGGGTTTTTGTCTCTATATTGAAGATGGTTCTCGTGTTCTAAGGTGGGTTTGTTTTATTTTTTTAGAAAATATAGAAGAGAAAAAACCCAATCTTATTTAAAAAAATGTTAAGAAAATGAAGTGATGAAAGTAACTAACATGCCAGAAATCTACATCGAATCCTTTGATGTTGAAATCACTAGTTTTCATTGATTTCCTAGTGAACATAACTAACACTTTATAATGACCTATGTATCCCCTTTCACTTTCCCACAATCTCATTACCTTTGAATATTTCTACTACTCTAGATCCTCTTATACGAAACAAGAAAATAACAATAAAGTGCATAGTGGTAAAAAATGAGTTCATTAAGGTGAGAGGAATATTGAACCTAGATAAAAAAGCAGACAATTGAATTTTTTGATGATCATTTGAGTTGTATCGATAAAGTGATTCAAAAAAGTTGAAATTGATTTTTGGAAACTAAGAGAAAGTGAAAATTGAAGGTGCCTTCTATTAAGATTTTATTTCCATTTTATCCATCCTTTCATCACTCTTATATATTGAACTTGAATTAGAATGGAAGAATGGAATAGGTGAATTCATAAAAGAGGCATGACATCTTTGAAAACAAATAAGTATATGGTCCCTTAATTTCTATTGGGTGTATGAAGTTAGGTAGAACACTTTTTAAAGATTTTTTTTGAAAATCCTTAACCAAATTTAGTTCTATACCTATGTTTTTAAGGTTTTTACATGATAATTTTTAATTGAATAAGAATAATTATTTATTTTTTTTACAAATAAAAAATGATGCTTTTATTTTAGGACAAACAATAATTTAACTCTTAGAGAATTTGATGTGGCTATTTTTTGATGTACTTTGCCACATCATTTTGTGTATTTTGTTGTTTTATTAATATAAAAATAGTTTATTTTGTATAATAATTTCTAAATGTTGTCAAATTTGTAATTAACTATCAAAATAATTATTTTTTATTCAAATATTCATTTTAATGTTTGTTTTAGTTATTTTTTTGGATAATTTAAAATTAGTTATTTCATTCTTTTATTTTTCTTTCATTTATTAATCTTATTTTTCTTAAGTAATAAATTTTCATTTCTTATTATTTTAATTTTTTATTAGTTTTATATTTTTTTTTCTTTATTCTGTTTTCATGTTTATATATTATTTCTTTAATTTAACTATTTCATAAATTTTTATTTGTAAATAAATAAATTTCACTTTCGTATGTAAAACTTTAAATAATTAAATCAACTTTAAAAATTTTATTCTTTTCTATGATAGTTTTTAATATTTAAATTTAATTTTTAGTCTTTGATTTTATTAATTCATTTAATTATTTAAATAGTTAATTAATTTAATAAAATTGATTTTAAATATTTCTTTTATTTTTAAATTAATTTGTTTTTAAAAATTTATAATTCTAAATAAATTATTATTTAATAATTGGTAATTAATATTAATTTTTTTACAAATTTAAAATGTTAATAAGAATTTTACTTTCATTTGTTAATTTATTTAATATATTTTTTAGTTAAAGCAATTAATTGATTATATTTTTTAATTATTATTTTTTTGTTTGTTTTTTCAGTGTTGTTGTCATCATATCATTCACCCACCGCTAGAAACCCCAATTGTGTCTCAAATGAGTCGTTGCCAGCATTTATAATGGTTACTTAAGGAGTCACTGTTGGTTTAACCCATCACCAGTTGCACTACTAATGGTGACTTCTCATAAATTGGATCATCTATTTACTAAATATTTCTCCACCTCTAATGGTGACTCAACCGAGTCACCTCCATCCCCGACCTCCCGTTTCTATTACCTTTCGCTATCCCTTGCTTATTTAACTCACTCATTTGACTTATCCTAAGTGAAACACAGTCCCAAACATATCCAAAAAAATTAGCATCGAAAAAAAATCCAACAACAACATTGAAATAATTCAATAACAAAACATTAAACATTCACAGATTGATGAAAATTAAAATCTAATAAAACCAACCCATAAAACCAAAATTAGCACCAGATACGAACCTCAACCGACCATTGAAGGAAGAAAAAAACCACATCTAAATACAGATTCAACGTCCAATGTTCCAATCCAAGCCATAGCCTCCACTATTTCCAGTCACCATTATGACTTTTCCCTCCTCCTCGCCACCTCCTGAAACTCTCAGAGTCAACGATGTCTGATCTTATCCCTTTTACATGTTCCAAACCATTTACTTCTTCCTCTTCTTCTCTCTCTTGAACCCCACTTCCCCCTCATCAAGAACCTATTATTTCCATTTTTTTGTGTTTTAATAAATTTTGATAATAGTAAAACAAAACATAAAAAATAGTGAAAAAATGTTGAAAATAATGGTGAAAGTGTTGAAACTGTGAATGACACGAACAATGGAAACTGAATAAAATGAATAACAAAAAATACAGAAATACAAAGAAAATTTTTTATTGAGAATAAGGCTTGATCCATGTGGATCCACCCTCAACCACCCTCCATAAATCAACTAAAAAATTAAACCCAAAACTCTCAATTCACTAAATGCATGTCCAATGGCTCAGATCACACATTTTTCTTACTTGAACATTGAGCAATCAAACACAAAATTTATTCAGCGCCGGACCATTCCTCCAAATTGATAATTGAATCCATTCACTTACTTATTTGGATAAGAACATCACAATCTAGAATAGTCTAACTGAGTACTTGATATCTTACCACCCAACCCAATTGCTCAGTTTGAAAAATTGAGAAAGGAAGAGGGAAATGAGGCGAGAAAGTAGAAGACTATTTCTACATAAGGGTTATCCCTCACTCAACCTAATTCATAGTCATAATAAATTAAGATGAAGAAGAATTAGATGATAAAAAAGAATATTAGATATCTAGGAGGCATCGGGTTTCACTACCTGAAACATGCCCCATGAATTTTCTCCCATATCTATGGATTCTAGATCATAGAACGAAGAGAAGAAGAATGAAAAAACATCAAAATTAAAAAAACATCACAAATTTAACTACAAAACAGAGAAGAAGAACTAGATTTACAAAGATCAAATGAAAATGAAAACAAAGAACAAGAAGATTAAGGAAAAGTGAGGTTCCCATATCTAGGAATTGGAGAGGTTTCCCATGTTTAGGGGGTAGGTTCAAAAGAAAAGGAGAGGAGTCACTCCTCTTATTCAAAAATAAAAAAAACTAAAAAAACAGAGATGTAGTGAAACTCTAACTATAGGCATATTCATTCTATGTGGGGTCTCTTAACGTGCTCGTCACCATCCTTTAGTGAAATTCCATATAAGTGCAACCACTCTCTTTCAACAACCTCCACTTACCCTCGCAATTTCCACAAAACATCTTTTCCTTTAGCCCTCGATCACTTACCCTATGAAAAACAAATAAAAACAAAAACATCCTCAAACTGTTCGATAATATGAAACTATTATATATATATATATATATATATATTTAAACATAAAAATATATATTAATATCATTACCTAAAAAAATATTTAAAAACAAATATTCCTACTAAAATACAAATATATATTTAAATATTTGTATAATTATTATAATTATATTAAATGATAAAAAAATATAAATAAATTTAATATAATATTTTTTTATTTATATTTAATATTATAAATATACATTACTTAATTTAATTTCAAAACTGGTACATAAACATAAGTTATTATAAAATAAATATACCTAAAATTATTAATTAACCATTAATATTTGTTTTGTTATTATAATTATAATTACTATTATTATTATATATGTTATACTAAATGTTTTATGTATTATCTTATATTATATATTATATAATAAAAAAAAGAAGGAATGGGGTGGGGGTGACTCGCGAGCAGAGGAACAAGGGGGTGGGTTCGAGAGGAAGGAGGAAAAGAAGGGGCTCATGATTTGTTGAGAAAATGGATGACTTTAGACTGTTTGTGGCAATAATGGTTCAGGGTGATGATTGGTGTCACGAAGACTAGGATTGGAATGGAAGATGGAAAATTGGCATCCTTAGGCGGTTTTTTATACCATCAACGGTGGGTTGAGGTTCAGATATATTATTGATTTGAGGTTGATGGGATGGTTCTGTTGGATTTTTTTATTCTTCGATATTTGAATGTTATTTTTTCTTTTATTGAATTTCTTCAATGTGGTCATTATATTTTTGTACTGATTTTGGGTTTTATTAGATCTGGTTGGGATGGTGGATCATTATGGACAATTGAAAATGGTGAGTTGGTGAATCAAGAGCTGGAGAAAGGTAATATAAGCTAGATGTTGGGGTTGACAATGACTCGGTTGATTCATCAATGATAGTAGGTGTAAACAAAGGGTAGAGGGTGTTGGTGGTGACTCAATGAGTCACCATTAAAGGAGGAGAAATGGAGAGTAAATGGGTGAACCAATTTAGGATAAGTCGTTGTTGGCAGTGCTGGTGGTGGGTGAAACCAATAGTTACTCCTCGAGTCACCCTTGGGGTGTTTGGTGGTCGGTGAATGGCCTGACAGTGGAAACACCTAAAAACAATGAATAATTAAAAAATAAAATAAAATAATTAATTTAACAAAAACACAAATTAACCTAATAATAAAATGAAATTAAAATTATAATTTACTTTTTAGAATTTTTAAAAAAATTAAAAATTATTCAATAAATAATTTATTTAGGATTAGAAATAGTTAACAAAAAAATTAATTTTAAAATAATAAAAAACTTTGAAAATCAGTTAGATTAAATTAATTAACTAATTAATTATTTATAAGACTTAATAAAATCAAAGAATTAAATTAAAATTATAAATTACTATGTATTATATATAATAATAATATTGTTCAACTTGATTTAATTACATAAAGTTTCTAAAACAAAAGTACAATTTGAATATTTTCAAATAAAAATGGAGAATTAATTAAATTAAAGAATAAATCTAAAAAAATTAAAACAGAAAAAGGATAAAAATTAAAAGATATTATAAAAAAATTTAAAGAATAAAAAATGAAAAATTATTTTTTAAATGAAATAAAAAGGATGGAAAATGAAAGTAAAATAAATGAAAGAAATAATTAATTTTAAATTATCCTAAAAATGACAAAAAAAACATTATAATAAATAATAGAAAAAAAGTTATTATTTTAATAGTTAAATATAAAATTGAAAACAATTGAAATATTTTAAACAAAATAAACTGGTTTGATACTAATAAAAGAACAAAATACACAAAATGATATTGAATAGTGCATTGAAAAAACAACCACATCAAAATCCCCCAAACATAATTTTTTGTTTGTACTCAAATAAATGCATGATATTTTCATTATAGAATATAAGTATATGATTTTTTAAATTCAGGTCAAAATGAGCATGTCAATACTTTAAAAAGAGAGGGATAAAACTAGAGGTGGGTCAAGGATTAAAAAAAGTTCTAAAAGAAGGTCCTACCAAACTTAAAACACCCACTTGAAATTAAATAAACACACACTTCTTCAATGTCAATGATGTAATTCCTCTTATGTGAAGTCACTTAATACTCTACTTTTATTCCAATTCATGTTCTAATTCTAAGACTGATAATAGGTTAGATAAAATGGAAATAAAATCCTAAGAAAATGAACCTTAAATTTTCACCTTCTCTTAGGATCCAAAAATTAATTTCATTTTTTTGAATCACTTTATTGACAAAAATCAATTTATCTTCAAACAAGTCAATTGCGCCCATATTCATATGGGTTCAAAATTCCTCTCACCTTAATGACCTCTTTTGGACAACTAGTTACTTTTTTCATTTTTTACTCAGCCATTTTTCTGCAATGCACTGTGAAAAATCACTTATTGATATGTACATAGGGTTAACACATATGCCTAGTGCCTAGAGTCTCATATGTTCACCATGGGATCCAATTTTCCTATTTTTCTCCAGTTTCAAAGGACTTATAATATTGCCATTTAATTTGGATCCCTAAATAGATAATTTTATTTTTTAAATGATGATTCTGCTAGGTTAGAGTACAAATATATAGTTTCTTAATGTTATGTTCTTAATTTACCCAAAAAATATAATATTTCACTATCTTCCTCAATATCTTAATAGAATATCCATAAGAAAAGTGTGTAACTACACACAGTAATCATACATCCACCCAAAATTTCAAAATTCAGTGCAACCGTCAATGACCAGATGGTTTTTATCCATTAGGAAGGATTGAATTGGTGTAAAGATGGAATCTAACAAAACCACATGTTGTGAAATAAGATGATTTTGTTAAAGAAGTTTAATTATTTTGAACAAATTTTATCATTTTTTGAAAAACATAGTGGGAATTCGAAGTGAGATAAAGACCCCTCTATCCCACAGTTAAAACATAACATTTTCCCCATTATTGAACCACAAGGTGGGAGATAACTGTGTTAAAAATAATTGATCAATTTAATAGTAAAATAATTGTGATGGGGTTACAAGAAATTTAAAAATTTTTCCTTTCCACACAAAAAAAGAAGGAAAAAAGAAAAAGAACAAAAGGTACCCCACTAGACACCACCAAATAATCAAGTAGACTAAAAAAAATTCATTCTTTGAAATTTTATGTACTGAAAAAATATTTTTAATTGAATTTAAAAAATTAAAATGATAAGAAATGTTATTTAGCAATAGTTGAATGAAAATAAAAATAGTGGGTGCAATATTGTTTCAAAAATCAGCTCATAATAATTTTCAACTCACAAGATTTTAGTGAGATAACTCCAAACAAGAAAATAAATTCAAAATTTTCAAAATATGTTAGCGGGACTCCCCAATACCTAATCCCTAACAACATGCAACTTGAATGAAAAAAATTGAAATTCGGAAAATTAAAAAAATAATTTTCTTGAGTGTGGAAGCTTCCCATTCATTCTTTAATGAAGCCTCCCCCTGTTTTCATTATGGATGGACATTGGATTCTCCATTAAAGTTCCTATAAGATGTAAATAGTTAACACTGGTATTCAAAATTTAAAATTCAATGTAAAAAAATCAACAATGTATTATTTAGGAAGTTTTGATCGTAGAAATTTCATTGAGCTGGTCCCTTTAACCTTAACCGACTTCTACATGGAATTTATAAACCCATTATTATCCTAATAAGAAATAATACAAAAATATAAATAGAATTCATAAATAAAGTTAATCATGAAATTATAAATGATAATATTAAGATAACACCAAAGGGGTGGTATATTTTGACTATCTATAACTGGACAGTAAGTGGATCTACCCCAGCTTGATGGGGGTGTGGATTCTTTTTAAGGAACCACCAAATTACATTCCTCTAAACTTCAAATAATTTCAAATTTTTTTGTACCCCTTTTTCATCTTCCTTAAATTATATATCTCTAGTAGTGAAGTAATTCTTATAATGTGAACAAGGGGAAATCAAAATGTGGGGGTGTTGCCCCTCTTTTTCATCTTTATATTGGGGGTTAACAGTTGTGGGAATGTATTTTTTTTGTGAAACTTATCATCTAGTTAAGTACAATAAAAAAAGTATTCTTTGAAAAAAAATTGTGTCGTCATCCACTTTTAATCCTATGTAAAACTCAAGCAATTAATTTTCAACCACAATTTCCAGACTTGAATTTTCATCTAGAATTGGGAGTTCAAAAGTTCCTCAGTTGGTGAAACCTTATGTTACTCTGGAATCTCCAAGTAATAAAAAAATTAAGATACATCCTCAATACCTAAAAAGGTATAAATACAATTTAAATCAACTTAAATGTAATAAAAGTCAAATAAAAATAAATATCATTCCATAAAATTGTGAACACCCTATAATAGTGTAGTTCAATTTTCATTAATATTAAATAGTGATCAAGGGAGTGAGGTTGGGTCTAAAGTGAGGTAGTCATCCTCCACCAACTTCACTTTGAAACAAACCACCTATGGTGTGGTGTCCTCCAAGGAAATGGAGAGGATTTCAAATGTTAGTTTGATCAGTTGAGCCAAGGAAATAATCACTAGACAAGTCATAACACAGAAAATCATCAAATAAATTTCTAAAATCAAACCTATATCCCTATATGTTCCCATATTATTCTATGTAACACCCCAAGATTCCATAGTATTCTTATTTTTAAATAATTCAATGGCTTGAATTGTACGCAACCCTGAGTTCAAGCACACCACGACTTATCGAAATAGTCGTTTAAAAAGTAGTTTTGAATAATGTTAACCACATTTTGAAAATTTGTAAACCTTATTTTTCAAAATAGACATAATTATTGAATTGTTAACATAAAAATTAGCTTATTTCAGTTTTATTGGTAATTTCCTAAAAAGTTTCAATTTTTGATGAATTGTGAAAAATACTGCATTTTAATTCAAAACTACCTTTTCGTCTAATTTATTTATACAGTTAGATTATATTTTAAATTGGTTTTAATGTTTTATTGGACTATTTTTTTTATCATTTAATACAATTTTGGTCATTGAAATTAATTTCACATTGAAATTTGACAAAAACACATGTTAATATTTTGAGAGATTTTACTTTTTAAAAACTCGCTTTCTGGTTTTGACAACGGAAAATAATTTTAAATTAATTTCTGATAATTATGTGTTTTGAATTTGAAAAAAATGGATTCTATATTTGGAATCAGATGGTCCAAATTGTTTAAACAGGTACATTTTATTTTTAGACATTTTGAATAATAACTACAATAATTATTTTTATTTTGGATGGTTAAAGGGTAAATCAGGTAAATAAGAGTAATAAAATAATAATTTAATAATATAAAACGAACCTAACATGTTTAATAATCTTATTAGATTATATATGGACAACCATGATCATCCTTATGTCGATTTTAACACCCCATGGGACTACTTTGGTGTGATAATGACCTTTTATAATATTTAATTTAAAGAAATGAGAAATATAACATAAACATGTATCATATTACTAAATCAATTTTAATTAGAGTTATATAAGTGATATATTAAACTATAAATATTAATTAAAAAGTTAAAAATATTTTCTACATCATGTGTTTTTTTAATTTTTATACATTAAATAATTAAATATATTTATGAGACATTAATGATGCAGTATTTGCCTTATTAATGAATGAAATAAATGATTTTATAAATATCAAAATAAATGTAATTTGAAAATTTTTATGCCATCCATGAATTTTATGGAATACTATGACATGTTATATTTTATTTAATGAATTTTTATTATAGTAATCTTGTTTTTATTACTTTAATAAAAATCAATTACCAAATAGTGTCAAAATTGACAAAAATGGGTTTTTAAAACAAATACTATTTTATTAAATGATATAAAAAAATAAAAATTTAATATTAATGAAAATAACTTATATAATGTTACAAATTTAAATTAGGATCCACTTATGGTCCCTATGGAATTTTATAGTAAATAAATTAACCATATGGTGTAAAAACCAAGAATACATAGTAAGAGTTAAATTATTTATGTAAGAGTTAATGCAAAATGATAAGGTTAATTTTTTAACCTAGAAATGTATAAAAACTATTAGTTTGGAGTATTTTTATCTATAATCTTCTTATACAAGAGATAAATTACTTTTTAGCCATTAGAAACCTAAGATCAATTTATAAAAAATTAATATTTTACGATCTTCTAAAAGTGCCCCTCAACTCTCTTATAAAAGGGAACTTATAATTCTCTTTAATTAAAACCTCCAAAGACCATTTTCCCAGAAAACACTTGAAAATTTCCTCTCCCAAAATCCCTCACTTAATCTTAGATGAAACACTTTGGGTAGAAAGCCAACTTAAGGAGTCCTTATGTGCAAATCAAAAGGAGATACCTGAAAAATAGGTAATTGTTTTATCAAACAATTTCAATGTTATTTCTTCTTATAATTCTATTTACTTAGTTGTTACCATACTAAAATAACAACTCTAGAATATACTATATTATTATAGGTTTTTAGTATTATGGGATAACCATATTCCTCTTTTTACCCATCCTATAAAATACAATATCACCATGCGTGTGTGCGTACGGCTTACCATCTCCACGCCATGGTGTAAAATGTTTTTCATCTATACATTATTTAGACATGTATAATGTTGAATATAAATGACTAAAATAAAAAATATAACATGATATTATTTCTTTAAAATTAATATTCCATCCAATTCCTTACCACTTAACCAATAAGAAAATTATACCATCGCTTGTGCGTAAGTACGACTTACTGTCTCCATGATGAGATGAGATTCCTCTACAACATTCACTATCCAAGAATAATTATATATATATTATGAATAATTATTAAATATATGACATAATAATTATACTAGAATAATATATATATATATATATATATGTACAAATGTTTCATTCACTCACTTTTATTCAATACGATAAGAAAATGGAATCAATGTTCATGCGTACGTATGACCTACCATCTCCATGAATGGTGTATTAAATTTCATATATCTACCTATTATATATATTTATATTATGAATATATATGATACATAAATCTTATTATAAATTCTGGAAGTAATTATATCACGATCTAAGTAATATGATCAAGAATAACAAGTCAAAACACATACGATAAACAATGTGATTATTACCCGAAATGTTGCATTGACTTAGTATTTTTAATAAATGGGCAATATAAAGTCAAAGAATAATTATATATGATATCATATATATTATTATGATTATAATATAAGTTAATAATTTGTTTAAACCCATTTTACAAGAGTTTCAGACACATACATAGAGTATGAGACTTAAGGTAAGGGATTTCTTCTCAAGTTTTTGAGGCATATTATATTTCCATGAACCTAGTTTCTTTCATAAAATGTATATTATACATTTTGACTTTATATATTTGGAATATAATTATTTTCATGATATTATATTATTTACTTTATGGGTATTATTGATATATCTATATTACTCATTCAATATGGTTATTTGATAAGGCATGTTATTTATTTTGGTTATTCAATATGAGAAAATATTTTGGACTAGAAATGAAGGGTGTAGCCCAGAAATTATATATCTCCTAGATGCATTAACAGGATATCATGAGATAAATAAGTTGTCCAAATGAATATCTTCTCTTAGTGATAATCCATCTTGTGAAAGGTATCGACGATAACGAGTTTTCATGTGCCTAAGACATGACACCCTTAAATAAAGTATTTCCCTCATTTAGTTTCAATAATTATTTATCTATGATATTTTTTATATTTAAACATCAATGTATGTAGTTTATCATGAGTTATTGATTTCTAGAATGTGTTTTATTCTCTTACTTTCCATATTATTTATACGTTATCTAGTTATACCAGTGGAACATTTGTTAAGTTATTTACCTTTCCATATAGATTGACTCATTATTACTTCCATTGTACATACCCTTAATAAGCATTCAAGATCACCCTTATTATGTTTCTCTCCCCAGGTCACAAAAAGATAACTTTGATTAATACTTCAAGGATTGATTTTATTTAAATTATTGTGTTTATTGTTTTATTTTTTTCCCAATGTATTATGGGTATAATATATGTAATATGGATTTCCAAGAATGATAAACTGTATGGTCCTTTAGGATTTTTTTCCTTGTAATAATGAAAATTAAATGTTATAATGAACTGACTTCAAGTTATATGAGGTCGGGGTGTTACAGTTAGAACCAATGGAAGTTTAGAAACAACCTTCAAAACTATATTTAGAGGACATAGATTAGGGAACATACCCTATGTTAGACTTTGGGGATACACTTATGATAATTTACCCAATGTAAAAAACGTTTATGATTTATGATGCACAAATTATTAATTTATGTTGATTGTTTTAACATATTTTAAATTCATAATTTTATGAGCTAATCTAGAAAGTGTCATTATATAGAAATGGCACCTAGAAAGTCGAATGGTATCAACACTCGAGGAAATTATAGGGGTATCCCTATAGAGGAAACAAATATAGATGGTATTGAAACATGGAAAATTTTTGTGATACTAGGGAAAATTAATCATCTTATGACAAGTAACCTTGACTGAATAGAACACCCCATTTTACAGAGGGAATCTCCTATACTGGACCACTTTATGCAATAAAATCCCCCATCATTTAGTGGGACTGCTAATCCAATTGTATCTGAGAAGTGGATTAAGTCTCTAGAAAATATATTTATGGAATTAAGATACAGTGAAATATAAAAGGCTACATTTACTGTCTATTGTATCAAAGGTGATTCTAATCAATGGTGGACATTGATCCAAAATAATATGGAGGAAGAAAAAATATATCTTATGGAAAGAAGAACCTTTAAAGAGACATTATTTGAAAAATTATTTTCTCATGATCAACAAATTGAGATGAAGTGGAAGTTACTTAGCTTAAAGAAAAAGGATGAAGAGAGTGTTTGAGACTATGAATCTATCTTTACAAGGTTATCCTGGATTTATACGGATTATATATGCAACAAGGAGTGCATGATTGATAACTTCTTTAATGATCTTAAGAAAAATCTCTGAAGGGCAATGGTTTCTCAGAATTTTTCATCATATGATGTAATTGTTTTTTGTACCATAAAGGAAAAGAAGAAATTTTCTAGGATAAATATATTCAAATGAAAATGAGGCATGAAGAGGACATCCGAGAACCATGAAAAATGGAATTCAACAAAGAAGAAGATGAAGAAGTTTGAACGTTTTTCATCTTGTGAAAACTATGGCAAAAAGCACCCTGGGAAATGTTTGAAGGGATTGGGAGTTTATTGTAAGAGAAGAATTAGGGGACACCAGACTCATGAATGCAAAGGGAAGAAGAAAATCAATTATAACTAATTCTATAATTTTAAATATATGGGACCCTATTCAAATTAATGCCCCAAATTTCAAGGGAATCTACCACAAAAGTGGCCGAGGGTAGATGCACATGCTTTTCGATCAAAACAGTTGAGGTTGAAGTTTCTAATGATGTGATGGAAGGTAATTTAATTATTTACTCAAATTTAGATAAAGATTTATTTGATTCTAGATCATCACATTCCTTTATATCTTCCCATTTTTCTTTTAAAAATTAGATATTTCCAATTCACCTTAACACATGACTTATCTGTCAGAACTCATAGTGGGAACCTTATCACAACAAATACGTGTTGAGAGGTTCCTATTATAACATATAAACTTGATATAATTGATAATTTTTCTAGAATACCGATGGTTTATTTTGATATAATCCACAGTATGGATTGGATTTCAAAATATGATGTGAAAATATATTGCAAGAAGAAGGAAGTTACAATTTGTGAGTAAGATGTAGAATCTGTTATCTTTATAAAAGAAACTTTATCACTTGATTCTTATCAAAATCCACCCCAGTAGCCTTATTAAATGATATTATTAATGGGGAAAAGAAAAAAACATCTTGGGATATATGAGGTAATATTAATATTGAGGACATACCTATTGTAACAGAATACATTGATGTTTTCTTTGAATATTTACCTAGACAGCACTAAAGCATGAATATGTGTTTTGTATTAATTTAATGCATAATTCAAGGACAATATCAAAAACTCCCTATAGAATGGCCACTGTGTAATTAATAGATCTAAAAAAACTTGAAGGGTTGGGTAAAAAGGGATTTGTCCACCCTAGTTTTTCTCCCTGGGGAGCCCTTATTCTCTTTGTCAATAATAAAGATTTATCTATGAGGCTATGTATTGATTATAGGGAAATCAATGTTATTAAAATAATGAAAAAGTATCCTCTACCACATATCGATGATTTATTTGATAGTCTTCAAGAAGATCAATTATTTTTGAATATTGATCTTTTTTTGGATATCTTCAATTAGGAGTGGAGAAATAAGACACTCTGAAGACATATTTTTGGACAAGGTACAGTCATTAGGAATTTTAAGTAATTCCTTTTGGATTAACTAATTCAACCTTAGTTTTTATAGATCTCATGAAGAGAGTATTCCAGGAATATCTTGATGATTTTTTGTGGTATTAATTAATGATATTATGATACATTCTATAATATTTGAAGACCAGGAGTATCACTTGAGAATCATTCTTAAGACTCTATGAAGAGAAGAATTATATGGTAAATTTAGAAAGTGTAAATTTCGGCTTTAGGAAATTTCTTTCCTTGGCCATATAGACTCCAAGGGTGGAATCTCTATTGATCCTTCAAATAAAAATGCAATTAAATAATGGCCAAAACCAACAAGTATAATCGAGGTATGTTGTTTTATTGGTTTATTAAGTTACTATCAGCATTTCGTCTAGAATATTTCCAGATTGGATAACCCATTAAACTAGATCGTATGTAAAGGGGTTAAATTCATTTGTAACAAAGCGTGTGAAGAATGTTTTGATGAATTGAAGAAAATATTATTCAACGCTCCTATCTTGAATTTACTATATGGGAATGATGGGTTTGTTATTTATAGTGATGCATCAATGAAAAGACTGGGTTGTGTCCTTATGAATAATGATAGGTTTATTGCATATGCATAAGGGAAATTAAACAACCATGGAAAACTATACAACTCATGATCTTGAGTTATCTACAGTAATTGTTTCTATGAGGATATGGAGACACAATATCTATGGTAAAAAATGTGATATATATACTGATCTCAAGAGTTTGAAATATTTTTTCTCACAGAAAGAACACAACATGAGACAAATTAGATGACTTGATCTACTCAAAGATTATGATTTTATAGTACACTACAACCCTAGGAATGAAAATAAGCTGGATAATGCCTTGAGCAGAATGGACCATGGAGTTTAGAAAAAGATGAGAGTTGAAAGGGATCATATGTTCTTAGATCTAGAAAATATGGATATGGGGATTATCATAGAGGGTGAAACATAAATAATTTTTCAAATTGTTTCTAAACCATATTTACTTAAAAGTATAAAAAGTTATCAGACTGATGAAAAGTAGTTTCAAAAGAAAATTAATGATGTGAATGATGGGAGAATGATTGATGTCGTATTTGAAGATGGAATTTCAAAATTTGGGAAGAGGATTTGTGTTCTTGCTATAACTAAGATAAAAATGTAATTAATTAATGAGGCCCATAGCTCTAATTTCTCTACACACCCCAGTGGCACTAAGATTTATAAATATTCGAAGGAACATTTTTGATGAGACAACATGAAGAGGGATATTGCAGATTATGTGTCGAAAATTTTGGTTTGTCAATAGGTGAATATTTGAAGACAACATCCTAGAGGAGTTACGCAACCTATTCCTATACTTATGTGGAAATGGGATGATATTATGATCGAATTTGTCATGGGGTAACCGAAGACTCCAATAAGGAATGACACGATATGGGTTATTGTTAATCATCTTATCAAGATAGCATATTTCCTTGCTATAAGAGAAGATTTACCACATGAATATTTAGAAAGAATATATATTAATGAAGTTGTCATACTTTATGGTGTACTCCTATAGATTGTTTCTGATCTTGATCTTCATTTACATCAAGATTATAGAAAAGACTTTATAAGGCTCTAGATATTTAACTTCTTTTGAGAACTACATACCCCCCTCAAACTGATTGACAATGAGAACGGACTATTAAAACATTAGAAGACATGTTGATATCCTGATCACATGACTTTCAAGGTTTGTGAGATCAGTGTTTAACTCTAGTATAATTTTCCTATAACAATAGATTTCATTCAAGTATTTAGATGGCACCATATAAAGTGTTATATAGAAAGAGATTTCATACAATAACTTGTTTGGATGATGTTAGAGAAAGAAAACTTGTAGGTCCTGAACTTTTTGAATAAACAATGGATATGGTAAAGATTATCCAAACCCATATCAAAATATCTCAAATTAGGAAAAAGATCTATGCTAATAACCGAAGGAAGGATTTGGAATTTCAAGTAGGAGATCCTGTTTTTTGAAGTTATCTCCATGAAAGGGTGTTATACAATTTGGTAAAATGGTAAATTAAATTCTAGGTACATCAGACCGTTTTAAATTCAAGAACAAATAGGATATATAGCCTATCATTTAGAAATGCTTCTAAGTCTCTTAAAAGTGAATGATGTGTTCCACATATCACTATTAAAGAAATAAATTCCATACCGAACGCATGTACTCACCTGTGGAGAAATATAACTGGAACCCAATCTGTCATATTGTGAAGAGCATATCAAGATTTATGATACAAGAGAATATGTGTTGAGAAATCAAATAAATAGTTAGGTAAAAGTTATTTGGAGAAACCATAAAATGGAAGTGGTTACGTGGGAACCTGAAGAACTTATGATGAAGAACCACCCGAATCATTTTATGTCCTAATATTATAGAAATTTCAAGGATGAAATTATTAGGAGTGAATAATGTAACATTTCAAGCTTAAACGATATGTTTCATTTTAAATAATTCAATGACTTGCATTGTACGAAACCTCGAGTTCAAGCACACCACGACCTATCAAATTAGTCGTTTAAAAAGAAGTTAGGAATATTATTAACCAAAATATTAAAGTTTATACACTTTATTTTTCAAAATAGACTATATTTTTGAACTCGGAATATCAAAATTAGATTAGGGTAAAATTAAGGTAATTTTATAAAAAGTTTCTTTTTTTGATCAATTGTGAACAATATTGCATTTTAATTCAAAACTAAATTTTCGTATAATTTATTTATATATTATGATTATATTTTAAATTGGTTTTAATGATTGATTGGATTATGTTTTTATCATTTAATACAATTTTGGTCATTATAAGTAGTTTCTCATGGAAACTGGATATAAAACATGACAATATTTTGATAGATTTTAGTCATTAAAAACCCGCTTACAAATTTTAACAACTGGAAATAATTTTAAATTAATTTTGGCCAATTATGTTTTTTGAATCTAGAAAAATGGATTCCATATTTGGAATCAGATGGTCTAAATTGTATAAATTGGTACCTTTAATTTTTGGACATTATGAATTGTAACTTCAGTAATTATTTTTATTTGCCATGGTTAAAGGGTAAATTAGGTAAATAAAGGTAATAAAATAGTAAAATAATATTATAAAATAACACTAACATGTGTCCTAATCCTATTTGATGATAAATGGTCGACCATGATCATCCTTAGGTTTATTTTAGGACCCCATGGAATCACTTGGGTTTGATAATGACCTTTTATAATATTTAATGTAAAGAAAAGGGAAATATAACATAAACATGTATCTTAATAAAAAAAAATATAATTTGAGTTATATAGGTGACATATTAAACTATAAATAGTCATTATAAATCTAAATATATTTCCTACATCATGGTATTTTTTTAAGTTTCAGACATTAAATAATTAAATTTATTTATGAGACAATAATGATGCAATATTTGCATTATTAATTAAAGAATCAAATAAATGATATTATAATTATGAATATAAATGTAATTTGAATGTTTTTATTCCATAAATTAATTTTTATAATGATTATGAAATGTTATATTTGATTTAATGCATTTGGTTACAAGGAATGAAGTTTTTATGACTTTAACAAAAATCCATTACTAAATTGTGTCAAAATTGATATAAATGAGTTTAAAAAAATACTATTCTATTAAATGATATAAAAATCCTAAAAATATAATTTTTTTTAAATGAGTTATATAATGTTAAAATTTTCAATATTTATCCACTTAAGGTTCTCTTTTAATTTTATATTAATTAAATTAAGCATATGGTGTAAAAAGATAAGAAGATATGGTAAGGGTAAAATTATTTAACTATGGGTTAAAGATAAAATATATGATTAATTTTATTACCTAAACATGTATAAAACCTATTATTTGGGAAGTATTCAACCCATAATCATTCTATCCAAGAAATAAGTCACTTTGGATCCATTATAAACCTAAAATTAGTTTTAAAAAATTAGTATTTTAAGATCCTCCAAAAGTTCCCCTCTCCTCTCTTATAAAAGGGAACTTCCCATTCTCTTTCATTAATATCTCCAAAGCCCTTTTCGCAACAAAAAACCTACGCAATTCATCTACCTAATTCGTTAACTTCATCTCAGAGGCAACACTTAGGGTAGAAATCTAACTTAAGGAGTTCTTTTATGCAAATCAAATGGAGATACCCGAAAGAAGTTAATCGTTTTATCAAACTCCTTCAATATTCATTCTTCTTCAAATTTTATTTCCTTAGTTATTACCAAACTAAAATAATAACTCCAGAATCTAATATATAATAATATATTATAATGATTATGGTACAACCATATTCCACCTTTTACCGATCATATGAAAAACAATAACACCAAACGTGCATACGTTCGACTTACCATCTCCACGCCGAGGTGTAAACTATTTTTTATCTATACATTATTTCGACAGGTATAATGATGAATATAAATGACTAAAATAATAAATATAACATTATATTATTTCTTTAAAATTCATATTCCATCCAATTCCATACCATTTAACCATTAATGAAATGATACTTTCGCTCGCGCATATGCACAACTTATCTTTTCCACGAAACGATGACATTAATCTTCCATGTTCAACATCCAAGAATGATTATAATATATATATATATATTATGAATAATTATTAATTATATGACATAAAAAATTAACTCTAATAATATATATATATGTAGGTAAAAATATATCATTCACTTACTTTCATTCAATATGATAGGAAAAAAAACATTGTTCATGCGTACGTACGACCTACCATCTCCATGAATGGTGTCTTAAATTTCAAATATCAATCTATTATATATATTTATATTATGAATATATATATTATATTATAAATTATGGATGTAATTAAATCATGATCTAAGTAATATCATCAAGAATGACAAGTCAAAACTCGTACAATAAACAAAGTGAGTGTTACACGAAATGTTGCATTAACTAGGAATTGTTAATAAAAAGATAATATAAAGTAATAAAAGAATCATATATGATATCATAAATATTATTATGATTCTAATATAAGTAATTAATATGTTCAAAACCATTATACATGAGTTTCAGACACATACAAAGAGTATCATAATTACGGTAAGGGGTTTCATCTCAATTTTTTGAGGCATATTATAATGTTATGAACCTAGTTGATTTTATACAGTGTATATTCTACCATTTGACTTGCTATATCATGAATATAAATATTTTCATGATATTATATTATTTACTTTATGGGTATTATTGATATATCTATATTACTCATTCAATATGGTTATTTGATAAGGCATATTATTTATTTTGGTTATTCAATATGAGAAAAATTTTGGACTAGAAATGAAGGGTGGAACCCAGAATTTATATAGCTCCTCGATGCATAGATAGCTTCTCATGAGACAAATAAGTTAGAAAAATGTGTTTCTACCATTAGTTTTAAACCATCTATTGAAAGGTCTTGACGATAACATGTTTTCTTGTGCCGGAGACATGATGTCCTTAAATAAATTATTTCCCTCATTTAGTTTCAATAATTATTTATCCATGAGACTTTTGTGTCAAAACATCTATGGATGTAGTTTATCATCTGTTATTGATTTTTGGAATCTATTTTATTCTTTTCCATTCCATATTATTTATGCCTTTTTCTGGTTATGAAAAAATATAGTGTCTTCAGTTATATACCTTTCTTTATAGATTGATTCATTATTGCTTCTATTTTACATACCCTTACTCAGTAGTTGAGATCACCCTTATTATGTTTTTCTCACCAGGATATAATGAAGAGAACTTGGATTAATCCTCCAAGTATGAAATTTATTTCAATTACTGTGTTTCATTTTTTACTTTTTTTCCCAATATATTATGGGTATCATGTATGTAATCTCTATTTCCAAGACTGCTAAACTTTACTGTCCTTTAATATTTTTTTTCATTATAATATTGCCAAAATAATATAATAATGCACCAAATTCAAGTTATTATAGGTCGGGGTATTACATTCAATGTCTTCAAATTCCACCTCCTACGAACTCTTAAAAAAAATCCTCAGATTTTGAATCTTTCAACTCCAGAAATTATTCTAGGGGTAGTTTATTATCTAAAGTGGGAAACTCTAGTTATTATGTAACATAGAACTCAAGGAAAAGGTGATAAAATTCTTTAAGTTACTTGACTGAGGATTATAATGTTTCTGGTCTCAATTCATCCTTAAATTCATCAATTATTCCTTCAAAATTATCTAGATGAAAATTTTGATATGTTCTAAAAATCTATATGTAGGAAACCTAATATAATTCTCTAAGGGTTAAGGTGGTATCATCATTTTTAAGTTTTTTTGGGGCTTTGTAGGAAAAACTATAAACACCACTAAGGAAAATTTTTCTTCCCCAATAATGACACTAAAATTTTATAACATCATAATTTTGAGTATGGTCAAAGATAAATTTATAGATTTCATGATATAAAACAGTGGTTAACTTCAGGATCACTCACATGAAAGTAGTGTCAAGAGAAGGGAAAATTTTCATAAATATTTTTTTGTATTTATTAATTTTGAAAACATTAAATCAAAAATAGTAAAAACAATGAATCAAAGATGAAAATTATAGTGAAAGTAATTAATTATGGAATGAAAAAAAGTAGAAACTGAAAATAATAATAATAAGAATTGATAGAAAGAAAAAGAAGAATTTTCAGTGAAAATAAGGCTTGATCTAGGTGGATCCACCCTCAACTACACTTTATAAATCAACTAAAAAATTAAATTAACAACTATCAATTCACTCAATGATTATCTGATGGTTTTGAGCACACACCTATATCATCTAAAAAATGAACTACTAAACACTAATGTTCTTTAGTGCTCGACCATTCCACCAAATTGAAAAATTAATCCGTCAATTTACCCATTCTTACATGGATGTCACAGGCCAAAATGGTCTAGCTAAGTTAGTCAGATAGCACAACCCAAATCAATTGATTAGTTCAAGAAATTGAGAAAGGAAGGTGAAAATGAGGAGAAAAATTAGTAGACCATTCCTATGGAAGGGTATGATCTCACTCAACATAATTTATAGTCACGAACCGCTAAGGTGAAGAAGAAGTAACTGACCATAATAAAGATCAAATCTCTATATGGCATTAGGTTTCCCTACATGAAACAGGTCATATGAATCATCTCTCCATTTCTGAAGATTCCAATGCACAATATGAAGTGGGGAAGAATGAAAAAAACATCACAATTGAAACAAACATCATAATTTTAATTAGAAAAGAAGCATAAAAACTATATTTACAAAGAAAAAATAAAAATGAAAACCAAGAAGTGGAAGATAAAGGAGGAGAGGGGTTTCTATCTCTAGTAATTGGAGAGATTTCACATGCCTTGGGGGGGGGGGGTGGTAGGTTCCAGTGAACAAGAGAGGAGTCATTCTCATTAATAAAAAACAAACAAATAAATAAATAAAATATAATCAATGAAACTATAACTATAAATAGTATTTCTAAATGGTGCCTCTTGACATGATCACTACCAAACTTCACTGATCTTAGTTTTTAGGGAATCCAATCGCTTTATACAACACCCACTTCCTCCCATAATAACCCTAGAATAGATTTTTTTGGCCCACGATCACTTCCCCCTGTGACAAACAACATTAAACAAAAACAATGACAGGTCGTTCAATAATATGTAACTATTATGTATATATATATATATGTAAACAATTAAATAAATATTAATATCATTACTTATACAGATATTTAAAGACCAATATACTTATTAAAATATAAATATATATTTAAATATTCTTATATTTATTATAATTATATTATATGGTGAAAATAAAAATCAAAAATATATTTATTGTAATATTTTTTTGTATTTCATATTATATATAACTTCATATAATTAAAAAATATACATACACAAAAGTAATTATAAATTAAATATACATAATTTTTTAATAAACTATTAATATTTTATTATTATTATTATTACTATTATTACCATAAATGTTATATTATATACTATTTGTATTATGTTATATTATATATTATATAATATAAAAAAAATAATATAAGAAGGAATGGGGGTGGATCGCGAGCAGAGGAACATAGGGGGTTGAGTGGAATGGGAAATGGAGGGGGCTTAGGCTTTAGTGAGTAGATGGATGGATTTGGACTGTTCATGATGATGATGGTTTATTTTGACAGTGGGTATCGCGACTGCTCAGTTTGGAATGGTGGATAGAGACTAGACACCAGATTGGGTTTTTTCTACCTTTAACTGTGGGTTAAGATTCATAAATAGTGCTGATTTGGGGTTTATGGACTATTTCTATTGGATTTTATTATTCCTTGATCTGGGAATTTTATTTGTTCTAAAATTTAATTTCATCTATGTCATCTTTGGATTTTTGTGCCCTTGTTTGTTTTCTTAGGGTCTGGTTGGGATGATGGGTCTCTATGGACAAGGGCCAATTGTGAGTCGGAGAAGCAAGGGCTAGCAAAAGGTACTAACATCGGGAGGTTGGGGCTGGAAGTGACTCAGTTGTGTCACCGATGATGGTAGATGGTGTTATTGGTGACTCAATGAGTCACCATTGGAGGAGGTTTAATGCTGAGTAAATGGGTGAACCAATTCGGGAGAAGTTGTCATTAACAGTGCAACTGGCAGTGGGTGAAACCAATAGCGAATCCTTAAGTCACCATTTAAAAAGATGTCGTGACTCATTTGAGTCAACGTTGGGGTGTATGGTGGTGGCTGAATGGCGCGACTTCAACGTTACAAAAAAGAACAAAAACAAAGAATAATTACAAAATAAAATCAAATAATTAATTTATCTAAAAAAACCAATTAACTAAATTAATAATTGAAATTAAAATTAAATTTAAAATCTTAAAATTCTTAAAAAAATAATATTACTTATAAATTATTAAAAAAATAATTTATTTAAGAATAAAATTATTATAATAAAATTATTAAAAAAATATTAAAATATAATTAAAATCAGTTTTCTTAAATTAATTAATTAATTAATTAACTAAAATAATTAATAAAATCGGTGAATTGAATTAATATTAAATTTTACGATGTATTAGATTAAGCAATAAAATTTTTAAACTTGATTTAATTATTTAAAGTTTCAAAAACAAAATTGAAGATTATTTATTCACAAATAAGAAATGATGAATTAATTAAATTAATGAATCAATCTAAAAAATGAATGAAGAAGAAAGAAAACAAATTAAATAAATAATAAATAATAAAAAAATTATTATTTAAAAAAACAAGAGTAAAAAATTAAAGTAAAATAAAAGAATGAAAAAATTATTATTAAATTATCCAAAAAAAGACAAAAGAAACATTAAAATATATATTTTAATGAAAAAATCACTATTTTGATAGTTGAATATAAAATTGACTATGGATGGAAATTATTAAAAGAATACACTATTTTATATTAATAAAATAATAAAATACACAAAATGATGTGAAAAAATGCCTTGAAAAATAGCCACATAAAATTAATAGGTGTGCCTCTAATTTAATGATCAGTCTTGAAATTAAAATTTATCGATTATTTGGTTGTTTAAACCAATTATTTTAAGGTAATTATCTATTAGAGACTTCAATAACTATAAATAAATATTTTTATGTTCTCTCAAGGCAGTGGTGGAAATTAGAGTTACCCCTTAATCTAATGGTTTTGATAAGAAAATTAAAATAGAATTAAAAGGAAATTCTTAAAACCATAGAGAGAAGGAGATAATCTTTCCTTTTTTTCTCAATATGTGGGAAGAAACTTGGATGCAATTTTCTTAAGGTAACTAGTAAATGTTTTAAGTTTGGAAGGGAATGTTATATGGCCACTAATTACTGAATTGATGGGAATAATTTAGCCAACAATATGAATAGAGAGATAGCTGCACCAGATGTGCCACCCACACACCATTGTTTCAAATGCAAGAAGTTTGGGAATTATGAGAATCATTACCCCAATCTAAGGGATAATATGGATGATAATACAAAACAACCTATGAAGGAAAATTATAAAGGGAAACCTTATGAATTTATAATGGATGATGTAAATCATGTTGATTAGGGCACATTTAACCTCCCCTCCTTAGTTGGAAATTTCATGTCTAATTTTGTATGGGTGAGACCCATGAAAATATTATTAGTAGAATTTCATGTGATTATCTCAGATTACATTAATTATAGAATAATAAAACAACTAAATATTGTTCCATTC